>CM042696.1:225738522-226363522 GCA_023614405.1 Avena insularis | reverse complement strand
CAGTGTTGGGCTGGAAGGATCGATGGCACATGACCACCACCGTTTCGCGACGGTGCACACAGTTTCGGTGGGGGAACTGGACTTGGACGAGTTGGTGGTTCTGATTTCCCTCGAGTGAATATAGAGCTCTAGTGAATTGTCGTGGTATGTGTGGCTAATGAATTTGTAGTATGGAGAGCGTAGCAGGAAGTTCAAATCGACTAAAAATGTGTAATAGTTTAAATCGATGTAGTACGTGTGTGTAATAGCTTGAAGTAGTATGTGTTTGTAATAGTTTGAATCGATGTAGTATGTGTAGGTAATGAATTTGATGTAGTGTGTGTGTGTAATAGTTTGAATCGATGTAGTTGAATACCGTGCTTTATAATTTCTATGAATAACCAAGGACAACCTCATGAAAAGAGGGTGGTCTGGCAGTGAGCAATGTCAAATCTGTGGATGCCAAGAAAATGTAGTCCATCTCCTCTTTAAATGCAAGGTAGCTATATTTGTAACACGTTGAACTGCAGGACCATTTTGTAGACAACACAAGATAAAGGAAAAATGGTTTACAACACAGACAACAGACGCAGAATCTGTAGTCTGGGATAAAAAAATGCCAGTTAACTAGATTTAACCACGACTAGTAATTGAAGGAAATAGATAATTGATAGTATTTTCTTGCAATAGTAGTACTTCCATACAAAAGGGTATAATACATGCACAAAAGTGGGCTAAACTTCCTACTAGTTTATAGAACAATTCGTCAGCATTTCATCTACAAAAGCCATTCTCCAGTCTGAACTTAATTATTCTATACTGAAAAAATTACAGATCTCCACCAGAAAAGTTGGCTGACCAATTGCCTTGAGAGGACATAAGTTCTTCGATCATTTAACCCAAACTGATCTATTGCCTTCACGCAAAAGTACAAGAAATCTGCATCGTTCATGCATGACCGATTTGCGTGAACCAGTCCCGGTTCAGTTGGACCATCCACGCCGCCGCAACGATTTCTTTGAAACTGAAATTCGGCATCTCCTTCTCGGGGTCGTAGGTCCGTGTGAACTCGAACCTGAATTCTGGCGCTAAGCTGATGCCCGCTGACGGCTCTGTCTATCGAACAATCCAGCATGCTGAGCATAGACGCTTGGTCGCCGCCACGGTATGGCCTCCGATGGTGCGTAGGATGGAGCATCTTTGCTGCAGACGGCATGTTCCCAGCCTCCCCCACTACGGTAAGGTATCCCACGCCGAAGCATGGACACGAGAGTTCCTAGACCTTGGCGCTGCCCAGTTCGAGGGTGTGTACCCTCAGCGGCATGCTCCCGTGAACGATTTGATACGTACCTTGTTCCCACTGCCTAGAGCATGCCATAATGCGGCCGCGCGATTTCTCCACATCTCTCTCTTGGCCCTGCTTGCCGCATCTAGCACCGACGACGTCGTCATCGTCGCGGCCGATTCGGCACATTCAGGGAAATTATCCGCCTGGCAGGGCAATGGGAGACCGGCCTTGAAGTAGAGCTGCGCAAGGTGAACTGTGGTTGGTCGGAGAAGGGGAGTGAAAGACTGACAGTAGGTTTGGACTACGGGCACGCGTGAAAATAACCATCTCCCATTTCCTTATAGGGTAATAATTCGACACTCGTTGCATTAACCGCTCAATCTTTATTTCCCTTCTCAGCATAAGAGTGCGAACGTATTAAAAAGATCTGTCGTGGCTATCCATCTCATCGGGCAATGTACCAGGACAGGTAGGAGACTGAGTTTCATTTTAGAAATTTTGATGACTGTGCCCTTATGTTTATACGATATTATTTCTATGCCACCATGTACCGTCGATTATAGCAACACCATCAGAAACAGGGGATGACGATGTGGCGTGTTTTCTTGTTTTTAAAGGGCATCTGAAATAGGGGATGCAGACGTGGCATGTTTTCTGACTGGCGAGCCCGCCTCCTCAACCTTCGATGGCGTGCATCCCAGGTTCGAGAGCTGGTGCCGCCCACCAGCACATTATTGTGCAATTTTCCATGTGGAACATGAATTCTGGCGCTGAGCTGATGCCCATGCTGAACACAGAGAATTATGAAAGAAGCTACTAAAAATAACTACTTTGAATTCTGAAAGTACTAAAATTAAATACATTACAATTTTGTCTGAAAGGTAATACGCATACTGCTGATCGAAATAATATAAATACAGTACAAATTTCTACTTTGAAAAATAGACCTAAAAATGCTAGCAAATAACCTAGGATGAATACAGGATTCATTATCCCCTATATATTTTTTTGGTGGCGGCTCCCTCTTGCTGCAACACATATTCAGAGAACTCTCCGTCTGCAATGTGCTGCCAATATCTCGTCCCGAGGGTAAGGCCTCGGTATATGTTCCAGACTTAAGCTATGCAATACCATTGTTGGTTCCTCTTCCTAGGCTTGAACCTCGTGATCGTACAGTCTGATATAATTCCTGTAGTATATGCAACCAGGTTTGACTGTGGGGTGTAACCTGGTGTCAATGGAGATAGACCAATTGTAATCAACAAAGAGGGGACGACTTCCAATGTCACCGATGGCCTCGAGAGAGAGGTTCTCTATGTCCACCTGGTACAACACCGGTTGCCCTTTGGCGAAATCCTCGTTCAACACAAGAAGCAGATCACCATCTGACTCCACAAGGTAAAATTTGTAAGTTCCGTATACCTGTTCAAAGACTAGGGCTGAAATTATTTTGGCCATCGTGACAGTGCTCCCGCGCTGCTCTAACTGGACGTTGGTCGACAAGATGTCTCCATTCTCAAGTAATGCATATACTTCCCCTCGGAATGTCGTCATGCAGTCCAGAAGCGTATCAGGAGATGGCGAATACAATCCTTCTCCAAATGATTCATTGATTTGCCCCGTTGGGGTGCTCTCATCGGCCCATGCAATATGATCTGGATAATCAGTGCAAACGAACACCATCGTCAGGGACTTCGTCACGATGACAGAGTGCGGAAGATCAGTTGGTATGTGTGCTTGAAACTCAGTGTTAGACTTATGAGTGATTGGGTTCAGAAGCCGAATCTGGTACGGCTCAACCCTCTGAGTAAGCACGATGACGCCACGAGAAACACTGACGAAGTAGAATCTTTTGGAAGAAGAGGGCATCAGTTAGCACTAGGATGTGTACAATGGAAAATACCAATAAATATCGGATGTGAATGTGAACCTGTGATGGACGTCCATTAGATTTGTCCTGAAGCAATGACCAGTGGCATGGTTGAGGAAGGTGAAGTCACCAACATCTAGAAGTGTGTGATCTATCATGATCTAGTTGTTGAGATGGAATTCGGGCACCTTTAAACTGCAGCGCCAATCGGTGCAGACTTCCCGACAAGCAGCATAGGTGTCGACGTACTCCTCTTTCTCCAGCAAGTAGTCGGCGATCTTGCGAAGTGGGTCGGCCGGGAGATCGGACCAGTAACTTTTCATCCGGCTACTGGCCATTGCTTACGTGCGGGAATGTTTTGATCGAGGAAGAACTACCACTGCAAGGAGAAGAAGAAGAGGAGAACAGATGAGGGAGACGAAGCGGAACTGCCACTTCGAGGAGATGAGGAGATGAGGGAGAAGAACCGGAACTGCCACTTCAAGTTTGGATCAATGGGCTTATTTTTGGAACTAGCGCGTGAACCAGCCATGCACTGCATGCAAGTTTTGATCAAACAGACTGACATGTGGGACCTGCTAAAAAATTCCGTGAAGTGCTACCGTGCATAGTGTGCTGACAGGTGGTAGGTTTTTTCTGACTGGCGGGCCCGCCTCCTCCACCTTCGACGGCGCGCGTCCCAGGTTCGAGGGCTGGTGCCGCCCACCAACACATTATTGTGCAATTTTCCATGCTTTGTCACAACCAGCTCCGATCTGCTCCGCTCCTCTGCCACTGTCACCGCCGCTCCGCTCAATCGTGCACCGCTCTTGTCGTCCCCTTGAGCCGTCGTCCTCCAGCCCTCCCCTCCCTGCCATGCCCTCACGTCCCCTCCCCTCCCCTCCCTACCCTGTCTCCTTGCTGCCGTCCACCGCCCAGGCGCGTCTAGAAACGAAAACCGAGAGTCGGCCATTGGGTTAGGGCCCAACGACGCTGGTGATCCGGATCCCGCTCGGAGATGGATCCTGCGAGGCTTGAGAACACGGAGATGGGTCCTGCGCGGCTGGAGAGCACGGAATCTCCTTCAAGTCTGGAGAGCACAGAGGACAACGAAGCAGGGGAAGAGGAAGCGGGGTGTAGAGGTTTGGAGGTATCGAGCCTGGAGGAGGTGTCGTGCGTCCACATTGAAGGGTAAGAACTGTGATTCCTTTTCTGCATACCCCAATTAGCGTTTCTAGTCCCGTGGTGATGGCAAGGATATGTGTTGGTAACCGCAGGACATCTGTACAGCTTGTCCTTGAGCATGATGCTTTGTCAAGCGAGCATGAAGGCACTGAAATGTGTGGTGGTGCGGATGATGATGAGAAAGCATATCCAGACGTGGTTGCTGACCCTGATAGGATGGAGAGTAGGGAATATTTGGTTGATTCGAACTTTGAGCCTGACTATGGGACTAATGAGGACGAGGAATGTGAAGATGTGGAAATGGGATGTAGATACGACAACAAAGACGAGGATAGGCCAATGATACACTTTGACAGGGACAATCCTACAATTGATGAGGGGATTGTCTTTGATAATGTGGAGGACTATAGATATGCAGTTGCAACCTATGCAATCAGAGTTGGGTTCGAATTTATCATTGAAAAGAGTGACCAAAAGAGATTTAGGGTGCAATGTAGGGAAAGTAATGTGTGCAAATGGAGATTACATGCATCTCCAACGCGGGGTGGACACCCATTTCAGGTTGCAGTAGCTACATTTAGTTTCAGTCTTTCTCATATTTATTCTGCTGATAACTAGCTCTAAATTATTTGGATTCTTATCGAATGCAGATCAAAGTAAACACGAAGAAACACAACTGCCCTAATACTTCTTTAAGTGATAAAATTAGACCGTGACTACCAAGTGGATTGCTGCTACTGTACTTGACTGGGTGAGGCAAGATCATAACATTGAACCTGCTGAACTCAGAGCAAAGATTATCAAAAAGTTTAACATTCTGATTCCTTACGATAGAGTCTTTGATGGGAAGGAGATGGCTCTAGACTTCATTCAAGGCAAGTGGAATGACAGTTTTCATATGTTGTATTGTTTCAAAGCTTAGGTAGAGAAAACATCACCTGGTAGTGTTGTTGATATCGATTACGAGGTTGTGAAAGGAAGAGAAAAGGTCTCGAGGGGGGTCAGGTATAAGCAGGTAGATAAGATATGCTTCAAGAGATGTTTTGTCTACCTGAAGGCATGCTGGAAGGGGTTCCTAGACGGCTGCAGGCCATACTTGGCAATAGGCGCAACTTCTTTAACAGGGAAGTTCAGAAGACATGTTGCTTCTGCTTGTGCTTTGGAAGCGCATAATTGGCTTCTACCCGTAGCTTATGCTGTTCTTGAAGGTGAATCAAATGAAAGCTGGACATGGTTCATGCATAGACTACGGGAAGTAATTGGTCACCCTGAAGGCTTGGTGATACACACCGGCGCATGCGAGGGTCTTGAGAATGCTGTTGATGTTGTGTTTCCTGGGGTTGAGCATAGGGAATGCATGCGACACCTCACTACTAACTTCATGAAGAAGTTCAAAGGAAAGATCTTTGAAGAGGACTGATACGTTGCAAATGTATCTATAATTTTTGATGTTCCATGCTTGGTTTATATCTACTTTATTATGTTTTGTCCACACTTTGGAGTATTTTTATACACTTTCTTAGACTAACCTATTAACAAGATGCCATAGTGCCAGTCGCCTGTTTTCTGCTGTTTTTGGTTCCAGCAAAGTCAGAAAATGAATATTCTCGGAATTGGACCGGACAAAAGCCAAAGTCGTTATTTTCCCGGAAGACTCACGGAGCCAGAAGGAGAGACGAAGGGGAGGCACAGGGTGGCCACACCACCCCTTGACATGGGTCCCCCTAGCCACACCAGGGCATGGTGTGGGCCCCCTGGCCAGCCACCATCCTTGCCTCTTCGCCTATAAGAAGCCTCCCGATGCAAAAACCCTAAATAGTCCAGCCTCCGGCCACGAAAAGTTCTGCAGCGCCGCCGCCATCGAAGGGGAGATTCGGGGGATAGAAAGTCTCTATTTCGGCACCCTGCAGGGATGGGGAAGTGCCCCCGGAGCCATCTCCATCTATATCCACCACCATCTGCATCACCGTTGCTGATTCCCATGATGATGAGGGAGTAGTTCTTCCTCAAGGCTAAGGGTTCTACCGGTAGCTATGTGCTCATCTCTCTCTATGTGTGATCTTATTGAGATCATGAGTTTGTAATCAAGTAGATCTACCTTGCTACTCAAGTGCTTTAATAGATATCTACTCTTCCCATGCGTGTGAAAATGACAGCGTGCACACCATGGTGGCACTTAGGCTAGAGATTGCAAATACTTGTTATGAGTTATATTTGGAGTTGGATATCTCTATTAAATTGTTGTGTTTGTTGGAACCATCTAGTGCTCAAGGTGACAGTGTGGGGTTATCTAGATACGGAAAGCGAACTTTGAGGAGTGTTGTTATAACCCTACCATGGATTAGATTGTCCAACCGGAGAGTAGTTCAGAGTAGTATCATGAAGAGAAGATATCTATATGAGAGTGTTCATTAGCGAAAGTATGATCCCTAGGCCTTGTTTCTAAGCATTGAAACACCGTTTGCAACTAGATCTATTACATGTTTGCTTGCTTCCACCTTTATTTTAGATTGCCTTTAGTCTCCTACTACCCATCTGTAGTGACCTCGGATCAAGTAAGATCCTAAGTCCCTGTGAACAACATGCTAGTCCCTGGATCAATAGCTAGCACTCACAGTCGATGAAATATCATGTAAAACACAAGTCTTTATTACATGAATCGAATAATCCAGAGTTTACATTATTACAACGGAAGCGATATAAATACAACTTGGAGTCCCATCAATGCCACAGGCAGGTTGAGTGAAGACCCGCGATCCTAGCGCACCTTTCAACGATCTCCGAAATTCTGCACATGAAACGTGCAGCCAACAAGTTGGGTCAATACTTTGAATGTATTGGCAAATTACACCAAGGAGAGAAAATACTATCTCTACATGCAAGGCTGGTATAGGCTGTAGAGTTCATTTGCTCAAAGCTAGTTTTCTTAAGTAGAGAGAAGAATAGAAGATTGCCCTACTTTGTAAACATTTGCTTGAATAAAATAAGGTCGAGTGGCACACGAGGATATTACGCACCAAGTGTCCAAACAACCAAACACTTGGATATTACGCACCAAGCGTCACTTGGATATTACACACCAAGTTCCCAAATTCCCACCCATTAGCGATATTACGCACGCCATGGGGTTTCAAAACTTTGTTTTTAGAAAAGAGAGAGGAAGATCCTTCAGAGGCTCCATCCTTCAGACGCTCATTGTTGTTCTGTTACCGTGAACACGGCTGATCGATCAGATTGCAATACTCTCGAGAGTTTGTGCACTTTACCCACAATCCACGATCAAGTCCTTTTACAGACAAGACCATGGCGAGGCTTTCCCTTAGTAGCCCCTCTACCTTCCGGATCCAACCGTGCCAAGAACCTCCAAATTTTGGTACCCAGGTGAGGTTTCCCACTAAGTACGAGGCCAAGACAGAGCCCATAATGTATTGTGGTTGCACCGAAGCTTCAATTCTGAAACATGGCAAACTTCTTTGATTCTGGCCGTCCTCCACCAAAATCACACTCGTTGACCCGACAACCATTCCGCCCAGAAGAAAACTTAGTTTTTATTTTGAAGTGGATTTGAGAAGAAAGTTTGCTCTAGAGAGCCTTTATACTTAGAAAAATTCTTTGTCTTTCAAACCCCCCAACGATACTTTGTATATATAGCATAGCAAGCAATACTTAGTAAAAATAGGGGTAACCTATTAGGATGGGAAATCCTAAGTATAGAGATACTCATGGCATACTACAAAATCATCGCATTTGCAAAATAATACTAAGGAAAAAATTCTACTGGATCATCCTACACATGCATACTACAGAATTTTGAAGATCACATGCATAGAATCAAAACTTGGACAAAATTATGAACAAGTGGTGTAACTTGCCTTGATCCGAGCAGCACTCTACACAATAGCACTCCTTAGCACACTCCGAGCAATCTAACGAATCACATACATAGATCTGATCACAACTTGTTCAAAGCATACACAAAGGAAAACATGCATGCATGCAACATGGTAGTTTATGCAAGGTTGGTTAAATTGATCAAGGTATCAAGTTTGTGTTGTGATAGTGTAAGGGTGTCACTAGGATTGATTTTCCAAGGGTTTACTATAGTGTCACTAAACAAATCCTAGGAATTATAAGGAGTTCAACCATCTAGTTATCCCCAAGCTAGATCTAATGACCCTAAGCAAAGATTAGTGATTTGGATTAGTAGGTATTGTGGAAACAAAGTTATAGCAACAAGAATCAAATAGAATAGAATTTTAATTATTTTTCCATAGATTAAACTCTCTAATCTAATGATTAAAATCTACACCTGAAACAATACTGCAAACCTGCAATATTATTACAGACTTGGATTCTACATAAAATTAGGAATCCAACGGTGTATTATAAGTTAAATTTGGCCAAATATTCAATTTTATATGAATTTCGCAAGTTTAAAATCAAATCTGCAAACAGATTTAAAAGGGCTTGCCAAGTGGCAGCTCCTGGCGCCCACCGGCAATGGGGGTGACGCCCAGCATGGCGCTGGTGAAGCAGCGAAATGTGGCAGCCACGCTGGCGCTGGCGATTGGAGCGTACCCCTTCGGGTAAGAACTAATCTGAGCCACAGATTCCAGATCGGACGGAGGAGATGGGCGCGGTGACTTACAGCGGCGACGACGGTGGCGGTGGGCGGCGGCGGTGTCGGTGGCGACGGTCGGCGGCGCTCTGGTGGCTTCCCCGAGGCGGCGATGTGGTCGATGGAGCGTGGCTCCTCCTCGCGATCTCGTTCGCGTGATCGGCTTCCTCGTTCGCCTCCCCGTTCGGCTGCGGTGCTCCGCCGATCTCCGCGAACTCCGGCGAGGTGTCGGCGAGAAATCGAGCGCGTCCTAGCGCTGCGAAAGGAAAAAGTCAGCAAAGAGAGAAACACGGGAAGGACAACCAGCAGCGAGAGAGATCGGGTGGCGAATCGCCGGAGCTCTACCTTCGAGCGCAATGGCGCAGTGGCGAAGTGGGCGAGGGCTTGGGCTAGGGTTTCTCGAAGAGGAAAACGACGGGAGGGGGGTCAGCTTTTAAGGGGCAGGAACTTGGGCGAGGGGACGGTCGAGTCCGGCGCGGGTATGATTCCGACGCGGCCGGCAGCCGTGTCCGCCGCGGTCTCCAGGAGGGAGACGACGGGGTGGGGCCCCCGCGTCAGTGGTGGAGGGGGGGGAAAGGTGGGCCGACATGCGCGGGTAGGTTTCCTGCTGCGCGGGCGCTTGGGGCGGGGTGGGCTGGCTGGCGAGCCGGCCCAGCTAGGTAGGTTTCCTTTTTTTTCCTTTAATCATTTTCCCTTTTCTGTTTTCATAAAACCCTAATAACTTTTGCAAACTAGGTCCAAAATTAATGAAACTTGTTTCTAAATTCTCATAAAATTGGGGTGGTCAACATAGGACCATGGCTTACTGTTTTTACAAAGTTTTTGAAGGGTCAAACTACTACAACAAGGGTGCTCACTTATGTGAATATTAAATAGGGTTTTTAAATGGGTTTATGTGCCAGGGTTTTTATTGCAATGATGGTCATGCATGCTTAATGATTTTGAATTTTGAAATCTTGCACACCAACTCTAAAATCCATAATCAATCCATGCCCTTTTGCCTATATGGCTACTTAGGTCTTAACAAAAGAATATAAGATTTTGAATTCATGGTTGAGAGGATTTTCTATTCAAAAGGTTTCTTCTCTTTGAGAATTTTCAACAAAGTCAAACAATCAATCAAACTTATTTATTTATTTCACATTCCAAAAATTAGAAGAATTTTGGGATGTGACACCATCAAGCTATTTTCTGGCACCGTTACTACTTATAATTATCCATACCACTTGTATTTCACTATCTCTTCGCCGAACAAGTGCACCTATACACCTGACAAGTGTATTTGGTGTGTTGGGGACACAAGAGACTGCTTGTATCTTGATTGCAGGGTTGCTTGAGAGGGATACCTTTGACCACTTCCTCCCTGAGTTCGATAAACCTTGGGTAATCCACTTAAGGGAAACTTGCTGCTGTTCTACAAACCTCTGCACTTGGAGGCCCAACAACTGTCTACAAGAATAGAAGTGCGTAGACATCAAGGACTTGTGGCGATCATCAAACACATACACCCCAAGCACGCATCCTACTTACTTCCGGAACATGTATGTAGTTCCAAAGGTGAAAAATACCTTGAAGAACATCACACCAAGCTATGGGCCAGAAGCAAGTTTGGTGATTTAAGCAAGGTGGATTTTTTTTGCAATAATTTGGAAGAGAGTTTCAATGATAAGATTTCAGGCATGAAGACACTTGCAATTGTTATTTTGTTGGATGCAATAAGATAGTGCATAATGGTGAAGATATATTTAAGGCAAAGAATTTGTGCAAGAAAATTTTTAAGCCATAAAATAGTTCCAAAGGTGGTTATGTTACTGAATGCAAGAACCATGGCAATGAGAACGATAAAGATGAGGATGGTCAGAAGTTCCAGAACAGTGGCTGAGGTTTATGCAGAATACAAGCGTGGAAGTGAATGGAGGTACACTGTAGATATTGGAAACAAGACTTGTTCATGCAGGCAGTGGCAGATTACTGGCCTGCCATGTCACCATGCAATTTACTTCATCTTAAAGCTTAGAGGTAGTGGAGCTGAAATAGAGAACTATGTCGACAACTATTTCTCCGTGGACAAGTTTGCTGCAACTTATGCAGAAAACATACCACCTATGGCTAATGAAAATTATTGGGATATTGTTGATCCAGGGTTCAAACTTAAACCACCAGTTTTTAGGAGGCCACCTGGGAGGCCTAAAAAGATACGGATCGAAGCCTCCACCGATAAAGGTTCAAGGCTAGGAGCTAGGAAAAGGAAATGCAAACGTTGTGGTGGATTCGGCCATATCAAGAGGTTGTGGAAAAACCCAGTTACACATGATATTGTCCCTGTTCACACCCCGGTGGCCGAAAATGAGGCTTCTCAGCTAGAACTGGAGGAAGAGCAGCGCGAACACTGTGATGAGCACTCGGAGGAAAACGTACGTAAGTAGCCAATTTATGAAGAAGTGGAGGTGCCGGTGAGAAAAGGGTGTGAAAAGAAACAAAAGGGTAAGCGGAGCAGGGAGGAAAGGGCAAATAATGGAGGTGTATTAGAATATGAAGAAATTGTAGGGGTGATTGAGGATGTTCTTGAGGATCTTTCGGCTAACTGCAGGAGAAATAATAAATTTCTGCCAATTTCATCTTTGTACGATTCTCCGGATGAAAGGTAAGCTTAAAAATTGCTTTATTTGCCATTTCATCATTTTTTTTATCCTCATCAACTGATGCTTAATGCAGCGTGGGCTAGCAGACTAATAAGAGGAGCAGAAAGATGCGGGCATAGTAACGTCATATGTTGAATTATCTCAGTGAAACTAAACTAGTCGTGTCATCTTTATTTATATCCGGCGCATGCAACGTGTCTGTGATGGGGTCATGTGGACCAGATTATAATTTTTTAAATATTATTACATTAATTTTTTACCTGCGTTTGGATGCGGCTACTAGTTCCCATCTCCCTTGCATTCCCATATCCTGTGGCGCACTCCAGAATTATGGCTGTGCCATCAAGTAGCAGAGTCATCATATTGTCCCATCAGATGTGAATGCAATGACTTTGTTTTTCAGAATTTGACGACTTTTGATTAGTTTGAAAGATAGAGAAACCTAAAACATGTATCTAGACATGTTTTGGGTATAGACACATTTATTAAATATCTAAGAAAACTAAGTCAGTTATATCTGGACAGGAGTAGTATATTATTACAACACGCGCGATCCCTTCTCCTCTGGCGCACTCCAAATTATGGTTGTGCCATCAAGTGCTGGGAGAAGAGTAAGCGTATTGTACCATCAGATATGCCAGGAATGCAGGAACTTTATTTTCAGGATCGAATGAGTTTCGATCGACTAGTTTCAAAGACAAAGACAACTAAAACATGGCCAACATATATAGATTATGATGATAATTGACCATGACTCAAGTGACCAGATCCAAAGAGGGCATTAAGATACCGTACATAGCTATAATTTATGCTTAAGTGGCCCTAATCGACTATGACGCTCCCGTAGTCTCCATCATTGACGATGTTGTCCGTGTCGCCGCCAGCCTCCTCCATGTCGGAATCGATGCCAATGTTCCCAGCAGCATTCCTCCTCCTCATGGATTCTTCATGGCGCGCTGCATCGATAACGGTGGAGGTTATACGCCCAGGCACTTCCTAGAAGCGATGCCTCCCTTCGGGGTTGCGCAGATCCGGGGTGGATCTCCGACCGATGGGTTCCGCATAGCTCAATCAACACAGCCCGCTCCTTCTTGAACAGCTTTCGCCAGTACACACTCGTGCGTGATTACTGTGCCATTGCCCTCTTCCGCTCCAACAGCTAGCGGTGGTGCTCCTCGATCTTCCTCGCCAACGCGTTGTCGCGCAAGAGTGGCGCGACAGGAACCTCGGCGTAGCTTAGCTCGAAGCCGGCCGGAAGCCTCACGAACGGTGGCGTGAGTATGTCGTAGTGGGCGAACATCTTAGCCTCGCGCAAGCTAAGTTTGGGCCTCTCCCTCTCCATGGCGATGAAGGAACACGATCTGAGCTTCGCCCCCGAGGTTAAGTGGATAAGGGCAAGGACGTAGGCCCAGCGTCGTTACCACAACCAATCAATTCGCAGAACAGACTTCTCGCAGATCGCCCTCGCGAAGGACATCCTTATCGTCCATGCACCCCGATCCAACGGCACCTAACAATGGTGATCGGGTCTTCTAGAAGCCCAGAGAGGTTGCTGGTTAGCTCTGCGTCCCGATTGTCTATGGCCAACGACTGTAGTTGAAAATAATACACATTTCAATGACACTGGTGGATCCATATGTGGTCTTTGAAGAGAACACACATGCAATGACTCTATCTGTGGTTAATGAGAAGAACACACATGCAATGACACTGGTGGATCCGTATGTGGTATGTGAAAAGAACACACATGCAATGACTCTGGTTGTTGTTAGTAAAAAGAGCACACATGCAATGACACTAGTGGATCCATGTGTGGTCTCTGAAGAGAACACACATGAAATGACACTGGTGGATCCATATGTGGTATGTGAAAAGAATAGTCATGAAATGACTCTAGTTGTTGTTAGTAAAAAGAACACACATTCAATAGCACTAGTGGATCCATGTGTGGTCTCTAAAGAGAACACACATGCAATGACTATGGCTATTGTTAGTAAAAATAGCACACATGCAATGACATTGGTGGATCCATAGGTGGATTGTGAAAAGGACACACATGCAATGACTCTAGTTGTTGTTAGTAAAAAGAACACGCATGCAATGACACTGGTGGATCCATGTGTGGTCTCTGAAGAGAACACACATGCAATGACTCTAGCTGTGGTTAATGAGAAGAACACACATTTCAAAGACACTGGTGGATCCGTATGTGGTTTCTGAAAAGAACACACATGCAATGACTATAGTTGTTGTTAGTAAAAAGAACACACATGCAATAACACTAGTGGATCCATGTGTGGTCTCTTAAGAGAACAAACATTTCAATGACACTGGTGGATCCATATGTGGTATGTGAAAAGAACACACATGCAATGACTCCAGTTTTTGTCAGTAAAAGAACACACATGCAATGACACTGGTGGATCCATGTGTGGTCTCTGAATAGAAAACACATGCAATGACACGGTGGATCCATATGTGGTGTGTGAAAAGAACACACATGCAATGACTCCAGTTGTTGTTAGTAAAAAGAACAAACATGCGATGACACTAGTGGATCCATGTGTGGTCTCTAAAGAGAACAAACATGCAATGCATCTAGCTGTGGTTAATGAGATGAACACACATGCAATGACACTGGTGGATCCATATGTGGTTTCTGAAAAGAACACACATGCAATGACTCCAGTTGTTGTTAGTAAAAAGAGTAGACATGCAAATACACTTGTGGATCCATGTGTGGTCTCTGAAGAGAACACACATGCAATGACACTGGTGGATCCATATGTGGTATGTGAAAAGAATAGTCATGAAATGACTCTAGTTGTTGTTAGTAAAAAGAACACACATTCAATAGCACTAGTGGATCCATGTGTGGTCTCTGAAGAGAACACACATGCAATGACTATGGCTATTGTTAGTAAAAATAGCACACATGCAATGACATTGGTGGATCCATAGGTGGATTGTGAAAAGGACACACATGCAATGACTCTAGTTGTTGTTAGTAAAAAGAACACGCATGCAATGACACTGGTGGATCCATGTGTGGTCTCTGAAGAGAACACACATGCAATGACTCTAGCTGTGGTTAATGAGAAGAACACACATTTCAAAGACACTGGTGGATCCGTATGTGGTTTCTGAAAAGAACACACATGCAATGACTATAGTTGTTGTTAGTAAAAAGAACACACATGGAATAACACTAGTGGATCCATGTGTGGTCTCTTAAGAGAACAAACATTTCAATGACACTGGTGGATCCATATGTGGTATGTGAAAAGAACACACATGCAATGACTCCAGTTTTTGTTAGTAAAAGAACACACATGCAATGACACTGGTGGATCCATGTGTGGTCTCTGAACAGAAAACACATGCAATGACACGGTGGATCCATATGTGGTGTGTGAAAAGAACACACATGCAATGACTCCAGTTGTTGTTAGTAAAAAGAACAAACATGCGATGACACTAGTGGATCCATGTGTGGTCTCTAAAGAGAACAAACATGCAATGCATCTAGCTGTGGTTAATGAGATGAACACACATGCAATGACACTGGTGGATCCATATGTGGTTTCTGAAAAGAACACACATGCAATGACTCCAGTTGTTGTTAGTAAAAAGAGTAGACATGCAAAGACACTTGTGGATCCATGTGTGGTCTCTAAAGAGAACACACATGGAATGACACTGGTGGATCCATATGTGGTATGTGAAAAGAGCACACATGCAATGACACCAGTTGTTGTTAGTAAAAAGAACACACATGCAATAACACTGGTGGATCCATGTGTGGTCTCTGAAGAGAACACACATTTCAATGAAACTGGTGGATCCGTATGTGGTATGTGAAAAGAACACACATGCAGTGACACTGGTGGATCCATGTGTATTCTCTGAAGAGAACATACATGCAATGACTCTGGTTTTTGTTAGTAAAAAAGAGCACACATGCAATGAAACTGGTGGATCCATATGTGGCATGTGAAAAGAACACACATGCAATGACTCCAGTTGTTGTTAGTAAAAAGAACACACATGCAATGACACTGGTGGATCCATGTGTGGTCTCTGAACAGAAAACACATGCAATGACACGGTGGATCCATATGTGGTGTGTGAAAAGAACACACATGCAATGACTCTAGTTGTTGTTAGTAAAAAGAACAAACATGCGATGACACTAGTGGATCCATGTGTGGTCTCTAAAGAGAACAAACATGCAATGAATCTAGCTGTGGTTAATGAGATGAACACACATGCAATGACACTGGTGGATCCATATGTGGTTTCTGAAAAGAACACACATGCAATGACTCCAGTTATTGTTAGTAAAAAGAGTAGACATGGAAAGACACTTGTGGATCCATGTGTGATCTCTGAAGAGAACACACATGGAATGACACTGGTGGATCCATATGTGGTATGTTAAAAGAGCACACATGCAATGACACCAGTTGTTGTTAGTAAAAAGAACACACATGCAATAACACTGATGGATCCATGTGTAGTCTCTGAAGAGAACACACATTTCAATGAAACTGGTGGATCCGTATGTGGTATGTGAAAAGAACACACATGCAGTGATACTGGTGGATCCATGTGTATTCTTTGAAGAGAACATACATGCAATGACTCTGGTTTTTGTTAGTAAAAAGAGCACACATGCAATGAAACTGGTGGATCCATATGTGGCATGTGAAAAGAACACACATGCAATGACTCCAGTTGTTGTTAGTAAAAAGAACACACATGCAATGACACTGGTGGATCCATGTGTTGTCTTTGAAGAGAACACACATTTCAATGACACTGGTGGATCCATATGTGGTGTGTGAAAAGAACACACATGCAATGACTCCAGTTGTTATTAGTAAAAATAACACACATGCAATGACACTGGTGGATCCATGTGTGGTGTCTGAAGAGAACACACATGTAATGACTCTAGCTGTGGTTAATGAGAAGAACACACATGCAATGACACTGGTTGTTGTTAGTAAAAAGATCACACATGTAATGACAGTGGTGGATCCATGTGTGGTCTCTGAAGAGAACACACATGTAGTGACTATAGCTGTGGTTAATGAGAAGAACACACATGCAATGACACTGGTTGTTGTTAGTAAAAAGAGCACACATGCAATGACACTGGTTGTTGTTAGCAAAAAGAGCACACATGCAATGACACTTGTGGATCCATATGTGGTATGTGAGAAGAACACACATGCAATGACTCCAGTTGTTGTTACTAAAAAGAACACACATGCAATGACACTGGTGGATCAATGTGTGGTCTCTGAAGAGAACACACATGCAATGACTCTAGCTGTGGTTAATGAGAAGAACACACATTTCAATGACACTGGTGGATCCATATGTGGTATGTGAAAAGAACACACATGCAATGACTCCAGATGTTATTAGTAAAAAGAACACACATGCAATGACATTGGTGGATCCATGTGTGGTCTCTGAAGAGAACACACGTTTCAATGACACTGGTGGATCCATATGTGGTTTCTGAAAAGAACACACATGCAATGACTCCAGTTGTTGTTAGTAAAAAGAGTAGACATGCAAAGACACTTGTGGATCCATGTGTGGTCTCTGAAGAGAACACACATGGAATGACACTGGTGGATCCATATGTGGTATGTGAAAAGAGCACACATGCAATGACACCAGTTGTTGTTAGTAAAAAGAACACACATGCAATAACACTGGTGGATCCATGTGTGGTCTCTGAAGAGAACACACATTTCAATGAAACTGGTGGATCCGTATGTGGTATGTGAAAAGAACACACATGCAGTGACACTGGTGGATCCATGTGTATTCTCTAAAGAGAACATACATGCAATGACTCTGGTTTTTGTTAGTAAAAAGAGCACACATGCAATGAAACTGGTGGATCCATATGTGGCATGTGAAAAGAACACACATGCAATGATTCTAGTTGTTGTTAGTAAAAAGAACACACATGCAATGACACTGGTGGATCCATGTGTTGTCTTTGAAGAGAACACACATTTGAATGACACTGGTGGATCCATATGTGGTGTGTGAAAAGAACACACATGCAATGACTCCAGTTCTTATTAGTAAAAATAACACACATGCAATGACACTGGTGGATCCATGTGTGGTGTCTGAAGAGAACACACATGTAATGACTCTAGCTGTGGTTAATGAGAAGAACACACATGCAATGACACTGGTTGTTGTTAGTAAAAAGAGCACACATGTAATGACAGTGGTGGATCCATGTGTGGTCTCTGAAGAGAACACACATGTAGTGACTATAGCTGTGGTTAATGAGAAGAACACACATGCAATGACACTGGTTGTTGTTAGTAAAAAGAGCACACATGCAATGACACTGGTTGTTGTTAGCAAAAAGAGCACACATGCAATGACACTAGTGGATCCATACGTGGTATGTGAAAAGAACACACATGCAATGACTCTAGTTGTTGTTACTAAAAAGAACACACATGCAATGACACTGGTGGATCCATGTGTGGTCTCTTAAGAGAACACACATGCAATGACTCTAGCTGTGGTTAATGAGAAGAACACACATTTCAATGACACTGGTGGATCCATATGTGGTATGTGAAAAGAACACACATGCAATGACTCCAGATGTTATTAGTAAAAAGAACACACATGCAATGACATTGGTGGATCCATGTGTGGTCTCTGAAGAGAACACACGTTTCAATGACACTGGTGGATCCATATGTGGTGTGTGAAAAGAACACACATGCAATGACTCTAGTTGTTGTTAGTAAAAAGAACACAAATGCACTGACACTGGTGGATGCATATGTGGTATGTGAAAAGAACACACATGCAATGACTCTAGCTGTGGTTAATGAGAAGAACAGACATGCAATGACTCCAGTTGTTATTTGTAAAAAGAACACACATTCAATGACACTAGGGGATCCATGTGTGGTCTCTGAAGAGAACACACATGTAATGACTCTAGCTGTGGTTAATGAGAAGAACACACATGCAATGACAATGGTTGTTGTCAGTAAAAAGAGCACACATGCAATGACATTGGTGGATCCATGTGTGGTCTCTGAATAGAACACACATTTCAATGACACTGGTGGATCGATATGTGGTATGTGAAAAGGACACACATGCAATGACTCCAGTAGTTGATAGTAAAAAGAACACACATGCAATGAGACTGGTGGATCCATGTGTGGTCTCTGAAGAGAACACGCATGCAATGACTCTGGTTGTTTTTAGTAAAAAGAGCACACATGCAATGACACTAGTTGTTGTTAGTAAAAATAGCTCACATGCAATGACACTGGTGGATCCATGTGTGGTCTCTGAAGAGAACACACATTTCAATGACACTGGTGGATCCATACGTGGTATGTGAAAAGAACACACATGCAATGACTCCAGTTGTTGTTACTAAAAAGAACACACATGCAATGACACTGGTGGATCTATGTGTGGTCTCTGAAGAGAACACACATGCAATGACTCCAGTTGTTGGTAGTAAAAATAACACACATGCAATGACACTGGTTGATCCATGTGTGGTCTCTGAAGAGCACAGACATGCAATGACTCTAGTTGTTGTTAGTAAAAAGAGCACACATGTAATGACACTGATGGATCCATAGGTGGATTGTGAAAAGAACACACATGCAATGACACTGGTGGATCCATATGTGGTATGTGAAAAGAACACACATGCAATGACTCCAGTTGTGGTTATTAAAAAGAACACACATGCAATGACACTAGTGGATCCATGTGTGGTCTCTAAAGAGAACACACATTTAAATGACACTGGTGGATCCATATGTGGTATGGGAAAGGAACACACATGCAATGACACCAGTTGTGGTTAGTAAAAAGAACACACATGCAATGACACTGGTGGATCCATGGGTGGTCTCTTAAGAGAACACACATGCAATGACTCTATCTATAGTTAATGAGAAGAAAACACATTTCAATGACACTAGTGGATCCATATGTGGTATGTGAAAAGAATAGTCATGAAATGACTCCGGTTGTTGTTAGTAAAAAGAACACACATGCAATGACACTGGTGGATCCATATGTGGTATGTGAAAAGAACACACATGCAATGACTCCAGTTGTGGTTATTAAAAAGAACACACATGCAATGACACTAGTGGATCCATGTGTGGTCTCTAAAGAGAACACACATTTAAATGACACTGGTGGATCCATATGTGGTATGGGAAAGGAACACACATGCAATGACACCAGTTGTGGTTAGTAAAAAGAACACACATGCAATGACACTGGTGGATCCATGGGTGGTCTCTTAAGAGAACACACATGCAATGACTCTATCTATAGTTAATGAGAAGAAAACACATTTCAATGACACTAGTGGATCCATATGTGGTATGTGAAAAGAATAGTCATGAAATGACTCCGGTTGTTGTTAGTAAAAAGAACACACATGCAATGACACTGGTGGATCCATGTGTGGTCTCTGAAGAGAACACACATTTCAATGGCACTGGTGGATCCATATGTGGTATGTGAAAAAACACACATGCAGTGACTCCAGTTGTTGTTAGTAAAAAGAACACACATGCAATGACACTGGTGGATCCATGTGTGGTCTCTCAAGAGAACACACATGCAATGACACTGGTGGATCCATATGTGGTATGTGAAAAGAACACACATGCAATGACTCCAGTTTTTGTTAGTAAAAGAACACACATGCAATGACACTGGTGGATTCATGTGTGGATTCTGAATAGAAAACACATGCAATGACACGGTGGATCCATATGTGGTGTGTGAAAAGAACACACATGCAATGACTCCAGTTGTTGTTAGTAAAAAGAACAAACATGCGATGACACTAGTGGATCCATGTGTGGTCTCTCAAGAGAACAAACATGCAATGCATCTAGCTGTGGTTAATGAGATGAACACACATGCAATGACACTGGTGGATCCATGTGTGGTTTCTGAAAAGAACACACATGCAATGACTCCAGTTGTTGTTAGTAAAAAGAGTAGACATGCAAAGACACTTGTGGATCCATGTGTGTTATCTGAAGAGAACACACATGGAATGACACTGGTGGATCCATATGTGGTATGTGAAAAGAGCACACATGCAATGACACCAGTTGTTGTTAGTAAAAAGAACACACATGAAATAACACTGGTGGATCCATGTGTGGTCTCTGAAGAGAACACACATTTCAATGAAACTGGTGGATCCGTATGTGGTAAGTGAAAAGAACACACATGCAGTGACACTGGTGGATCCATGTGTATTCTCTGAAGAGAACATACATGCAATGACTCTGGTTTTTGTTAGTAAAAATAGCACACATGCAATGAAACTGGTGGATCCATATGTGGCATGTGAAAAGAACACACATGCAATGACTCCAGTTGTTGTTAGTAAAAAGAACACACATGCAATGACACGTGTGGATCCATGTGTGGTCTCTGAACAGAAAACATATGCAATGACACGGTGGATCCATATGTGGTGTGTGAAAAGAACACACATGCAATGACTCCAGTTGTTGTTAGTAAAAAGAACAAACATGCGATGACACTAGTGGATCCATGTGTGGTCTCTAAAGAGAACAAACATGCAATGAATCTAGCTGTGGTTAATGAGATGAACCCACATGCAATGACACTGGTGGATCCATATGTGGTTTCTGAAAAGAACACACATGCAATGACTCCAGTTGTTGTTAGTAAAAAGAGTAGACATGCAAAGACACTTGTGGATCCATGTGTGCTCTCTGAAGAGAACACACATGGAATGACACGGGTGGATCCATATGTGGTATGTGAAAAGAGCACACATGCAATGACACCAGTTGTTGTTAGTAAAAAGAACACACATGCAATAACACTGGTGGATCCATGTGTGGTCTCTTAAGAGAAAACACATTTCAATGAAACTGGTGGATCCGTAAGTGGTATGTGAAAAGAACACACATGCAGTGACACTTGTGGATCCATGTGTATTCTCTGAAGAGAACATACATGCAATGACTCTGGTTTTTGTTAGTAAAAAGAGCACACATGCAATGAAACTGGTGGATCCATATGTGGCATGTGAAAAGAACACACATGCAATGACTCCAGTTGTTGTTAGTAAAAAGAACACACATGCAATCACACTGGTGGATCCATGTGTGGTCTCTGAACAGAAAAAACATGCAATGACACGGTGGATCCATATGTGGTGTGTGAAAAGAACACACATGCAATGACTCTAGTTGTTGTTAGTAAAAAGAACAAACATGCGATGACACTGGTGGATCCATGTGTGGTGTCTGAAGAGAACACACATGTAATGACTCTAGCTGTGGTTAATGAGAAGAACACACATGCAATGACACTGGTTGTTGTTAGTAAAAAGATCACACATGTAATGACAGTGGTAGATCCATGTGTGGTCTCTGAAGAGAACACACATGTAGTGACTGTAGCTGTGGTTAATGAGAAGAACACACATGCAATGACACTGGTTGTTGTTAGTAAAAAGAGCACACATGCAATGACACAGGTTGTTGTTAGCAAAAAGAGCACACATGCAATGACACTAGTGGATCCAAATGTGGTATGTGAAAAGAACACACATGCAATGATTCCAGTTGTTGTTACTAAAAAGAACACACATGCAATGACACTGGTGGATCCATGTGTGGTCTTTGAAGAGAACACACATGCAATGACTCTAGCTGTGGTTAATGAGAAGAACACACATTTCAATGACACTGGTGGATCCATATGTGGTATGTGAAAAGAACACACATGCAATGACTCCAGATGTTATTAGTAAAAAGAACACACATGCAATGACATTGGTGGATCCATGTGTGATCTCTGAAGAGAACAAACGTTTCAATGACACTGGTGGATCCATATGTGGTTTCTGAAAAGAACACACATGCAATGACTCCAGTTGTTGTTAGTAAAAAGAGTAGACATGCAAAGACACTTGTGGATCCATGTGTGGTCTCTGAAGAGAACACACATGGAATGACACTGGTGGATCCATATGTGGTATGTGAAAAGAGCACACATGAAATGACACCAGTTGTTGTTAGTAAAAAGAACACACATGCAATAACACTGATGGATCCATGTGTGGTCTCTGAAGAGAACACACATTTCAATGAAACTGGAGGATCCGTATGTGGTATGTGAAAAGAACACACATGCAGTGACACTGGTGGATCCATGTGTATTCTCTGAAGAGAACATACATGCAATGACTCTGGTTTTTGTTAGTAAAAAGAGCACACATGCAATGAAACTGGTGGATCCATATGTGGCATGTGAAAAGAACACACATGCAATGACTCCAGTTGTTGTTAGTAAAAATAACACACATGCAATGACACTGGTGGATCCATGTGTGGTGTCTGAAGAGAACACACATGTAATGACTCTAGCTGTGGTTAATGAGAAGAACACACATGCAATGACACTGGTTGTTGTTAGTAAAAAGAGCACACATGTAATGACAGTGGTGGATCCATGTGTGGTCTCTGAAGAGAACACACATGTAGTGACTGTAGCTGTGGTTAATGAGAAGAACACACATGCAATGACACTGGTTGTTGTTAGTAAAAAGAGCACACATGCAATGACACTGGTTGTTGTAAGCAAAAAGAGCACACATGCAATGACACTAGTGGATCCATACGTGGTATGTGAAAAGAACACACATGCAATGACTCCTGTTGTTGTTACTAAAAAGAACACACATGCAATGACACTGGTGGATCCATGTGTGGTCTCTTAAGAGAACACACATGCAATGACTCTAGCTGTGGTTAATGAGAAGAACACACATTTCAATGACACTGGTGGATCCATATGTGGTATGTGAAAAGAACACACATTCAATGACTCCAGATGTTATTAGTAAAAAGAACACACATGCAATGACATTGGTGGATCCATGTGTGGTCTCTGAAGAGAACACACGTTTCAATGACACTGGTGGATCCATATGTGGTGTGTGAAAAGAACACACATGCAATGACTCTAGTTGTTGTTAGTAAAAAGAACACAAATGCACTGACACTGGTGGATGCATATGTGGTATGTGAAAAGAACACACATGCAATGACTCTAGCTGTGGTTAATGAGAAGAACAGACATGCAATGACTCCAGTTGTTATTTGTAAAAAGAACACACATTCAATGACACTAGGGGATCCATGTGTGGTCTCTGAAGAGAACACACATGTAATGACTCTAGCTGTGGTTAATGAGAAGAACACACATGCAATGACAATGGTTGTTGTCAGTAAAAAGAGCACACATGCAATGACATTGGTGGATCCATGTGTGGTCTCTGAATAGAACACACATTTCAATGACACTGGTGGATCGATATGTGGTATGTGAAAAGGACACACATGCAATGACTCCAGTAGTTGTTAGTAAAAAGAACACACATGCAATGACACTGGTGGATCCATGTGTGGTCTCTGAAGAGAACACGCATGCAATGACTCTGGTTGTTGTTAGTAAAAAGAGCACACATGCAATGACACTAGTTGTTGTTAGTATAAATAGCTCACATGCAATGACACTGGTGGATCCATGTGTGGTCTCTAAAGAGAACACACATTTCAATGACACTGGTGGATCCATACGTGGTATGTGAAAAGAACACACGTGCAATGACTCCAGTTGTTGTTACTAAAAAGAACACACATGCAATGACACTGGTGGATCCATGTGTGGTCTCTGAAGAGAACACACATGCAATGACTCCAGTTGTTGTTAGTAAAAATAACACACATGCAATGACACTGGTTGATCCATGTGTGGTCTCTGAAGAGAACAGACATGCAATGACTCTAGTTGTTGTTAGTAAAAAGAGCACACATGCAATGACACTGATGGATCCATAGGTGGATTGTGAAAAGAACACACATGCAATGACACTGGTGGATCCATATGTGGTATGTGAAAAGAACACACATGCAATGACTCCAGTTGTGGTTATTAAAAAGAACACACATGCAATGACACTGGTGGATCCATGTGTGGTCTCTAAAGAGAACACACATTTAAATGACACTGGTGGATCCATATGTGGTATGGGAAAGGAACACACATGCAATGACTCCAGTTGTTGTTAGTAAAAAGAACAAACATGCGATGACACTGGTGGATCCATGTGTGGTGTCTGAAGAGAACACACATGTAATGACTCTAGCTGTGGTTAATGAGAAGAACACACATGCAATGACACTGGTTGTTGTTAGTAAAAAGATCACACATGTATAGACAGTGGTGGATCCATGTGTGGTCTCTGAAGAGAACACACATGTAGTGACTGTAGCTGTGGTTAATGAGAAGAACACACATGCAATGACACTGGTTGTTGTTAGTAAAAAGAGCACACATGCAATGACACTGGTTGTTGTTAGCAAAAAGAGCACACATGCAATGACACTAGTGGATCCAAATGTGGTATGTGAAAAGAACACACATGCAATGATTCCAGTTGTTGTTAGTAAAAAGAACAAACATGCGATGACACTGGTGGATCCATGTGTGGTGTCTGAAGAGAACACACGTGTAATGACTCTAGCTGTGGTTAATGAGAAAAACACACATGCAATGACACTGGTTGTTGTTAGTAAAAAGATCACACATGTAATGACAGTGGTGGATCCATGTGTGGTCTCTGAAGAGAACACACATGTAGTGACTGTAGCTGTGGTTAATGAGAAGAACACACATGCAATGACACTGGTTGTTGTTAGTAAAAAGAGCACACATGCAATGACACTGGTTGTTGTTAGCAAAAAGAGCACACATGCAATGACACTAGTGGATCCAAATGTGGTATGTGAAAAGAACACACATGCAATGATTCCAGTTGTTGTTACTAAAAAGAACACACATGCAATGACACTGGTGGATCCATGTGTGGTCTCTGAAGAGAACACACATGCAATGACTCTAGCTGTGGTTAATGAGAAGAACACACATTTCAATGACACTGGTGGATCCATATGTGGTATGTGAAAAGAACACACATGCAATGACTCCAGATGTTATTAGTAAAAAGAACACACATGCAATGACATTGGTGGATCCATGTGTGGTCTCTGAAGAGAACAAACATTTCAATGACACTGGTGGATCCATATGTGGTTTCTGAAAAGAACACACATGCAATGACTCCAGTTGTTGTTAGTAAAAAGAGTAGACATGCAAAGACACTTGTGGATCCATGTGTGGTCTCTGAAGAGAACACACATGGAATGACACTGGTGGATCCATTTGTGGTATGTGAAAAGAGCACACATGAAATGACACCAGTTGTTGTTAGTAAAAAGAACACACATGCAATAACACTGATGGATCCATGTGTGGTCTCTGAAGAGAACACACATTTCAATGAAACTGGAGGATCCGTATGTGGTATGTGAAAAGAACACACATGCAGTGACACTGGTTGATCCATGTGTATTCTCTGAAGAGAACATACATGCAATGACTCTGGTTTTTGTTAGTAAAAAGAGCACACATGCAATGAAACTGGTGGATCCATATGTGGCATGTGAAAAGAACACACATGCAATGACTCCAGTTGTTGTTAGGAAAAAGAACACACATGCAATGACACTGGTGGATCGATGTGTTGTCTTTGAAGAGAACACACATTTCAATGACACTGGTGGATCCATATGTGGTGTGTGAAAAGAACACACATGCAATGACTCCAGTTCTTATTAGTAAAAATAACAAATATGCAATGACACTGGTGGATCCATGTGTGGTGTCTGAAGAGAACACACATGTAATGACTCTAGTTGTGGTTAATGAGAAGAACACACATGCAATGACACTGGTTGTTGTTAGTAAAAAGATCACACATGTAATGACAGTGGTGGATCCATGTGTGGTCTTTGAAGAGAACACACATGTAGTGACTGTAGCTGTGGTTAATGAGAAGAACACACATGCAATGACACTGGTTGTTGTTAGTAAAAAGAGCACACATGCAATGACACTGGTTGTTGTTAGCAAAAAGAGCACACATGCAATGACACTAGTGGATCCATATGTGGTATGTGAAAAGAACACACATGCAATGACTCCAGTTGTTGTTACTAAAAAGAACACACATGCAATGACACTGGTGGATCCATGTGTGGTCTCTGAAGAGAACACACATTTCAATGACACTGGTGGATCCATATGTGGTGTGTGAAAAGAACACACATGCAATGACTCCAGTTCTTATTAGTAAAAATAACACACATGCAATGACACTGGTGGATCCATGTGTGGTGTCTGAAGAGAACACACATGTAATGACTCTAGCTGTGGTTAATGAGAAGAACACACATGCAATGACACTGGTTGTTGTTAGTAAAAAGAGCACACATGCAATGACACTAGTGGATCCATACGTGGTATGTGAAAAGAACACACATGCAATGACTCCAGTTGTTGTTACTAAAAAGAACACACATGCAATGACACTGGTGGATCCATGTGTGGTCTCTGAAGAGAACACACATGCAATGACTCTAGCTGTGGTTAATGAGAAGAACACACATTTCAATGACACTGGTGGATCCATATGTGGTATGTGAAAAGAACACACATGCAATGACTCCAGATGTTATTAGTAAAAAGAACACACATGCAATGACATTGGTGGATCCATGTGTGGTCTCTGAAGAGAACACACGTTTCAATGACACTGGTGGATCCATATGTGGTGTGTGAAAAGAACACACATGCAATGACTCTAGTTGTTGTTAGTAAAAAGAACACAAATGCACTGACACTGGTGGATGCATATGTGGTATGTGAAAAGAACACACATGCAATGACTCTAGCTGTGGTTAATGAGAAGAACAGACATGCAATGACTCCAGTTGTTATTTGTAAAAAGAACACACATTCAATGACACTAGGGGATCCATGTGTGGTCTCTGAAGAGAACACACATGTAATGACTCTAGCTGTGGTTAATGAGAAGAACACACATGCAATGACAATGGTTGTTGTCAGTAAAAAGAGCACACATGCAATGACATTGGTGGATCCATGTGTGGTCTCTGAATAGAACACACATTTCAATGACACTGGTGGATCGATATGTGGTATGTGAAAAGGACACACATGCAATGACTCCAGTAGTTGTTAGTAAAAAGAACACACATGCAATGACACTGGTGGATCCATGTGTGGTCTCTGAAGAGAACACGCATGCAATGACTCTGGTTGTTAGTAAAAAGAGCACACATGCAATGACACTAGTTGTTGTTAGTAAAAATAGCTCACATGCAATGACACTGGTGGATCCATGTGTGGTCTCTGAAGAGAACACACATTTCAATGACACTGGTGGATCCATACGTGGTATGTGAAAAGAACACACATGCAATGACTCCAGTTGTTGTTACTAAAGAGAACACACATGCAATGACACTGGTGGATCCATGTGTGGTCTCTGAAGAGAACACACATGCAATGACTCCAGTTGTTGTTAGTAAAAATAACACACATGCAATGACACTGGTTGATCCATGTGTGGTCTCTGAAGAGAACAGACATGCAATGACTCTAGTTGTTGTTAGTAAAAAGAGCACACATGCAATGACACTGATGGATCCATAGGTGGATTGTGAAAAGAACACACATGCAATGACACTGGTGGATCCATATGTGGTATGTGAAAAGAACACACATGCAATGACTCCAGTTGTGGTTATTAAAAAGAACACACTTGCAATGACACTAGTGGATCCATATGTGGTCTCTAAAGAGAACACACATTTAAATGACACTGGTGGATCCATATGTGGTATGGGAAAGGAACACACATGCAATGACACCAGTTGTGGTTAGTAAAAAGAACACACATGCAATGACACTGGTGGATCCATGAGTGGTCTCTTAAGAGAACACACATGCAATGACTCTATCTATAGTTAATGAGAAGAAAACACATTTCAATGACACTAGTGGATCCATATGTGGTATGTGAAAAGAATAGTCGTGAAATGACTCTGGTTGTTGTTAGTAAAAAGAACACACATGCAATGACACTGGTGGATCCATGTGTGGTCTCTGAAGAGAACACACGTTTCAATGGCACTGGTGGATCCATATGTGGTATGTGAAAATAACACACATGCAATTAATCCAGTTGTTGTTAGTAAAAAGAACACACATGTAATGACACTGGTGGATCCATGTGTGGTCTATGAAGAGAACACACATTTCAATGACACTGGTGGATTCATATGTGGTATGTGAAAAGAACACACATGCAGTGACTCTAGTTGTTGTTAGTAAAAAGAACACACATGCAATGACACTGGTGGTTCCATGTGTGGTCTCTGAAGAGAACACACATGCAATGACACTGGTGGATCCATATGTGGTATGTGAAAAGAACACACATGCAATGACTCCAGTTGTTGTTAGTAAAAAGAACACACATGCAATGACACTGGTGGATCTATGTGTGGCCTTTGAAGAGAACACACATGTTATGACTCTAGCTGTGGTTAATGAGAAGAACACACATTTCAATGACACTGGTGGATCCATATGTGTTATGTGAAAAGAACACACATGCAATGACTCCAGTTTTTTTAGTAAAAAGAACACACATGCAATGTCACTGGTGGATCCATGTGTGGTATCCGAAGAGAACACTATGCAATGACTCTGGTTGTTGTTACGAAAAAGAGGACACATGCAATGACAATGGTTGTTGTAAGTAAGAAGAGCACACATGCAATCACACTGGTGGATCCATGTGTGGTCTCTGAATAGAACACACATTTCAATGACACTGCTGGATCGATATGTGGTATGTGAAAAGAACACACATGCAATGACTCCAGTTATTGTTAGTAAAAAGAACACACATGCAATGACACTGGTGGATCCATGTGTGGTCTCTGAAGAGAACACACATGCAATGACTCTGGTTGTTGTTAGTAAAAAGAGCACACATGCAATGACACTAGTTGTTGTTAGTAAAAATAGCTCACATGCAATGACACTGGTGGATCCATGTGTGGTCTCTAAAGAGAACACACATTTCAATGACACTGGTGGATCCATACGTGGTATGTGAAAAGAGCACACATGCAATGACTCGAGTTGTTGTTACTAAAAAGAACACACATGCAATGACACTGGTGGACCCATGTGTGGTCTCTGAAGAGAACACACATGCAATGACTCCAGTTGTTGTTAGTAAAAAGAACACACATGCAATGACACTGGTGGATCCATGGGTGGTCTATTAAGAGAACACACATGCAATGACTCTATCTATAGTTAATGAGAAGAAAACACATTTCAATGACACTAGTGGATCCATATGTGGTATGTGAAAAGAATAGTCGTGAAATGACTCCGGTTGTTGTTAGTAAAAAGAACACACATGCAATGACACTGGTGGATCCATGTGTGGTCTCTGAAGAGAACACACGTTTCAATGGCACTGGTGGATCCATATGTGGTATGTGAAAATAACACACATGCAATTACTCCAGTTGTTGTTAGTAAAAAGAACACACATGTAATGACACTGGTGGATCCATGTGTGGTCTATGAAGAGAACACACATTTCAATGACACTGGTGGATTAATATGTGGTATGTGAAAAGAACACACATGCAGTGACTCTAGTTGTTGTTAGTAAAAAGAACACACATGCAATGACACTGGTGGATCCATGTGTGGTCTCTGAAGAGAACACACATGGAATGACACTGGTGGATCCATATGTGGTATGTGAAAAGAACACACATGCAATGACTCCAGGTGTTGTTAGTAAAAAGAACACACATGCAATGACACTGGTGGTTCCATGTGTTTTCTCTAAAGAGAACACACATTTCAATGATACTGGTGGATCCATATGTGGTATGTGAAAAGAACACACATGCCATGACTCCAGTTGTTGTTAGTAAAAAGAACACACATGCAATGACACTGGTGGATCTATGTGTGGTCTTTGAAGAGAACACACATGTTATGACTCTAGCTGTGGTTAATGAGAAGAACACACATTTCAATGACACTGGTGGATCCATATGTGTTATGTGAAAAGAACACACATGCAATGACTCCAGTTGTTTTTAGTAAAAAGAACACACATGCAATGTCACTGGTGGATCCATGTGTGGTATCCGAAGAGAACACTCATGCAATGACTCTGGTTGTTGTTACTAAAAAGAGGACACATGCAATGACAATGGTTGTTGTCAGTAAGAAGAGCACACATGCAATCACACTGGTGGATCCATGTGTGGTCTCTGAATAGAACACACATTTCAATGACACTGTTGGATCGATATGTGGTATGTGAAAAGAACACACATGCAATGACTCCAGTTATTGTTAGTAAAAAGAACACACATGCAATGACACTGGTGGATCCATGTGTGGTCTCTGAAGAGAACACACATGCAATGACTCTGGTTGTTGTTAGTAAAAAGAGCACACATGCAATGACACTAGTTGTTGTTAGTAAAAATAGCTCACATGCAATGACACTGGTGGATCCATGTGTGGTCTCTGAAGAGAACACACATTTCAATGACACTGGTGGATCCATACGTGGTATGTGAAAAGAGCACACATGCAATGACTCGAGTTGTTGTTACTAAAAAGAACACACATGCAATGACATTGGTGGACCCATGTGTGGTCTCTGAAGAGAACACACATGCAATGACTCCAGTTGTTGTTAGTAAAAAGAACACACATGCAATGACACTGGTGGATCCATGTGTGGTCTCTGAAGAGAACAGACATGCAATGAGTCTAGTTGTTGTTAGTAAAAAGAGCACACATGCAATGACACCGGTGGATCCATAGGTAGATTGTGAAAAGAACACACATGCAATGACACTGGTGGATCCATATGTGGTATGTGAAAAGAACACACATGCAATGACTCTAGTTGTTGTTATTAAAAAGAACACACATGCAATGACACTGGTGGATCCATGTGTGGTCTCTGAAGAGAACACACATTTAAATGACACTGGTGGATCCATATGTGGTATGGGAAAAGAACACACATGCAATGACTCCAGTTTTGGTTAGTAAAAAGAACACACATGCAATGACAGTAGTGGATCCATGGATGGTCCCTTAAGAGAACACACATGCAATGACTCTAGCTATAGTTAATGAGAAGAACACACATTTCAATGACACTAGTGGATCCATATGTGGTATGTGAAAAGAATAGTCGTGAAATGACTCCAGTTGTTGTTAGTAAAAAGAACACACATGCAATGACACTGGTGGATCCATGTGTGGTCTCTGAAGAGAACACACGTTTCAATGACACTGGTGGATCCGTATGTGGTATGTGAAAAGAACACACATGCAATTACTCTAGTTGTTGTTAGTAAAAAGAACACACATGTAATGACACTGGTGGATCCATGTGTGGTCTATGAAGAGAACACACATTTCAATGACACTGGCGGATCCATATGTGGTATGTGAAAAGAACACACATGCAATGACTCCAGTTGTTGTTAGTAAAAAGAACACACATGCAATGACACTGGTGGATCCATGTGTGGTCTCTGAAGAGAACACACATGCAATGACTCTAGCTGTGGTTAATTAGAAGAACACACATTTCAATGACACTGGTGGATCGATATGTGGTATGTGAAAAGAACACACATGCAATGACTCTAGTTATTATTAGTAAAAAGAACACACATGCAATTACACTGGTGGATCCATGTGTGGTCTCTGAAGAGAACACACATGCAATGACTCTGGTTGTTGATAGTAAAAAGAGGACACATGCAATGACAATGGTTGTTGTTAGTAAAAAGAGCACACATGCAATCACACTGGTGGATCCATGTGTGGTCTCTAAAGAGAATACACATTTCAATGACACTGGTGGATCCATATGTGGTATGTGAAAAGAACACACATGTAATGACTCTAGTTGTTGTTAGTAAAAAGAACACACATGCAATGACACTGGTGGATCCATGTGTGGTCTCTGAAGAGAACACACATGGAATGACACTGGTGGATCCATATGTGGTATGTGAAAAGAACACACATGCAATGACTCCAGTTGTTGTTAGTAAAAAGAACACACATGCAATGACACTGGTGGATCCATGTGTGGTCTCTGAAGAGAACACACATGCAATGACTCTGGTTGTTGTTAGTAAAAAGAGCACACATGCAATGACACTAGTTGTTGTTAGTAAAAATAGCTCACATGCAATGACACTGGTGGATCCATGTGTGGTCTCTGAAGAGAACACACATTTCAATGACACTGGTGGATCCATACGTGGTATGTGAAAAGAGCACACATGCAATGACTCGAGTTGTTGTTACTAAAAAGAACACACATGCAATGACATTGGTGGACCCATGTGTGGTCTCTGAAGAGAACACACATGCAATGACTCCAGTTGTTGTTAGTAAAAAGAACACACATGCAATGACACTGGTGGATCCATGTGTGGTCTCTGAAGAGAACAGACATGCAATGAGTCTAGTTGTTGTTAGTAAAAAGAGCACACATGCAATGACACCGGTGGATCCATAGGTAGATTGTGAAAAGAACACACATGCAATGACACTGGTGGATCCATATGTGGTATGTGAAAAGAACACACATGCAATGACTCTAGTTGTTGTTATTAAAAAGAACACACATGCAATGACACTGGTGGATCCATGTGTGGTCTCTGAAGAGAACACACATTTAAATGACACTGGTGGATCCATATGTGGTATGGGAAAAGAACACACATGCAATGACTCCAGTTTTGGTTAGTAAAAAGAACACACATGCAATGACAGTAGTGGATCCATGGATGGTCCCTTAAGAGAACACACATGCAATGACTCTAGCTATAGTTAATGAGAAGAACACACATTTCAATGACACTAGTGGATCCATATGTGGTATGTGAAAAGAATAGTCGTGAAATGACTCCAGTTGTTGTTAGTAAAAAGAACACACATGCAATGACACTGGTGGATCCATGTGTGGTCTCTGAAGAGAACACACGTTTCAATGACACTGGTGGATCCATATGTGGTATGTGAAAAGAACACACATGCAATTACTCTAGTTGTTGTTAGTAAAAAGAACACACATGTAATGACACTGGTGGATCCATGTGTGGTCTATGAAGAGAACACACATTTCAATGACACTGGCGGATCCATATGTGGTATGTGAAAAGAACACACATGCAATGACTCCAGTTGTTGTTAGTAAAAAGAACACACATGCAATGACACTGGTGGATCCATGTGTGGTCTCTGAAGAGAACACACATGCAATGACTCTAGCTGTGGTTAATAAGAAGAACACACATTTCAATGACACTGGTGGATCGATATGTGGTATGTGAAAAGAACACACATGCAATGACTCTAGTTATTATTAGTAAAAAGAACACACATGCAATTACACTGGTGGATCCATGTGTGGTCTCTGAAGAGAACACACATGCAATGACTCTGGTTGTTGATAGTAAAAAGAGGACACATGCAATGACAATGGTTGTTGTTAGTAAAAAGAGCACACATGCAATCACACTGGTGGATCCATGTGTGGTCTCTAAAGAGAATACACATTTCAATGACACTGGTGGATCCATATGTGGTATGTGAAAAGAACACACATGTAATGACTCTAGTTGTTGTTAGTAAAAAGAACACACATGCAATGACACTGGTGGATCCATGTGTGGTCTCTGAAGAGAACACACATGGAATGACACTGGTGGATCCATATGTGGTATGTGAAAAGAACACACATGCAATGACTCCAGTTGTTGTTAGTAAAAAGAACACACATGCAATGACACTGGTGGTTCCATGTGTTTTCTCTAAAGAGAACACACATTTCAATGACACTGGTGGATCCATATGTGGTATGTGAAAAGAACACACATGCCATGACTCCAGTTGTTGTTAGTAAAAAGAACACACATGCAATGACACTGGTGGATCTATGTGTGGTCTTTGAAGAGAACACACATGTTATGACTCTAGCTGTGGTTAATGAGAAGAACACACATTTCAATGACACTGGTGGATCCATATGTGTTATGTGAAAAGAACACACATGCAATGACTCTAGTTGTTTTTAGTAAAAAGAACACACATGCAATGTCACTGGTGGATCCATGTGTGGTATCCGAAGAGAACACTCATGCAATGAATCTGGTTGTTGTTACTAAAAAGAGGACACATGCAATGACAATGGTTGTTGTCAGTAAGAAGAGCACACATGCAATCACACTGGTGGATCCATGTGTGGTCTCTGAATAGAACACACATTTCAATGACAATGTTGGATCGATATGTGGTATGTGAAAAGAACACACATGCAATGACTCCAGTTATTGTTAGTGAAAAGAACACACATGCAATGACACTGGTGGATCCATGTGTGGTCTCTGAAGAGAACACACATGCAATGACTCTGGTTGTTAGTAAAAAGAGCACACATGCAATGACACTAGTTGTTGTTAGTAAAAATAGCTCACATGCAATGACACTGGTGGATCCATGTGTGGTCTCTGAAGAGAACACACATTTCAATGACACTGGTGGATCCATACGTGGTATGTGAAAAGAGCACACATGCAATGACTCGAGTTGTTGTTACTAAAAAGAACACACATGCAATGACATTGGTGGACCCATGTGTGGTCTCTGAAGAGAACACACATGCAATGACTCCAGTTGTTGTTAGTAAAAAGAACACACATGCAATGACACTGGTGGATCCATGTGTGGTCTCTGAAGAGAACAGACATGCAATGAGTCTAGTTGTTGTTAGTAAAAAGAGCACACATGCAATGACACCGGTGGATCCATAGGTAGATTGTGAAAAGAACACACATGCAATGACACTGGTGGATCCATATGTGGTATGTGAAAAGAACACACATGCAATGACTCTAGTTGTTGTTATTAAAAAGAACACACATGCAATGACACTGGTGGATCCATGTGTGGTCTCTGAAGAGAACACACATTTAAATGACACTGGTGGATCCATATGTGGTATGGGAAAAGAACACACATGCAATGACTCCAGTTTTGGTTAGTAAAAAGAACACACATGCAATGACAGTAGTGGATCCATGGATGGTCCCTTAAGAGAACACACATGCAATGACTCTAGCTATAGTTAATGAGAAGAACACACATTTCAATGACACTAGTGGATCCATATGTGGTATGTGAAAAGAATAGTCGTGAAATGACTCCAGTTGTTGTTAGTAAAAAGAACACACATGCAATGACACTGGTGGATCCATGTGTGGTCTCTGAAGAGAACACACGTTTCAATGACACTGGTGGATCCGTATGTGGTATGTGAAAAGAACACACATGCAATTACTCTAGTTGTTGTTAGTAAAAAGAACACACATGTAATGACACTGGTGGATCCATGTGTGGTCTATGAAGAGAACACACATTTCAATGACACTGGTGGATCCATATGTGGTATGTGAAAAGAACACACATGAAATGACTCCAGTTGTTGTTAGTAAAAAGAACACACATGCAATGACACTGGTGGATCCATGTGTGGTCTCTGAAGAGAACACACATGCAATGACTCTAGCTGTGGTTAATAAGAAGAACACACATTTCAATGACACTGGTGGATCGATATGTGGTATGTGAAAAGAACACACATGCAATGACTCTAGTTATTATTAGTAAAAAGAACACACATGCAATTACACTGGTGGATCCATGTGTGGTCTCTGAAGAGAACACACATGCAATGACTCTGGTTGTTGATAGTAAAAAGAGGACACATGCAATGACAATGGTTGTTGTTAGTAAAAAGAGCACACATGCAATCACACTGGTGGATCCATGTGTGGTCTCTAAAGAGAATACACATTTCAATGACACTGGTGGATCCATATGTGGTATGTGAAAAGAACACACATGTAATGACTCTAGTTGTTGTTAGTAAAAAGAACACACATGCAATGACACTGGTGGATCCATGTGTGGTCTCTGAAGAGAACACACATGCAATGACTCTGGTTGTTGTTAGTAAAAAGAGCACACATGCAATGACACTAGTTGTTGTTAGTAAAAAGAGCACACATGCAATGACACTGGTGGATCCATGTGTGGTCTCTGAAGAGAACACACATTTCAATGACACTGGTGGATCCATATGTGGTATGGGAAAAGAACACACATGCAATGACTCCAGTTGTTGTTAGTAAAAAGAACACACATGCAATGACACTGGTGGATCCATGTGTGGTCTCTGAAGAGAACAGACATGCAATGACTCTAGTTGTTGTTAGTAAAAAGAGCACACATGCAATGACACCGGTGGATCCATAGTTGGATTGTGAAAAGAACAGACATGCAATGACACTGGTGGATCCATATGTGGTATGTGAAAAGAACACACATGCAATGACTCCAGTTGTTGTTATTAAAAAGAACACACATGAAATCACACTGGTGGATCCATGTGTGGTCTCTGAAGAGAACACACATTTAAATGACACTGGTGGATACATATGTGGTATGGGAAAAGAACACACATGCAATGACTCCAGTTGTGGTTAGTAAAACGAACACACATGCAATGAAACTAGTGGATCCATGGGTGGTATCTTAAGAGAACACACATGCAATGACTCTAGCTATAGTTAATGAGAAGAACACACATTTCAATGACACTAGTGGATCCATATATGGTATGTGAAAAGAATAGTCATGAAATGACTCCAGTTGTTGTTAGTAAAAAGAACACACATGCAATGACACTGGTGGATCCATGTGTGGTCTCTGAAGAGAACACACATTTCAATGACACTGGTGGATCCATATGTGGTATGTGAAAAGAACACACATGTAATTAATCCAGTTGTTGTTAGTAAAAAGAAAACACATGTAATGACACTGGTGGATCCATGTGTGGTCTATGAAGAGAACACACATTTCAATGAAACTGGCGGATCCATATATGGTATGTGAAAAGAACACACATGCAATGACTCTAGTTGTTGTTAGTAAAAAGAACACACATGCAATGACACTAGTGGATCCATGTGTGGTCTCTGAAGAGAACACACATGCAATGACTCTAGTTGTGGTTAATGAGAAGAACACTCATTTCAATGACACTGGAGGATCCATATGTGGTATGTGAAAAGAACATACATGCAATGACTCTAGTTGTTGTTAGTAAAAAGAACACACATCCAATGACTCCGGTTGTTGTTAGTAAAAAGAACACACATGCAATGACTCTGGTTGTTGATAGTAAAAAGAGGACACATGCAATGACAATGGTTGTTGTTAGTAAAAAGAGCACACATGCAATGACACTGGTGGATCCATGTGTGGTCTCTGAAGAGAACACACATTTCAATGACACTGGTGGATCCATATGTGGTATGTGAAAAGAACACACATGCAATGACTCTAGTTGTTGTTAGTAAAAAGAACACACATGCAATGACACTGGTGGATCCATGTGTGGTCTCTGAAGAGAACACACATGCAATGACTCTGGTTGTTATTAGTAAAAAGAGCACACATGCAATGACACTAGTTGTTGTTAGTAAAGAGAGCACACATGCAATTACACTGGTGGATCCATGTGTGGTCTCTGAAGAGAACACACATTTCAATGACACTGGTGGATCCATACGTGGTATGTGAAAAGAACACAGATGCAATGACTCTAGTTGTTGTTAGTAAAAAGAACACACATGCACTGACACTGGTGGATCCATGTGTGGTCTCTAAAGAGAACACACATGCAATGACTCTAGTTGTTGTTAGTATAAAGAGCACGCATGCAATGACACCGGTGGATCCATAGGTGGATTGTGAAAAGAACACACATGCAATGACACTGATGGATCCATATGTGGTATGTGAAAAGAACACACATGCAATGACTCTAGTTGTTGTTAGTAAAAAGAAGACACATGCAATGACACTGGTTGTTTTTAGTAAAAAGAGCACACATGCAATGACACTGGTGGATCCATGTGTGATTTCTGAAGAGAACACACATGCAATGACACTGGTGGATCCATACATGGTATGTGAAAAGAACACACATGCAATAACTCTAGTTGTTGTTACTAAAAAAAGCACACATGCAATCACACTGGTGGATCCATGTGTTGTCTCTAAAGAGAACATACATTTCAATGACACTGGTGGATCCATATGTGGTATGTGAAAAGAACACACATGCAATGACTCCAGTTGTTGTTAGTTAAAAGAACACACATGCAATGACACTGGTGGATCCATGTGTGGTCTCTGAAGAGAACACACATGCAACGACTCTAGCTGTGGTTAATGAGAAGAACACACATTTCAATGACACTGGTGGATTCATATGTGGTATGTGAAAAGAACACACATGCAATGACTCCAGTTGTTGTTAGTAAAAAGAACACACATGCAATGACCCCAGTTGTTGTTAGTTAAAAGAACACACATGCAATGACACTGGTGGATCCATGTGTGGTATCTGAAGAGAACACACATGCAACGACTCTAGCTGTGGTTAATGAAGATAACACATATTTCAATGACACTGGTGGATCCATACGTGGTATGTGAAAAGAACACACATGCAATGACTCCAGTTGTTGTTAGTAAAAAGAACACACATGCAATGACACTGGTGGATCCATGTGTGGTCTCTAAAGAGAACACACATGCAATGACTCTAGTTGTTGTTAGTAAAAAGAACACACATGCAATGACACTGGTGGATCCATGTGTGGTCTCTGAAGAGAACACACATGCAATGACTCTAGTTGTTAGTATAAAGGGCACGCATGTAATGACACCGGTGGATCCAACACACATGCAATGACACTGGTGGATCCATGTGTGGTCTCTGAAGAGAACACACATGCAACGACTCTAGCTGTGGTTAATGAGAAGAACACACATTTCAATGACACTGGTGGATCCATATGTGGTATGTGAAAAGAACACACATGCAATGACTCCAGTTGTTGTTAGTAAAAAGAACACACATGCAATGACACTGGTGGATCCATGTGTGGTTTCTAAAGGGAACACACATGCAATGACTCTGGCTATTGTTAGTAAAAAGAGGACACATGCAATGACAATGGTTGTTGTTAGTAAAAAGAGCACACATGCAATGACACTGGTGGATCCATGTGTGGTCTCTGAATAGAACACACATTTCAATGACACTGGTGGATCGATATGTGGTATGTGAAAACAACACACATGCAATGACTCCACTTGTTGTTAGTAAAAAGAACACACATGCAATGACTCCAGTTGTTGTTAGTTAAAAGAACACACATGCAATGACACTGGTGGATCCATGTGTGGTATCTGAAGAGAACACACATGCAACGACTCTAGCTGTGGTTAATGAAGAGAACACATATTTCAATGACACTGGTGGATCCATACGTGGTATGTGAAAAGAACACACATGCAATGACTCCAGTTGTTGTTAGTAAAAAGAACACACATGCAATGACACTGGTGGATCCATGTGTGGTCTCTAAAGAGAACACACATGCAATGACTCTAGTTGTTGTTAGTAAAAAGAACACACATGCACTGACACTGGTGGATCCATGTGTGGTCTCTGAAGAGAACACACATGCAATGAATCTAGTTGTTAGTATAAAGGGCACGCATGCAATGACACCGGTGGATCCATAGGTGGATTGTGAAAAGAACACACATGCAATGACACTGGTGGATCCATGTGTGGTCTCTAAAGAGAACACACATGCAACGACACTAGCTGTGGTTAATGAGAAGAACACACATTTCAATGACACTGGTGGATCCATATGTGGTATGTGAAAAGAACACACATGCAATGACTCCAGTTGTTGTTAGTAAAAAGAACACACATGCAATGACACTGGTGGATCCATGTGTGGTTTCTAAAGAGAACACACATGCAATGACTCTGGCTATTGTTAGTAAAAAGAGGACACATGCAATGACAATGGTTGTTGTTAGTAAAAAGAGCACACATGCAATGACACTGGTGGATCCATGTGTGGTCTCTGAATAGAACACACATTTCAATGACACTGGTGGATCGATATGTGGTATGTGAAAACAACACACATGCAATGACTCCACTTGTTGTTAGTAAAAAGAACACACATGCAATGACACTGGTGGATCCATGTGTGCTCTCTGAAGAGAATACACATGCAATGACTCTGGTTGTTGTTAGTAAAAAGAGCACACATGCAATGACACTAGTTGTTGATAGTAAAAAGAGCACACATGCAATGACACTGGTGGATCCATGTGTGGTCTCTAAAGAGAACACACATGCAATGAGTCCAGTTGTTGTTAGTAAAAAGAACACACATGCAATGACACTGGTGGATCCATGTGTGGTGTCTGAAGAGAACAAACATGTAATGACTCTAGTTGTTGTTAGTAAAAGGGGCACACATGCAATGACACTGGTGGATCCATAGGTGGATTGTGAAAAGAACACACATGCAATGACACTGGTGGATCCATATGTGGTATGTGAAAAGAACACACATGCAATGACTCCAGTTGTTGTTATTGAAAAGAACACACATGCAATGACACTGGTGGATCCATGTGTGGTCTCTGAAGAGAACACACATGCAATGACTCTAGTTGTTGTTAGTACAAAGAGCACGCATGCAATGACACCGGTGGATCCATAGGTGGATTGTGAAAAGAACACACATGCAATGACACTGGTGGATCCATATGTGGTATGTGAAAAGAACACACATGCAATGACTCTAGTTGTTGTTAGTAAAAAGAAGACACATGCAATGACACTGGTGGATCCATGTGTGGTCTTTGAAGAGAACACACATTTCAATGACACTGGTGGATCCATGGGTGGTCTCTTAAGAGAACACACATGCAATGACTCTAGCTATGGTAAATGAGAAGAACACGCATTTCAATAACACTGGTGGATCCATATGTGGTATGTGGAAAGAATAGTCATGAAATGACTGCAGTTGTTGTTAGTAAAAAGAATACACATGCAATGACGCTGGTTGTTTTTTTTTAAAAAGAGCACACATGCAATGACACTGGTGGATCCATGTGTGATTTCTGAAGAGAACACACATGCAATGACACTCGTGGATCCATACGTGGTATGTGAAAAGAACACACATGCAATAACTCCAGTTGTTGTTACTAAAAAAGCACACATGCAATGACACTGGTGGATCCATGTGTTGTCTCTAAAGAGAACATACATTTCAATGACACTGGTGGATCCATATGTGGTATGTGAAAAGAACACACATGCAATGACTCCAGTTGTTGTTAGTTAAAAGAACACACATGCAATGACACTGGTGGATCCATGTGTGGTCTCTGAAGAGAACACACATGCAACGACTCTAGCTGTGGTTAATGAGAAGAACACACATTTCAATGACACTGGTGGATCCATATGTGGTATGTGAAAAGAACACACGTGCAATGAATCTAGTTGTTGTTAGTAAAAAGAACACACATGCAATGACTCCAGTTGTTGTTAGTTAAAAGAACACACATGCAATGACACTGGTGGATCCATGTGTGGTATCTGAAGAGAACACACATGCAACGACTCTAGCTGTGGTTAATGAAGAGAACACATATTTCAATGACACTGGTGGATCCATACGTGGTATGTGAAAAGAACACACATGCAATGACTCCAGTTGTTGTTAGTAAAAAGAACACACATGCAATGACACTGGTGGATCCATGTGTGGTCTCTAAAGAGAACACACATGCAATGACTCTAGTTGTTGTTAGTAAAAAGAACACACATGCACTGACACTGGTGGATCCATGTGTGGTCTCTGAAGAGAACACACATGCAATGACTCTAGTTGTTAGTATAAAGGGCACGCATGCAATGACACCGGTGGATCCATAGGTGGATTGTGAAAAGAACACACATGCAATGACACTGGTGGATCCATGTGTGGTCTCTGAAGAGAACACACATGCAACGACTCTAGCTGTGGTTAATGAGAAGAACACACATTTCAATGACACTGGTGGATCCATATGTGGTATGTGAAAAGAACACACATGCAATGACTCCAGTTGTTGTTAGTAAAAAGAACACACATGCAATGACACTGGTGGATCCATGTGTGGTTTCTAAAGAGAACACACATGCAATGACTCTAGCTGTTGTTAGTAAAAAGATAACACATGCAATAACACTGGCTGTTGTTAGTACAAAGAGCACACATGCAATGACACTAGTGGATCCATGTGTGGTCTCTGAATAGAACACACATTTCAATGACTCTGGTTGTTGTTAGTAAAAAGAGCACACATGCAGTGACACTAGTTGTTGATAGTAAAGAGAACACACATGCAATGACACCGGTGGATCCATAGGTGGTATGTGAAAAGAACACACATGCAAAATGACTGGTTGTTGTTACTAAAAAGAACACACATGCAATGACACTGGTGGATCCATGTGTGGTATGTGAGAAGAACACACATGCAATGACTCTGGTTGTTGTTAGTAAAAAGAACACACATGCAATGACACTGGTGGATCCATGTGTGGTCTCTGAAGAGAACACACATGCAATGACTCTAGCTGTGGTTAATAAGAAGAACACACATTTCAATGACACTGGTGGATCGATATGTGGTATGTGAAAAGAACACACATGCAATGACTCTAGTTATTATTAGTAAAAAGAACACACATGCAATTACACTGGTGGATCCATGTGTGGTCTCTGAAGAGAACACACATGCAATGACTCTGGTTGTTGATAGTAAAAAGAGGACACATGCAATGACAATGGTTGTTGTTAGTAAAAAGAGCACACATGCAATCACTGTGGATCTATGTGTGGTCTCTAAAGAGAATACACATTTCAATGACACTGGTGGATCCATATGTGGTATGTGAAAAGAACACACATGTAATGACTCTAGTTGTTGTTAGTAAAAAGAACACACATGCAATGACACTGGTGGATCCATGTGTGGTCTCTGAAGAGAACACACATGGAATGACACTGGTGGATCCATATGTGGTATGTGAAAAGAACACACATGCAATGACTCCAGTTGTTGTTAGTAAAAAGAACACACATGCAATGACACTGGTGGTTCCATGTGTTTTCTCTAAAGAGAACACACATTTCAATGACACTGGTGGATCCATATGTGGTATGTGAAAAGAACACACATGCCATGACTCCAGTTGTTGTTAGTAAAAAGAACACACATGCAATGACACTGGTGGATCTATGTGTGGTCTTTGAAGAGAACACACATGTTATGACTCTAGCTGTGGTTAATGAGAAGAACACACATTTCAATGACACTGGTGGATCCATATGTGTTATGTGAAAAGAACACATGCAATGACTCCAGTTGTTTTTAGTAAAAAGAACACACATGCAATGTCACTGGTGGATCCATGTGTGGTATCCGAAGAGAACACTCATGCAATGACTCTGGTTGTTGTTACTAAAAAGAGGACACATGCAATGACAATGGTTGTTGTCAGTAAGAAGAGCACACATGCAATCACACTGGTGGATCCATGTGTGGTCTCTGAATAGAACACACATTTCAATGACACTGTTGGATCGATATGTGGTATGTGAAAAGAACACACATGCAATGACTCCAGTTATTGTTAGTAAAAAGAACACACATGCAATGACACTGGTGGATCCATGTGTGGTCTCTGAAGAACACACATGCAATGACTCTTGTTGTTAGTAAAAAGAGCACACATGCAATGACACTAGTTGTTGTTAGTAAAATAGCTCACATGCAATGACATCAGGATCCATGTGGTCTCTGAAGAACACACATTTCAATGACACTGTGGATCCATTGGTATGTGAAAAGAGCACACATGCAATGACTCGAGTTGTTGTTACTAAAAAGAACACACATGCAATGACATTGGTGGACCCATGTGTGGTCTCTGAAGAGAACACACATGCAATGACTCCAGTTGTTGTTAGTAAAAAGAACACACATGCAATGACACTGGTGGATCCATGTGTGGTCTCTGAAGAGAACAGACATGCAATGAGTCTAGTTGTTGTTAGTAAAAAGAGCACACATGCAATGACACCGGTAGATCCATAGGTAGATTGTGAAAAGAACACACATGCAATGACACTGGTGGATCCATATGTGGTATGTGAAAAGAACACACATGCAATGACTCTAGTTGTTGTTATTAAAAAGAACACACATGCAATGACACTGGTGGATCCATGTGTGGTCTCTGAAGAGAACACACATTTAAATGACACTGGTGGATCCATATGTGGTATGGGAAAAGAACACACATGCAATGACTCCAGTTTTGGTTAGTAAAAAGAACACACATGCAATGACAGTAGTGGATCCATGGATGGTCCCTTAAGAGAACACACATGCAATGACTCTAGCTATAGTTAATGAGAAGAACACACATTTCAATGACACTAGTGGATCCATATGTGGTATGTGAAAAGAATAGTCGTGAAATGACTCCAGTTGTTGTTAGTAAAAAGAACACACATGCAATGACACTGGTGGATCCATGTGTGGTCTCTGAAGAGAACACACGTTTCAATGACACTGGTGGATCCGTATGTGGTATGTGAAAAGAACACACATGCAATTACTCTAGTTGTTGTTAGTAAAAAGAACACACATGTAATGACACTGGTGGATCCATGTGTGGTCTATGAAGAGAACACACATTTCAATGACACTGGCGGATCCATATGTGGTATGTGAAAAGAACACACATGCAATGACTCCAGTTGTTGTTAGTAAAAAGAACACACATGCAATGACACTGGTGGATCCATGTGTGGTCTCTGAAGAGAACACACATGCAATGACTCTAGCTGTGGTTAATAAGAAGAACACACATTTCAATGACACTGGTGGATCGATATGTGGTATGTGAAAAGAACACACATGCAATGACTCTAGTTATTATTAGTAAAAAGAACACACATGCAATTACACTGGTGGATCCATGTGTGGTCTCTGAAGAGAACACACATGCAATGACTCTGGTTGTTGATAGTAAAAAGAGGACACATGCAATGACAATGGTTGTTGTTAGTAAAAAGAGCACACATGCAATCACACTGGTGGATCCATGTGTGGTCTCTAAAGAGAATACACATTTCAATGACACTGGTGGATCCATATGTGGTATGTGAAAAGAACACACATGTAATGACTCTAGTTGTTGTTAGTAAAAGAACACACATGCAATGACATCAGGATCCATGTGTGGTCTCTAAAGAGAACACACATGCAATGACTCTGGTTGTTGTTAGTAAATAGAGCACACATGCAATGACACTAGTTGTTGTTAGTAAAAAGAGCACACATGCAATGACATCAGGATCCATGTGTGGTCTCAAGAGAACACACATTTCAATGACACTGGTGGATCCATATGTGGTATGGGAAAAGAACACACATGCAATGACTCCAGTTGTTGTTAGTAAAAAGAACACACATGCAATGACACTGGTGGATCCATGTGTGGTCTCTGAAGAGAATGTACATGAAATGACTCTTGTTGTTTTTAGTAAAAAGAGCACACATGAAATGACACGGTTGTTTCCATTGTTGGATTGTGAAAAGAACACACATTCAATGACACTGGTGGATCCATATGTGGTATGTGAAAAGAACACACATGCAATGACTCAGTTGTTATTAAAAAGAACACACATGAAATCACATCAGGATCCATGTGTGGTCTCAAGAGAACACACATTTAAATGACACTGTGGATACATATGTGGTATGGGAAAAGAACACACATGCAATGACTCAGTTGTGGTTAGTAAAACGAACACACATGCAATGAAACTAGTGGATCCATGGGTGGTATCTTAAGAGAACACACATGCAATGACTCTAGCTATAGTTAATGAGAAGAACACACATTTCAATGACACTAGTGGATCCATATATGGTATGTGAAAAGAATAGTCATGAAATGACTCAGTTGTTAGTAAAAAGAACACACATGCAATGACATCAGGATCCATGTGGTCTCAAGAGAACACACATTTCAATGACACTGGTGGATCCATATGTGGTATGTGAAAAGAACACACATGTAATTAATCCAGTTGTTGTTAGTAAAAAGAAAACACATGAAATGACATCAGGATCCATGTGTGGTCTATGAAGAGAACACACATTTCAATGACATCAAGGATCCATATATGGTATGTGAAAAGAACACACATGCAATGACTCTAGTTGTTGTTAGTAAAAGAACACACATGCAATGACACTAGTGGATCCATGTGTGGTCTCAAGAGAACACACATGCAATGACTCTAGTTGTGGTTAATGAGAAGAACACTCATTTCAATGACACTGGAGGATCCATATGTGGTATGTGAAAAGAACACACATGCAATGACTCTAGTTGTTAGTAAAAAGAACACACATCCAATGACTCCGGTTGTTGTTAGTAAAAAGAACACACATGCAATGACTCTGGTTGTTGATAGTAAAAAGAGGACACATGCAATGACAATGGTTGTTGTTAGTAAAAAGAGCACATGCAATGACATCAGGATCCATGTGTGGTCTCTGAAGAGAACACACATTTCAATGACACTGGTGGATCCATATGTAGTATGTGAAAAGAACACACATGCAATGACTCGGGTTGTTAGTAAAAAGAACAAACATGCAATGACATCAGTGGATCCATGTGTGGTCTCAAGAGAACACACATGCAATGACTCGTTGTTATTAGTAAAAGAGCACACATGCAATGACACTCGTTGTTGTTAGTAAAGAGAGCACACATGCAATTACACTGGTGGATCCATGTGTGGTCTCTGAAGAGAACACACATTTCAATGACACTGGTGGATCCATACATGGTCTGTGAAAAGAACACACATGCAATAACTCTAGTTGTTGTTAAAAAGAACACACATGCACTGACACTGGTGGATCAATGTGTGGTCTCTAAAGAGAACACACATGCAATGACTCTAGGTGTTGTTAGTATAAAGAGCACGCATGCAATGACACCGGTGGATCCATAGGTGGATTGTGAAAAGAACACACATGCAATGACACTGATGGATCCATATGTGGTATGTGAAAAGAACACACATGCAATGACTCTAGTTGTTGTTAGTAAAAAGAAGACACATGCAATGACACTGGTTGTTTTTAGTAAAAAGAGCACACATGCAATGACACTGGTGGATCCATGTGTGATTTCTGAAGAGAACACACATGCAATGACACTGGTGGATCCATACATGGTATGTGAAAAGAACACACATGCAATAACTCTAGTTGTTGTTACTAAAAAAAGCACACATGCAATCACACTGGTGGATCCATGTGTTGTCTCTAAAGAGAACATACATTTCAATGACACTGGTGGATCCATATGTGGTATGTGAAAAGAACACACATGCCATGACTCCAGTTGTTGTTAGTAAAAAGAACACACATGCAATGACACTGGTGGATCTATGTGTGGTCTTTGAAGAGAACACACATGTTATGACTCTAGCTGTGGTTAATGAGAAGAACACACATTTCAATGACACTGGTGGATCCATATGTGTTATGTGAAAAGAACACACATGCAATGACTCCAGTTGTTTTTAGTAAAAAGAACACACATGCAATGTCACTGGTGGATCCATGTGTGGTATCCGAAGAGAACACTCATGCAATGACTCTGGTTGTTGTTACTAAAAAGAGGACACATGCAATGACAATGGTTGTTGTCAGTAAGAAGAGCACACATGCAATCACACTGGTGGATCCATGTGTGGTCTCTGAATAGAACACACATTTCAATGACACTGTTGGATCGATATGTGGTATGTGAAAAGAACACACATGCAATGACTCAGTTATTGTTAGTAAAAGAACACACATGCAATGACATCGGTGGATCCATGTGTGGTCTCTGAAGAGAACACACATGCAATGACTCTGGTTGTTGTTAGTAAAAAGAGCACACATGCAATGACACTAGTTGTTAGTAAAAATAGCTCACATGCAATGACATCAGGATCCATGTGTGGTCTCTGAAGAGAACACACATTTCAATGACACTGGTGGATCCATACGTGGTATGTGAAAAGAGCACACATGCAATGACTCGAGTTGTTGTTACTAAAAAGAACACACATGCAATGACATTGGGGACCCATGTGTGGTCTCTCAAGAGAACACACATGCAATGACTCAGTTGTTGTTAGTAAAAAGAACACACATGCAATGACACTGTGGATCCATGTGTGGTCTCAAGAGAACAGACATGCAATGAGTCTAGTTGTTGTTAGTAAAAAGAGCACACATGCAATGACACCGTAGATCCATAGGTAGATTGTGAAAATAACACACATGCAATGACACTGGTGGATCCATATGTGGTATGTGAAAAGAACACACATGCAATGACTCTAGTTGTTGTTATTAAAAAGAACACACATGCAATGACATCAGGATCCATGTGTGGTCTCAAGAGAACACACATTTAAATGACACTGTGGATCCATATGTGGTATGGGAAAAGAACACACATGCAATGACTCCTTTTGGTTAGTAAAAAGAACACACATGCAATGACAGAGTGGATCCATGGATGGTCCCTTAAGAGAACACACATGCAATGACTCTAGCTATAGTTAATGAGAAGAACACACATTTCAATGACACTAGTGGATCCATATGTGGTATGTGAAAAGAATAGTCGTGAAATGACTCCAGTTGTTAGTAAAAAGAACACACATGCAATGACATCAGGTGGATCCATGTGTGGTCTCTGAAGAGAACACACGCTTCAATGACACTGTGGATCCGTATGTGGTATGTGAAAAGAACACACATGCAATTACTCTAGTTGTTAGTAAAAAGAACACACATGTAATGACACTGGTGGATCCATGTGTGGTCTATGAAGAGAACACACATTTCAATGACACTGGCGGATCCATATGTGGTATGTGAAAAGAACACACATGCAATGACTCCAGTTGTTGTTAGTAAAAAGAACACACATGCAATGACATCAGGATCCATGTGGTCTCAAGAGAACACACATGCAATGACTCTAGCTGTGGTTAATAAGAAGAACACACATTTCAATGACACTGTGGATCGATATGTGGTATGTGAAAAGAACACACATGCAATGACTCTAGTTATTATTAGTAAAAGAACACACATGCAATTACATCAGGATCCATGTGGTCTCAAGAGAACACACATGCAATGACTCTGGTTGTTGATAGTAAAAAGAGGACACATGCAATGACAATGGTTGTTGTTAGTAAAAAGAGCACACATGCAATCACACTGGTGGATCCATGTGTGGTCTCTAAAGAGAATACACATTTCAATGACACTGGTGGATCCATATGTGGTATGTGAAAAGAACACACATGTAATGACTCTAGTTGTTGTTAGTAAAAAGAACACACATGCAATGACATCAGGGATCAATGTGTGGTCTCAAAAGAGAACACACATGCAATGACTCTGGTTGTTGTTAGTAAAAAGAGCACACATGCAATGACACTAGTTGTTGTTAGTAAAAAGAGCACACATGCAATGACACTGGTGGATCCATGTGTGGTCTCTGAAGAGAACACACATTTCAATGACACTGGTGGATCCATATGTGGTATGGGAAAAGAACACACATGCAATGACTCCAGTTGTTGTTAGTAAAAAGAACACACATGCAATGACACTGGTGGATCCATGTGTGGTCTCTGAAGAGAACACACATGCAATGACTCTAGATGTAGTTAGTAAAAGAGCACACATGCAATGACACCGTGGATCCATAGTTGGATTGTGAAAAGAATGTACATGCAATGACACTGTGGATCCATATGTGGTATGTGAAAAGAACACACATGCAATGACTCCAGCTTGTTGTTATTAAAAAGAACACACATGAAATCACATCAGGATCCATGTGTGGTCTCTGAAGAGAACACACATTTAAATGACACTGGTGGATACATATGTGGTATGGGAAAAGAACACACATGCAATGACTCCAGTTGTGGTTAGTAAAACGAACACACATGCAATGAAACTAGTGGATCCATGGGTGGTATCTTAAGAGAACACACATGCAATGACTCTAGCTATAGTTAATGAGAAGAACACACATTTCAATGACACTAGTGGATCCATATATGGTATGTGAAAAGAATAGTCATGAAATGACTCCAGTTGTTGTTAGTAAAAAGAACACACATGCAATGACATCAGGATCCATGTGTGGTCTCAAGAGAACACACATTTCAATGACACTGGTGGATCCATATGTGGTATGTGAAAAGAACACACATGTAATTAATCCAGTTGTTGTTAGTAAAAAGAAAACACATGTAATGACACTGGTGGATCCATGTGTGGTCTATGAAGAGAACACACATTTCAATGACACTGGCGGATCCATATATGGTATGTGAAAAGAACACACATGCAATGACTCTAGTTGTTGTTAGTAAAAAGAACACACATGCAATGACACTAGTGGATCCATGTGTGGTCTCTGAAGAGAACACACATGCAATGACTCTAGTTGTGGTTAATGAGAAGAACACTCATTTCAATGACACTGGAGGATCCATATGTGGTATGTGAAAAGAACATACATGCAATGACTCTAGTTGTTGTTAGTAAAAAGAACACACATCCAATGACTCCGGTTGTTGTTAGTAAAAAGAACACACATGCAATGACTCTGGTTGTTGATAGTAAAAAGAGGACACATGCAATGACAATGGTTGTTGTTAGTAAAAAGAGCACACATGCAATGACACTGGTGGATCCATGTGTGGTCTCTGAAGAGAACACACATTTCAATGACACTGGTGGATCCATATGTGGTATGTGAAAAGAACACACATGCAATGACTCTAGTTGTTGTTAGTAAAAAGAACACACTTGCAATGACATCAGGATCCATGTGTGGTCTCAAGAGAACACACATGCAATGACTCTGGTTGTTATTAGTAAAAGAGCACACATGCAATGACACTAGTTGTTGTTAGTAAAGAGAGCACACATGCAATTACATCAGGATCCATGTGTGGTCTCAAGAGAACACACATTTCAATGACACTGGTGGATCCATACGTGGTATGTGAAAAGAACACAGATGCAATGACTCTAGTTGTTGTTAGTAAAAAGAACACACATGCACTGACACTGGTGGATCCATGTGTGGTCTCTAAAGAGAACACACATGCAATGACTCTAGTTGTTGTTAGTATAAAGAGCACGCATGCAATGACACCGGTGGATCCATAGGTGGATTGTGAAAAGAACACACATGCAATGACACTGATGGATCCATATGTGGTATGTGAAAAGAACACACATGCAATGACTCTAGTTGTTGTTAGTAAAAAGAAGACACATGCAATGACACTGGTTGTTTTTAGTAAAAAGAGCACACATGCAATGACACTGGTGGATCCATGTGTGATTTCTGAAGAGAACACACATGCAATGACACTGGTGGATCCATACATGGTATGTGAAAAGAACACACATGCAATAACTCTAGTTGTTGTTACTAAAAAAAGCACACATGCAATCACACTGGTGGATCCATGTGTTGTCTCTAAAGAGAACATACATTTCAATGACACTGGTGGATCCATATGTGGTATGTGAAAAGAACACACATGCAATGACTCCAGTTGTTGTTAGTAAAAAGAACACACATGCAATGACACTGGTGGATCCATGTGTGGTCTTTGAAGAGAACACACATGCAATGACTCTAGCTGTGGTTAATGAGAAGAACACACATTTCAATGACACTGCTGGATCCATATGTGGTATGTGAAAAGAACACACACTCAATGACTCCAGTTGTTGTTCGTAAAAAGAACACACATGCAATGACACCGTGGATCCATGTGTGGTATCCAAGAGAACACACATGCAATGACTCGTTGTTGTTACTAAAAAGAGGACACATGCAATGACAATGGTTGTTGTGAAGAAGAACACACATGCAATCACACTCTGGATCCATGTGTGGTATCTGAATTGAACACAATTGCAATGACACTGTTGGATCCATATGTGGTATGTGAAAAGAACACACATGCAATGACTCCAGTTGTTGTTAGTAAAAAGAACACTCAGGCAATGACATCAGGATCCATGTGTGGTCTCTAAAGAGAACACACATGCAATGACTCTAGTTGTTGTTAGTAAAAAGAACACACATGCAATGACACTAGTTGTTGTTAGTAAAATAGCTCACATGCAATGACATCAGGATCCATGTGTGGTCTCAAGAGAACACACATTTCAATGACACTGGTGGATCCATACGTGGTATGTGAAAAGAGCACACATGCAATGACTCAGTTGTTGTTACTAAAAGAACACACATGCAATGACATTGGGACCCATGTGTGGTCTCTCAAGAGAACACACATGCAATGACTCCAGTTGTTGTTAGTAAAAAGAACACACATGCAATGACACTGGTGGATCCATGTGTGGTCTCTGAAGAGAACAGACATGCAATGAGTCTAGTTGTTGTTAGTAAAAAGAGCACACATGCAATGACACCGGTAGATCCATAGGTAGATTGTGAAAAGAACACACATGCAATGACACTGGTGGATCCATATGTGGTATGTGAAAAGAACACACATGCAATGACTCTAGTTGTTGTTATTAAAAAGAACACACATGCAATGACACTGGTGGATCCATGTGTGGTCTCTGAAGAGAACACACATTTAAATGACACTGGTGGATCCATATGTGGTATGGGAAAAGAACACACATGCAATGACTCAGTTTGGTTAGTAAAAAGAACACACATGCAATGACAGGAGTGGATACATTGATGGTCCCTTAAGAGAACACACATGCAATGACTCTAGCTATAGTTAATGAGAAGAACACACATTTCAATGACACTCGTGGATCCATATGTGGTATGTGAAAAGAATAGTCGTGAAATGACTCCTTGTTGTTAGTAAAAGAACACACATGCAATAACACTAGTGGATCCATGTGTGGTCTCTAAAGAGAACACAAATTTTAATGACACTGGTGGATCCATATGTGGTATGTGAAAAGAACACACATGCAATTACTCTAGTTGTTGTTAGTCACAAGAACACACATGCAATGACACTAATGGATCCATGTGTGGTCTATGAAGAGAACACACATTTCAATGACACTGGTGGATCCATATGTGGTATGTGAAAAGAACACACATGCAATGACTCCAGTTGTTAGTACAAAGAACACACATGCAATGACATCAGGGATCCATGTGGTCTCTGAAGAGAACACACATGCAATGACTCTAGCTGTGGTTAATAAGAAGAACACACATTTCAATGACACTGTGGATCGATATGTGGTATGTGAAAAGAACACACATGCAATGACTCTAGTTATTATTAGTAAAAAGAACACACATGCAATTACACTGGTGGATCCATGTGTGGTCTCTGAAGAGAACACACATGCAATGACTCTGGTTGTTGATAGTAAAAAGAGGACACATGCAATGACAATGGTTGTTGTTAGTAAAAAGAGCACACATGCAATCACACTGGTGGATCCATGTGTGGTCTCTAAAGAGAATACACATTTCAATGACACTGGTGGATCCATATGTGGTATGTGAAAAGAACACACATGTAATGACTCTAGTTGTTGTTAGTAAAAAGAACACACATGCAATGACACTGGTGGATCCATGTGTGGTCTCTAAAGAGAACACACGTGCAATGACTCTGGTTGTTGTTAGTAAAAGAACACACATGCAATGACACTAGTTGTTGTTAGTAAAAGAGCACACATGCAATGACATCAGGATCCATGTGTGGTCTCAAGAGAACACACATTTCAATGACACTGTGGATCCATATGTGGTATGAGAAAAGAACACACATGCAATGACTCCAGTTGTTGTTAGTAAAAAGAACACACATGCAATGACACTGGTGGATCCATGTGTGGTCTCTGAAGAGAACAGACATGCAATGACTCTAGTTGTTGTTAGTAAAAAGAGCACACATGCAATGACACCGGTGGATCCATAGTTGGATTGTGAAAAGAACAGACATGCAATGACACTGGTGGATCCATATGTGGTATGTGAAAAGAACACACATGCAATGACTCAGTTGTTGTTATTAAAAAGAACAGACATGAAATCACACTGGTGGATCCATGTGTGGTCTCTGAAGAGAACACACATTTAAATGACACTGGTGGATACATATGTGGTATGGGAAAAGAACACACATGCAATGACTCCAGTTGTGGTTAGTAAAACGAACACACATGCAATGAAACTAGTGGATCCATGGGTGGTATCTTAAGAGAACACACATGCAATGACTCTAGCTATAGTTAATGAGAAGAACACACATTTCAATGACACTAGTGGATCCATATATGGTATGTGAAAAGAATAGTCATGAAATGACTCCAGTTGTTGTTAGTAAAAAGAACACACATGCAATGACATCAGGATCCATGTGGTCTCTGAAGAGAACACACATTTCAATGACACTGGTGGATCCATATGTGGTATGTGAAAAGAACACACATGTAATTAATCCAGTTGTTGTTAGTAAAAAGAAAACACATGTAATGACACTGGTGGATCCATGTGTGGTCTATGAAGAGAACACACATTTCAATGACACTGGCGGATCCATATATGGTATGTGAAAAGAACACACATGCAATGACTCTAGTTGTTGTTAGTAAAAAGAACACACATGCAATGACATTAGGATCCATGTGTGGTCTCTGAAGAGAACACACATGCAATGACTCTAGTTGTGGTTAATGAGAAGAACACTCATTTCAATGACACTGGAGGATCCATATGTGGTATGTGAAAAGAACATACATGCAATGACTCTAGTTGTTGTTAGTAAAAAGAACACACATCCAATGACTCCGGTTGTTGTTAGTAAAAAGAACACACATGCAATGACTCTGGTTGTTGATAGTAAAAAGAGGACACATGCAATGACAATGGTTGTTGTTAGTAAAAAGAGCACACATGCAATGACATCAGGATCCATGTGTGGTCTCAAGAGAACACACATTTCAATGACACTGGTGGATCCATATGTTGTATGTGAAAAGAACACACATGCAATGACTCTAGTTGTTGTTTGTAAAAGAACACACATGCAATGACATCAGGATCCATGTGTGGTCTCTCAAGAGAACACACATGCAATGACTCTTGTTATGGTTAGTAAAAAGAGCACACATGCAATGACACTAGTTGTTGTTAGTAAAGAGAGCACACATGCAATTACACTGGTGGATCCATGTGTGGTCTCTGAAGAGAACACACATGCAATGACACTATTGGATCCATAGGTGGATTGTTAAAAGAGCACATGCAATGACTCTGGTTGTAATTAGTAACAACCACACACATGCACTGACACTGGTGGATCCATGTGTGGTCTCTAAAGAGAACACACATGCAATGACTCTAGTTGTTGTTAGTAAAAAGAGCACACATGCAATGACACTGGTGGATCCATAGGTGGATTGTGAAGAGAACACACATGCAATGACACTGGTGGATCCATATGTGGTATGTGAAAAGAACACACATGCAATGACTCTAGTTGTTGTTAGTAAAAAGAACGCACATGCAATGACACTGGTTGTTTTTAGTAAAAGAGCACACATGCAATGACATCGGTGGATCCATGTGTGATTTCTGAAGAGAACACACATGCAATGACACTGGTGGATCCATACATGGTATGTGAAAAGAACACACATGCAATAACTCTAGTTGTTGTTACTAAAAAAAGCACACATGCAATCACACTGGTGGATCCATGTGTTGTCTCTAAAGAGAACATACATTTCAATGACACTGGTGGATCCATATGTGGTATGTGAAAAGAACACACATGCAATGACTCCAGTTGTTGTTAGTTAAAAGAACACACATGCAATGACACTGGTGGATCCATGTGTGGTCTCTGAAGAGAACACACATGCAATGACTCTAGCTGTGGTTAATGAGAAGAACACACATTTCAATGACACTGCTGGATTCATATGTGGTATGTGAAAAGAACACACATGCAATGACTCCAGTTGTTGTTAGTAAAAAGAACACACATGCAATGACCCCAGTTGTTGTTAGTTAAAAGAACACACATGCAATGACACTGGTGGATCCATGTGTGGTATCTGAAGAGAACACACATGCAACGACTCTAGCTGTGGTTAATGAAGATAACACATATTTCAATGACACTGGTGGATCCATACGTGGTATGTGAAAAGAACACACATGCAATGACTCCAGTTGTTGTTAGTAAAAAGAACACACATGCAATGACACTGGTGGATCCATGTGTGGTCTCTAAAGAGAACACACATGCAATGACTCTAGTTGTTGTTAGTAAAAAGAACACACATGCACTGACACTGGTGGATCCATGTGTGGTCTCTGAAGAGAACACACATGCAATGACTCTAGTTGTTAGTATAAAGGGCACGCATGTTGGAGATATGCCCTAGAGGTAATAATAAATGTAGTTATTATTATATATCTTTGTGTTTATGATAAATGTTTACATTCATGCTATAATAGTATTAACAAGGAAACCATTAATACTTGTGTGATTTGTAAACCTAATTTGAAGTCCCTAGTATAGCCTCTATACTTCACTAGCTTGTTGGTTGATTGATGATTGTGGTTTCCCTATCATGAACATTGAGATGTTATCAACAACAAGATCATATCGTTAGGAGAATGATATGGTGGACATACTCCTATAGACAAGCGTAGCATAAAGATCAAGTCATTTCAATAGTTCAATTGCTATATGCTTTCTGATACATAGTAACCTAATTCCTTCGACCATGAGATCATGCATATTGCCTTTACTGGATGGATGCTTTGATGTCATCAAACACCACACCGTAACAGGGTGGCTATAAAGGTGGCATTGAGTGTTCGGAAAGTATTGGTTGAAACACATGGATCAAGAGTGGGATTTGTCCATCCACATGACGGATAGATATTCTCTCCTCTCGGTGAAATGTCATCCAATTAGCTTGCAAGCATGTGACTTGGTCACAAGGGATCACATATCACGGGAACGAGAAAAGAGTACTTATCAGTAACGAGGATGAACTAGGTATGCAGAGATACCGACGATCATAACCTCTGATAAGTAACATATCGTGAGACAAAGGGAAATTGGTATCGTATGTAAGTGGTTCATTCGATCGCAAAGTAATCGTAGAAATATGGGAGCCATATGAATTTCCAGATTCCTCTATTGGTTATTGTTCGAGAAGTGTCTCGATCATGTCCGCATAATTCACGAACCGTAGGGAGACACACTTAAGGATTCGACGTTGTTTGAGTAGTTATGGTATTATGAGAAAGAGACCGAATGTTGTTCGGAGTCTCGGATGGGATCCGAGATATCACGAGGTGATCCTGAATGGTCCGGAGAATATGATTGATATTAGGAAAGTCCTGCTTGAGTAGCGGAATGATTCCGTGTTTTCATCGAACATTCTAGAAGGTCCCTAATGTCCCAAGACCGAGGGGAAGGGTACATGAGTGTGTCATTACATATTGGAATGATTGCATCATGTACTAAGTATTCTTGTTGTCCCAAATAAAGGATTTATTTAAATCCTAAATTGAAAAGTCAAACGGCTAGTTTGAAAGTCAAACGCAAGTTTTGGGAAGTGGGAAAAGAGGAGGAAGTGGAGACCGACTTGGGGAGGAGTCCCCTTGGTCAAGGCGCCTCCCAAGGCCGACTTGGGAGGGACTCTCCCTGGCCGCCCTCCCACCTATAAAGGCAAGGGCAGGGCCTCCTCCAGACACACAAGTTTCCTATCCTCTAAACTAAACCCTAGATCTAGACCCCGGTTTAGAGCTATTCGGTTTAGAGCCTTCTAATTGGTTTAGAGCCTCTAATTGGTGTGTCTAATTACTAGACCACTAATAGCCTCTCTCATAAGCTCCACCATACTGCACCGGCTTAAGCCTCATGATTTCCTCTACCTCCCAGACCACGCCACAGCCGAATCGCGAGAGAGTGCTACAACCTCCGCTGCCATGGAACAAGGAGAGGAAGGTCTTCACGAGTACCAAACGTGTGACCGATCATGGAGCGCTAGGGAACGCCGCCGAAGGATCGCTCACGCGATCTTGAGATCGAAAGAGTACGACTACATCACCCACGAGAATCTGCTCTCGTTAAACACTTTGGAATCTTCGAGGGTGAGTTATTCCATCGACTCGTTGCTACAATCTAGTAGATAGATCTTGGCTTGTTTGTTTGTATGCGATAGAAAATTTTTGTTTTCCATGCTACGAACCCCTACAAAGGGTATCGAGCCGTGTCTATATGTAGATCTGCTTGACGAGTAGAACACAATGGTCATTGTGGGCGTTGATGCTTTTATTGTAGATTGCTTTTGTGTACTTTGCATCTTGCGGTATGTTGGGATGAAGCGCCGGCTAACCTTACATGACATCGCTCATGAGACTTGCTCCACGCTTGACATGCAACTCGCTTTGCATAAGTGGCTTTATGGGTGCCTGCTTTCTCCTAGCATAGTAAAGATCCAATTTACAACGGGTAATCAACAATGCTAGTATCAATGTTGTGGTTCTTGTTCGAGGTTAGAACGACACCTATGGAAAGCCCCAAACCACGTAAAATATGCAAAGAAAGTAGAAGCGCCTAACTTTGTTTTGCAGGTGTGCCGTGATGTGATATGGCCATGATTGTGATTATATTTGATGTATGCAATGTTCCTTATTGTAAGTTGGCAACCGCGTGAGCCATATGGTTGTCTTTAATTTCTGTTAAGACCGCGTGTCTATTCAAAATAGTTGTAATAGTTGAAGCTGGTGGACGACAACCATGAAGAAGCGCCATTGACCTTGATGCTATGCCGGTGATGATGGAGATCATGTTCGTGCTTGAAGATGGAGATCGGAAGCACAAAGAAGAAAGGCCATATCATATCACATATTATGAATTGCATGTGATGTTAATCCTTTATGCATCTTGTATTGCTTAGTAGACGACGGTAGCATTATAAGATGATCCCTCATGCACATAAATTTCAAGTTCTAAAGTGTTCACCCTTAGTATGCACCGCTACAAAGCTTGTCGCTCAAGCGCCACGTGATGATCGGGTGTCTTTGATTCCGCGGTGAATACAACGTAAGCAAGCCAGATTTGCTTATGCGGAAGCTAAGGTTTGATCTTGACGAGCCTAGCATGTACGCACATGGCCTCAGGAACACGGATCGCCGAAAGGCAAAGCATGAATCATATAGTAGATAAGATGAACATGATGATTGTTCGCCATTAAAACTATATCAGCTCTCGTGATGATCGGTGTTGATGTAGTGGATTTGGTCTGTGATCACTAAAACAATGTGAGGGATGTTGTTTTGAGTGGGAGTTCACCTAGTTTAATTTCATTAATTAATTTGAACTCAATTTGTCATAAACTTAGTCTAAACTATTGCAAATATGTTGTAGATCAATGGCAGCCCCTACCATCAATTTTAATGCGTTCCTAGAGAAAGAAAAGTTGAAAAACAATGGAAGCAACTTTGCGGATTGGTTCCGCAATTTGAGGATTGTCCTCACAGCTGGTAATTTGACCTATGTGCTGGATGCACCGCTGGGTGACCCACCTGCAGCTGATGCTACCGATGAAGTAAAGAATGTTTACCTCGCCTAAGAATCAAGACTCCATAGTTCAGTGTGCTATCTTGTATGGTTTAGAATCGAGCTCGTAAAAGATTTGAAGAGTCGATCCATATGATATTGTCGAGGATCTCAAATTAATCTTTGAGACTCATGCGGCAATTGAAAGCTATGAAGCTTCAAAAGTTCTTTAACCGCAAGATGGAAGAGGGTAGCTCACTAGTGAGCATGTGCTTAAGATGTCCGCACGCAAATAAACTTCAAAGTTTGGGTATAGTGATTCCTAATACTTTGGGGTTTACCATCCTCCAATCACTACCACCAAGTTACAAGAACTTTGTGATGAACTACAACATGCGTAACATGAACAAAGAGTTGCCGTAACTGTTTGCTATGTTAAAATCTGTAAGTGGAGATCAAGAAAGAGCACCAAGTGTTGATGGTCAATAAGACCACCAAATTCAAGAAAGGCAAGTCTAAGCAAAGGGACACTTCAAGAAGGGTGGTAAGAAAGTTACCATACCGACGAAGAAGACCAAGGCTGGACCTAAGCCTGAAACCGAAAGTGCTTTTACCGCAAGGGAGAAGGTCATCGAAGCGGAATTGCCCAAGGTACTTGGCGGATTTGAAGAACGGCAACATCAAGAAGAAAGGTATATCTGATATACATGTTATTGATGTGTATCTCACTAGTACTCGTAGTAGTGCCCGGTATTTGATACTAGTTCGGTTGCTCATATTTGTAACTCAAACAGAGCCGCAGAATAAACGGAAGCTAGTGAAGAACGAGGTGACGATGCGCGTGAGGAAACGGATCAAAGGTTGATGTGATCGCGTCGGCACGCTACCTCTTCATCTACCATCGGGATTAGTTTTATACTTAAATAATTGTTATTTGGTGCTCGCTAAGCATGAACATTATATCGATCTTGTTTATTAAGTAGATGCTACTTGTTTAAACCGAGAATAATGGTTGTTCGATTTATATGAGTAATGTGTTTTATGCACATGCACCTTTGATAGATGGTCTATTCATGTTGAATCTCGATAGTAGAAATACACATATTAATAACATTGAAGCTAAACGATTGAAATCAAGCGATAACTCGACCTATATGTGGCAATCGCTGCCTTGGTCACATTGAGTGAAACGATGAAGAAACTCCATTCGATGGACTTCTTGAATCACTTGATTTTGAATCACTTGAAAGATGCGAGGCATGTCTGATGGGTAAAATGACTAAGACTCCATTTTCTGGTATGATGGAGCGAGCTACGAACTTATTGGAAATCATACATACCGATGTGTGTGGTCCAATGAGTGTAGCATCGCAGATGGTTATCGTTATGTTCTTACCTTCACGGATGACTTGAGTAGATATGGGTATATCTATTTCATGAAACATAAATCCAAACTTTCGAGAAGTTTAAGGAGTTTCAAAGTGAGGTAGAGAATCAACGTAACAAGAAGATTAAATTTCTACGCTCGATCGTGGAGGTGAATATCTAAGTTACGAAGTTTGGCGAACATTTAAGGAAATGTGGAATACTTTCAGCTGACACCGCCGGAACACCACAACAGAATGGTGTGTCTGAACGTCAGAATCGAATCCTCTTAGATATGGTTCGCTCTATGATGTCACTTACGATCTACCACTATCATTTTGGGGTTATGCATTAGAAACAGCCGCATTCACTTTAAATAGGGCACCGCCTAAATCCGCTGAAACGACACCATATGAATTATGGTTTGGGAAGAAACCTAAATTGTCGCTCCTTAAAGTTTGGGGATGCGAAGCCTATGTAAAGAAGTTACAGCGGACAAGCTTGAACCCAAAGCGAAAAATGCGTCTTCATAGGATACCCGAAGGAAACTATTGGGTATACCTTCTATCATAGATCCGAAGGCAAAATCTTCGTTGCTAAGAATGGATCCTTTCTAGAGAAGGAATTTCTCTCGAAAGAGGTGACTGGAAGGAAAGTAGAACTCGACGAGGTTGTCGAACCTTCTCTCGAATTGCGAGTAGCGCGACCGGAAGAAGTTCCCGTGGTGCCTGCACCAATAAGAGACGGAAGCTAATGATAGTGATCATGAAACTTCGCTGAAGTTGCACTGAGCCTCGGAGGTCAACGAGAACTCGTACCACCTGCATTGGTATGATTTCGTTATGAATGTCATGTTGGTGGACAACACCGATGACCCCGAGACATATGAGGAAGCGATGATGAGCCCAGATTCCAATAAATGGCAAGAAGCCATGAACCGAGATTGGATCCATGTACGAAAACCAAGTATGGACTTTGGTGGACTTACCGGATGGCCGGAAGGTCACGAGAACAAATGGATTTTCAAGAAGAAAACAGATGCTGATGGTAATGTTATCGTTTATAAAGCTCGACTTGTCGCAAAAGGGTTTCGACAAATTCAAGGAGTTGACTACGATGAGACTTTCTCACCGGGTAGCGGCTAAAGTCTGTGGAGGATTATGTTAGCAATCGCTGCATATTATGATTATGAGATATGGCGATGGATGTCAAAACAGCATTCCTCAATGGAGACATTGATGAAGAGTTGTATATGATGCAACCCAAAAGTTTTGTCGATCCTAAAGATGTTAACAAGGTATGCAAGCTTCAACGGTCCATCTATGGATTGAAGCAAGCATCCCGGTTGGAATCAACGCTTTGATAAGGTAATCAAAGTTTTGGTTTTTACAAACTTATGGAGAAGCTTGTATTTACAAGAAAGTGAGTGGGAGCTCAGAGCATTCTTAATACTGTATGTGGATGACATATTGTTGATTGGGAATGATGTAGACCTTCTTAATAGTGTCAAAGAGTATTTGAATAATAGTTTTTCAATGAAGGATCTTGGCGAAGCAGCTTACATATTAGGCATAAAGATTTATAGAGATAGATCGAACGCCAAATATCATTGTCACAAAGTACATATTTGGACAAAGTTCTAAAGAGGTTTGGAATGGAAGATAGCAAGAAAGGGTTCTGCCCATGTTGCTCAATACGACCTTGAGTAAAACTCAAAGTCCGACATCGCGTAAGATAGAGAAAAGATGAGTAAGACTCTATGCCTCAGCCATAGGATCTCTAATGTATGCCATGCTATGTACTAGACCCGACATCGCATATGCGTTAGTCTAACTAGCAGATATCAAAGTGATCCAGAGTGGATCATTGGACAATCAAAAACATCCTTAAGTACTTGAGAAGAACTAAGGATATGGTTCTTTCTTATGGAGGTGATGAACAGCTCGTTGTTAATGGTTACACCGATGTTAGTTGGAACACCGATCCGGATGATTCTAAATCACAACTGGATAATGATTTATTTTGAATGGTGCAGCAGCTTAGTGGAGGAGTGCGAAGCAAAGCGTTGTGGCGAGATCTTCAACTGAATCGAATACATGGTCTTCGCAGGCTTCACAAGAAGCGATATGGATGAAAGAGTTCATTACAGAGCTGGGTGTGGTTCCAAGTGCTGGACCCAATGTCTATCTACTGTGATAACATGGGCGCCATAGCCAATGCGCAAGAACCAAGGTCACACAAGAAGTCAAGCATATCAAGCTACGTTTCCACGCTATTCGAGAACATATCCATGATGGGGATATAAAGATTTGCAAAGTACACACAGATCTGAATGTGGCGGATCCGTTGACTAAACCTCTCCCGAGGGCAAAACATGACCAACACCAAACTGCCATGGGTGTTCGTATATTACCATGTAATCTAGATTAGATGACTCTAGTCAAGTGGGAGACTGTTGGAGATATGCCCTAGAGGTAATAATAAATGTAGTTATTATTATATATCTTTGTGTTTATGATAAATGTTTACATTCATGCTATAATAGTATTAACAAGGAAACCATTAATACTTGTGTGATTTGTAAACCTAATTTGAAGTCCCTAGTATAGCCTCTATACTTCACTAGCTTGTTGGTTGATTGATGATTGTGGTTTCCCTATCATGAACATTGAGATGTTATCAACAACAAGATCATATCGTTAGGAGAATGATATGGTGGACATACTCCTATAGACAAGCGTAGCATAAAGATCAAGTCATTTCAATAGTTCAATTGCTATATGCTTTCGATACATAGTAACCTAATTCCTTCACCATGAGATCATGCATATTGCCTTTACTGGATGGATGCTTTGATGTCATCAAACACCACACCGTAACAGGTGGCTATAAAGGTGGCATTGAGTGTTCGAAAGTATTGGTTGAAACACATGGATCAAGAGTGGATTTGTCCATCCACATGACGGATAGATATTCTCTGGCCCTCTCGGTGAAATGTCATCCAATTAGCTTGCAAGCATGTGACTTGGTCACAAGGGATCACATATCACGGGAACGAGAAAAGAGTACTTATCAGTAACGAGGATGAACTAGGTATGCTGAGATACCGACGATCATAACCTCGGATAAGTAACATATCGTGAGACAAAGGGAAATTGGTATCGTATGTAAGTGGTTCATTCGATCGCAAAGCAATCGTAGAAATATGTGGGAGCCATATGAATTTCCAGATTCCTCTATTGGTTATTGTTCGGAGAAGTGTCTCGATCATGTCCGCATAATTCACGAACCGTAGGGAGACACACTTAAGGATTCGACGTTGTTTGAGTAGTTATGGTATTATGAGAAAGAGACCGAATGTTGTTGAGTCTCGGATGGGATCCGAGATATCACGAGGTGATCCGGAATGGTCCGGAGAATAAGATTCATATAAGGAAAGTCCTGCTTGGAGTAGCGGAATGATTCCGTGTTTTCATCGGAACATTCTAGAAGGTCCGGAATGTCCCAAGACTGGAGGGGGAAGGGTACATGAATGTGTCATTACATATTGGAATGATTGCATCATGTACTAAGTATTCTTGCTGTCCCAAATAAAGGGTTTATTTAAATCCTAAATTGAAAAGTCAAACGGCTAGTTTGAAAGTCAAACGGAAGTTTTGGGAAGTGGGAAAAGAGGAGGAAGTGGAGACCGACTTGGGGAGGAGTCCCTGGTCAAGGCCTCCCAAGGCCGACTTGGGAGGGACTCTCCCTTGGCCGCCCTCCCACCTATAAAGGCAAGGGCAGGGCCTCCCCTCCTAGACACACAAGTTTCCTATCCTCTAAACTAAACCCTAGATCTAGACCCCGGTTTAGAGCTATTCGGTTTAGAGCCTTCTAATTGGTTTAGAGCCCTCTAATTGGTGTGTCTAATTACTAGACCACTAATAGCCTCTCTCATAAGCTCCACCATACTGCACCGCTTAAGGCGAAGCCCTGCGGATTTCCCTCTACCTCCCAGACCACGCCACTGTCGCCGGAATCGCGAGGAGAGTGCTACAACCTCCGCTGCCTTTGGAACAAGGGAGAGGAAGGTCTTCGTCGAGTATTTAACGTGTGACCGATCAAGGAGCGCCATGAACGCTGGCGCCGAAGGATCGCCTACGCGATCTTGAGATCGGAAAGAGTACGACTACATCACCCACGAGAATCTGCCTCGTTAAACACTTTGGAATCTTCGAGGTGAGTTATTCCATCGACTCGCTACAATCTAGTAGATAGATCTTGGCTTGTTTGTTTGTATGCGATAGAAAATTTTTGTTTTCCATGCTACGAACCCCTACAAGCATGCAATGACACCGTGGATCCAACACACATGCAATGACATCAGGATCCATGTGTGGTCTCAAGAGAACACACATCCAACGACTCTAGCTGTGGTTAATGAGAAGAACACACATTTCAATGACACTGGTGGATCCATATGTGGTATGTGAAAAGAACACACATGCAATGACTCAGTTGTTGTTAGTAAAAGAACACACATGCAATGACACTGGTGGATCCATGTGTGGTTTCTAAAGGAACACACATGCAATGACTCGCTATTGTTAGTAAAAAGAGGACACATGCAATGACAATGGTTGTTGTTAGTAAAAGAGCACACATGCAATGACATGGTGGATCCATGTGTGGTCTCCTGAATAGAACACACATTTCAATGACACTGTGGATCGATATGTGGTATGTGAAAACAACACACATGCAATGACTCCACTTGTTGTTAGTAAAAAGAACACACATGCAATGACCCCAGTTGTTGTTAGTTAAAAGAACACACATGCAATGACACTGGTGGATCCATGTGTGGTATCTGAAGAGAACACAAATGCAACGACTCTAGCTGTGGTTAATGAGGAGAACACAAATTTCAATTACACTGTGGATCCATCGTGGTATGTGAAAAGAACACACATGCAATGACTCCAGTTGTTGTTAGTAAAAAGAACACACATGCAATGACACTGGTGGATCCATGTGTGGTCTCTAAAGAGAACACAAATGCAATGACTCTAGTTGTTGTTAGTAAAAAGAACACACATGCACTGACACTGGTGGATCCATGTGGTCTCTGAAAGAGAACACACATGCAATGAATCTAGTTGTTAGTATAAAGGGCACGCATGCAATGACACCGGTGGATCCATAGGTGGATTGTGAAAAGAACACACATGCAATGACACTGGTGGATCCATGTGTGGTCTCTAAAGAGAACACACATGCAACGACACTAGCTGTGGTTAATGAGAAGAACACACATTTCAATGACACTGGTGGATCCATATGTGGTATGTGAAAAGAACACACATGCAATGACTCCAGTTGTTGTTAGTAAAAGAACACACATGCAATGACATCGGTGGATCCATGTGTGGTTTCTAAAGAGAACACACATGCAATGACTCTGGCTATTGTTAGTAAAAAGAGGACACATGCAATGACAATGGTTGTTGTTAGTAAAAAGAGCACACATGCAATGACACTGGTGGATCCATGTGTGGTCTCTGAATAGAACACACATTTCAATGACACTGGTGGATCGATATGTGGTATGTGAAAACAACACACATGCAATGACTCCACTTGTTGTTAGTAAAAAGAACACACATGCAATGACACTGGTGGATCCATGTGTGCTCTCTGAAGAGAATACACATGCAATGACTCTGGTTGTTGTTAGTAAAAAGAGCACACATGCAATGACACTAGTTGTTGATAGTAAAAAGAGCACACATGCAATGACACTGGTGGATCCATGTGTGGTCTCTAAAGAGAACACACATGCAATGAGTCCAGTTGTTGTTAGTAAAAAGAACACACATGCAATGACACTGGTGGATCCATGTGTGGTGTCTGAAGAGAACAAACATGTAATGACTCTAGTTGTTGTTAGTAAAAGGGGCACACATGCAATGACACTGGTGGATCCATAGGTGGATTGTGAAAAGAACACACATGCAATGACACTGGTGGATCCATATGTGGTATGTGAAAAGAACACACATGCAATGACTCCAGTTGTTGTTATTGAAAAGAACACACATGCAATGACACTGGTGGATCCATGTGTGGTCTCTGAAGAGAACACACATGCAATGACTCTAGTTGTTGTTAGTACAAAGAGCACGCATGCAATGACACCGGTGGATCCATAGGTGGATTGTGAAAAGAACACACATGCAATGACACTGGTGGATCCATATGTGGTATGTGAAAAGAACACACATGCAATGACTCTAGTTGTTGTTAGTAAAAAGAAGACACATGCAATGACACTGGTGGATCCATGTGTGGTCTTTGAAGAGAACACACATTTCAATGACACTGGTGGATCCATGGGTGGTCTCTTAAGAGAACACACATGCAATGACTCTAGCTATGGTAAATGAGAAGAACACGCATTTCAATAACACTGGTGGATCCATATGTGGTATGTGGAAAGAATAGTCATGAAATGACTGCAGTTGTTGTTAGTAAAAAGAACACACATGCAATGACGCTGGTTGTTTTTTTTTAAAAAGAGCACACATGCAATGACACTGGTGGATCCATGTGTGATTTCTGAAGAGAACACACATGCAATGACACTCGTGGATCCATACGTGGTATGTGAAAAGAACACACATGCAATAACTCCAGTTGTTGTTACTAAAACAGCACACATGCAATGACACTGGTGGATCCATGTGTTGTCTCTAAAGAGAACATACATTTCAATGACACTGTGGATCCATATGTGGTATGTGAAAAACACACATAATAATCAGTTGTTGTGAAAAGAACACACATGCAATGACTCCAGGTTGTTGGTTAAAGGATCCATGTGTGGTCTGAAGAGAGAACACACATGCAACGACTCTAGCTGTGGTTAATGAGAAGAACACACATTTCAATGACACTGGTAGATCCATATGTGGTATGTGAAAAGAACACACATGCAATGAATCTAGTTGTTGTTAGTAAAAAGAACACACATGCAATGACTCCAGTTGTTGTTAGTTAAAAGAACACACATGCAATGACACTGGTGGATCCATGTGTGGTATCTGAAGAGAACACACATGCAACGACTCTAGCTGTGGTTAATGAAGAGAACACATATTTCAATGACACTGGTGGATCCATACGTGGTATGTGAAAAGAACACACATGCAATGACTCCAGTTGTTGTTAGTAAAAAGAACACACATGCAATGACATCTGTGGATCCATGTGTGGTCTCTAAAGAGAACACATGCAATGACTCTAGTTGTTGTTAGTAAAAGAACACACATGCAATCGACATCGGTGGATCCATGTGTGGTCTCAAGAGAACACACACATGCAATGACCCTAGTTGTTAGTATAAAGGGCACGATGCAATGACACGGTGGATCCATAGGTGGATTGTGAAAAGAACACACATGCAATGACATCAGGATCCATGTGTGGTCTCTGAAGAGAACACACATGCAACGACTCTAGCTGTGGTTAATGAGAAGAACACACATTTCAATGACACTGGTGGATCCATATGTGGTATGTGAAAAGAACACACATGCAATGACTCCAGTTGTTGTTAGTAAAAAGAACACACATGCAATGACACTGGTGGATCCATGTGTGGTTTCTAAAGAGAACACACATGCAATGACTCTGGCTATTGTTAGTAAAAAGAGGACACATGCAATGACAATGGTTGTTGTTAGTAAAAAGAGCACACATGCAATGACACTGGTGGATCCATGTGTGGTCTCTGAATAGAACACACATTACAATGAAACGGGTTGTTGTTAGTAAAAGAGCACACATGCAAGGACACTAGTTGTTGATAGTAAACAGAACACACATGCAATGACACCGGTGGATCCATAGGTGGTATGTGAAAAGAACACACATGCAAAATGACTGGTTGTTGTTACTAAAAGAACACACATGCAATGACATCAGGATCCATGTGTGGTCTCTATAGAGAACACACATTTCAATGACACTGGTGGATCCATATGTGGTATGTGAAAAGAACACACATGCAATGACTCTGGTTGTTGTTAGTGAAAAGAACACACATGCAATGACACTGGTGGATCCATCGGTGGTATGTGAAAAGAACACACATGCAAAATGACAATGGTTGTTGTTAGTAAAAAGAGCACACATGCAATGACACTGGTGGATCCATGTGTGGTCTCTGAAGAGAACACACATTTCAATGACACTGGTGGATCCATATGTGGTATGTGAAAAGAACACACATGCAATGACTCTAGTTGTTGTTAGTAAAAAGAACACACATGCAATGACACTGGTGGATCCATGTGTGGTCTCTGAAGAGAACACACATGCAATGACTCTTGTTGTTATTAGTAAAAAGAGCACACATGCAATGACACTAGTTGTTGTTAGTAAAGAGAGCACACATGCAATGACACTGGTGGATCCATGTGTGGTCTCTGAAGAGAACACACATTTCAATGACACTGGTGGATCCATACGTGGTATGTGAAAAGAACACAGATGCAATGACTCCAGTTGTTGTTAGTAAAAAGAACACACATGCACTGACACTGGTGGATCCATGTGTGGTCTGTAAAGAGAACACACATGCAATGACTCTAGTTGTTGTTAGTATAAAGAGCACGCATGCAATGACACCGGTGGATCCATAGGTGGATTGTGAAAAGAACACACATGCAATGAATCTAGTTGTTGTTAGTAAAAAGAACACACATGCAATGACTCCAGTTGTTGTTAGTTAAAAGAACACACATGCAATGACACTGGTGGATCCATGTGTGGTATCTGAAGAGAACACACATGCAACGACTCTAGCTATGGTTAATGAAGAGAACACATATTTCAATGACACTGGTGGATCCATACGTGGTATGTGAAAAGAACACACATGCAATGACTCCAGTTGTTGTTAGTAAAAAGAACACACATGCAATGACACTGGTGGATCCATGTGTGGTCTCTAAAGAGAACACACATGCAATGACTCTAGTTGTTGTTAGTAAAAAGAACACACATGCACTGACACTGGTGGATCCATGTGTGGTCTCTGAAGAGAACACACATGCAATGACTCTAGTTGTTAGTATAAAGGGCACGCATGCAATGACACCGGTGGATCCATAGGTGGATTGTGAAAAGAACACACATGCAATGACACTGGTGGATCCATGTGTGGTCTCTGAAGAGAACACACATGCAACGACTCTAGCTGTGGTTAATGAGAAGAACACACATTTCAATGACACTGGTGGATCCATATGTGGTATGTGAAAAGAACACACATGCAATGACTCCAGTTGTTGTTAGTAAAAAGAACACACATGCAATGACACTGGTGGATCCATGTGTGGTTTCTAAAGAGAACACACATGCAATGACTCTGGCTATTGTTAGTAAAAAGAGGACACATGCAATGACAATGGTTGTTGTTAGTAAAAAGAGCACACATGCAATGACACTGGTGGATCCATGTGTGGTCTCTGAATAGAACACACATTTCAATGACTCTGGTTGTTGTTAGTAAAAAGAGCACACATGCAGTGACACTAGTTGTTGATAGTAAAGAGAACACACATGCAATGACACCGGTGGATCCATAGGTGGTATGTGAAAAGAACACACATGCAAAATGACTGGTTGTTGTTACTAAAAAGAACACACATGCAATGACACTGGTGGATCCATGTGTGGTCTCTATAGAGAACACACATTTCAATGACACTGGTGGATCCATATGTGGTATGTGAAAAGAACACACATGCAATGACTCTGGTTGTTGTTAGTGAAAAGAACACACATGCAATGACACTGGTGGATCCATCGGTGGTATGTGAAAAGAACACACATGCAAAATGACAATGGTTGTTGTTAGTAAAAAGAGCACACATGCAATGACACTGGTGGATCCATGTGTGGTCTCTGAAGAGAACACACATTTCAATGACACTGGTGGATCCATATGTGGTATGTGAAAAGATCACACATGCAATGACTCTAGTTGTTGTTAGTAAAAAGAACACACATGCAATGACACTGGTGGATCCATGTGTGGTCTCTGAAGAGAACACACATGCAATGACTCTTGTTGTTATTAGTAAAAAGAGCACACATGCAATGACACTAGTTGTTGTTAGTAAAGAGAGCACACATGCAATGACACTGGTGGATCCATGTGTGGTCTCTGAAGAGAACACACATTTCAATGACACTGGTGGATCCATACGTGGTATGTGAAAAGAACACAGATGCAATGACTCCAATTGTTGTTAGTAAAAAGAACACACATGCACTGACACTGGTGGATCCATGTGTGGTCTCTAAAGAGAACACACATGCAATGACTCTAGTTGTTGTTAGTATAAAGAGCACGCATGCAATGACACCGGTGGATCCATAGGTGGATTGTGAAAAGAACACACATGCAATGACACTGATGGATCCATATGTGGTATGTGAAAAGAACACACATGCAATGACTCTAGTTGTTGTTAGTAAAAAGAAGACACATGCAATGACACTGGTGGATCCATGTATGGTCTTTGAAGAGAACACACATTGCAATGACACTGGTGGATCCATGTATGGTCTTTGAAGAGAACACACATTTCAATGACACTGGTGGATCCATATGTGGTATGGGAAAAGAACACACATGCAATGACTCCAGTTGTGGTTAGTAAAACGAACACACATGCAATGACACTAGTGTATCCATGGGTGGTGTCTTAAGAGAACACACATGCAATGACTCTAGCTGTGGTTAATGAGAAGAACACACATTTCAATGACACCGGTGGATCCATATTTGGTATGTTGAAAGAATAGTCGTGAAATGACTCCAGTTGTTGTTAGTAAAAGGAACACACATGCAATGACACTGGTGGATCCATATGTGGTCTCTGAAGAGAACACACGTTTCAATGACACTGGTGGATCCATATGTGGTATGTGAAAAGAACACACATGCAATGACTCTAGTTGTTGTTAGTAAAAAGAACACACATGAAATGACACTGTGGACCCATGTGTGGTCTATGAAGAGAACACACATTTCAATGACATCATGGATCCATATGTGGTATGTGAAAAGAACACACATGCAATGACTCTAGTTGTTGTTAGTAAAAAGAACACATATCCAATGACACTGGTGGATCCATGTGTGGTCTCTGAAGAGAACACACATGCAATGACTCTAGCTGTGGTTAATAAGAAGAACACATATTTCAATGACACTGGTGGATCCATATGTGGTATGTGAAAAGAACACACATGCAATGACTCCAGTTGTTATTAGTAAAAAGAACACACATGCAATGACACTGGTTGTTTTTAGTAAAAAGAGCACACATGCAATGACACTGGTGGATCCATGTGTGATTTCTGAAGAGAACACACATGCAATGACACTGGTGGATCCATACATGGTATGTGAAAAGAACACACATGCAATAACTCCAGTTGTTGTTACTAAAAAAAGCACACATGCAATCACACTGGTGGATCCATGTGTTGTCTCTAAAGAGAACACACATTTCAATGACACTGGTGGATCCATATGTGGTATGTGAAAAGAACACACATGCAATGACTCCAGTTGTTGTTAGTAAAAAGAACACACATGCAATGACTCCAGTTGTTGTTAGTTAAAAGAACACACATGCAATGACACTGGTGGATCCATGTGTGGTATCTGAAGAGAACACACATGCAACGACTCTAGTTGTGGTTAATGAAGAGAACACATATTTCAATGACACTGGTGGATCCATACGTGGTATGTGAAAAGAACACACATGCAATGACTCCAGTTGTTGTTAGTAAAAAGAACACACATGCAATGACATCGGTGGATCCATGTGGTCTCTAAAGAGAACACACATGCAATGACTCTAGTTGTTGTTAGTAAAAAGAACACACATGCACTGACACTGGTGGATCCATGTGTGGTATCTGAAGAGAACACACATGCAATGACTCTAGTTGTTAGTATAAAGGGCACGCATGCAATGACACCGGTGGATCCATAGGTGGATTGTGAAAAGAAAACACATGCAATGACACTGGTGGATCCATGTGTGGTCTCTGAAGAGAACACACATGCAACGACTCTAGCTGTGGTTAATGAGAAGAACACACATTTCAATGACACTGGTGGATCCATATGTGGTATGTGAAAAGAACACACATGCAATGACTCCAGTTGTTGTTAGTAAAAAGAACACACATGCAATGACACTGGTGGATCCATGTGTGGTTTCTAAAGAGAACACACATGCAATGACTCTGGCTATTGTTAGTAAAAAGAGGACACATGCAATGACAATGGTTGTTGTTAGTAAAAAGAGCACACATGCAATGACACTGGTGGATCCATGTGTGGTCTCTGAATAGAACACACATTTCAATGACACTGGTGGATCGATATGTGGTATGTGAAAACAACACTGATTCAATTACTACTCTTGTTGTTAGTAAAAAGAACACACATGCAATGACACTGGTGGATCCATGTGTGCTCTCTGAAGAGAATACACATGCAATGACTCTGGTTGTTGTTAGTAAAAAGAGCACACATGCAATGACACTAGTTGTTGATAGTAAAAAGAGCACACATGCAATGACACTGGTGGATCCATGTGTGGTCTCTAAAGAGAACACACATGCAATGAGTCCAGTTGTTGTTAGTAAAAAGAACACACATGCAATGACACTGGTGGATCCATGTGTGGTGTCTGAAGAGAACAAACATGCAATGACTCTAGTTGTTGTTAGTAAAAGGGGCACACATGCAATGACACTGGTGGATCCATAGGTGGATTGTGAAAAGAACACACATGCAATGACACTGGTGGATGCATATGTGGTATGTGAAAAGAACACACATGCAATGACTCCAGTTGTTGTTATTGAAAAGAACACACATGCAATGACACTGGTGGATCCATGTGTGGTCTCTGAAGAGAACACACATGCAATGACTCTAGTTGTTGTTAGTACAAAGAGCACGCATGCAATGACACCGGTGGATCCATAGGTGGATTGTGAAAAGAACACACATGCAATGACACTGGTGGATCCCTATGTGGTATGTGAAAAGAACACACATGCAATGACTCTAGTTGTTGTTAGTAAAAAGAAGACACATGCAATGACACTGGTGGATCCATGTGTGGTCTTTGAAGAGAACACACATTTCAATGACACTGGTGGATCCATATGTGGTATGGGAAAAGAACACACATGCAATTACTCCAGTTGTTGTTAGTAAAACGAACACACATGCAATGACACTGGTGGATCCATGGGTGGTCTCTTAAGAGAACACACATGCAATGACTCTAGCTATGGTAAATGAGAAGAACACGCATTTCAATGACACTGGTGGATCCATATGTGGTATGTGGAAAGAATAGTCGTGAAATGACTGCAGTTGTTGTTAGTAAAAAGAACACACATGCAATGACGCTGGTTGTTTTTTTTAAAAAGAGCACACATGCAATGACACTGGTGGATCCATGTGTGATTTCTGAAGAGAACACACATGCAATGACACTTGTGGATCCATACATGGTATGTGAAAAGAACACACATGCAATAACTCCAGTTGTTGTTACTAAAAAAAGCACACATGCAATGACACTGGTGGATCCATGTGTTGTCTCTAAAGAGAACATACATTTCAATGACACTGGTGGATCCATATGTGGTATGTGAAAAGAACACACATGCAATGACTCCAGTTGTTGTTAGTTAAAAGAACACACATGCAATGACACTGGTGGATCCATGTGTGGTCTCTGAAGAGAACACACATGCAACGACTCTAGCTGTGGTTAATGAGAAGAACACACATTTCAATGACACTGGTGGATCCATATGTGGTATGTGAAAAGAACACACATGCAATGACTCTAGTTGTTGTTAGTAAAAAGAACACACATGCAATGACTCCAGTTGTTGTTAGTTAAAAGAACACACATGCAATGACACTGGTGGATCCATGTGTGGTATCTGAAGAGAACACACATGCAATGACTCCAGTTGTTGTTAGTAAAAAGAACACACATGCACTGACACTGGTGGATCCATGTGTGGTCTCTAAAGAGAACACACATGCAATGACTCTAGTTGTTGTTAGTATAAAGAGCACGCATGCAATGACACCGGTGGATCCATAGGTGGATTGTGAAAAGAACACACATGCAATGACACTGATGGATCCATATGTGGTATGTGAAAAGAACACACATGCAATGACTCTAGTTGTTGTTAGTAAAAAGAAGACACATGCAATGACACTGGTGGATCCATGTATGGTCTTTGAAGAGAACACACATTGCAATGACACTGGTGGATCCATGTATGGTCTTTGAAGAGAACACACATTTCAATGACACTGGTGGATCCATATGTGGTATGGGAAAAGAACACACATGCAATGACTCCAGTTGTGGTTAGTAAAACGAACACACATGCAATGACACTAGTGTATCCATGGGTGGTGTCTTAAGAGAACACACATGCAATGACTCTAGCTGTGGTTAATGAGAAGAACACACATTTCAATGACACCGGTGGATCCATATGTGGTATGTGGAAAGAATAGTCGTGAAATGACTCCAGTTGTTGTTAGTAAAAGGAACACACATGCAATGACACTGGTGGATCCATATGTGGTCTCTGAAGAGAACACACGTTTCAATGACACTGGTGGATCCATATGTGGTATGTGAAAAGAACACACATGCAATGACTCTAGTTGTTGTTAGTAAAAAGAACACACATGTAATGACACTGGTGGACCCATGTGTGGTCTATGAAGAGAACACACATTTCAATGACACTGGCGGATCCATATGTGGTATGTGAAAAGAACACACATGCAATGACTCTAGTTGTTGTTAGTAAAAAGAACACATATCCAATGACACTGGTGGATCCATGTGTGGTCTCTGAAGAGAACACACATGCAATGACTCTAGCTGTGGTTAATAAGAAGAACACATATTTCAATGACACTGGTGGATCCATATGTGGTATGTGAAAAGAACACACATGCAATGACTCCAGTTGTTATTAGTAAAAAGAACACACATGCAATGACACTGGTTGTTTTTAGTAAAAAGAGCACACATGCAATGACACTGGTGGATCCATGTGTGATTTCTGAAGAGAACACACATGCAATGACACTGGTGGATCCATACATGGTATGTGAAAAGAACACACATGCAATAACTCCAGTTGTTGTTACTAAAAAAAGCACACATGCAATCACACTGGTGGATCCATGTGTTGTCTCTAAAGAGAACACACATTTCAATGACACTGGTGGATCCATATGTGGTATGTGAAAAGAACACACATGCAATGACTCCAGTTGTTGTTAGTAAAAAGAACACACATGCAATGACTCCAGTTGTTGTTAGTTAAAAGAACACACATGCAATGACACTGGTGGATCCATGTGTGGTATCTGAAGAGAACACACATGCAACGACTCTAGTTGTGGTTAATGAAGAGAACACATATTTCAATGACACTGGTGGATCCATACGTGGTATGTGAAAAGAACACACATGCAATGACTCCAGTTGTTGTTAGTAAAAAGAACACACATGCAATGACACTGGTGGATCCATGTGTGGTCTCTAAAGAGAACACACATGCAATGACTCTAGTTGTTGTTAGTAAAAAGAACACACATGCACTGACACTGGTGGATCCATGTGTGGTCTCTGAAGAGAACACACATGCAATGACTCTAGTTGTTAGTATAAAGTGCACACATGCAATGACACTGGTGGATCCATAGGTGGATTGTGAAAAGAACACACATGCAATGACTCACACATGCAACGACTCTAGCTGTGGTTAATGAGAAGAACACACATTTCAATGACGCTGGTGGATCCATATGTGGTATGTGAAAAGAACACACATGCAATGACTCTAGTTGTTGTTAGTAAAAAGAGCACACATGCAATGACATGGTGGATCCATGTGTTGTTTGTAAACAGAACACACATGCAATGACTCTGGCTATTGTTAGTAAAAAGAGGACACATGCAATGACAATGGTTGTTTTTAGTAATAAGAGCACACATGCAATGACACTGGTGGATCCATGTGTGGTCTCTGAATAGAACACACATTTAAAGGACACTCGTGGATCGAGAAATGGTATGTGAAAACAACACATGCAATGACTCCACTTGTTGTTAGTAAAAGAACACACATGCAATGACCTTTGGTGGATCCATGTGCTCTCTGAAGAGAATACACATGCAATGACTCTGGTTGTTGTTAGTAAAAGAGCACACATGCAATGACACTAGTTGTTGATAGTAAAAGAGCACACATGCAATGACACTGGTGGATCCATGTGTGGTCTCTAAAAGAACACACATGCAATGAGTCCAGTTGTTGTTAGTAAAGAACACACATGCAATGACACTGGTGGATCCATGTGGTGTCTGAAGAGAACAAACATGCAATGACTCTAGTTGTTGTTAGTAAAAGGGGCACACATGCAATGACACTGGTGGATCCATAGGTGGATTGTGAAAAGAACACACATGCAATGACACTGGTGGATCCATATGTGGTATCTGAAAAGAACACACATGCAATGACTCAGTTGTTGTTATTGAAAAGAACACATGCAATGACATTGGTGGATCCATGTGGTCTCTCGAAGAGAACACACATGCAATGACTCTAGTTGTTGTTAGTACAAAACACGCATGCAATGACACCGGTGGATCCATAGGTGGATTGTGAAAAGAACACACATGCAATGACACTGGTGGATCCATATGTGGTATGTGAAAAGAACACACATGCAATGACTCTAGTTGTTGTTAGTAAAAAGAAGACACATCCAATGACACTGGTGGATCCATGTGTGGTCTTTGAAGAGAACACACATTTCAATGACACTGGTGGATCCATATGTGGTATGGGAAAAGAACACACATGCAATTACTCCAGTTGTTGTTAGTAAAACGAACACACATGCAATGACACTGGTGGATCCATGGGTGGTCTCTTAAGAGAACACACATGCAATGACTCTAGCTATGGTAAATGAGAAGAACACGCATTTCAATGACACTGGTGGATCCATATGTGGTATGTGGAAAGAATAGTCGTGAAATGACTGCAGTTGTTGTTAGTCAAAAGAACACACATGCAATGACGCTGGTTGTTTTTTTTAAAAAGAGCACACATGCAATGACACTGGTGGATCCATGTGTGATTTCTGAAGAGAACACACATGCAATGACACTTGTGGATCCATACATGGTATGTGAAAAGAACACACATGCAATAACTCCAGTTGTTGTTACTAAAAAAAGCACACATGCAATGACACTGGTGGATCCATGTGTTGTCTCTAAAGAGAACATACATTTCAATGACACTGGTGGATCCATATGTGGTATGTGAAAAGAACACACATGCAATGACTCTAGTTGTTGTTAGTTAAAAGAACACACATGCAATGACACTGGTGGATCCATGTGTGGTCTCTGAAGAGAACACACATGCAACGACTCTAGCTGTGGTTAATGAGAAGAACACACATTTCAATGACACTGGTGGATCCATATGTGGTATGAAAAGAACACACATGCAATGACTCTAGTTTTTGTTAGTAAAAAGAACACACATGCAATGACTCCTGTTGTTTTTTTTAAAAAGAGCACACATGCAATGACACTGGTGGATCCATGTGTGGTATCTGAAGAGAACACACATGCAACGACTCTAGCTGTGGTTAATGAAGAGAACACATATTTCAATTACACTGGTGGATCCATACGTGGTATGTGAAAAGAACACACATGCAATGACTCCAGTTGTTGTTAGTAAAAAGAACACACATGCAATGACACTGGTGGATCCATGTGTGGTCTCTAAAGAGAACACACATGCAATGACTCTAGTTGTTGTTAGTAAAAAGAACACACATGCACTGACACTGGTGGATCCATGTGTGGTCTCTGAAGAGAACACACATGCAATGACTCTAGTTGTTAGGATAAAGGGCACGCATGCAATGACACCGGTGGATCCATAGGTGGATTGTGAAAAGAACACACATGCAATGACCTTTGGTGGATCCATGTGTGGTCTCTGAAGAAACACATATGCGACTCTAGCTGTGGTTAATGAGAAGAACACACATTTCAATGACACTGGTGGATCCATATGTGGTATGTGAAAAGAACACACATGCAATGACTCCAGTTGTTGTTAGTAAAAAGAACACACATGCAATGACACTGGTGGATCCATGTGTGGTTTCTAAAAACACACATGCAATGACTCTGGCTATTGTTAGTAAAAAGGACACATGCAATGACAATGGTTGTTGTTAGTAAAAGAGCACACATGCAATGACTGGTGGATCCATGTGTGGTCTCTGAATAGAACACACATTTCAATGACTCTGGTTTTTGTTATAAAAAGAGCACACATGCAGTGACACTAGTTGTTGATAGTAAAGAGAACACACATGCAATGACACCGGTGGATCCATAGGTGGTATGTTAAAAGAACAAACATGCAAAATGACTGGTTGTTGTTACTAAAAAGAACACACATGCAATGACACTGGTGGATCCATGTGTGGTCTCTATAGAGAACACACATTTCAATGACACTGGTGGATCCATATGTGGTATGTGAAAAGAACACACATGCAATGACTCTGGTTGTTGTTAGTGAAAAGAACACACATGCAATGACACTGGTGGATCCATCGGTGGTATGTGAAAAGAACACACATGCAAAATGACTGGTTGTTGTTACTAAAAAGAACACACATGCAATGACACTGGTGGATCCATGTGTGCTCTCTGTAAAGAACACACAATTCAATGACACTGCTGGATCGATATGTGGTATGTGAAAACAACACACATGCAATGACTCCAGTTGTTGTTAGTAAAAAGAACACACATGCAATGACACTGGTGGATCCATGTGTGCTCTCTGAAGAGAACACACATGCAATGACTCTGGTTGTTGTTAGTAAAAAGATCACACATGCAATGACACTAGTTGTTGATAGTAAAAAGAGCACACATGCAATGACACTGGTGGATCCCTGTGTGGTCTCTGAAGAGAACACACATGCAATGAGTCCAGTTGTTGTTAGTAAAAAGAACACACATGCAATGACACTGGTGGATCCATGTGTGGTGTCTGAAGAGAACAAACATGCAATGACTCTAGTTGTTGTTAGTAAAAAGGGCACACATGCAATGACACTGGTGGATCCATAGGTGGATTGTGAAAAGAACACACATGCAATGACACTGGTGGATCCATATGTGGTATGTGAAAAGAACACACATGCAATGACTCCAGTTGTTGTTATTGAAAAGAACACACATGCAATGACACTGGTGGATCCATGTGTGGTCTTTGAAGAGAACACACATGCAATGACTCTAGTTGTTGTTAGTACAAAGAGCACGCATGCAATGACACAGGTGGATCCATAGGTGGATTGTGAAAAGAACACACATGCAATGACACTGGTGGATCCATATGTGGTATGTGAAAAGAACACACATGCAATGACTCTAGTTGTTGTTAGTAAAAAGAAGACACATGCAATGACACTGGTGGATCCATGTGTGGTCTTTGAAGAGAACACACATTTCAATGACACTGGTGGATCCATATGTGGTATGGGAAAAGAACACACATGCAATTACTCCAGTTGTTGTTAGTAAAACGAACACACATGCAATGACACTGGTGGATCCATGGGTGGTCTCTTAAGAGAACACACATGCAATGACTCTAGCTATGGTAAATGAGAAGAACACGCATTTCAATGACACTGGTGGATCCATATGTGGTATGTGGAAAGAATAGTCGTGAAATGACTGCAGTTGTTGTTAGTAAAAAGAACACACATGCAATGACGCTGGTTGTTTTTTTTAAAAAGAGCACACATGCAATGACACTGGTGGATCCATGTGTGATTTCTGAAGAGAACACACATGCAATGACACTTGTGGATCCATACATGGTATGTGAAAAGAACACACATGCAATAACTCCAGTTGTTGTTACTAAAAAAAGCACACATGCAATGACACTGGTGGATCCATGTGTTGTCTCTAAAGAGAACATACATTTCAATGACACTGGTGGATCCATATGTGGTATGTGAAAAGAACACACATGCAATGACTCCAGTTGTTGTTAGTTAAAAGAACACACATGCAATGACACTGGTGGATCCATGTGTGGTCTCTGAAGAGAACACACATGCAACGACTCTAGCTGTGGTTAATGAGAAGAACACACATTTCAATGACACTGGTGGATCCATATGTGGTATGTGAAAAGAACACACATGCAATGACTCTAGTTGTTGTTAGTAAAAAGAACACACATGCAATGACTCCAGTTGTTGTTAGTTAAAAGAACACACATGCAATGACACTGGTGGATCCATGTGGTATTCAAGAGAACACACATGCAACGACTCTAGCTGTGGTTAATGAAGAGAACACATATTTCAATGACACTGGTGGATCCATACGTGGTATGTGAAAAGAACACACATGCAATGACTCCAGTTGTTGTTAGTAAAAAGAACACACATGCAATGACACTGGTGGATCCATGTGTGGTCTCTAAAGAGAACACACATGCAATGACTCTAGTTGTTGTTAGTAAAAAGAACACACATGCACTGACACTGGTGGATCCATGTGTGGTCTCTGAAGAGAACACACATGCAATGACTCTAGTTGTTAGTATAAAGGGCACGCATGCAATGACACCGGTGGATCCATAGGTGGATTGTGAAAAGAACACACATGCAATAACACTGGTGGATCCATGTGTGGTCTCTGAAGAGAACACATATGCAACGACTCTAGCTGTGGTTAATGAGAAGAACACACATTTCAATGACACTGGTGGATCCATATGTGGTATGTGAAAAGAACACACATGCAATGACTCCAGTTGTTGTTAGTAAAAAGAACACACATGCAATGACACTGGTGGATCCATGTGTGGTTTCTAAAGAGAACACACATGCAATGACTCTGGCTATTGTTAGTAAAAAGAGGACACATGCAATGACAATGGTTGTTGTTAGTAAAAAGAGCACACATGCAATGACACTGGTGGATCCATGTGTGGTCTCTGAATAGAACACACATTTCAATGACTCTGGTTTTTGTTATAAAAAGAGCACACATGCAGTGACACTAGTTGTTGATAGTAAAGAGAACACACATGCAATGACACCGGTGGATCCATAGGTGGTATGTGAAAAGAACAAACATGCAAAATGACTGGTTGTTGTTACTAAAAAGAACACACATGCAATGACACTGGTGGATCCATGTGTGGTCTCTATAGAGAACACACATTTCAATGACACTGGTGGATCCATATGTGGTATGTGAAAAGAACACACATGCAATGACTCTGGTTGTTGTTAGTGAAAAGAACACACATGCAATGACACTGGTGGATCCATCGGTGGTATGTGAAAAGAACACACATGCAAAATGACTGGTTGTTGTTACTAAAAAGAACACACATGCAATGACACTGGTGGATCCATGTGTGCTCTCTGTAGAGAACACACAATTCAATGACACTGCTGGATCGATATGTGGTATGTGAAAACAACACACATGCAATGACTCCAGTTGTTGTTAGTAAAAAGAACACACATGCAATGACACTGGTGGATCCATGTGTGCTCTCTGAAGAGAACACACATGCAATGACTCTGGTTGTTGTTAGTAAAAAGATCACACATGCAATGACACTAGTTGTTGATAGTAAAAAGAGCACACATGCAATGACATCAGGATCCATGTGTGGTCTCTGAAGAGAACACACATGCAATGAGTCCAGTTGTTGTTAGTAAAAAGAACACACATGCAATGACACTGGTGGATCCATGTGTGGTGTCTGAAGAGAACAAACATGCAATGACTCTAGTTGTTGTTAGTAAAAAGGGCACACATGCAATGACACTGGTGGATCCATAGGTGGATTGTGAAAAGAACACACATGCAATGACACTGGTGGATCCATATGTGGTATGTGAAAAGAACACACATGCAATGACTCCAGTTGTTGTTATTGAAAAGAACACACATGCAATGACACTGGTGGATCCATGTGTGGTCTCTGAAGAGAACACACATGCAATGACTCTAGTTGTTGTTAGTACAAAGAGCACGCATGTAATGACACCGATGGATCCATAGGTGGATTGTGAAAAGAACACACATGCAATGACACTGGTGGATCCATATGTGGTATGTGAAAAGAACACACATGCAATGACTCTAGTTGTTGTTAGTAAAAAGAAGACACATGCAATGACACTGGTGGATCCATGTGTGGTCTTTGAAGAGAACACACATTTCAATGAAACTGGTGGATCCATATGTGGTATGGGAAAAGAACACACATGCAATTACTCCAGTTGTTGTTAGTAAAACTAACACACATGCAATGACACTGGTGGATCCATGGGTGGTCTCTTAAGAGAACACACATGCAATGACTCTAGCTGTGGTAAATGAGAAGAACACGCATTTCAATGACACTGGTGGATCCATATGTGGTATGTGGAAAGAATAGTCGTGAAATGACTCCAGTTGTTGTTAGTAAAAAGAACACACATGTAATGACACTGGTTGATCCATGTGTGGTCTCTGAAGAGAACACACGTTTCAATGACACTGGTGGATCCATATGTGGTATGTGAAAAGAACACACATGCAATGACTCCAGTTGTTGTTAGTAAAAAGAACTCACATGTAATGACACTGGTGGATCCATGTGTGGTCTATGAAGAGAACACACATTTCAATGACACTGGCGGATCCATATGTGGTATGTGACAAGAACACACATGCAATGACTCTAGTTGTTGTTAGTAAAAAGAACACACATGCAATGACATTGGTGGATCCATGTGTGGTCTCTGAAGAGAACACACATGCAATGACTCTAGCTGTGGTTAATAAGAAGAACACATATTTCAATGACACTGGTGGATCCATATGTGGTATGTGAAAAGAACACACATGCAATGGCTCAATTTGTTGTTAGTAAAAAGAACACACATGCAATGACACTGGTTGTTTTTAGTAAAAAGAGCACACATGCAATGACACTAGTGGATCCATGTGTGGTCTCTGAAGAGAACACACATGCAATGAAACTGGTGGATCCATACGTGGTATGTGAAAAGAACACACATGCAATAACTCCAGTTGTTGTTACTAAAAAAAGCACACATGCAATGACATCAGGATCCATGTGTTGTCTCTAAAGAGAACACACATTTCAATGACACTAGTGGATCCATATGTGGTATGGGAAAAGAAGACACATGCAATGACTCCAGTTGTTGTTAGTTAAAAGAACACACATGCAATGACACTGGTGGATCCATGTGTGGTATCTAAAGAGAACACACATGCAACGACTCTAGCTTTGGTTAATGAGAAGAACATACATTTCAATGTCACTGGTGGATCCATATGTGGTATGTGAAAAGAACACACATGCAATGACTCCAGTTGTTGTTAGTAAAAATAACACACATGCAATGACACTGGTGGATCCATGTGTGGTCTCTAAAGAGAACACACATGCAATGACTCTGGCTGTTGTTAGTAAAAAGAGGACACATGCAATGACAATGGTTGTTGTTAGTAAAAAGAGCACACATGCAATGACACTGGTGGATCCATGCGTGGTCTCTGAATAGAACACACATTTCAATGACACTGGTGGATCGATATGTGGTATGTGAAAACAACACACGTGCAATGACTCTAGTTGTTGTTAGTAAAAAGAAGACACATGCAATGACACTGGTGGATCCATGTGTGCTCTCTGAAGAGAACACACATGCAATGACTCAGGTTGTTGTTAGTACAAAGAGCACACATGCAATGACACTAGTTGTTGTTAGTAAAAAGAGCACACATGCAATGACACTAGTGGATCCATGTGTGGTCTCTGAAAAGAACACACATGCAATGACTCCAGTTGTTGTTAGTAAAAAGAACACACATGCAATGACACTGGTGGATCCATGTGTGGTCTCTAAAGATAAAATACATGCAATGACTCTAGTTGTTGTTAGTAAAAAGGGCACACATGCAATGACACTGGTGGATCCATAGGTGGATTGTGAAAGGAACACACATGCAATGACACTGGTGGATCCATATGTGGTATGTGAAAAGAACACACATGCAATGACTCCAGTTGTTGTTATTGAAAAGAACACACATGCAATAACACTGGTGGATCCATGTGTGGTCTCTGAAGAGAACACACGTTTCAATGACACTGGTGGATCCATATGTGGTATGGGAAACAAACACACATGCAATGACTCCAGTAGTGGTTCGTAAAAAGAACACACATGCAATGACACTGGTGGATCCATGGGTGGTCTCTTAAGAGAACACAAATGCAATGACTCTAGCTATGGTTAATGAGAAGAACACACATTTCAATGACACTAGTGGATCCATATGTGGTATGTGAAAAGAATAGTCATGAAATGACTCTACTTGTTGTTAGTAAAAAGAGCACACATGCAATGACACTGGTGGATCCATGTGTGGTCTCTGAAGAGAACACACGTTTCAATGACACTGGTGGATCCATATGTGGTATGTGAAAAGAACACACATGCAATTACTCCAGCTATTGTTAGTAAAAAGAACACACATGTAATGACACTGGTGGATCCATGTGTGGTCTATGAAGAGAACACATATTTCAATGACACTGGTGGATCCATATGTGGTATGTGAAAAGAACACACATGCAATGGCTCAATTTGTTGTTAGTAAAAAGAACACACATGCAATGACACTGGTTGTTTTTAGTAAAAAGAGCACACATGCAATGACACTAGTGGATCCATGTGTGGTCTCTGAAGAGAACACACATGCAATGACACTGGTGGATCCATACGTGGTATGTGAAAAGAACACACATGCAATAACTCCAGTTGTTGTTACTAAAAAAAGCACACATGCAATGACACTGGTGGATCCATGTGTTGTCTCTAAAGAGAACACACATTTCAATGACACTAGTGGATCCATATGTGGTATGGGAAAAGAAGACACATGCAATGACTCCAGTTGTTGTTAGTTAAAAGAACACACATGCAATGACACTGGTGGATCCATGTGTGGTCTCTAAAGAGAACACACATGCAACGACTCTAGCTTTGGTTAATGAGAAGAACATACATTTCAATGTCACTGGTGGATCCATATGTGGTATGTGAAAAGAACACACATGCAATGACTCCAGTTGTTGTTAGTAAAAAGAACACACATGCAATGACATTGGTGGATCCATGTGTGGTCTCAAAAGAGAACACACATGCAATGACTCTGGCTGTTGTTAGTAAAAAGAGGACACATGCAATGACAATGGTTGTGGTTAGTAAAAAGAGCACACATGCAATGACACTGGTGGATCCATGCGTGGTCTCTGAATAGAACACACATTTCAATGACACTGGTGGATCGATATGTGGTATGTGAAAACAACACACGTGCAATGACTCTAGTTGTTGTTAGTAAAAAGAAGACACATGCAATGACACTGGTGGATCCATGTGTGCTCTCTGAAGAGAACACACATGCAATGACTCTGGTTGTTGTTAGTACAAAGAGCACACATGCAATGACACTAGTTGTTGTTAGTAAAAAGAGCACACATGCAATGACACTAGTGGATCCATGTGTGGTCTCTGAAAAGAACACACATGCAATGACTCCAGTTGTTGTTAGTAAAAAGAACACACATGCAATGACACTGGTGGATCCATGTGTGGTCTCTAAAGATAAAATACATGCAATGACTCTAGTTGTTGTTAGTAAAAAGGGCACACATGCAATGACACTGGTGGATCCATAGGTGGATTGTGAAAAGAACACACATGCAATGACACTGGTGGATCCATATGTGGTATGTGAAAAGAACACACATGCAATGACTCCAGTTGTTGTTATTGAAAAGAACACACATGCAATAACACTGGTGGATCCATGTGTGGTCTCTGAAGAGAACACACGTTTCAATGACACTGGTGGATCCATATGTGGTATGGGAAACAAACACACATGCAATGACTCCAGTAGTGGTTCGTAAAAAGAACACACATGCAATGACACTGGTGGATCCATGGGTGGTCTCTTAAGAGAACACAAATGCAATGACTCTAGCTATGGTTAATGAGAAGAACACACATTTCAATGACACTAGTGGATCCATATGTGGTATGTGAAAAGAATAGTCATGAAATGACTCTACTTGTTGTTAGTAAAAAGAGCACACATGCAATGACACTGGTGGATCCATGTGTGGTCTCTGAAGAGAACACACGTTTCAATGACACTGGTGGATCCATATGTGGTATGTGAAAAGAACACACATGCAATTACTCCAGCTATTGCTAGTAAAAAGAACACACATGTAATGACACTGGTGGATCCATGTGTGGTCTATGAAGAGAACATACATTTCAATGACACTAGCGGATCCATATGTGGTATGTAAAAAGAACACACATGCAATGATTCCGGTTGTTGTTAGTAAAAAGAACACACATGCAATGACACTGGTGGATCCATGTGTGGTCTCTAAAGAGAACACACATGCAATGACTCTGGCTGTTGTTAGTAAAAAGAGGACACATGCAATGACAATGGTTGTTGTTAGTAAAAAGAGCACACATGCAATGACACTGGTGGATCCATGCGTGGTCTCTGAATAGAACACACATTTCAATGACACTGGTGGATCGATATGTGGTATGTGAAAACAACACACGTGCAATGACTCTAGTTGTTGTTAGTAAAAAGAAGACACATGCAATGACACTGGTGGATCCATGTGTGCTCTCTCAAGACAACACACATGCAATGACTCTGGTTGTTGTTAGTATAAAGAGCACACATGCAATGACACTAGTTGTTGTTAGTAAAAAGAGCACACATGCAATGACACTAGTGGATCCATGTGTGGTCTCTGAAAAGAACACACATGCAATGACTCCAGTTGTTGTTAGTAAAAAGAACACACATGCAATGACACTAGTGGATCCATGTGTGGTCTCTAAAGATAAAATACATGCAATGACTCTAGTTGTTGTTAGTAAAAAGGGCACACATGCAATGACACTGGTGGATCCAGAGGTGGATTGTGAAAAGAACACACATGCAATGACACTGGTGGATCCATATGTGGTATGTGAAAAGAACACACATGCAATGACTCCAGTTGTTGTTATTGAAAAGAACACACATGCAATAACACTGGTGGATCCATGTGTGGTCTCTGAAGAGAACACACGTTTCAATGACACTGGTGGATCCATATGTGGTATGGGAAACAAACACACATGCAATGACTCCAGTTGTGGTTCGTAAAAAGAACACACATGCAATGACACTGGTGGATCCATGGGTGGTCTCTTAAGAGAACACAAATGCAATGACTCTAGCTATGGTTAATGAGAAGAACACACATTTCAATGACACTAGTGGATCCATATGTGGTATGTGAAAAGAATAGTCATGAAATGACTCTACTTGTTGTTAGTAAAAAGAGCACACATGCAATGACACTGGTGGATCCTTGTGTGGTCTCTGAAGAGAACACACGTTTCAATGACACTGGTGGATCCATATGTGGTATGTGAAAAGAACACACATGCAATTACTCCAGCTATTGTTAGTAAAAAGAACACACATGTAATGACACTGGTGGATCCATGTGTGGTCTATGAAGAGAACATACATTTCAATGACACTAGCGGATCCATATGTGGTATGTAAAAAGAACACACATGCAATGATTCCGGTTGTTGTTAGTAAAAAGAACACACATGCAATGACACTGGTGGATCCATGTGTGGTCTCTGAAGAGAACACACATGCAATGATTCTAGCTGTGGTTAATGAGAAGAACACACATTTCAATGACACTGGTGGATCCACATGTGGTATGTGAAAAGAACACACATGCAATGACACTGGTGGATGCATGTGTGGTCTCTGAAGAAACACACATGCAATGACTCTGGTTGTTGTTAGTAAAAAGAGGACACATGCAATGACAATGGTTGTTGTTAGTAAAAAGAGCACACATGCAATGACACTGGTGGATCCATGTGTGGTCTCAGAAGAGAATACACATGCAATGACTCTAGTTCTTGTTAGTAAAAAGAACACACATGCACTGACACTGGTGGATCCATGTGTGGTCTCTGAAGACAACACACATGCAATGACTCTAGTTGTTGTTAGTAAAAAGAGCACGCATGCAATGACACCGGTGGATCCATAGGTGGATTGTGAAAAGAACACACATGAAATGACACTGGTGAATCCATATGTGGTATGTGAAAAGAACACACATGCAATGACTCTAGTTGTTCTTAGTAAAAAGAAGACACATGCAATGACACTGCTGGATCCATACGTGGTCTCTGAGAGAACACACATTTCAATGACACTGGTGGATCCATATGTGGTATGGGAAAAAAGAACACACATGCAATGACTCAAGTTGTTGTTAGTAAAAAGAACACACATGCAATGACACTGGTTGTTTTTAGTAAAAAGAGCACACATGCAATGACACTGGTGGATCCATGTGTGGTCTCTGAAGAGAACACACATGCAATGACACTGGTGGATCCATACGTGGTATGTGAAAAGAACACACATGCAATAACTCCAGTTGTTGTTACTAAAAAAAGCACACATGCAATGACACTGGTGGATCCATGTGTTGTCTCTAAAGAGAACACACATTTCCATGACACTGCTGGATCCATATGTGGTATGTGAAAAGAACACACATGCAATGACTCCAGTTGTTGTTAGTTAAAAGAACACACATGCAATGACACTGGTGGATCCATGTGTGGTCTCTAAAGAGAACACACATGCAACGACTCTAGCTGTGGTTAATGAGAAGAACACACATTTCAATGTCACTGGTGGATCCATATGTGGTATGTGAAAAGAACACACATGCAATGACTCCAGTTGTTGTTAGTAAAAAGAACACACATGCAATGACACTGGTGAATCCATGTGTGGTCTCTAAAGAGAACACACATGCAATGACTCTGGCTGTTGTTAGTAAAAAGCGGACACTTGCAATGACAATGGTTGTTGTTAGTAAAAAGAGAACACATGCAATGACACTGGTGGATCCATGCGTGGTCTCTGAATAGAATACACATTTCAATGACATTGGTGGATCGATATGTGGTATGTGAAAACAACCCACATGCAATGACTCCAATTGTTGTTAGTAAAAAGAAGACACATGCAATGACACTGGTCGATCCATGTGTGCTCTCTGAAGAGAACACACATGCAATGACTCTGGTTGTTGTTAGTAAAAAGAGCACACATGCAATGACACTAGTTGTTGTTAGTAAAAAGAGCACACAAGCAATGACACTGGTGGATCCATGTGTGGTCTCTGAAAAGAACACACATGCAATGACTCTAGTTGTTGTTAGTAAAAAGGGCACACATGCAATGACACTGGTGGATCCATAGGTGGATTGTGAAAAGAACACACATGCAATGACACTGGTGGATCCATATGTGGCATGTGAAAAGAACACACATGCAATGACTCCAGTTGTTGTTATTGAAAAGAACACACATGCAATAACACTGGTGGATCCATGTGTGGTCCCTGAAGAGAACACGCGTTTCAATGACACTGGTGGATCCATATGTGGTATGGGAAACAAAAACACATGCAATGACTCTAGTTGTGGTTCGTAAAAAGAACACACACGCAATGACACTGGTGGATCCATGGGTGGTCTCTTAAGAGAACACAAATGCAATGACTCTAGCTATGGTTAATGAGAAGAACACACATTTCAATGACACTAGTGGATCCATATGTGGTATGTGAAAAGAATAGTCGTGAAATGACTCTAGTTGTTGTTAGTAAAAAGAGCACACATGCAATGACACTGGTGGATCCATGTGTGGTCTCTGAAGAGAACACACGTTTCAATGACACTGGTGGATCCATATGTGGTATGTGAAAAGAACACACATGCAATTACTCCAGTTGTTGTTAGTAAAAAGAACACACATGTAATGACACTGGTGGATCCATGTGTGGTCTATGAAGAGAACATACATTTTAATGACACTGGCGGATCCATATGTGGTATGTAAAAAGAACACACATGCAATGATTCCAGTTGTTGTTAGTAAAAAGAACACACATGCAATGACACTGGTGGATCCATGTCTGGTCTCTGAAGAGAACACACATGCAATGACTCTAGATGTGGTTAATGAGAAGAACACACATTTCAATGACACTGGTGGATCCATATGTGGTATGTGAAAACAACACACATGCAATGACTCTAGTTGTTGTTAGTAAAAAGAACACACATGCAATGACACTGGTGGATCCATGTGTGGTTTCTAAAGAGAACACACATTTCAATGACACTGGTGGATCCATATGTGGTATGTGAAAAGAACACACATGCAATGACTCTAGTTGTTCTTAGTAAAAAGAAGACACATGAAATGACACTGGTGGACCATACGTGGTCTCTGAAGAGAACACACATTTCAATGACACTCGTGGATCCATATGTGGTATGGTAAAAAAGAACACACATGCAATGACTCCAGTTGTTGTTAGTAAAAAGAACGCACATGCAATGACACTGGTGGATCCATGGGTGGTCTCTTAAGAGAACACACATGCAATGAATCCATATGTGGTTACTAAAAAGAACAGACATGCACTAACACTGGTGGATCCATGTGTGGTCTCTGAAGATAACACACATGCAATGACTCTAGTTGTTGTTAGTAAAAAGAGCACGCATGCAATGACACCGGTGGATCCATAGGTGGATTGTGAAAAAACACACATGAAATGACACTGGTGGATCCATATGTGGTATGTGAAAAGAACACACATGCAATGACTCTAGTTGTTGTTAGTAAAAAGAACACACATGCAATGACACTGGTGGATCCATGTGTGCTCTCTGAAGAGAACACACATTTCAATGACTCTGGTTGTTGTTAGTAAAAATAGCACACATGCAATGACACTAGTTGTTGTTAGTAAAAAGACCATACATGCAGTGACACTGGTGGATCCATGTGTGGTCTCTGAAGAGAACACACATTTCAATGACACTGGTGGATCCATACGTGGTATGTGAAAAGAACACACATGCAATGACTCCTGTTGTTAGTAAAAAGAACACACATGCAATGACACTGGTGGATCCATGTGTGGTCTCTAAAGAGAACACACATGCAATGACTCTAGTTGTTGTTAGTAAAAAGAATACACATGCAAAGAAACTGGTGGATCCATGTGTGGTCTCTGAAGAGAACAGACATGCAATGACTCTAGTTGTTATTAGTAAAAAGAGAACACATGCTGAAAGGATTATTTTCTCCTTATGTTTTTGGTGCTGATGATAACTCTTTTTGTGGTTTAACCGTTTATCCAAGTTTCAGGGTTTATCTTCGGTCGTGCTCGTGGATGGTGTTTCTCAAGGAAGAGCTTGTAGTCGATAGAGCTTATTTTCACTTTCTCTTGTTTTATATTTTAGGCTACCGTACTATCAAGAGGAAGTCCATCTAGGAAGGTTGTGGGAAATTAACATTTCATGCACAGACCATATATGCACCTCCACAGCCATCCCAGTTTTTGTGTGAGAGAGCGATTTATGCGTAGTTGGAGGGTTTTCTGCCCTGACCGGTATTACCAACCAGGCAGCGGTAGTACCGCCCAGGGGTTTTCCCAGGGTTGTTTCAGCGGTACTTCCGGCTGAAGTTCCGGTCCTATTTCCGACGAAGAATTTTTTGGTTCAGTAAGACTTGTGTCTAACTTTGCCTATTTGTCGGAAATAGCACCGGATCTTGGATCGGTAGTACCAGCCAGACCAGCATCTGCCCCCCTGAGTGGTAGTACCGCTTCGACGGTGTACCGGCCATCATCCATCATCGCACCAGATGATTCGGGTCGATTAGGTCCTATTTCGACTGTCTATTTGATGGAATTAAGGGCGGAACTTGGACCGGTACTACCGGCCAGCCCTTTTGGATCCACCAACTGTCTTCTGACCATTACGTGGCCTGGGCTGGGCCGGTGGTGGCTTGCCCACCGGTAATACTAGTTAGGCACCGGTAGTACCGACAGCGTCGGGCCTGGGCAGAATCTGCCCATTTGAAAGGGTGCTATTTAAGCCCCCTTATTCCTCCTCCCACCTTATCTCTTTGTTCTCTCTCTCTCCACCATTTTTCACAAGAGCTTGACTTGGCTAGATCTTTCTCCCCACCCAGTCAAATCTCCTGATCTTTTGAGGATTGGGAGAGGTGACCTAGATCTACACCTCCACCAAATGAATTTTGATTTCCCCAACTCATCCTTCGTGGATTTCTTTTCTTGGGTTCTTGGAACCCTAGACGGTGTAGGGCATCCTCGGAGCTGGGGCATTTGTTTTAAAGCTCCGTGGTGTCGTTGAGGGCCTTCGATTAAGTTGTGAAGCCTCCCCTCAACCTCGTTTTAAAGGTTTTCGGTTGACTCCTTCAAGGTCACCAGTTAGTGGATTGTGAGGCCACCTTTGTGGTGGTGCTCACCGGAGAAGAAGGTGAGGCCTTTGTGGCGCTCGGGTGACCTTGTGTGGCCCCGACACCTCTCCAACATAGACGTAGCTTCCTTGGAAGTGAACTACGGGAATTACATCTCCGTGTCCCCTCGTCGGTTCTTTCGCTCTGCTCCTTTACTTCTTGCATTTACTATCTTGTTTACCTTTGGGTTACTTTTCATTTAGGTTGTTCACGTAATTGCATCTCTAGTGAACCTTACTTTGTGCTAAGCCTTGAAAGTGGGCTAAAAGTTTAAAAATTGGTAGTCTCCTATTCACCCCCCCTCTAGTCGACCTAAGTTGGGCCTTTCAATTGGTATCAGAGCCTCGGCTCTTTCTTCGGGCTTAACAGCCTAAGAGACAATGGCCGACGAAGAGGGAAGTGTGGGTGCAGCCACCAAGAACTTGGCCTCCATGGATGACCTCAGTCGATTGGAGACATCCATGATGACCAAGTTTGAGGAAATGATGACTCTTTTGCAATCCCTTAAGCCTACCCCCATGATATAAACCCCTCATGATGCATCTCTTGCTGCCGAAGCCCCCTCCGCTCCCGGGGTGATTCCCGTGGCAGCCCCAAAACACTTGGGTTTAGGCTTCGTGGCTCAAACCACCAAGCCCCCAAGCGAGAGCACCGAGGGGCTAGGTGACTCCTCCTCCAAAGAGGGAGATAGGGAAAAGGATTACTCGGCGATACCGTCCAAGTATACACCGGACCCTCCCATTCCCATGCTGCACATCATACCTCAAGGAGCACCTCCCATATTAGATACTTCTAACTTCGCCAATTGGCAATATCTAATGCAATCTCATATATCTAGCTCTTCTATTGAATTGATGAGGATTGTGGAGGAAGGTTTCTCTCCATATGATGCTAAGAAGTTGACTCGTGCCGAGGTCGTGGATAAGCTACTCAATGCCACTGCCTTGGGTATGATTCAAAAGGCGTTGACCCCTAAGGACTTTGCTCACATTCGACAATTCTCCACCGCCAAAGAAGCTTGGGATCATCTCACCGAGTTATATATTGGAAATGCGAGTATTCAAAGCTCCAAGTTTGATGAAGCCAACAATGAGTCTGATGGCTTTGCAATGCAAGATGATGAGACACCCGAAGACATGTATTGTCGGCTCAAGGTTCTTTGTTGTACCTTGAGGGACCTTGAAGCTACCTATGTTGAAGACAAGTTCATGAAGAGGAAGTTTGTTCAAGATCTTCTTCCCTTTGAGGAACAAAAACTCAACTCTATCAAGGGGAGAAGCAACTACCACACCATATCCTCTCAAGAGGTGCTGAGTGAAGTTATTGCCATGACCATTGCCAAGAAGAATGTGGAGTCAGCTCGTGCTCGTGCTTATGGGTGTCAAAAGTTGAACCTTGCCTTGAAAGCTCAAGTGGTGGAAGTTGATGAAGACGACAACTCAAGTGAGTGGTCTCAAGAGGACATCAAATATGCTTTCAATGAGCATTTGGCTCTAGCATCAAGGGCGTTTTGGAACAAACCGGGCATGAAGTCAAGGTCAAGGGACAACCCAAGATTCAACTCAACCATGAAGACTCCAAAGACTAGATCTTGTTACAATTGCAACAACAAGAGTCACTTTGTAGCTCAATGCCCCTTCGAGAATAGAGAAGACAATGGAGGCTGCCTCATTCGCAAGGACAAGCCAAGACCTCCTCATCCTTTGAACAAGAACTTCCACAACAAGAACTTACCTAACAAGGAAAGGGCGATGGTGGTCCATGAAGAGTACTTCTCGGGCGATGATGATGATGTTGAGAATGAAGGTCAAGGTGGAGAGATCGTGGGGGTTGCCGCTATTGCTACTTCATCTACTCCACGAGTGTCTCTCTTCGACTCTACAAACGAGAACATCACCAACCACAACCAAAAGTGTCTCATGGCTAAGGCCACCGAGGTAACTCCCGCTTCCAAGTCCTCCCCAAATGAACTTCCCTTGCATGATCTAGATGGTTCAGAGGTTAAGAAAGAGATGGTAAGCATGTGTGAATCCATGGAGCATCTAGATGATGATACTAGAATGTGCTTTGAAACACTTGTAAACCAACTTGACCATGCTAGGGAAATGCTAGATGAGAAAGAGGAAGTTATTGACATGTTAGGTAAAAATGAGAGAGAGGCCGCCGATGAGATTGCCTCTCTATCTCAATCTCTTGAAGATGAACATAACATGAGAATAACTCTTGAGGAAAGTGTGGCTAAACTTATTGATGACCATAATGTCGTTACATTGCAACTTGTTAAAGAACGAGATCATGCTATTGCTTCATTGAATGTCCTTAGAAATGAAAAGGTTGAGTTTGGTGTTGGTCATGAATGCCTCAAGGACTTTGAGAAACTCAAGGAGGAACATCATGCCTTGGAGAGTAAATTCTCAAGTATATTTTAGGCTCATAAGCAACTCCAAACACAACTAAATAATGAACATTCAAAGTCTTCCGCTACGCCTATTGTGCATTTGTCTTGTTCGTCTAACCCTTGTTGCAAGCATGAGAATCTTGTTGAGGAGAATAAGACATTGAAAGATCAACTTGCAAAATGGCAAGCCACTATCAAGAGGAAGAACAATAGAAGGAACAAGAAAAGGAAGAAGAGCAAGAACCTTGCTCTAGTATCCTCTCTTGATTCTATCATTGTGCAAAGTGATAACTTTGCCGGGAAGAATAATCCCTGCTACATTCTTTGCAAATCTTTTGATGGTCATGTTTATGCTAAGTACATTGGAACATCTTACACTCATGATTATCATTGGAACATTTGGGTACCTACGACCCTTGTGACTAACAAAAGGGGACCCATTGCAAAATGGGTAACTAAAACCAAAGCTTGATTTTCTTGTAGGACTTTGCTTCCGGAGGTGCAAAATGGGTGCTTGATAGTGGAGCTACAAGCCATATGACCGGAAGCAAGTCTATCATGTCGAAGATTAGGCCAAATTTTGCCAATACTATAGTCTCCTATGGTGATAAAACAAGCTCTCAGGTATTGGGTTTTGGTAAGGTGGTAGTTACCCCGGATGTATCCTTGGTAAATGTCATGCTTGTCAAAACCCTTGGCTAGAATCTCCTTTCCATTCGTTCTCTTGCTATCATGGGTCTTTCATCTTTCTTTAGTGAGCATTCTATGGTCCTCATGTGAAGAAAGTCTCTCATGGTGGCTTTCGTTGGATACGTAGAGCATGACTTATATGTAGTGGATTTCTCCGGAAACCCATCTACACATGCAATATGTCTCTATGCGAAAGCCGACATGGGCTGGTTGTGGCATCGCTGCCTAGCCCACGTTAACATGAAGGCTTTGCAAAGTCTCTACACGGGGGGGCCACGTCCTTGGACTAAAAGACATTTCCTTTGCCAAAGATCGTGTGTACAGTGCTTGTATAGAAGGGAAGATGCATGAGAAGCCCCACAAGATCCTTAATCAAATCACCACTGAGCGGTGCCTGGAGCTTCTTGACATGGACCTTTTTGGGCCTCCATCTCATGATAGTCTTGGTGGGAAGAAGTATTGTTTGGTGATTGTTGATGACTTTTCACGTTACACTTGGGTCTACTTCTTCAAGTTCAAGAGTGAGAATCAACAAACCGTCATCGACTTTGCAAATCAAGTGTAATGGCAACTCAATTCCACCATCCCCACCATTAGAAGCGACAATGACACCGAATTCAAGAACTACACATTGGATGAGTTTCTTAGTGATGAGGGGATCAAACATCAATACTCTACTCCCTATACCCCTCAACAAAATAGTGTTGCCGAAAGGAAGAACCATACTTTGATGGATGCGGCCCGGACCATGATGGCGGAATTCAAGTCTCCTTATAACTTTTGGGACGAAGCCATTTCTACCGCTTGCCATGCAACCAATCGCCTCTATCTACGCAAGAAGAAGAACAAGACTCCATATGAACTTTTCACCGGTCACAAGCCAAATGTCAAGTACTTCCAGGTGTTTGGGTGTAGATGCTTCCTTCTTAAGAAAGGTGTCCGCTTATCTAAGTTTGAATCTAGGGCTCAAGAAGGGATCTTTGTTGGGTACTCAAATTAATCCCATGCCTATCGAGTCTACAACAAAGCAACGGGAAGGGTTGAAGAATCTAGCAATGTCGAGTTTGATGAAGATCATGAGTCTCTTGTGTGGCAAGATGGTATTCGTGATCCAAGTGATGAAATTCCTCCCCAAGCCATAAGAAGAATGGGTGTGGGTTTCTTCCACCCCATTGAGGATCCCCTTGTGGCCGAAGGAGAAGAACCAAGCTCCACTCAAGCGGAGCCTTCACTCTCACAAGACCATCTTGCACCTCAAGGTCAACTTATTGCTTCTCAAGATTTGACAAGCTCCTCTCAAGATCTTCATGTTCATGACTCTCCAAGATCAAGTCTACCTCAAGTTGATCAAGCTCCACCCCTCCAATTTGTTGAAGATCCTCATGTCAATGACTCTCAAGTTCAAGTTGAAGAAGGTCAAGTTGACAATGACCAAGGCCAAGCAAGTGTCTCTCGGTTGATGTTGATGAAGATAGTGATCAAGTTCGTTCATATAGTCAAGGAGGGCACTCGAATCATGGTGATGATCAAGTGGTTGCTCAAGAATCTCATCTTGAGACCCAGGCTCGGCATCAAGCATACAGTCTCGCCAAGCTCATCAAAGATGGACATATCCTTGATAATGTTTATGGAGATTTCAATAGGGGCTCCACTACTAGGAGACAACTAACCTCTTTTAGTTCTCATCATGCGTTTATATCTCATGTTGATCCCCAAAAGGTCTTCGAAGCTCTTAAAGATGATGATTGGCTCGATGCTATGAACGAAGAACTCCACAACTTCAAGAGGAACAAGGTGTGGACTCTTGTGAAGAGACCCAAAGATTGTCAAAATGTGATTGGGACCAAGTGGATCTTCAAGAACAAGAAGGATGCAAATGGTATAGTCGTCCGCAACAAAGCAAGGTTAGTTGCCCAAGGATACTGTCAATTTGAGGGCATAGACTTTGGTGAAACTTATGCTCCTGTTGCCCGTCTAGAATCCATTCGCATGCTTCTTTCCTTTGTTACCCATCATAACTTCAAGTTGGAACAAATGGATGTCAAGAGTTCTTTTCTTAATGGTCCCCTAAAATAATTGGTGTATGCCAAGCAACCTCCAGGCTTTGAGGACCCCCTCTTCCCGGACCATGTCTACAAACTCGATAAGGCACTATATGGTCTCAAGCAAGCCCCTCGTGCATGGTATGAGTGCCTTAGAGAGCTTTCGTTAGACCATGGTTTCGAAGTAGGCCTCATTGATCCCACTCTTTTTACTAAGAAAGTTGGAGGAAACTTGTTCATTTGCCAAATCTATGTTGATGACATTATTTTTGGGTCTACTAACAAATATTTCAATGAGGATTTTGCTAAGCTCATGACAGACCGCTTTGAGATGTCTATGATGGGGGAGTTGGAATTCTTTCTTGGCTTCGAAGTCAAACAATTGAGGAAAGGGACTTTCATCAACCAAGCTAAATATGTCCAAGATATGCTCAATAAGTTCAACCTTGATCAATTAAATGGAGTCAAAACTCCCATGCCCACAAAGGTTAATCTTGATCTTGATCCCAAGGGTAAGGATGTGGATCAAAAGCGTTATCGCTCGATGATTGGTTCTCTACTCTATCTTTGTGCATCTCGACTGGATATTATGTTGAGTGTGGGTATGTGTGCAAGATTTCAAGCCGCGCCAAAGGAAATCCACATGGTGGCGGTCAAGAGAATCTTTCGATATTTGGTTCATACCCCTAACTTTGGGCTGTGGTACCCAAAGGGGGCCAGCTTTGCTCTCATTGGTTACACGGATTCGGATTGGGCAGGAGACAAAGTGGAGAGGAAGTCTACCTCCGGTGCTTGTCAATTTCTTGGGAGGTCTTTGGTGTGTTGGTCCTCGAAGAACAAAACTGCGTGTCTTTGTCCACTGCTGAAGCTGAGTACATCTCCGCCGCGAGTTGTTGTGCTCAATTACTATGGATGAAGCAAACCTTGAAGGATCTTGGACTCTCTTTCGACAAGGTGCCCCTTTTGTGCGACAATGAGAGTGCTATTGCTATTGCTCACAACCCAGTTCAACACAACAAGACCAAGCACATTGAGATTCGTCATCATTTCATTCGGGATCATGTTGCTAGAGGAGACATTTCTTTGGAGTATGTTCCTACCAAGGCCAATCTTGTAGATCTTTTCACGAAGCCACTTGATGAAGCATGGTTCCGGGAGTTGAGGCATGAACTAAATATCATTGATTCAAGCAACGTGGCTTAAGTATCTTGCGCACATACCCGGGTCTCAAAGAATATCTTGTTTGGGTGTACGCATGGTATTAGGGGGAGTGTGGTTCCCCAAATGAACCAACACTCCTCCTATTATGCACACATTAATGTATTCATTCTCTATGGTCTCTCAAGGAAACAAAATGAGCTTAAATGATGAGTTTTGGTAAAGAACCCAAGATACATCTTCGCGGTTTCAAGCCAAGTATACTCATATATGGTGGCCTAGGCCACCGACTTTGTGTTATTTGGCTCATAGTTTTTGTTTTGAGTTTTATTCTTTTGGGTGGATCTGGTTTATCTTTTCTTCTCAGTTTGTGTCTTTTCATTTTTGCACAAGGTCTTTTTCCCTTGCCAATCATAATCTGGACTCGCTTTCTGGGAATCGTCGGTAGTTCCGGTCAGAACCGGTACTACCGGTCAGGGACAAAATTCTCTCAGAAACTCTGCCTTGATCGGAAGTACCGCTTCTCCCTGAACTTCCGGTGTCGTCGGTAGTTCCATCCCCTGGCTGGTACTAGCGGTCGAGGGGGGTCCCGTTAAGTGACGGGCCAAGGGGGGCACGGGGTCATCTTCCCCATTTGCCTCCCCTTGACCCCATCTTACCACCCCTCTTCCCCAAGGAGCTCTGCACGGTGGCGCCGCCGGCCACACCGATTCCAACCGTCCTTCCTCAGATCGGCTCCGTGGTATTCTTCCCTTCCTCGATTCCCCGCCATGGACCCTGGTATTTGCTCCTCTCATGCTCCATCCATGGAGATCTGGACATTTTTGTGCTTGAGTAGGACATGCCATGTCTAGGGCCCTTCTTTGGCTAGAACTACTATGGGAATTCTTGGTAGGGCTAGGATTCTACTATAGACTGTTTTTCCTCAGTACATAGTCTGGATTTCATCAATTTGTGCATCAAGTTTCATAGGATCTGTGATTTCAGATCCAGTTTTGAACTACTCTGCTCGTGCCCTGACCAGTACTACCGGTGCGGATCCGCCGGTACTACCGGCGTGGTCATCTCACCGGTACTACCACTGAGGGCATGACCGGTACTTCCGGTGCGCCCCATGCAACCGGTAGTTCCGGCCGCCAGGCGGAACTTCCGATGCACCAATTGTTTCTGATATCTGTCTCTGTACTGTGTCAATCCAGTCTAGTTGCTTTTTGTTTTTCTTCGATCTTGTGCACTTATCCTCGACTTCCTCCGTTCTATTTGCCTGTCTCTCAGGGCAAGGGGGTTCCCGTGGTAGATCCAAGCGGTCTCGTGCTCCCTCTCGTGGACCGTCTGAGGTTGATGAGGATGATCTTGAGGTTGTGCGCCCTTCTAGTCAGACTGCTCGTCAGGGGGCTGCAGCTGAGCGTCGTGCTGCTGCTGCTGCAGAAGGAAAAAGGCATGTTCTGGCAAGTCAAAAGAAGACCACCTCTGGACCGGATTTGAGCAAGAAGAAGATTTCCTCTTGGCCGCAGCTTGCATATGAGGAGTTTCGCAAGATTGATCCCTATGCTGTTCCTCGTGACCGCCTGGCTCAGGATCCTTTCTTCCACACCTTGCGTCAAGCTGAGATCTATTCTGAGGTTTATGCTGCCAAGAAGAAGAATGTTTGTGCCCCTCAGAAGAACATCAATATTGCAAAGATGGAGAGCAACCCGGAGTACTTTGGTGAAGCACTCGATATGTGTAGGAGGTTTGGGCTAATCAAACTTATGCAACACCGTGAGAACTTTGATGAGAGGGACATTGCTCAATTCTACTCCACTCTATACTTTGATACTGACCCTGATGATTGAACCATGAAGTGGATGACTCAAAACCAGTATCTGTCTGCTAAATGGTCTGAGTTTGCCACCCTTCTTGGCTAGCCTATTCAGGAAGGCCGTCGTGCCAATGGGTGGTGGGTGCATAGGAGGAAGGCCTCCGAGCCGGAAGTTCTTGAGCCTCTTTACATTGAGGGCCGGGGTGTTGCTGGAAACGTTGCCCATCTCCTTCCCACCTATGACATCATGCGCAAGGTCTATCAGAACACGATTGCTCCCAAGGTAGGTAACTTTGATCAGCTTCATGCCTTCCAGATTGATCTCATGTATCAGACTTACCGCCACAGAAACTCTCATGAGCCCCTTGATGTTATGGATTATATATTTGAAGAAATCTGGTCCGCTATGATTGAGAAGAGGTATTGTCCATATGCTCCATACATCTAGACTCTAATCAATACCAAGTGGAGGGAGGCAACTGGCTCTATCTACCCTCAGGATGTTCTCACTATTCATGAGGAAAAGACTCTTCGTGTGATGAAGCACAAGATACCTTGCTCTTAGGCTGAAGACGAAGCTGCTGCTGGAAGGACTGCTTCGGATGCTAGTGATGGGGACCGTGATGAGGCTTCTCCTCCACCCCGACTTGTGAGGCAGCCCTCTTGGGCTAAAAAGCTGCTGAAGAAGGTGAAGAAGACTTTCTTCTTCATTCAGGACCGTGAGTATCAGTCCTATGTTGCTCAGAGGCACAATGTTCGCCGGAAGAAGGCCATCATGAGGAATCTTGATATTGTTGTGTCACCTGAGTCTAGCTCCCTCACCACGCCCAAGGATGAGTGGATCAACACACATTGCAGGTGGACTGATAGTGATGACGAGCTAGAGATCTCCAATCAGTTTTCGCCCGCTTGGAATAATGCCTCTTGGGACCCCGAGCCACCTCCTCCGTTCGTTGGTGGGTGGGGCGCATAGTTTGGCTACTTTATCCCTTTTTAGCGTCTTGATGCCAAAGGGGGAGAAAGTGCTCCGTTAGGATCTCGGGATTTGCATGGGTTGTGTCACGAGCTCGCTTTTTCTTTGATCCTTTTATGCTCATGCATACTTTATTCCATTATGTAATGTTTGTGGACCTCCATTATTGTCTGTGGACCTCTTGTATGGTTGCTACCTTGTTGCTGAGTCTATGTGGTCAGGTATCATTATGGTATTCTTATAAGGATGTGTGGTGGACTATTCTCTGTTGTCCAATCTTTGTTTCACCACAATTGTGTTGGTGCAAGGTATGATCTCCACTCTTTTCTATTTTACCTCCTTGCACCCTTGTTGGTCTATCTCGGTTGGGAGAGCTCTCTCCCATGTCTTCAGGGGGAGCATCTCTCCCCTTTTGTTTTACTACCTGTTATTCTTTGTGCAAATCTTGTGGGGTTGTCATCAAGCACGAAAAAGGGGGAGATTGAAAGGATTATTTTCTCCTTATGTTTTTAGTGCTGATGACAACTCCTTTTGTGGTTTAACCGTTTATCCAAGTTTTAGGGTTTATCTTCGGTCGTGCTCGTGGATGGTGTTTCTCAAGGAAGAGCTTGTAGTCGATAACGCTTATTTTCACTTTCTCTTGTTTTATATTTTAGGCTACCGTACTATCAAGAGGAAGTCCATCTAGGAAGGTTGTGGGAAATCAACATTTCATGCACAGACCATATATGCACCTCCACAGCCATCCCAGTTTTCGTGTGAGAGAGTGATTTCTGCGTAGTTTGAGGGTTTTCTGCCCTGACCGGTATTACCGGCCAGGCAGCGGTAGTACCGCCCAGGGGTTTTCCCAGGGTTGTTCGAGCGGTACTTCCGGCTGAAGTTCTGGTCCTATTTCTGATGAAGAAATTTTCGGTTCAGTAAGACTTTTGTCTAACTTCTCCTATTTGTCGGAAATAGCACCGGATCTTGGATCGGTAGTACCAGCCAGACCAGCATCTGCCCCCTGAGCGATAGTACCGCTTCCTGACCGGTAGTACCGGCCATCATCGGCCACTGGTAGTTCTAGGTCCAGATCCGGTCCTATTTCCGACGCTGGGTAGTGCGGGTCAGAAAACCTTCTGCCTCGCACTATCTATTTGACGGAATTAAGGGCGAAACTTGGACCGGTACTACCGGCCAGCCCTTTTGGGTCCACCAACTGTCTTCTGACCATTACGTGGCCTGGGCTGGGCCGGTGGTGGCTTGCCCACCGGTAATACTAGTCAGGCACCGGTAGTACCGACAGCGTCGGGCCTGGGCAGAATCTGCCCATTTGAAAGGGTGCTATTTAAGCCCCCTTATTCCTCCTCCCACCTTATCTCTTTGTTCTCTCTCTCTCCACCATTTTTCACAAGAGCTTGACTTGGCTAGATCTCTCTCCCCACCAACTCAAATCTCTTGATCTTTTGAGGATTGGGAGAGGTGACCTAGATCTACAACTCCACCAAAGGAATTTTGATTTCCCCCACTCATCATTCGTGGAATTCGTTTCTTGGGTTCTTGGAACCCTAGACGGTGTAGGGCATCCTCGGAGCTGGGGCATTTGTTGTAAAGCTCCGTGGTGTCGTTGAGGGCCTTCGATTAAGTTGTGAAGCCTCCCCTCAACCTCATTGTAAAGGTTTTCCGTTGACGCCTTCAAGGTCATCGGTTAGTGGATTGTGAGGTCACCTTTGTGGTGGTGCTCACCGGAGAAGAAGGTGAGGCCTTTGTGGCGCTTTGGTGACCTTGTGTAGCCCCGACACCTCTCCAACATAGATGTAGCTTCCTTGGAAGTGAAATACGGGAATTACATCTCCGTGTCCCCTCGCCGGTTCTTTCGCTCCGCTCCTTTACTTCTTGCATTTACTATCTTTTTTACCTTTGTGTTACTTGTCATTTAGGTTGTTCATGTAATTGCATCTCTAGTGAACCTTACTTTGTGCTAAGCCTTAAAAGTGGGATAAAAGTTTAAAAATTGGTAGTGTCCTATTCACCCCCCTCTAGTCGACCTAAGTTGGGCCTATCACATGCAATGACACCGGTGGATCCATAGGTGGATTGTGAAAAGAACACACATGCAATGACACTGGTGGATCCATATGTGGTATGTGAAAAGAACACACATGCAATGACTCCAGTTGTTGTTATTAAAAAGAACACACATGTAATGACACTGGTGGATCCATGTGTGGTCTCTGAAGAGAACATACATTCCAATGACACTGGTGGATCCTTATGTGGTATGGTAAAAGAACACACAAGCAATGACTCCAGTTGTGGTTAGTAAAAAGAACACACATGCAATGACACTGGTGGATCCATGTGAGGTCTATGAACAGAACACACATTTCAATGACACTGGTGGATCCATATGTGGTATGTGAAAAGAACACACATGCAATGACTCCAGTTGTTGTTAGTAAAAAGAACACATATGCAATGACACTGGTGGATCCATGTGTGGTCTCTAAAGAGAACACACATGCAATGACTCTAGCTGTGGTTAATGAGAAGAACACACATTTCAATGACACTGGTGGATCCATATGTGGTATGTGAAAAGAACACACATGCAATGACTCTAGTTGTTGTTAATAAAAAGAACACACATGCAATGACACTGGTGCATCCATGTGTGGTCTCTGAAGAGAACACACATGCAATGAATCTGGTTGTTGTTAGTAAAAAGAGTACACATACAATGACAATGGTTGTTGTTAGTAAAAAGAGCACACATGCAATGACACTGGTGGATCCATGTGTGGTCTCTGAAGAGAACACACATTTCAATGACACTGGTCGATCCATATGTGGTATGTGAAAAGAACACACATGCAATGACTCTAGTTGTTGTTAGTAAAAAGAACAGACATGCAATGACACTGGTGGATCCATGTGTGGTCTCTGAAGAGAACACATATGCAATGACTCTGGTTGTTGTTAGTAAAAAGAGCACACATGCAATGACACTAGTTGTTGTTAGTAAAAAGAGCACACATGCAATGACACTGGTGGATCCATGTGTGGTCTCTGAAGAGAACACACATTTCAATGTCACTGGTGGATCCATACGTGGTATGTGAAAAGAACACACATGCAATGACTCCAGTTGTTGTTAGTAAAAATAACACACATGCAATGACACTCGTGGATCCATGTGTGGTCTCTGAAGAGAACACACATGCACTAACACTGGTGGATCCATATGTGGTATGTGAAAGAATACACATGCAATGACTCCAGTTGTTGTTAATGACAAGAACACACATGCAATGAATCCAGATGTTGTTAGTAAAAAGAAGACACATGCAATGACACTGCTGGATCCATGTGTGGTCTCTAAAGAGAACACACATGTAATGACTCTAGCTGTGGTTAATGAGAAGAACACACATGCAATGACACCGGTTGTTGTTAGTAAAAAGAGCACACATGCAATGACACTGGTGGATCCATCTGTGGTCTCTGATGAGAACACACATTTCAATGACACTGGTGGATCCATATGTGGTGTATGAAAAAAACACACATGCAATGACTCCTGTTGTTGTTAGTAAAAATAACACACATGCAATGACACTGGTGGATCCATGTGTGGTCTCTGAAGAGAACACAGATGCAATGACTCTAGTTATGGTTAATGAGAAGAACACACATTTCAATAACACCGGTGGATCCATATGTGGTTTGTGAAAAGAACACACATGCAATGACTCTAGTTGTTGTTAGTAAAAGAACACACGTGCAATGACACTGGTGAATCCATGTGTGGTCTCTCAAGAGAACACACATTTCAATGACACTGGTGGATCCATATGTGGTATGTGAAAATAACACACATGCAATGACTCTAGTTGTTGTTAGTAAAAAGAACACACATGCAATGACACTGGTGGATCCATGTGTGGTCTCTGAAGAGAACACACATGCAATGACTCCAGTTGTTCTTAGTAAAATGAGCACACATGCAATGACACTGGTGGATCAATGTGTTGTCTCTGAAGAGAACACACATTTCAATGACACTGGTGGATCCATATGTGGTATGTGAAAAGAACACACATGCAATGACTCCAGTTGTTGTTAGTAAAAATAATACACATCCAATGACTCCAGCTGTGGTTAACGACAAGAAGACACATGCAATGAATCCAGATGTTGTTAGTAAAAAGAAGACACATGCAATGACACTGGTGGATCCATGTGTGGTCTCTAAAGAGAACACACATGTAATGACTCTAGCTGTGGTTAATGAGAAGAACACACATGCAATGACACTGGTTGTTGTTAGTAAAAAGAGCACACATGCAATGATACTAGTGGATCCATGTGTGGTCTCTGATGAGAACACACATTTCAATGACACTGGTGGATCCATATGTGGTGTATGAAAAAAAAACACATGCAATGACTCCAGTTGTTGTTAGTAAAAATAACACACATGCAATGACACTGGTGGATCCATGTGTGGTCTCTGAAGAGAACACACATGCAATGACTCCAGTTGTGGTTAATGAGAAGAACACACATTTCAATAACACCGGTGGATCCATATGTGGTTTGTGAAAAGAACACACATGCAATGACTCTAGTTGTTGTTAGTAAAAGAACACACGTGCAATGACATTGGTGAATCCATGTGTGGTCTCTCAAGAGAACACACATTTCAATGACACTGGTGGATCCATATGTGGTATGTGAAAATAACACACATGCAATGACTCTAGTTGTTGTTACTAAAGAACACACATGCAATGACACTGGTGGATCCATGTGTGGTCTCTGAAGAGAACACACATGCAATGACTCCAGTTGTTCTTAGTAAAAAGAGCACACGTGCAATGACACTGGTGGATCAATGTGTTGTCTCTGAAGAGAACACACATTTCAATGACACTGGTGGATCCATATGTGGTATGTGAAAAGAACACACATGCAATGACTCTAGTTGTTGTTAGTAAAAAGAACACACATGCCATGACACTGGTGGATCCATGTGTGGTCTCTGAAGAGAACACACATGCAATGACTCTAGTTGTGGTTAATGAGAAGAACACACATTTCAATGACACTGTGGATCCATATGTAGTATGTGAAAAGAACACACATGCAATGACTCCAGTTGTTCTTAGTAAAAAGAGCACACATGCAATGATACTGGTGGATCCATGTGTTGTCTCTAAAGAGAACACACATTTCAATGACACTTGTGGATCCATATGTGGTATGTGAAAAGAACACACATGCAATGACTCCAGTTGTTGTTAGTAAAAAGAACACACATGCCATGACACTGGTGGATCCATGTGTGGTCTCTGAAGAGAACACACATGCAATGACTCTAGTTGTGGTTAATGAGAAGAACACACATTTCAATGACACTGGTGGATCCATATGTGGTATGTGAAAAGATCACACATGCAATGACTTTAGTTGTTGTTAGTAAAAAGAACACAAATGCAATGACACTGCTGGATCCATGTGTGGTCTCTGAAGAGAACACACATGCAATGACTCTGGTTGTTGTTAGTAAAAAGAGGACACATGCCATGGCAATGGTTGTCGTTAGTGAAAATAGCACAAGTGTGATGACACTGGTGGATCCATGTGTGGTCTCTAAAGACAACACACATTTCAATGCCACTGGTGGATCGATATGTGGTATGTGAAAAGAACACACATGCAATGACTCCAGTTGTTGTTAGTAAAAAGAACACACATGCAATGACACTAGTGGATCCATGTGTGGTCTCTGAAGAGAACACACATGCAATGACACTGGTGGATCCATGGGTGGTCTCTTAAGAGACCACACATGCAATGACTCTAGCTATGGTTAATGAGAAGAACACACATTTCAATGACACTAGTGGATCCATATGTGGTATGTGAAAAGAATAGTCGTGAAATGACTCCAGTTGTTGTTAGTAAAAAGAACACACATGCAATGACACTGCTGGATCCATGTGTGGTCTCTGAAGAGAACACACGTTTCATTGATACTGGTGGATCCATATGTGGTATGTGAAAAGAACGCACATGCAATTACTCCAGTTGTTGTTAGTAAAAAGAACACACATGTGATGACACTGGTGGATCCATGTGTGGTCTATGAAGACAACACACATTTCAATGACACTAGCGGATCCATATGTGGTATGTGAAAAGAACACACATGCAATGACTCCAGTTGTTGTTAGTAAAAAGAACACATATGCAATGACACTGGTGGATCCATGTGTGGTCTCTAAAGAGAACACACATGCAATGACTCTAGCTGTGTTTAATGAGAAGAACACACATTTCAATGACGGTGGTGGATCCATATGTGGTATGTGAAAAGAACACACATGCAATGACTCTAGTTGTTGTTAGTAAAAAGAACACACATGCAATGACACTGGTGGATCCATGTGTGGTCTCTGAAGAGAACACACATGCAATGACTCTGGTTGTTGTTAGTAAAAAGAGTACACATACAATGACAATGGTTGTTGTTAGTAAAAAGAGCACACATGCAATGACACTGGTGGATCCATGTGTGGTCTCTGAAGAGAACAGACATTTCAATGACACTGGTGGATCCATATGTGGTATGTGAAAAGAACACACATGCAATGACTCTAGTTGTTGTTAGTAAAAAGAACACACATGCAATGACACTGGTGGATCCATGTGTGGTCTCGGAAGAGAACACATATGCAATGACTCTGGTTGTTGTTAGTAAAAAGAGCACACATGGAATGACACTAGTTGTTGTTAGTAAAAAGAGCACACATGCAATGACACTGGTGGATCCATGTGTGGTCTCTCAAGAGAACACACATTTCAATGACACTGGTGGATCCATATGTGGTATGTGAAAATAACACACATGCAATGACTCTAGTTGTTGTTACTAAAGAACACACATGCAATGACACTGGTGGATCCATGTGTGGTCTCTGAAGAGAACACACATGCAATGACTCCAGTTGTTCTTAGTAAAAAGAGCACACATGCAATGACACTGGTGGATCAATGTGTTGTCTCTGAAGAGAACACACATTTCAATGACACTGGTGGATCCATATGTGGTATGTGAAAAGAACACACATGCAATGACTCCAGTTGTTGTTAGTAAAAAGAACACACATGCCATGACACTGGTGGATCCATGTGTGGTCTCTGAAGAGAACACACATGCAATGACTCTAGTTGTGGTTAATGAGAAGAACACACATTTCAATGACACTGGTGGATCCATATGTAGTATGTGAAAAGAACACACATGCAATGACTCCAGTTGTTCTTAGTAAAAAGAGCACACATGCAATGACACTGGTGGATCCATGTGTTGTCTCTGAAGAGAACACACATTTCAATGACACTTGTGGATCCATATGTGGTATGTGAAAAGAACACACATGCAATGACTCCAGTTGTTGTTAGTAAAAAGAACACACATGCCATGACACTGGTGGATCCATGTGTGGTCTCTAAAGAGAACACACATGCAATGACTCTAGTTGTGGTTAATGAGAAGAACACATATTTCAATGACACTGGTGGATCCATATGTGGTATGTGAAAAGATCACACATGCAATGACTTTAGTTGTTGTTAGTAAAAAGAACACAAATGCAATGACACTGCTGGATCCATGTGTGGTCTCTGAAGAGAACACACATGCAATGACTCTGGTTGTTGTTAGTAAAAAGAGGACACATTCCATGGCAATGGTTGTTGTTAGTGAAAAGAGCACACATGTGATGACACTGGTGGATCCATGTGTGGTCTCTAAAGACAACACACATTTCAATGCCACTGGTGGATCAATATGTGGTATGTGAAAAGAACACACATGCAATGACTCCAGTTGTTGTTAGTAAAAAGAACACACATGCAATGACACTAGTGGATCCATGTGTGGTCTCTGAAGAGAACACACATGCAATGACACTGGTGGATCCATGGGTGGTCTCTTAAGAGACCACACATGCAATGACTCTAGCTATGGTTAATGAGAAGAACACACATTTCAATGACACTAGTGGATCCATATGTGGTATGTGAAAAGAATAGTCGTGAAATGACTCTAGTTGTTGTTAGTAAAAAGAACACACATGCAATGACACTGCTGGATCCATGTGTGGTCTCTGAAGAGAACACACGTTTCAATGATACTGGTGGATCCATATGTGGTATGTGAAAAGAACGCACATGCAATTACTCCAGTTGTTGTTAGTAAAAAGAACACACATGTGATGACACTGGTGGATCCATGTGTGGTCTATGAAGAGAACACACATTTCAATGACACTGGCGGATCCATATGTGGTATGTGAAAAGAACACACATGCAATGACTCCAGTTGTTGTTAGTAAAAAGAACACATATGCAATGACACTGGTGGATCCATGTGTGGTCTCTAAAGAGAACACACATGCAATGACTCTAGCTGTGTTTAATGAGAAGAACACACATTTCAATGACAGTGGTGGATCCATATGTGGTATGTGAAAAGAACACACATGCAATGACTCTAGTTGTTGTTAGTAAAAAGAACACACATGCAATGACACTGGTGGATCCATGTGTGGTCTCTGAAGAGAACACACATGCAATGACTCTGATTGTTGTTAGTAAAAAGAGTACACATACAATGACAATGGTTGTTGTTAGTAAAAAGAGCACACATGCAATGACACTGGTGGATCCATGTGTGGTCTCTGAAGAGAACAGACATTTCAATGACACTGGTGGATCCATATGTGGTATGTGAAAAGAACACACATGCAATGACTCTAGTTGTTGTTAGTAAAAAGAACACACATGCAATGACACTGGTGGATCCATGTGTGGTCTCTGAAGAGAACACATATGCAATGACTCTGGTTGTTGTTAGTAAAAAGAGCACACATGCAATGACACTAGTTGTTGTTAGTAAAAAGAGCACACATGCAATGACACTAGTTGTTGTTAGTAAAAAGAGCACACATGCAATGACACTGGTGGATCCATGTGTGGTCTCTGAAGAGAACACACATTTCAATGACACTGGTGGATCCATACGTGGTATGTGAAAAGAACACACATGCAATGACTCCAGTTGTTGTTAGTAAAAATAACACACATGCAATGACACTCGTGGATCCATGTGTGGTCTCTGAAGAGAACACACATGCACTAACACTGGTGGATCCATATGTGGTATGTGAAAGAATACACATGCAATGACTCCAGCTGTGGTTAATAACAAGAACACACATGCAATGAATCCAGATGTTGTTAGTAAAAAGAAGACACATGCAATGACACTGGTGGATCCATGTGTGGTCTCTAAAGAGAACACACATGTAATGACTCTAGCTGTGGTTAATGAGAAGAACACACATGCAATGACACCGGTTGTTGTTAGTAAAAAGAGCACACATGCAATGACACTGGTGGATCCATGTGTGGTCTCTGATGAGAACGCACATTTCAATGACACTGGTGGATCCATATGTGGTGTATGAAAAAAACACACATGCAATGACTCCAGTTGTTGTTAGTAAAAATAACACACATGCAATGACACTGGTGGACCCATGTGTGGTCTCTGAAGAGAACACACATGCAATGACTCTAGTTGTGGTTAATGAGAAGAACACACATTTCAATAACACCGGTGGATCCATATGTGGTTTGTGAAAAGAACACACCTGCAATGACTCTAGTTGTTGTTAGTAAAAGAACACACGTGCAATGACACTTGTGAATCCATGTGTGGTCTCTCAAGAGAACACACATTTCAATGACACTGGTGGATCCATATGTGGTATGTGAAAATAACACACATGCAATGACTCTAATTGTTGTTAGTAAAAATAACACACATGCAATGACACTGGTGGATCCATGTGTGGTCTCTGAAGAGAACACACATGCAATGACTCCAGTTGTTCTTAGTAAAAAGAGCACACATGCAATGACACTGGTGGATCAATGTGTGCTGAAGAGAACACACATTTCAATGACACTGGTGGATCCATATGTGGTATGTGAAAAGAACACACATGCAATGAATCCAGTTGTTGTTAGTAAAAAGAACACACATGCCATGACACTGGTGGATCCATGTGTGGTCTCTGAAGAGAACACACATGCAATGACTCTAGTTGTGGTTAATGAGAAGAACACACATTTCAATGACACTGGTGGATCCATATGTGGTATGTGAAAAGATCACACATGCGATGACTTTAGTTGTTGTTAGTAAAAAGAACACAAATGCAATGACACTGCTGGATCCATGTGTGGTCTCTGAAGAGAACACACATGCAATGACTCTGGTTGTTGTTAGTAAAAAGAACACACATTTCAATGACACTGGTGGATCCATATGTGGTATGTGAAAAGAACACACATGCAATTACTCCAGTTGTTGTTAGTAAAACGAACACACATGCAATGACCCTGGGGGATCCATATGTGGTATGTGAAAAGAACACACATGCAACGACTCCAGTTGTTGTTAGTAAAAAGAACACACATGCAATGACACTAGTGGATCCATGTGTGGTTTTGAAGAGAACACACATTTCAATGACACGGGTGGATCCATATGTGTTGTGTGAAAAGAACACACATGCAATTACTCCAGTTGTTGTTAGTAAAACAAACACACATGCAATGACCCTGGGGGATCCATATGTGGTATGTGAAAAGAACACACATGCAATGACTCCAGTTGTTCTTAGTAAAACGAACACACATGCAATGACCCTGGGGGATCCATATGTGGTATGTGAAAAGAACACACATGCAATGACTCCAGTTGTTGTTAGTAAAAAGAACACACATGCAATGACACTAGTGGATCCATGTGTGGTTTTGAAGAGAACACACATTTCAATGACACGGGTGGATCCATATGTGTTGTGTGAAAAGAACACACATGCGATTACTCCAGTTGTTGTTAGTAAAACGAACACACATGCAATGACCCTGGGGGATCCATATGTGGTATGTGAAAAGAACACACATGCAATGACTCCAGTTGTTGTTACTAAAAAGAACACACATGCAATGACACTGGTGGATCCATGTGTGGTCTCTATAGAGAACACACATTTCAATGACACGGGTGGATCCATATGTGTTGTGTGAAAAGAACACACATGCAATGACTCCAGTTGTTGTTAGTAAAAAAACATACATGCACTAACACTGGTGGATCCATATGTGGTATGTGAAAGAACACACATGCAATGACTCCAGCTGTGGTTAATGAGAAGAACACACATGCAATGAATCCAGTTGTTGTTAGTAAAAAGAAGACACATGCAATGACACTGGTGGATCCATGTGTGGTCTCTGAAGAGAACACACATGTAATGACTCTAGCTGTGGTTAATGAGAAGAACACACATGCAATGACACTGGTTGTTGTTAGTAAAAAGATCACACATGCAATGACACTGGTGGATCCATGTATGGTCTCTAAAGAGAATACGCATTTCAATGACACTGGTGGATCCATATGTGGTGTGTGAAAAGAACACACATGCATTGACTCCAGTTGTTGTTAGTAAAAATAACACACATGCAATGACACTGGTGAATCCATGTGTGGTATTTGAAGAGAACACACATGCATTGACTCTAGTTGTGATTAATGAGAAGAACACACATTTCAATGACACTGGTGGATCCATATGTGGTTTGTAAAAAGAACACACATGCAATAACTCTAGTTGTTGTTAGTAAAAAGAACACACATGCAATGACACTGGTGGATCCATGTGTGGTCTCTAAAGAGAACACACATTTCAATGACACTGGTGGATCCATATGTGGTATGTGAAAAGAACACACATGCAATGACTCCAGTTGTTGTTAGTAAAAAGAACACACATGCCATGACACTGGTGGATCCATGTGTGGTCTCTGAAGAGAACACACATGCAATGACTCTAGTTGTGGTTAATGAGAAGAACACACATTTCAATGACACTGGTGGATCCATATGTGGTATGTGAAAAGATCACACATGCAATGACTTTAGTTGTTGTTAGTAAAAAGAACACAAATGCAATGACACTGCTGGATCCATGTGTGGTCTCTGAAGAAGAACACACATTCAATGACTCTGGTTGTTGTTAGTAAAAAGAGGACACATGCCATGGCAATGGTTGTTGTTAGTGAAAAGAGCACACATGTGATGACACTGGTGGATCCATGTGTGGTCTCTAAAGAAAACACACATTTCAATGCCACTGGTGGATCGATATGTGGTATGTGAAAAGAACACACATGCAATGACTCCAGTTGTTGTTAGTAAAAAGAACACGCATGCAATGACACTCGTGGATCCATGTGTGGTCGCTGAAGAGAACACACATGCAATGACTCTGGTTGTTGTTAGTAAAAAGAGCACACATGCAATTACACTAGTTGTTGTTAGTAAAAAGAGCACACATGCAATGACACTGGTGGATCCATGTGTGGTCTTTGAAGAGAGCACACATGCAATGACTCTAGTTGTGGTTAATGAGAAGAACACACATTTCAATGACACTGGTGGATCCATATGTGGTTTGTGAAAAGAACACACATGCAATGACTCTAGTTGTTGTTAGTAAAAAGAATACACATGCAATGACACTGGTGGATCCAAGTGTGGTCTCTGAAGAGAACACACATTTCAATGACACTGGTGGATCCATATGTGGTATGTGAAAAGAACACACATGCAATTACTCCAGTTGTTGTTAGTAAAACAAACACACATGCAATGACCCTGGTGGATCCATATGTGGTATGTGAAAAGAGCACACATGCAATGACTCCAGTTGTTGTTAGTAAAAAGAACACACATGCAATGACACTAGTGGATCCATGTGTGGTTTTGAAGAGAACACACATTTCAATGACACGGGTGGATCCATATGTGTTGTGTGAAAAGAACACACATGCAATGACTCCAGTTGTTGTTAGTAAAAAAACATACATGCACTAACACTGGTGGATCCATATGTGGTATGTGAAAGAACACACATGCAATGACTCCAGCTGTGGTTAATGAGAAGAACACACATGCAATGAATCCAGTTGTTGTTAGTAAAAAGAAGACACATGCAATGACACTGGTGGATCCATGTGTGGTCTCTGAAGAGAACACACATGTAATGACTCTAGCTGTGGTTAATGAGAAGAACACACATGCAATGACACTGGTTGTTGTTAGTAAAAAGATCACACATGCAATGACACTGGTGGATCCATGTATGGTCTCTAAAGAGAATACGCATTTCAATGACACTGGTGGATCCATATGTGGTGTGTGAAAAGAACACACATGCATTGACTCCAGTTGTTGTTAGTAAAAATAACACACATGCAATGACACTGGTGAATCCATGTGTGGTATTTGAAGAGAACACACATGCATTGACTCTAGTTGTGATTAATGAGAAGAACACACATTTCAATGACACTGGTGGATCCATATGTGGTTTGTAAAAAGAACACACATGCAATAACTCTAGTTGTTGTTAGTAAAAAGAACACACATGCAATGACACTGGTGGATCCATGTGTGGTCTCTAAAGAGAACACACATTTCAATGACACTGGTGGATCCATATGTGGTATGTGAAAAGAACACACATGGAATGACTCCAGTTGTTGTTAGTAAAAAGAACAAACATGCAATGACACTGCTGGATCCATGTGTGGTCTCTGAAGAGAACACACATGCAATGACACTGGTGGTTCCATATGTGGTATGTGAAAAGAACACACATGCAATGACTCCAGTTGTTGTTAGTAAAGAGAGCACACATGCAATGACACTGGTGGATCCATGCGTTGTTTCTGAAGAGAACACATATTTCAATGGCACTGGTGGATCCATATGTGGTATGTGAAAAGAACACACATGCAATGAGTCCAGTTGTTGTTAGTAAAAAGAACACACATGCAATGACACTGGTGGATCCATGTGTGGTCTCTGAAGAGAACACACATGCAATGACTCTGGTTGTTTTTAGTAAAAAGAGGACACATGCAATGACAATGGTTGTTGTTAGTAAAAAGAGCACACATGCAATGACACTGGTGGATCCATGCGTGGTCTCTAAATAGAACACACATTTCAATGACACTGGTGGATCGATATGTGGTATGTGAAAATAACACACATGCAATGACTCCAGTTGTTGTTAGTAAAAAGAACACACATGCAATGACTCTGGTTGTTGTTAGTAAAAAGAGCACACATGCAATGACACTAGTTGTTGTTAGTAAAAAGAGCACACATTTCAATGACACTGGTGGATCCATACATGGTATGTGAAAAGAATACACATGCAATGACTCTAGTTGTTGTTAGTGAAAACAACACACATGCAATGACACTGGTGGATCCATGTGTGGTCTCCGAAGAGAACACATGCAATGACTCCAGTTGTTGTTAGTAAAAAGAACACACATGCCATGACACTGGTGGATCCATGTGTGGTCTCTGAAGAGAACAGACATGCAATGACTCTAGTTGTTGTTAGTAAAAAGAGCACACATGCAATGACACCGGTGGATCCATAGGTGGATTGTGAAAAGAACACACATGCAATGACGCTGGTGGATCCATATGTGGTATGTGAAAACAACACACATGCAATGACTCCAGTTGTTGTTATGAAAAAGAACACACATGCAATGCCACTGGAGGATCCGTGTGTGGTCTCCGAAGATAACACACATTTCAATGACACTAGTGGATCCATATGTGGTATGGGAAAATAACACACATGCAATGACTCCAGTTGTGGTTAGTAAAAAGAACACACATGCAATGACACTGGTAGATCCATGGGTCGTCTCTTAAGAGAACACACATGCAATTACTCTAGCTATGGTTAATGAGAAGAACACACATTTCAATGACACTGGTGGATCCATATGTGGTATGTGAAAAGAACACACATGCAATGACTCAAGTTGTTGTTAGTAAAAAGAACACACATGCAATGACACTGTTGGATCCATGTGTAGTCTTTGAAGAGAACACACATGCAATGACACTGGTGGATCCATATGTGGTATGTGAAAAGAACACACATGCAATGACTCCAGTTGTTGTTAGTAAAGAGAGTACACATGCAATGACACTGGTGGATCCATGTGTTGTCTCTGAAGAGAACACATATTTCAATGGCACTGGTGGATCCATATGTGGTATGTGAAAAGAACACACATGCAATGACTCCAGTTGTTGTTAGTAAAAAGAACACACATAAAATGACACTAGTGGATCCATGTGTGGTCTCTTAAGAGAACACATGCAATGACTCCAGTTGTTGTTAGTAAAAAGAACACACATGCAATGACACTGGTGGATCCATGTGTGTTCTCTAAAGAGAACAGACATGCAATGACTCTAGTTGTTGTTAGTAAAAAGAGCACACATGCAATGACACCGGTGGATCCATGGGTGGTATGTGAAAACAACACACATGCAATGACTCCAGTTGTTGTTATTAAAAAGAACACACATGCAATGACACTGGTGGATCCGTGTGTGGTCTCCGAAGAGAACACACATTTCAATGACACTGGTGGATCCAGATGTGGTATGGGAAAATAACACACATGCAATGACTCCAGTTGTGGTTAGTAAAAAGAACACACATGCAATGACACTGGTGGATCCATGGGTGGTCTATTAAGAGAACACACATGTAATGACTCTATCTATGGTTAATGAGAAGACCACACATTTCAATGACACTGGTGGATCCATATGTGGTATGTGAAAAGAATAATCGTGAAATGACTCCAGTTGTTGTTAGTAAAAAGAACACACATGCAATAACACTGGTGGATCCATGTGTAGTCTCTGAAGTGAACACACGTTTCAATGACACTGGTGGATCCATATGTGGTATGTGAAAAGAACACACATGCAACTATTCTAGTTGTTGTTAGTAAAAATAACACACATGTAATGACACTGGTGGATCCATGTGTGGTTTATGAAGAGAACACACATTAAAATGACACAAGCGGATCCATATGTGGTATGTGAAAAGAACACACATGCAATGACTCAAGTTGTTGCTAGTAAAAAGAACACACATGCATTGACACTGGTGGATCCATGTGTGGTCTCTGAAGAGAACACACATGAAATGACTCTGGTTGTTGTTAGTAAAAAGAGGACACATGCAATGAAAATGGTTGTTGTTAGTAAAAAGAGCACACATGCAATGGCACTGGTGGATCCATGTGTGGTCTCTGAAGAGAACACACATTTCAATGACACTGGTGGATCCATATGTGGTATGTGAAAAGAACACACATGCAGTTACTCTAGTTGTTGTTAGTAAAAAGAACACACATGCAATGACACTGGTGGATCCATGTGTGGTCTCTGAAGAGAACACACATGCAATGACTCTGGTTGTTGTTAGTAAAAAGAGCACACATGCAATGACCCTAGTTGTTATTAGTAATAAGAGCACACATGCAATGACACTGGTGGATCCATGTGTGGTCTCTGAAGAGAACACACATTTCAATGACACTGGTGCCATACGTGGTATGTGAAAAGAACACACCTGCAATGACTCCAGTTGTTGTTAGTAAAAAGAAGAAACATGCAATGACACTGGTGGATCCATGTGTGGTCTCTGAAGAGAACACACATGCAATGACTCCAGTTGTTGTTTGTAAAAAGAACACACATGCACTGACACTGGTGGATCCATGTGTGGTCTCTGAAGAGAATACACATGTAATGACTCTAGTTGTTGTTAGTAAAAAGAGCACGCATGCAATGACACCGGTGGATCCATTGGTGGATTGTGAAAATAACACACATGCAATGACACTAGTGGATCCATATGTGGTATGTGAAAAGAACACGCATGTAATGACTCTAGTTGTTGTTAGTAAAAAGAAGACACATGCAATGACACTGGTGGATCCATGTGTGGTCTCTGAAGAGAACACACATTTGAATGACACTGGTGGATCCATATATGGTATGAGAAAAGAACACACATGCAATGACTCCAGTTGTTAGTAAAAAGAATACACAGGCAATGACACTGTGGATCCATGGGTGGTCTCTTAAGAGAACACACATGCAATGACTCTAGCTGTGGTTAATGAGAAGAACACACATTTCAATGACACTGGTGGATCCATATGTGATATGTGAAAAGAATAGTCGTGAAATGACTCTAGTTGTTGTTAGTAAAAAGAACACACATGCAATGACACTGGTGGATCCATGTGTGCTCTCTGAAGAGAACACACGTTTCAATGACACTGGTGGATCCATATGTGGTATGTGAAAAGAATACACATGCAATGACTCTAGTTGTTGTTAGTAAAAAGAACACACATGTAATGACACTGGTGGATCCATCTGTAGTCTATGAAGAGAACACACATTTCAATGACACTGGCGGATCCATATGTGGTATGTGAAAAGAACACACATGCAATGACTCCAGTTGTTGTTAGGAAAAAGAACGCACATGCAATGACATTGGTGGATCCATGTGTGGTCTCTGAAGAGAACACACATGCAATGACTCTAGCTGTGGTTAATGAGAAGAACACATATTTCAATGACACTGGTGGATCCATATGTGGTTTGTGAAAAGAACACACATCCAATGACTCTAGTTGTTGTTAGTAAAAAGAACACACATGCAATGACACTGGTGGATCCATGTGTGGTCTCTGAAGAGAACACACATTTCTATGACACTGGTGGATCCATATGTGGTATGTGAAAAGAATACACATGCAATGACTCCAGTTGTTGTTAGTAAAAAGAACACACATGCAATGACACTGGTGGATCCATGTGTGGTCTCTGAAGACAACACACATGCAATGACACTGGTGGATACATATGTGGTATGTGAAAAGAACACACATGCAATGACTCCAATTATTGTTAGTAAAAAGATCACACATGCAATGACACTGGTGGATCCATGTGTGGTCTCTGAAGAGAACACACATTTCAATGACACTGGTGGATCCATATGTGGTATGTGGAAAGAACACACATGAAATGACTCCAGTTGTTGTTAGTAAAAAGAACACACATGCAATGACACTGGTGCATCCATGTGTGGTCTCTGAAGAGAACACACATGCAATGACTCTGGTTGTTGTTAGTAAAAAGAGCACACATTTCAATGACACTGGTGGATCCATATGTGGTATGTGAAAAGAACAGTCATGAAATGACTCCAGTTGTAGTTAATGAAAGAATGCACATTTCAATGACACTGGTGGATCCATATGTGGTATGTGAAAAAAAAGTCATGAAATGACACTAGTTGTAGTTAATGAAAGAAGACACATTTCAATGACAATGGTGATTTCATATGTGGTCTGTGAAAAGAACACACATGCAATGACTCTAGCTGTGGTTAATGAGAAGAACACACATGCAATGACACTGGTGGATCCATAGGCGGGTTGTGAAAAGAGATGTTCCCTCTCTCTTGGTCACAAATCTCACAAAAGTCCAAACGTGTGGAGATCCCAAACGTGTGCTCACTCTGGGTGCTATGCCCTGATTGGCTGACACAGATGTCACGTGGATCGTATCCACGAACCGTTGATCCTATGTGATCCAACGGGCAGGATAACCCCTCCCTTCTCCACATTTTTTATGCATGGTCAATTCGTGCCACCTCTCTATCCGTTCCACCGATACTTTACCTCCAGAAACAAGTGAAAATCCATCTATCTAACTAAAATAAATAAAATAAATGATCATATTTCGAAGAAGCCATCGTCTTCGTCTTCCGGTTCGTCCTTGTCTTCGTCAACGTCATGGTCCCAGCCATCACCGTCATCGGTGTCCTCCTCTGACGACTCAACACTGCCTCCTTCCTCGAATAAGTGTTCTATCTCCTTGTCAGAGTCCTGCTCCTCCTCTTCATAGTCCCACAGGTCCACGTCACTCTCATCCACTTCTACCTCCAACTGATCGATGAACGCCTCCTCGTTGGCCGAGTCGGACTCGTCCAAATAGCTATCTCCTCTCTTCTTCCTAGTCTTCTTCTTGTTCCTCTTCTTGTCCGTACTCGCCGGTGCAACACGCGCCCCCGTCCTGGTTGCTGCTTTGCGCTCGTCCAACGCTGCAGGTACCACACGCTCGTCCTGCGCGGCTGGTACGAGCTTCGACGTTGCGGTGTCCTCGAGTGCCGATGTCGATGGATCCTGGCACGATCGAACACGACATGCTGCCTCAGCAGGCGACTCGCGAGCGCAAACGATACCTCGAAGAGCCGGGGACGCAGGACGGTTAGTGGATGGCTTGGACCTGCCATTACCACGACGAGGGGGCATCGTGCTCGAGGTAGTTGCTCCGAATGGTCGATGGCGGGTACACATAGTGGGGTGCCGATCTGATCAAGGATGAGCAACGGTTTCGTGTGTCGTGTCCACGCATGCATTTGTGGATTATCAAAAAAAGTAATATCTCACGTACTGAACATAATTTGATCACAACAAAAGTGGCACAGCATATTCTAGACTCGTAAATATCCCGTGCGTGCCTGTCGACGTGGAGTTCGATGGAGTTCGACGTGCCGACGTGATCGTGCAGCAGTTGCGCGCGTCATTGCCCCATCAACACATGACACATGCATGCGGGACGTGCGTGTCTATGCTCATGATGACCACCCGGCTCGCACTCCCCTTATTATATACTGGATTTTGGGCGGCGTCGAAGGCCATTGAAGTGTCCATCGCAATAAAGACAAGTCCCATCGATTCCCTACCCCTGCACCCCTGGCTTCTTTGAGAAGGTAGACCGTACAAGGTGGTCTTGTATAATAGTACTAGTACTACTGGACCACGGCCTGTACTTTTTGACTCTTCTCCACACTAATCACTATATTCTTCCTCCTACCACCGCCAACCTCACCCTGCAAGCCATGGCTCCCCTAAGGAGGGGGATAGGCCGGTCGACAATCCTCGCGAAGAAAAGGGAGAGAAATCGCCGCGAGGCATTTCTTGCTCTACCAGCTGCTCAAGCCCCCCTCTCATCGAGGCCCAATCTCCCCCGACAATGGCGCCGAATGTTCTAGCAGGAGAGGGCTCTTCCAGGTACGGTCTTCTTGGTGTACCTCTTCTCCATCTCCCTCTCCATCATGATCTTATTTAGCCTCTTCTTTCTCTTCCTCTTCTACGTATTATAGGACGGCCGTGGATCCAGAATCCACCATGACGGAGGCGTTGCAGGACCAGTTCGGCCCTGTTCCATGTCCTAGCGAGGTAGCAAATCTCCACAATGTTATTTCTCCGAGTTGTGATGTGGATTCCTTAGATCCTGTCCGCCCCGTATTGGGGTTTCTTCTTCGTCTTTCCTGAATATTACTGGATCTCTTGGTCTTTCCTTAATACCTCTGTTCATAGATTCACTTTGGTTTTTTTGATTAGGATTAGTTTATCGTGGTCATGAATAGATCTCTAGGTCCATTTTTTAACACTTCGGTCAATAGATTCAATGGGGATTTTTTTATCTGTATCAGTATTCACCTGGAACCTAGGGTGTAATTATAGAATTACTATTTCAATTAACATGAACGATGCAGCGATTGAAGGCCGAGTACCGTGAAAAGGTGGCCGCGATCAGTGCCAAGATTGACAACCAACATGGGCTTGCACGCTCCCTCACCCAAGCTAATGAGAGCCTACGCAAGCAATTATCTGTGTAGAAGGAGATCTCACTACATTTTGCACGTGACGTCGTGAGGCTGTAGAAAGTGCTCGACTGTAACTTGAACAGGCAAGAACAGGCCATCAAGATAATCAACGAGCTCATGGAGGAGAATAAGAATCTTCTGGAAAGGTCCACACTCATGCAGGATGAAGTCACCGAGGCACTCAGAGGACGCGTCGAGGAAACCAGGGCTACCATCCGAGCCTACCATGATAGGAACCGTTGCCAAAATGAAGTGAAGGAGATGAAGCAGGACATGAGCAGAGGGATCACCGTACTCGAGGGTGTTCGGAAAGAGACCAAGGAGATAAGGGCTTGTCTGGAGGTGTATCGGAGCAATGCCCAAGTCTGATTCCCGTTAGCAAGGACACGAATATCAGTTCGACCTCCACTCCTTTTGTAATGCTTAGGGTTCAGGGAGCAATACCCAAGTCTGCTTCCCATTATAGGGTGCAATAAGAATCCTAGGGTAACTCCTTATCTATCTGGACATGTGTTGGTGTTCATGTTCATGAATGGACACCATGTGCTCTTTCCATTATGTATTTGTACATGGGTTTCTGCATTATGAGTTTGCCACTCTCCCACTACTAATTGGTGATATTGGGAAAAAACAGCACACTAAATCTTATTTGTCTTTGAAATTGAAATTATGACAGTGCCACTAGTCGATTCATAAAATTTTGATTAGTCCTAGATTGCTTCTTCCTTGAAATTATGACAGTGCCACTAGTCGATTCAGTTAATTACGGAAACTAACAAGCTTGTCCTGGTGAACTGAACAAACCATACTTTGTATTTTTGTTGCAGGGAAAGAGGCGAAAGATCGACCAGGACCTGGCGACCTGGCTAAATGACAAGATAGAAATCCAAAGGGAGAAGTAGAATTCCCAGAAACTGGTGTCAGGGGGATGATCCCAGGAACCCCAACCGGATAAGAAACCAAGCAATCGGATCGTGTCCGGCTGACTAGGTGCAGCCGGACAGGGCAAGACAGGCCGGCTATCACACGGTAGCCGGATCAGCAAGAAGTAGCCGGCTATGACGACGTAACCGGACCCAATCAGTGAGACAGGACGACGTGTGTATCATTGCATGATACGCCCTGTACGATGACAAGACTGGCAACCACCCGGCCATACCGAAGACTTTGCGAGGATGACGCAGGAACAGTGGCCCGATCCTGATGACGGGCTCGCATGGCGTCCACTGTGCCTACGACAGCCATACCGCTCATACTCCGATGACACATACCATGCCAGACACTGTAGATGACCAGCCGGCTGGGACCTGCATGTGGGGCCCGCCAGTCAGATTAGCCAGTGAGACCGTTGCCTCTCTGCCTATATAAGGAGAGGTAAGGCCTAAGTAGAAAGGGTTAGTCTCATTGCATTTAAGACAGTAGCTAGAGAATACAGCTCAAGGATCCCTTGTAGTTCGTGTATCCCTGATAGTCTGATCCAGCAGGAGTAGGGGCTTTACCTCATCACGAGGGCCCCGAATCTGGGTACTTCTTGCGTCCAGATACGCTTGCTTGTATCCAATCCCGCCTGCGGACGCCGTCGATAGCTTCCCTGCTAGTCCCCACACCTCTCTCTAACCTGCTTAGGTACTGTCGTTCCCAATACAACGACAGTTGGCGCCCACCGTGGGGCAAGATGGCTTCTGCCGGAGTCACGTTCCGCACGGGACCCCGCACTTCAGCCGGTGAGCGCGTGGCCTCTGGCCTGGTACTCACGCTTGGCAAATTCGACTGTGTCATCAACAACGCTTCCTGCTTTGCCGGAACCTCCTTCCCGACGAACGTCACCGTCCTGCTATTCGGCGACCTCCCTGTCTATGTCGCCACCGTTCCGGAGTATTTCCTCGGGGAAATCGTCTCTCTCGTGGAGCTACCGTATCCGGGCGGTAGCACCTCCGTCGCATCCTGCGGCATGGAGGTCATGATGGCCGGCTCCAGCTCTCACCCCCGCCAGCCGCGGGAGCGAGGCGCGGACGAGGTTGGGACTTCTGCCCCTCCGCAGCCTCGAAACCTGGTGGAGGATGCCATTGATCGGCTCCTGACACCGGTCAACCTCGGGGATAACCCGGAGGAGAAGGAGACCAACTTCGCCATGGAGAGACAGATCGTCCTCCAGGAGGCCATGGAGCTAGCAGCAGCCTGCAAGCAACTCGAGATCACCCGACGCGAGTATAACCGTGTGCACGGCTTCACTCCGACTACCGTGGAGCCGAGCCAGCGTGGCCAGGTGCGGCGCCGGGCGGCGAGCTAGGCGGTAGGATGGAAAAGGATGGGGAGCCGGATCCCGCACCTTCCCTCATCCGGCCCACCTATAGCACGCCCATCAAGAACCTGCATGCGGCACGGGACGCGGCAGAGGAACTGCCTAGTCTGGAGGGCGAGGAGCGATTCGTCCAGCATGCTCGCGTGCAGGAGCTCCTCTGCATCGCGGACGAGCAGGCCGACGCCAATCGGCAGATGCAGAAGGACCCCATCTACTCCAGGGGGAGCAAGCTGCCTGCCAACAGCAGAGGCGCGCTATGCGACACCCAGCAGGCGTCCTCCCCTTAGCCGGCTAAGGCCCACAACAGGCGTCGGAGCTCTGGCAACAGGGGCCAGCCGCGCCAGGAGCAGACGGTGAACAGCAACCCGCCGCCTCCCCCTCCATGATCCGGGGCGCCCAGACCTGCCGACTCCCTTCTCTCAGGCCGGGTGGGAGCGCCCAACCCGAATTGTCCGGATGCCCGTGACCGCATCGAGCTCCTCGCTCAAGCACGCGTCACGGAGGAGGAAGATTCTACCGGCCCGGTTTGTTTCGGACACCGCATCTGGAACGAGCCATTTCCTGATAAGTTCTCCCTGCCCAGGGACACCCCCAAGTACGACAGCAATATGAAACCAGAAGATTGGCTGACCGACTATGCTACAGCAGTCGGCATCGCCCATGGGAACAAGCGCACAGCTGTGCGCTAGGTCCCCCTCATGCTAACCGGGTCGGCAAGAACGTGGTTCAACAACCTTGCGCCTAATAGCATCAACGCATGGCCAGACTTCGAAAAAGTATTTATCCGCAACTTCAACGGCACGTACAAGCGTCCGTGGCGCCCACGCGACCTGGCCTTGTGCGTCCAAGGTGACCGTGAGACTGACCACGAGTACCGCGCCAAGTGGACGGAGCTGCGCAACACCTGTGAGGGCATCCTGGAGAGCCAGGCCATCAGCTTCTTCATCGAGGGTTGCCGAGAAGGCACCATGCTTCTCCACCGGCTACTGTGTGACGAGCAGAAAACCATGGCGGAGCTCATGACGGTTGCGGACCAGTACGCCATGGCAGATGCCGCCATGAAGAAGCCCCTCCGAGTAAATGCTGTCAGGCGTCTGACTCTTACGGAGCCGGCTCGCGACCGTCCAGGCAATCCGGCTGGCGAAGCCGGATCCTCCAGGCGCCATGGCAACAACAACCGGTTCCACGGGGACCGCCAAGCCAGGCAACAGAAGCCCCGCTACCACGCGCGGCAGGTCAATGCTTTGGAGGGTGTGCCCAACGCACCGGCTAACGACGCAAGGAGGCAGAAGCCACGGCTCACCTTCGACCAGATGTTTGACGGCCCGTGCAGGTGGCATAGCGGTCCCTTCAAACCGGCTACGCACACCACTCAGAATTGCAGCTGGACCCGCCAACTAAAGGACCAGGGTAACCAGCCTCGTCTCCCCCTCCCCCTCCGGGCGGACCCCCACCACCGTCTAGGGGAGCCGGCAATGATGGTAACAGCGGCAACGGCGGCAACAACAACAACGACTACCCTCGGCCGCACGCCGCCTACCACATCTTCGAGACGGAGGAGGACGACAAGCACAGCTGCAGGCGACGCTCCAAGGAGGTCAATGCCATTGTCTCTCCGGTCCCCCACTACCTGAACTGGTCGGAAACCCCCATCACCTGGAGCCGTGCAGATCAGCCGGAGCAGCTGCCAACTCCCGGGGGCTACGCCATGGTGCTCGACCCTCTCATCGTCTCCAACGCGTGCACCTTCTGATTCTCGCGCGTCCTCATCGACAGAGGCAGCTGCCTCAACCTCCTCTACCAGTCCTTGCTGGAGAAGCTGGGCATTCGTGAAAGCGACCTGCGCCCGATTACCACAACGTTCCACGGCGTACTGCCGGGGCCAGCCTGCGCCCCGCTGGGGAAAATCGAGCTAGACGTCATCTTCGGGACCGAGGAGAACTTCCGCCGCGAACCAATCTGGTTCGAGGTAGTAAACCTAACGAGCTCCTACCATGCTCTCCTCGGGCTCCCTGCCCTCGCCAAGTTCATGGTCGTCCCCCACTACGCGTACCTCAAGACGAAGATGCCGGGACCCCGCGGTGTGATCATCGTCGCCGGCTACTTCAGGAGGTCGATGGAGTGCACCTCAGCCAGTTCCAAACTGGCTGAGGCCCTCATCATAGCCGAGGAGAAGCGTGTGATCATGCGCAACGTTGCCATGGCCCAGCAGGACATGCCGGCATGCAGCAAACCGGTTGGCGAAGGAACTTTCCAGCTGGCAAAGGAGACAAAGAGGATTCTGCTCGACCCCTCCGACCGGACTAAGTTCGTCACCATTGGTGCCGGCTTGGATAGCAAATAGGAAGGCACACTCGTCAACTTCCTCCGTGAGAATCGGGACATCTTTGCATGGTCCCCCAAGGACATGCCGGGTGTGCCGAGGGAGTTTGCCGAGCACTCACTTCATTTACGGCCAGACGCCAAGCTGGTCAAGCAACCTCTGCGCCGGTTCGCAGAGGAGAAGAGGAAGATAATCAGTGATGAGATCACCCGGCTCCTTGCAGACGGGTTCATCATGGAAGTATACCACCCGGATTGGTTGGTGAACCCAGTCCTGGTGTTGAAGAAGAACAAGACCTGGCGCATGTGTATCGACTACACCAACCTGAACAAGGCATGCCCGAAAGACCCCTTCGCCTTGCCACGTATCGATCAAGTTATCGACTCCACGGCCGGCTAAGATTTGTTGTCTTTTCTAGATTGCTATTCGGGTTACAATTAGATCCGGTTAAACCTGGCTGATCAAATTAAGACATCATTTATCACCCCCTACGGGGCTTTCTGCTACGTATCCATGCCTTTCGGTCTAAAGAATGCAGGCGCTACCTATCAGCGTTGCATGCAGAAGTGCTTGCACTCGCAGATAGGCCGAAACATGCATGCTTATGTGGACGATGTGGTCATCAAGACCAAAGAGAAGCGCACCCTCCTCAAGGATCTGGGAGAAACATTTGGCAACCTCCGCCAGTACCAGATGAAGCTGAACCTGGAGAAGTGAGTCTTCGGAGTACCATCCGGTCAGCTACTCAGTTTCCTCGTATCGCAACGAGGTATCGAGGCTAATCCAGAGAAGATCGCGGCCATCGAGAGGATGCAGCCGCCCAGGAACCTGCTTGGGGTCCAGAAGTTCACCGGATGTCTGGCCTCCCTCAGTCGTTTTGTCACCCGGCTGGGGGAGAAGGCACTCTTGTTGTACCAGCTGATGAAGAAGACGGACAAGTTCTCCTGGACTTCGCAAGTCGACACCGCATTTCACGACCTCAAGCGCATGCTATCCACAGCGCCGGTTCTAGCCACGCCGGCTAGCAAGGTGCCGATGTTGCTCTATATAGCAGCCATCAGCCGGGTCGTCAGTGTCGTCCTGGTGGTGGAGCGCCCCGAGGAAGGCAAGGCTCAGCCGGTTCAGAGGCCCGTCTACTACCTCAGCGAGGTTCTCTCCCTCTCCAAGCAGAACTACCCCCACTACAAGAAGATGTGCTATGGCGTGTACCTGGCATGCAAAAAGCTCAAGCACTTCTTCCAGGAGCACCCGATTAAGGTCATGTGCAGCGCACCCCTTTCAGAAATCATCGGCAACAAGGACGCTACCGGCCGAGTCGCCAAATGGGCCATCGAGCTAGATGCCTACTCCATCCAGTACGAGCCCCGACTCACGATCAAGTCGCAGGCATTGGCGGACTTCCTTGTCGACTGGGCTGAGACCCAGTATCTCCCACCGGTTCCGGATTCGGACAACTGGAAGATGCACTTCGACGGGTCGAAGATGCTCGGGGGCTTGGGAGCCGGCATCGTGCTCACCTCGCCCAAGGGAGACCGGCTGGAGTACGTGTTGCAGATCCACTTCAAGGCCTCCAACAACGTAGACGAATATGAGGCACTGGCGCACGGATTCCAGTTAGCCAAGGAGATCGGTGTCAACCGGATCCTGTGCTTCGGTGATTCGGATCTGGTGGTGCAGCAAGTGTCCGGAGAATGGGACGCCAGAGATGCAAACATGGCCCTCTACCGGTTCCACCAGGCAGCCGATCCTACCAGGGGTCTCTTTGGAGCACCTGCGCAAGCCCTCCATCAACCCGTCGCCAGAATCAGACTCCATCACCTGGGCAGGAAGCCTTCCGGCTGGCGGAACGGTAGAAGCGGAGCCGGCAAAGCCACCAAAGAAGAAGACCCGCACCAATTCCGGCAAGGCAGTGCCCTCCGGCTCGCAAGACCCAGGGGTCGCCGGTTCATCAAGCAGCTCGGGGGCTGCCGTCCCGGGTACGCCACCCGGACGACCCCCCGACATCCGTCAACCAGAGGGCAGGAGCGTCCTCATCATTCGGGAAGTGCCATCCTGGGCACAACCCTTCATGAGCTACATCGCCAACGGAGAACTTCCGGATGACGAGGTGGAAGCCAGGCAAATCCGGCGCCACGCGGACACGTACACCATCATCGACGGCGAACTATACAAGCGCAGCGTATCCGGCATTTTCCAGAGATGTGTCGACGTAGACACGGGCTACCGGCTACTCAAGGACATCCACCAAGGCGAGTGCGGGCATCATGCTTCGTCAAGGGCGATAGTCGCCAAGGCGTTCTGCCATGGTTTCTATTGGCCCACCTCCCTCGAGGACGCTGAGTAGCTGGTCCCCGCGTGCAATGGATGCCAGTGCTTCGGGCAGCTCAGGCACATGCCAACTTTGGTACTCAAGACCATACCGATCACCTGGCCCTTCGCGGTTTGGGGCCTCGACATGGTCGGTCCCTTCAAGCGGGCGCGCGCGGGTATGACCCATCTGCTGGTAGCGGTGGACAAGTTCACGAAGTGGATCGAGGCTAACCCCATCCGGAAGCTGGACAGGGCGACAGTCGTCACCTTCTTCACCGACATCATCAACCGATTTGGCTACCCCAACAGCATCATGACCAACAACGGCACGAACTTCGCCAAGGGGGCCTTCACCCGGTTCTGCAGCAACAAGGGCATCCGGCTGGAGCTCGCCACCGTCGCGCACCTACAGTCCAACAGGCAAGTGGAAAGGGCAAACAGCTTGGTGCTAGCTGGTATCAAGCCGCGTCTCATGGAACCATTGGAGCGGTCCCTCGGATGCTCGATCGAGGAGCTTCTGGCTGTGTTGTGGAGCCTCCGCACCACGCCGAATAGATCAACCGGCTACACACCGTTCTTCCTGGTCTACGGATCGAAAGCCGTCCTCTCCATGGACATCGAATTCGACTTACCGCGCAAGCTCCTATACGACGAAAAGGCCAACCAGGAGGTGCGGGAGGACGGAGTGGACCTCCTGGAGGAGGCCCGTGAGCTGGCTCTGTCCAGGTCAGCCCTGTACCAGCAGCGACTACGTCGCTACCATTCAAGCCGGATCCGCCCAGTCGCGTTTCGCGAGGGCGACCTGGTTCTCCGGATGGTGCAAGACACGAAGGGCATGCACAAGTTATCGCCACCCTGGGAGGGCCCCTTCATCATCAGCCGGGCACTGCCCAACGACTCCTTCTACCTCATTGACGCGCAGCAGCCGTGCAAGAACAAGATGGACAAATCAGACGAGGAAACCGAGCGTCCGTGGAACGCGGCCCTGCTGCGCCCGTTTTACACCTAGTCGCCAGACAGTGTATGTATCTCGCAAACCCTATGAATGAAAATGCGGACCACTACGAGAATCTCGGGGGCTCCTTGCTAGAAATGTGTTTTCGCATCTGCTTTTCCGGTTCTGATTTTCCGGCTCCGGCAACCCCTACCCGGGGGCTCGCCGGCTGGCCCGGCCTGCTAAATCAACAAACCGACTGAGTAGTGTGCGACGATGTCAGAGGACCACTCTTCGTCTCAGCTATAGACCGCAACCCGACTGTCCGGCTAGCAAGAGCAAAAGCCCGAGGCATCCCACACGAAAAACAGGGAGGAGACGCGATAGACCGGGCGTTCCGGTCTTGCAACTAGCTTGAACCAATCTGGCTACTAAGTCGTTAGTAACGTGCGCAATGTACTATCACCTCCCTTCGATTCCGGCTGCAGACCGCAGCCCGGCTGGCCGGCAAGGACGCAGCGAAAACAGCAGAGCACACGGGAAAGCGACCAAGTGTCTGGAGAGGCACAAGCCAGTTTTTGAAAAAACAAGCCGTTTTCCGGCTACAATTTGACAGACTAACCTATTAACTTGTGAATACGTATGTGTATGTATATGTATATTCTAACCGGACTACCTCAAGTCAGAATCCAGGAAAAGGGAAGAAGATTCGAAGTCCTTGCCTTCATCAAGCGCTCCGAATCTGGTTACTACACTGCTGGAGTGCGCCATGCTGGAATCCTGTAGTTCTGACCGGCTAAGGGCGTTAGCCGACCATTGAGCCTGTGAGGGCAAGGGCAGGAGCAAGAGAAGACAAGGAAGATTCGAAGCACCTGGCTACGCTAGCTACTCCGAATCTCGGGGGCTACACCTAGTGGGTGCGCTCGCACGCCCCCACGGGAATGTTAGTTCCCCCGGCTGAAGGCATTCAGCCAGCGAAAGCAGCCGACTAAGACGAGTCTAGTCGGATAAAGTTAGAAGACGTAAGAAAAAGAAGGAAAATTCGAAGCACCTGGCTGCGCCAGCTACTACTAGCGCGCCCCCACTGGAGGTGCAGTTCCTCTGGCTAAAGGTGTGAAGACGGATGAAGTAAGCCGGATAAATGTTGAAAGAAAACTCGAAGCGCACAAGTTAAAGGAAACTCAAGAGTTCAATATTACCAAACAAAAAGGAGGCGAAGCTCCCATAAGTTACCCGGCATCAGAGATAGCCGGTACAGACAAACAAGTTTCACACATAACAAAAGAAAGACAAATACACCCGGCATCCCGGGGCAGTAACTAAGCGGCAGGACCCTTGCCGTGAGGAGCATATTGACCGGCAGAGGCTCCGGGCGGAGGAGGAGACGCGGAGCTCGACCCGGTTCCTGCGCCCGCAAGCGGCAGCATCGGGCCTTTCGCATTAGGAGTGCCGACGGACTCCGAGTCGGTGAGCACCTCGTCGGGGTCCACGTAGTCGGCGATCTTGATGGCAGAACTGCGGAGCTCCGGATGGGCTTGGTGGATGGCGGCAAGGTCGGCGCCGGCACGGAAGCCTCCGTCGATCTTCTTGACGCGGGCGTCCTTGTACCAGGAGAGCATGAGAGCCAGAGCCATCTCCGCTCTGGCTCGCGCCGACAAGTCCCGCAGCCGGTCCACCGCAGCCGGCACCTCTCCCACCCTCGCAGCCAGCTGAGCCATCATCTCCGGAACCAGAGCCTCCGGCCACACGAAGGAGAAGACGTCCTGTGCCGCTTGGCGAAGCTTGGCAGCCTCTTCGCCAAGCAGGACGACGAGATCCTGAGCCGTCGGCTGCGCTCCTGGCCAGTTCTCCTGTAGCCAGTTGTAGGCCAGCAGGTCTATGCCGGGATAAAAAGCTCTCAGAAAAGAGAGTCAGATCCGGCTACCGGATCCGGAAAGAAAAGAAGGCGGAAAAGGGGGAACTTACCCTTAGCCATGTGGCCAACCTGCATCATCTCCTCCACCAGAGCCTTCTCCTTCGCCGCCAGCCGTTTGATCTCCTTCTCTTGGTCCTTGTTCTAGGCCTCGAGAAGGTTGAAGGCCTCGATCCGGCTGGCGAGGGAGGCGTCGTGCTCCTTGATGGTGGCCTCCAAGCCGTCTACCCTCGCGTGCCAATCCTTATTCTACAGCCGCATAGTAGAATTGGTCTTGCTCAGTCGGTCGTTCGCTTTCTTCAAGCGATCGATCTCGCACTGAGCGCACACGAGGATGGCTGCAACCAAACCGACTATTAGTAAAAAAAAGAGAGAGCAAGACGGACGAAGCGAACTTACTCTGGGAGGTCCTGTTGGCAGCAGCAAGCTTCTGCTCCAAGGTCCGGTTCCCACCGGCTGCAGCCTCCAGCAGCCGGATATCCTTCACCGCCAGTTCAAGGGTGGCAGCGAGATCCGTCAGCAAGGCGGCGGAGGAGGCGTCGTCATCCACGGCGTTGGTGGCCACGGGTTCCTTCGCGGCAACAACCGCCGTCCTCCACTCCTTCCCCGGCTCCTCGTCAGAGTTGTCATCACCGACAACTACGAGCTCCTTGCCGGCAGCGCCCCCCGTGCGCCCGCGGAAGAGCCATCCGGCTACGAGGACTCCGCCTCCGGCTGAGGACCCCCCGATCCGGCTGGGGCAGCCGGTTCAGCTTGAGGGGGAGACGGAGGCGGCACTTCCGAAAAAGGAGGGGCGCTGGCTGATGCAGTCGGAGCATGGGGCGGCAACCCGGTTGGAGGTCGAGCCGGGCTCGCGGCTCCAAAAGAAACCAACATGCTAAGAATAAGGAGAAGAAGGCAAAGGCAAATAAACCAAAGTTAGGAAGGAAGAATAAAGAAGCACGCAGAAAACACCAAAAGAAAAGGGGAGAAGGGACGTACCCTGGCACAACTGGAGGCGGCCCCTTCTTACGCGGGAGCCGGCTCCTCCGTTGCAGGCCGGCGGGAGCTGGAACGGCTGGAGCCTCTCCCGCCTGCCTCGCTGTCTGTCGCGGAGCGCGTCACCGGATCGATGGTCGGCGCGGCCTCCTCCTCCTCGTGAACCTCCGCGTGGGGCTCGGCAGCCGGCTCGTCATTCCGGCTGGGAAAGGCATCGCCATCCGGCCTTTCGCCCGGACCACCGGCCTGCGGCTCGGGCAAGTCAGGCGTGAACTACTCAAGGGGAGCCTCACCCTCCTCGTGAAGGATGAAAGCGAAGATCTGCCGAATACAAGAAGTCAGCAGGACAGAACAAGAAAAATGCAGGAAGAACAAATGAAGTTTCCAGCTAGAAGAACTTACCCAGGGCGCGCGGTTCTCCTGACTGTAGGGCGCCAGACTGAACTTCCAGTTCTCCGGCAGTCGCTCCTTGGTGATCGTCCACACCCACTCCTTCAGGTTGTGGTAGTGGGTATCACGGCGCGACAGCCATGTCGGGTCCAGCCGGCTGGAGTAGTAGCACATTTTGTGTGCCCGCTGCTGCAACGGCATCATTAGACGGGACATCCAACTGAGGGTGATGTCCAGGCCGGTTAGCCAACAGGTGACGAGGGAGCGCATGCGCTGCAGCATTGCATCCGTCTCCGCCTTGTCACCATGGATCTTCAGCTCCCAGTTCTGCTGGCTGGACTCGACATCTTGGAAAGATGGAAGATTGATCCGGTGACGTTCTTGACGTAGAAGTACGACTGCTGCCACAATCGTACCGTGTCCTGAAGCAAGAACTTGGGGTAGCCGGATTGGGCGTGGGAGTAGATGGAGGCGCCGCCACAGACGACTAGCGGCCCCTTTCGTGTACTACACCTGCGGCCGGACTCGGAAGAGCCGACTGAAGAGCCCGAGATCCGGCCGGATCCCGAGGTAGCTCTTGCAGAAAGCCATGAAGTGCACCAACGTCCCGATTGCGTTGGCGCCGAGATGGTGGAGGCGGAGATTGAAGAATGCTAGAAACGTCAGGAAGAAGGGGTGCACCGGCAAGGCGAACCCACACGCCAGATGGGAGTGGAAGATGACACGCTCCCCCTCCGCCGGGTGCGGCGACACCTCTCCCGCCGGTGCCAACCGCACCGCCACCTCCTCCAACGACGGGAGAACGCGAGTGGCGCGGTACTTCTGGATGTGGTCCTCCGTGACGGAGGAGCCACACCAACCTCCGCGGTCGGCTGCCATCTCCGGCTGACAGGGAGGCGCGGCAACGGAGGAGTGATGGTGGCCCGTACCGTCGATGATGAAAAGAGGGCGGCGCAGCGGGCTACGGCGACAATAGAGCAAGGGCGCAAAGGGCAAGAGCGCACTGCGGAAGGAAAAACTGCAGCGGGGAGCGAAGGAAGGGAACTGCCTCCCCCGCGACATCCCTTTAAAGGGCCGGAAGCACAACCGTCAACAACGCCACGTGTCGCGCATCCGGACGACCCTCACCCCAACCGTCGCCCAGATCCTGTGTGCCAAGGTGGGACGCACAAAAGATCCCGGAGCGAGAACCGAAGCGCCGGGCAGCGGCTTCCCGAGGCGATGTGCGACGGGACGTTACGCCGCCCGCCGCAGTGCAATGATGGCGCGTGCGCGCGTGGCCAGCGTCAGCACTGACGTCACAGGTAGCACAACCGCCAGGCGTAGCCAGACACAAATTCAAAACCAAGAGGGAGCGCGTGCACATTTCGCCCAAGGACAGAATCCACACGCGCTCGGGGTCTAGTGTCAGGGTGATGATCCCCAGGTACCCCAACCGGACAAGAAACCAAGCAACCGGATCGCGTCCAGCTGACCAGGTGTAGCCGGCTATCACATGGTAGCCGTATCAGTAAGAAGTAGCCGGCTACGGAGACGTAGCCGGACCCAATCAGTGAGACAGTACGGCGTGCGTATCAGTGCACGGTACGCCCTGTACGATGACAAGACTGGCAACCACCTGACCATACCGAAGACTTTGCAGGGATGACGCAGGAACAGTGGCCCGATGCTGACGACGGGCTCACACGGCGTCAACTGTGCCTACGACAGCCATACCGCTCATACTCCGATGACACATACCATGCCAGACACTGTAGATGACCAGCCGGCTGGGACCCGCATGTGGGGCCCACCAGTCGGATTGGCCAGTGAGACTATTGCCTCTCTGCCTATATAAGGAGAGGCAAGGCCTCAGTAGAAAGGGTTGGTCTCATTGCATTTAAGACAGTAGCTAGAGAATACATCTCAAGGAGCCCTTGTAGTTCGTGTATCCCTGATAGTCCGATCTGGCAGGAGTAAGGGCTTTACCTCATCACGAGGGCCCCGAACCTGGGCACTTCTTCCGTCCAGCTACGCTTGCTTGTATCCAATCCCGCCTACGGACGCCGTTGATAGCTTCCCTGCTAGTCCCCACGCATCTATCTAACCTCCGTAGGTACTGCCATTCCCAATACAACGACAACTGGCCTTTGACCACCTGCGTGTTGAACTCGCGGTCCTTTCTCACAAGTGCCAGAAACTGAAGGAGTTAAATGCCGGCTGGGCGAAGCTACACAGTGAATGTCGCACCTCGGCTAGGAAGCAGACGGAGATCATGAAAGTGATATTGAAGGAAAATCGTATGGCTACGGACCAACTTCTCCAATCCGTGATGCAGCGCTATAACCTACAGCTGAAGCACGGCATAGTACTGAAGGAGCTGGCCGATCTTAGGGAGGAAAACAGGCAGCTCCGGGCCAGGCTCGCTTGAACACAACATATGTCTATTTAGTACTCAACTGCCTGGTTTATCCTCCACAGTGGTGATTTGTAAGCGTGAACTTAACTCTATGCACGATATGTGTGTTCGTCTGAAATTAGTTTTCTCGAGGATTGAGTTTGGCTTAGTTAAGAAAGCGCAACTGCAAATCTTACAGTTCCTTCAACGGATCCGCAATGCAGTACTCTAGCTTCTTCTTGTCTTTCCTGAGTTGTTCCCTCTCCTTTTCTGCATTAAGAATCAGCAACCTGTGACTATCCTGAAGCTTCTTTGCAGTTCCAACAACCAAGGTTCCATCGATTCCGTTAGTTAGCTCTTACTGCAAATTCTCGATTTCTTTTTCTAACTCCTTATTTCGTACCAACAACTTGTAATTTTTTCAGCTGCATCAATTACATCATTAAATCTCCCCAACCTTTCCAACTCATACACCTCCCAGAACTGTGCCAAACATTTCTTAAGTGCATATGGCCACTCAAGATCCACCCACTCTACTGCTTTACACACCGGGCCAACCGAAAAACACACACACTATAGTGTTATGAACATGCACGATACATTTTACTTCATGTCATAGTTGCACATAATGTAAACAAACCTGATTTGTACAACCCAAAAACCTTCTACCAGTGTTACTGCCTTCGAATGCAACATATCTCCTTAGTTTTAGCCCGTGGTCACATGGAACTTATCCATCGAGATCTAGGCCCTCCCATTCAGAGTAATAGATCATCCGTGGTACCTATAGGTAAATTCAAAGATAAAATTGAACACGATTGCATGCACATATGGAGCTCAGATCGAGAGATTTACCATTGCCTAACCCTAGCCCGAGAAAACAGAGGAACTCACATCGTGGAAGGAATACTCGATGTCGGAGAGAAGGATGTCGCTTCTGGACTGGTCGTCCTCGCCATTCAAGGACATCATGGCGAATGCGTCATCACAGGCGATGGCGTCGGTGTCGACGTCGGCGAGAGAGAGAGAGAGCAAGAGAGAGAGAGTTTACCACTCTCTCACTACTATTTGGTGATATTGGGAAAAACCCACATCACACTAAACTGTAGATAAATCTTATTTGTCTTTGAAAATGAAATTATGACAGTGCCACTAGTTGATTCATAAAATGTTGATTAGTCCTAGATTGCTTCTTCCTTGAATTATGACAGTGCCACGAGTCGATTCAGTTAATTATGGAAACTAACCAGCTTGTCCTGGTGAACTGAACAAATCATACTATGTATTTTTGTTGTAGGGAAAGAGGCGAAAGATCGACCAGGACCTAGTGAATTGGCTAACTAACAAGATAGCAATCCAAAGGGAGAAACATAATTCCCAGAAACTGGCCTTTGACCACCTGCGTGCTAAACTCGCGGTCCTTTCTGACAAGTGCCAAAAACTGAAGGAGTTAAATGTCAGTTGGGCGAAGCTACATAGTGAAGGTCGCACCTCAGCTAGGAAGCAGACGGAGATCATGAAAGGGATCTTGAAGGAAAATCGTATGGCTATGCACCAACTTCTCCAATCCGTGACAGAACGCTGGAACCTACAGCTAAGCACGACATAGTACTGAAAAAGCTGGCCGATCTTAGGGAGGAAAACAGGCAGCTCCGGGCCAGGCTCGCTTGAACACAACATATGTCTATTTAGTACCGAATTGCCTGGTTTATCCTCTGAAGTGGTGTTTTTGTAAGCGTGAACTTAACTCTATGCACGATATGTGTGTTCGTCTGAACTTAGTTTTCTCGAGGATTGAGTTTGGCTTAGTTAAGAAAGAGCAACTGCAAGTCTTACAGTTAAATAGTTTCAGGTATTGGCACAACATAAATTATTCATCTCGAATTTCCTTTATCCTCTATAATCTTTCCTTGGTCACCCTCGCGCGCCTTCTTCAGTTCCTTCAACAGATCCGCAATGTAGTACTCTAGCTTCTTGTTGTCTTTCCTGAGCTGATCCCTCTCCTTTTCTGCATTATGAATCAGCAACCTGTGACTATTCTGAAGCTTCTTTGCAGTTCGAACAACCAAGATCCCATCGATTCCGTCAGTTAGATCTTACTGCAAATTCTCGATTTCTTGTTCCAGCTCCTTATTTCGTACCAACAACTTGTAATTTTTTTCAGCTGCATCAATTACATCAGTAAATCTCCCCGACCTTTTCAACTCATAAATCTCTGATAACTGTACCAAACATTTCTTAAGTGCATCTGGCCACTCAAGATCCACCCACTCTACTGCTTTACACACCGGGCCAACCTAAAAACACACACACTATAGTTTTATGAACATGCACGATACATTTTAATTCATGTCACAGTTGCACATAATGTAAACAAACCTGATTTGTACAGCCCAAAAACCTTCTCCCAGTGTTACTGCCTTCGAATGCAACATATCTCCTCAGTTTTAGCCCATGGTCACATACAACTTCTCCATCGAGATCTAGGCCCTCCCATTCGGAGTCGTAGATCATCCATGGTACCTATAGGTAAACGCAAAGCTGAAATCGAACACGATTACAAGCACATATGGAGCTCAGATCGAGAGATTTACCATTGCCTAAACCTAGCCCGAGAAAAGAGAGGAACTCAAATTATGGAAGGAATACTCGATGTCAAAGAGAAGGTTGTCACTGCTCGACTGGTCATCCTGGCCGTTCAAGGACAGCATGGCGAATGCGTCGTCGCAGGCGACGGCGTCGGCGTCGATGTTGGTGAGAGAGAGAGAGAGAGAGAGAGAGAGAGAGAGAGAGAGATTGCTACTCTCCAACTACTATTTGGTGATATTGGAAAAAACCCACATCACACTAAACTGCAGATAAATCTTATTTGTCTTTGAAATTGAAATTATGATAGTGCCACTAGTCGATTCATCAAATGTTGATTAGTCCAAGATTGCTTCTTCCTTGAAATTATGACAGTGCCACTAGTCGATTTAGTTAATTATGAAAACTAACCAGCTTGTTCTAGTGAACCGAACAAACCATACTATGTATTTTTGTCACAGGGAAAGAGGAGAAAGATCGACCAGGACTTGGTGACCTGGCTAACTGACAAGATAGCAATCCAAAGGAAGAAGCAGGATTCCCAGAAACTGGCCCTTGACCACGTGTGCGCTGAACTCGCGGTCCTTTCTGACAAGTGCTAGAAACTGAAGGAGTTAAATGCCGACTAGGCGAATCTACATAGTGAAGGTCGCGCCTTGGCTAGGAAGCAGACGAAGATCATGAAAGGGATCTTGAAGGAAAATTGTATGGCTACGGACCAATTTCTCCAATCCGTGACGGAGCGCTGGAACCTACAGCGGAAGCACGACATAGTACTGAAGGAGCTGGCCGATCTTAGGGATGATAACAGGTAGCTCCAGGCCAGGCTCGCTTGAACACAAGATATGTCTATTTAGTACTGAACTGCCTGGTTTATCCTCTACAATGGTGATTTTGTAAGCGTGAACTTATCTCTATGCATGATACCTGTGTTCGTCTAAAATTAGTTTGCTCGAGGATTGAGTTTGGCTTAGTTAAGAAAGCACAACTCCAAGTCTTATAGTTAACTAGTTTTAGGCATTGGCACAACATAAATTATTCATCTAGAATTTCCTTTATCCTCTATAGTCTGTCCTTGTTCACACTCGTGCGGCTTCTTCAGTTTCTTCAACAGATCCGCAATGCAGTACTCTAGTTTCTTCTTGTCTTTCCTGAGCTGATCCCTCTCCTTTTCTACATTATGAATCAGCAACCTGTGACTATCCTGAAGCTTCTTTGCAGTTCCAACAACCAAGCTCCCATCGATTCCGTCAGTTATCTCTGACTACAAATTCTCGATTTCTTGTTCCAGCTCCTTATTTCATACCGACGGCTTGTAATTTTTTTAGCTACATCACTTACATCAGTAAATCTCCCCGACCTTTCCAACTCATACATCTCCCATAACTGTGCCAAACATTTCTTAAGTGCATCTGGCCACTCAAGATCCACCCACTCTACTACTTTACACACCGGGCCAACCTAAAACCACACACACTATAGTGTTACAAACATGCACAATACATTTTACTTCATTTCACAGTTGCACATAATGTAAACAAACCTGATTTGTACAGCCCAAAAACCTTCTCCGAGTGTTACTGCCTTCGAATGCAACATATCTCCTCAGTTTTAGCCCATGGTCACATGGAACTTCTCCATCGAGATCTAGGCCCTCCCATTTGGAGTCGTAGATCGTCCGTGGTACCTATAGGTAAACGCAAAGCTGAAATCGAACATGATTGCATGAACATATGGAGCTCAGATCGAGAGATTTGCCTAACCCTAGCCCAAGAAAATAGAGGAACTCACATCGTGGAAGGAATACTCGATGTTGGAGAGAAGGCTGTCGCTGCTCGACTGGTCATCCTCGCTGTTGAAGGATAGCATGGCGAATGCGTCGTCGCAGGCGATAGCGTCGTCATCGATGTCGGCAAGAGAGAGAGAGAGAGAGAGAGAGAGAGAGAGAGAGAGAGAGAGAGAGAGAGAGAGAGTTTGCCACTCTCCCACTACTATTTGGTGATATTGGGAAAAACCCACATCACACTAAACTGCAGATAAATCTTATTTGTCTTTGAAATTGAAATTATGACAGTGCCACTAGTCGATTCATAAAATGTTGATTAGTCCTATATTGCTTCCTCCTTGAAATTTTGACAGTGCCACTAGTCGAGTCAGTTAATTATGGAAACTAACCAGCTTGTCCTGGTGAACTGAACAGACCATACTATGTATTTTTGTTGCAGGGAAAGAGGCGAAAGATCAACCAGGACCTAGCGACCTGGCTAAATGACAAGATAGCAATCCAAAGGGAGAAGCAGAATTCCCAGAAACTGGCCTTTGACCACCTGCGCGCTGACCTCGCGGTCCTTTCTGAAAAGTGCCAGAAACTGAAGGAGTTAAATGCCGGCTGGGTGAAGCTACACAGTGAAGGTCGCACCTCGGCTAGGAAGCAAACAGAGATCATGAAAGGGATCTTGAAGGAAAATCGTATGGCTACGGACCAACTTCTCCAATCCGTGACAGAGCGCTGGAACCTACAGCTGAAGCACGACATAGTATTGAAGTAGCTGGCCGATCTTAGGGACGAAAACAGGCAGCTCTAGGCCAGGATCGCTTGAACACAACATAGGTCTATTTAGTACTGAACTGCCTGGTTTATCCTCTATAGTGGTGATCTTGTAAGCGTGAACTTAGCTCTATGCACGATATGTGTGCTCGTCTAAAATTAGTTTGCTCGAGGATTGAGTTTGGCTTAGTTAAGAAAGCGCAACTGCAAGTCTTACAATTAACTAGTTTCAGGCATTGGCACAACATAAATTATTCATATCGAATTTCCTTAATCCTCTATAGTCTGTCCTTGTTCACCCTCGCACGCCTTCTTCAGTTCCTTCAACAGATCCGCAATGAGTACTCTAGCTTCTTCTTGTCTTCCCTGAGTTGATCCCTCTCCTTTTCTGCATTATGAATCAGCAACCTGTGACTATCCTGAAGCTTCTTTGCAGTTACAACAACCAAGCTCCCATCGATTCCGTCAGTTAGCTCTAACTGCAAATTCTCGATTTCTTGTTCCAACTCCTTATTTCGTACCGACAGCTTGTAAATTTTCAGTTGTATCACTTACATCAGTAAATCTCCCTGACCTTTCCAACTCATACATCTCCCATAATTGTGCCAAACATTTCTTAAGGGCATTTGGCCACTCAAGATCCACCCACTCTACTGCTTTACACACTAGGCCAACCTAAAAACACACACACTATAGGAGTCATGGAGGAGCCACACCAGGCTCCACGTTCGGCTGCCATCGCTAGTTTGCTGGGAGGCATTCTGGTGGAGGAGTGACAGTGGCCCGTACAGCCAACGATGCTAAACGGGCGGCATGGCGGAGTACAGTAGCAGCGGCGAGTGAGGCGATGCGAGGAAGGAAAGGGCGCAGGAGAAGAATGGGGAAGCAGTGAACGTAGGGACAAACCGCTCCCCCCGGGCGCCCCTTTAAAGACCCGGAAGCGTAACCGTCCGCGGTGCCACGTGGCGCCCACCCAAATGCTCCCCGCTCCCTACACAGTGCAGGATCCTTTGCGCAGGCACTTGACGCACAGACGATCCTGGAGCAGAAACCAAAGAGGCAGACGGTAGTTCCCGAGGCGACGTGCGACATGACGTTATGCTGCCCGCCGCAGAGTAATGATGGCGCCTGCGCGCGTGGCCGGCGTTAGCACTGACGTCACGGGTAGTGCAACCGCCGAGCGTAGCTGGCCAAAAAATTCAAAATGAAGGAGCGCATGCACATTTCACCTAAGGGCAGAATCTACACGTGCTCGGGGGCTAGTGTCGGGGGAATGACCTCCGGATACCCCAATCAGACAAGAATCATGGCAGTCGGATCATGTCTGGCTTTCTGAGCGCAGCCGGACAGGAGCAACTTAAGCTGGCTACCTCACGGTAACCCGATCGGCAAGAAGCAGCAAGGCACGGGACCGGCTACATCATCGTAGCCAGAACCAATCAAGAGGATAGAGCAACGTGCTTCACAGTGTATGGTACGCCCTGGTACGATGACAAGACCCGCAACTACTCGGCCATACCAAAGACTTTGCGGGGTGACGCGGGAACACTGGCTAGATGCTGACGATAGGCTCACACGGCGTTCACTATACCCATGATGACCATACCGCTCGTACTCTGATGAGACGTAAGTGTACCGAGTACTGTAGATGACCAGCCGGCTGGGACGCGCCTGTGGGGCCCGCTAGCTGGACTAGCCAGTGAGACCGTTGCCTCTCTGCCTATATAAGGAGAGGCAAGGCCTCAGTAGAGAGGGTTGGTCTTAGTGCATTTAAGGCAGTAGCTAGAGAATACAGCTCTAGGAGCGATTGTAGCCCATATACCATTCATAGTCAGATCGGCAGGAGTAGGAGCTTTACCTCATCACGAGGGCTCTGAACCTGGGTACTCCCTATGTCCAGCTACACTTGCTTGTATCCAATCCCGCTTGTGGACGCCGTCGATAGCTTCCTTGCTAGTCCCCACACCTCTATCTAACCTACTTAGGTACTTCCGTTCCCAATACAACAACACTATCCACAACCATGTTGTGGTCAAGTCCAAGTCATCGTTCAAGTCACAAATCAATTTTTCAAACATCTGACAACGGATTAGTATGGCCACTCCAACTGTACATAACCGCAGACATGGCTATTCGAATAGTTTGACACTCTGCAGAGGTGGTACACTTCACCTCAAGATTCGATACATCTGTCGAGGGTAACCCTGAGTCATCATACTTGGTATGTGGATAATCAATCCTAACCTTTCAATTACACACCCTAGTATAGGCACATCCCATATGAGTTTGGCCTCCCAGCCATGGCCATCTGCCATCCTGGGCACTGCATAGGTGGACATTCATATTCACGAGGTTGCCTCAGCTCAACCTCTTTCCGCAAGGGAACCCATACTAAGGCATATAAACTTCTAATTTAGCCCTACCCAACTCAGGTATTGTGGTTGTACGGTAAAATTGGAATGGTATCGCATCCAAACCCAACCATCAGTTTTTACCAAAGTCAAGGCTCATCCCTCATTCCGGTTCATCATCAAACCATTGTGTTTCATAACACATGTCAAAACATTTCAATAGAATGATTCCTCATTCCAAGGTTTTCATAACCATTTTCTCCAAGTGTTCCCATCTAAAGTGATCAAGTTTAGCTTAGCACTAGCCACTAGTAATGAGGGTATCACTATTGAGAGGTACTATTCTAGTATAATTACCCAATACTAGTTCTATGGTCTTGATGGTATCCATCCTATCTTCCACTAATCACAATTCATTAACTAGGTAAGAAACTTTAGTAAAGGGAAAAGTAAAGCTTGGAATAAAACTGGGAATTGGTAAAGTTTCATATCAAAGTTTGCATAGGATATATGCACAAGTAAGATTGCATAGCTAAGCTTGCATAGTGGGCTTGCCTTGTTGGGTGCAATCGTTGAAGTTCTCTTCTTCCTCGAAGTACTCCTCCTCGTCATAGCCTGGGTCGGTACTAGCGTCTATAAATGCATACGAGGTACACAATCACCAAACAACACTAAACTACTTCTATTTAGCACACAAGGGCTCACACTATATGATCTAGCATCATCTCAATCATCACGAAATATTGACATATCCTTATTTATCTTAATTGGAAAATTAATTTCTACTCATTGCAAAATACTTAAGATTTAATATTCTCCAATTAAAATATGGGATCATGTTGACACATGTCATCACCACATATTCCAATACTTGGGAATGTGATTTAAAAGGTTTTGGCATATATTACAAAGTTGATTATTATTATTTAATAATATTTAAGTGAGTAGAAATGCCTATATAGCATCCTTTTAGTACTAGTCCATGATCTGTGCTTATAAAACTAAATATTTTTAAATATTCATAGAGAGCATGGAAAATGTGATTTTTGAGAGTTGGAATTAACTCAAAAGCATTTATGGTTGATTTTATAAAAATGTTTGAAGTGGTAAAAGTCTCTGTCTTGTTATTTTTACTATAGATAATCTATAATTTCAAATGGTTTGAATCTACCGGGAGTGATTAGATATTTTCCATACCTTTCTAGAAAAATTAGAATCATGGAATTTGGTTAAGTAAAACTTTCTGAATTCAATTTTCAATCTACTGACATAATAGGGATATTAAATAAATGGACAAATTCTATTTCAATCGCTGGGCTATGCACGGGAAAGAACTTGGGTCGGCCCAACTAAACAGCACGCGCGTAGCGGGCTGCTTACAAGCTCGTCCCACGTGTCAGCGGCAGTAGCTAAGCAAAACAGTATCGGCTAATATCAGCGCTACAAAAAGAACAAGATCGACGGCTCAGGTTCATCGTCTACGGCGAACAGCGCGCGAGGGATTCTAAACCTAGCTCGACGGCAGGGGTCATAGGAGGCTTACCAGGGCTCCATCTAGGTCCGGCGATGGGGGCGAATGGGCTGGTAGACGACAGCGAGTCGATTGGTGGTCACGGCGGCTCTTGGGGTGGCTCCAATCAACGACGCCCTTCCTTCACTACAGCGGTGGGCTCCGGCAAAATTCTGACGACGTGGTGCTCGCTTTGCTCCTGGGAAGGGTCAGGGGTGTCCTGAGAGAGAGGGGAGTGGAATGGTGTGTTGTTTGAGGTCTGGGGACGGTCCTATTTATATACCAGCGAGAGAGGTAGTGCCGCATGGCTCGGGCTCATCGGCGACGTTGCTACAGGTTGCTATAGGCATGACTGGGGGTGTAGGTCGACGCAGTGGTCTGCGGCGATCGTCATGCGCATAGTGGCATAGCGAGGGGCGGTCTAAATCGTAGTGGAGACGTTCGTGCTCTGTGCGGGTACGACGGTGTTCGTCATGGCGTACGGTGGTCACGGGGCGCGCGGCGGTGAATGATTGTGTCTGGGAGGTTGCTGGTGAGGCGGTGAGTGAAGTGACGTGCAGATAGAGCGATGCTCGGCGTGGCTGCACGGGAATGGCTTGGCGCTCTAGCGTGCGCTCGGCATGGCGGCGAGTTAAATGGGAAAGGCGGTGCTGGCTTCTCCACTGCTCGCCGTTGGTCGAGGGGTGGACAGAGGGGTGCGGTGAGGTCACGCCTATCTTCTTGTGGTCGGGGGAGAGGGCGGCGCGGTGTGTGGCGTCATGTCCATGGTTGACCGTCATGACCATGCTTGGGTACGGCATGGCACTAGTGCAAAACGGCGGATGAGGCTTGCTATCTACACGTATTGGTACTGGGAGTGATCATGGGTGAGTAGTGGAGTCGAATTGGGTACAATTTGTGAGCAAATGATTGATCATAACAGTGAATAGTTGTTGAACTCATACTTTGTCTGCTAAGTGTTCGCTCAAATGGCCACATGAGGTAAAGATTCAAATTTTTGAATGAATTTTGGTGGGTGTGTTGGTCACATGCTTGAGTATCTCTGGTTGCTAGGGATTGCCAAGTGGTGCTGGTTTGAGTGGTTTTTGTAAAATGGTGATCTATATACCTACACTTGATTCAATTTTTAATTGCCTCTCAAATATATTTGAAATTGGTTTCTGTAAGTTTGTAAAGTTTGCTTGTGTTCATTTTCACTTGGTCTAGCAAGGGGAGAAAAGAAATAGATTTGTTTCTGTTGACAATCATTTACTAGAGATTCCCAAAGTAGGCTTGTGGTTAATGTTGGCCAAAATGACCATTTGATCATTAGGCTTATAATTTGATTTTCCATTTATTTGTCTTTGTTTTGAATTGACCTAGATGATCTTGCTTTGTTCTCTAAACCAATCCTTATCATTTATAGCAATCAAACATGGCATAGCAAGCATTCATGCATTAATAGAAATCACACATGCATTCATATGAGTTTAAGAATAAAAGTTTTTGGTAACCCTAAACTTGGGTGATTAAGACTTGATAATCTTGTTTAATTTTTTTGAGATGTTACAACTAGCATTAGGAATTCTAGCAAGCTTTTGTAGGAACATAATTACTTCAGAAATGTTGCAACCATCAAGATCAAAATCATAATTACCATGCAAGGTAGTAGAGCTATTGTTTCCCATATTTCGAAGAATTTCAGCATTTTTATTAGAAAAAGGTTCCATTGGTTCTAGGCACTGCTGCAAAAGGAATGGGGACTTCATGTTGTTTGCTAGCATCAACATTGGTGGTGGTAATAGTGCATATGCTATTATCTCTAGCCATTTCATCTTATCTTTCCCACTTAGCATGTAATTCAGCTAACATTCTAACATTTTCATCAATTCTAACTTGTATGGCATGATTAGCAGCAAAGGGGTTTTCCATAGTTTCAGGTTTAGCAACCATTTTATTAACCAAAGAGGATTGTGCTTCAGAAAAAGATGATCTATTTTTTCAGCATTCGCAAGTTTTTCCTCAACAGTTTTATTGAAAGCAATTTGTTTATTAATAAAATCCTTAAGCATGACTTCAAGTTCATAGGGTGCACTTCTATTGTTGTTGTAGGAATTTCCATAAGAATTACAATTATTGGGAGGATATGTCCTATAATTGTTACTACCAAAACTATTCCTATAGGCATTGATGTTAAAATTATTATTTCTAATGAAGTTCACATCAACTTGCTCTTCTTGAGCAACCAAAGAGGCTAAGGGAACATGATTTGGATCAATATGAGATTTTCCATTAACAAGCACAGACATAATAACATCAATTTTATCACTCGAGGAGGAGGTTTCTTCAACAAAATTTACCTTCTTACCTTGTTGAGCTCTCTCAGAGTGCCATTCAGAATAGTTAACCATCATATTATCAAGGAGCTTTGTTGCAGCACCCAAAGTAATGGTCATAAAGGTGCCTCTAGCAGCAGAGTCCAGCAAATTTCTTGAAGAATAATTCAGTCATGCATAAAAGGTTTGGATAATCATCCAAGTAGTCAGTCCATGAGTGGGAAAATTCTTTACCAAACATTTCATTCTTTCCCAAGATTGAGCAACATTTTCATTATCAAATTGTATATATTTCATTATTTCACTTCTCATAGATATAATCTTAGCAGGGGGATAGTATTTTCCAATGAAAGCATCTTTGCATTTAATCCAAGAATCAATACTATTTCTAGGTAGGGATAGCAACCATTCTTTAGCTTTTCATCTCAAAGAGAAAGGAAACAATTTAAGCTTAATAATATATCCATCTATATCCCTATGTTTTTGCATCTCACAAAGTTCAACAAATTTATTAAGGTGAGCAGCAGCATCATCAGTACCAGCACCAGAGAATTGTTCTTTCATAACAAGATTGAGCAAAGAAGGTTTAATTTCAAAAAAAGTAGCTTCAGGAACAGATGGAGCAATAGGTGTGCACATGAAATCATCGTTGTTTGTGCTAGTGAAGTCCAACAACTTAGTGTTTTCGGGAGTATTCATTTTTAAAGATTAAAGCAAGCCAATAGAAATAGAAACTAAAATAGGAACAATTTTTTTTGTATTTTTGATAAAAGAAGCAAACCAACACAACTAATTTTTTGTGTGGTTTTGATTGAAATAAACAAGCAAAGGAAACAAAAATAAACTAAGAAAACAAAAAACAAAGTAAAGAGATTGGTTGTGAGAGACTCCCCTTGTGAAGCTGTCCTTAACTCCCCGGCAACAGCGCCAGAAAAAGGCTTGATGTCCCAAGATACGTTGAGATTGTTGGGAACTACAAGAGGAAGGTATGATGAGCACATCACCAAGTTTCCCTCAATTATGAAAACAAGGTTATTGAACCAGTAGGAGCAAGAAAACCATCCCAAGGTGTTGCTAACAACTTGGAATCATGTACAACACAACCACAGCACATTGACCCAACTTATAGTGAGGTTGTCAATCTCACTAGTTTGCTGAAAACAAAGGATTAAACGTATAGTGAGGAAGATAGTAATTTCTTGTAGAAAGTAAATAGTAAACCGTAAACAGTAGATGATATATCAATGATAAAATAATGGACCAGGGTCCATAGTTCACTAGAGGTGATTCTCCTTAAGATAAATAGCATGTTGGGTGAACAAATTACAGCGGAGCAATTGACAGATTTGGGAAAGCATAACAATGCATATACCAGACATATTGACTCCTATGATATTTGATTGGGCATTACAACATAATACAACGTAATCCAACTGCATCTATGACTAATAATCGACCTTCAGATTATCATCTGAACCCCTTCCAATATTAAGTTACAAGCAACAGATAATTGCATTAAGCAAAGTGTGTAAAGTAAACAATATGATTGTCCCATGGACAAAGGATTGTTGTTTTCTCCCTAGTAGCAACATCACATCTACAACCTTAGAGATTTCTGTCACTTCCCCAGATTACTAAAGGCATGAACCCTCTATCGAGCATAAATACTCCCTCTTGGAGTTGCAATCATATACTTGGCCAAGATAGCTACTTACAACGGAGAGCATGCAATATCACACATAACATAGACATGATAGAATCAATAATCAATCTGAAATAGCATCTCAATATCCATCGGATCCCCGCAAACACAACATGTATGATTACAAATAGATGATCTTGATCATGAACGGAGCTCACAAGATCTAAACATGATAGAACAAAGGAGGAGAACCAACCATCTAGCTACTACATGGACCCTTAGTCCAAGGATGAACTACTCACGCATCACACCGGAGGCAGGCTTGGTGATGATGAAGGCCACCAGGGTGATCTCTCCCCTCCGGTAGGGTGCCGGGAAGAGCTTCGGATCTCCCCGATCTACGGATGCAGATGGCGGTGGATACAGACTCTTTCGTGGATTTTTGATCGGGTACTTATGGTTTTTGTCCCGGGAGGCTTTTATAGGCGAAGGGGCAAGGTCGGTGGAGTACCAGGGTGCCCACACCCCTGGTGGCGGGCTTAGGGCTGGCTGCGCCGCCACCAAGTGTGGCTGCCCTGGTGCGCCACTTCGTCTCCCCTCCGGACTCCATGTTGCTTTGGCTAATATATTGACTTTGGCTTTTGTCCCGTCCAATTCCGAGAATATTTTCTTACTATCTTTTCGGAGACCAAAAACAGCAGAAAACAGGCAACTGGCACTGTGGCATCTTGTTCATCGGTTAGTTCCAGAAAATGTATAAAAATACCTCAAAGTGTGAAAAAAACATAAGAAGGGAGATATAAAACAAGCATGAAACATCAAAAATTATAGATAAATTTATGACGTATCAGGTATATGGTGGAAACCAAAATACACATCTACAAATGATAATAGTTCACAACTAGTAGTGGAGTCGATCACTTGATCGTTCCGAGGTAAAGAAAATGGATCCTCCGGACAAGCCATGTTCATATTCATGTATCAATACACATATGGCATACTACTAAAATATTAGGGCCATCTTTCTTCTTCTCGACCAGGACTGGATATGATAACCAGTCCGGATGCAGCACTTCCATGATGAACCTGGCTGCGAGTAGTTAGCTATCTCGTCCTTGATAATATTTCTCTTCTCTTCAGCGAAGCAGTAGAGTGGTTGCTTCACCGGCCTTACATCTGGCCTAACATGCAATGAATGCTCAACCAACTCCCTTAGAACACCTGGCAGGTCCTATGTCGACCATGCAAAGATATCTCGATTCAAACAGAGGAAGTTGACGAGCTCGCTTTCCTATTTGTCAGTTAAGCCGGCACCGATTGTGACGTTGTGCTCGGGGAATTAGGCATGAATCTAGATCTTCATTGTCTCCTTTATTGCTTGGAAGGCCATATACCATGCAGGTTACTCATAGCGGGCATACCAAGCTGAGTTGACTGTGCCAATTCCACCGCATCATGAATTCTCTTCTTCTCCTGGGAAATGACCAACAAATTGTCCAATGAGGAGATAGCCAAGGCACACACCATAGATCTCTCACAATTTCCCGCAATGGTGATGACACCATTAGGACCCGACATTTTTGTCTTCAGGTAGCTAATATGAGTGGAGGCAATGAAGTTTGCCAATGCTAGCCTACTGAGTAAAGCATGGTAGGAGCTGGTGAGGTTAACTACCTCGAACAACAAATTCACAGTCCGACAATTTTCCTTGGTGCCGAACAGAACATCAATCCTGATCTTCCACATTGGCCCACACGACACTCCCAGCACTATGTCATGGAATGAGGTCTTGGTCAGCTCCAGCATGTTCTCCTTGATTCCCATCTTATACATAGTATCTCGGTACAGTATATAGTATACTGATAGTGCTCCCATCATCAATGAGAAATAACCATGCCTTTAACTGCATTGAGCTTCCAGGGTACCCGTCGGATCCTTGGAAACCAATGAGTCTACATTATGTTCTCGTGGGTCCACTGGTTCCATCGGCTGCATCGGTGATTTGGCGGTGTCGCTCGGCTCCCTCATCAAAATGTGACCTTGGAGGGTCATCTTCCTCCTTTTACCTAAAGGAAAAATGAAGCATTCGATTCAGAGAAATATTCAGCAAGACACAAAAATAAATTATGGAATCACTACTTACGAGTGACTTCTTGTGCAAAATGAAAAACCCTTTCTGGCTGGAGGATCCGACCGTATTGATCGGATCATCTTCGGCTTGGGCGTACCCGAGCCATCATAATCTGCTACAATCTCGACATCCTCCTCGTTCCGTTTCTTCTTGCACTTTGCTGCATCAGTAGCATAGTGTTGGGAGTTCGCGAAGGGGATCATTTTCATAGAGTGGGAAGATTCGGTGGTTGAGTCTTCTTAATTTATGGTATCACTAACAACCCCCTATACACGTCTCCTTTAGTGTGCGTGGCAGCTTCGATTACTTCGCCACCTTCAAACAAATGAGGAAGGGAGTACAAAGACACATGGTCCTGTAGACGAAAGAATTTGAGATAAAAAACAAGAAATAACTAGAAGATCAGTTCAAAAAGAAAGCAAAGGAACAAAACTTATGGTTGGTGGAAGTTTATTCTTGCTAAAGATCTCTACTTTTTAGGATGAAGGAACCTCATCGTTGGAGCCTCCCCTGCAGGCCACCAGAGTTGCCATGACTCATCGTCGGATCCGTCGCTGAGCCACGTCACTCTAGCCGCAAATCACTGTTGCCCGAGGAAGCTCCTGCCCGTGTTGTCATTGTCCCCAAGACCACCGTCAGCGGCCCCATCTCATGGACTCCACTGACGACCCCCAACACAACCGAAGAACCTCCCCGCCTCGGTGACCGAACCGCTGCCGCCTCCTTCATCATCGTCGAAGGTGAGATCGAGAAGCTTTGCTTCCCAGCCGCACGATCGGCTACAGACGACCAGGATTAGAACCTGGCCGAACCGGTACCCACCAATGCACGCCCGACGAGTGTCACCGCGTGGCGCTAATGCGGGTAGTCAGTGTTGTCTGCGCATTAAACAGAAAAATATGATTAATTAAATTCTAGAAAATTATTGTAATTTAAAAAATTCATAGAAAAAGATTCACTGGTCAAAAAATACAAATGATATACCATTGGAATCACAAAATTGTCTGGAATTTGATTCTTTAATAATATTGCAGGTCTATGATATTTTTTTCCTAAGTTTATAAAAGGTATATTGTAGTATTTTAATTATATAAAAAGATCTGTAAGTCCTTTTGGCGTGATTCACTTTGCCCCTGGCTCTAAAATATAAATATCTGCTAGCAATATTTTTGTCAAGTTTTAACAACACTGTTGACAATAGAGGCTTCATATTTTGGTAAAAATCCTATTAACTAGTTCAATAAATTGCATAAATTGGTTTTTATGCATTAAAGGTTTTCCATGCATGTCATCAGTAGGCATATTGATTACAGAACATTTATTAAAGTATAATTCATGCATTTGTAATACTTGTTTGATCTCCAATTGTTATTGTTCATCTTGTTGTATCATTTTCATGTAGATTGTGAGCAGTTCCTATGATTGCCAAGACTGTGTGTTGGACTCCAACAATTACCAAGGAAAGTGCAGCTTCATAAATGTTCCATTTATTTTCGTTACGCATTGTAGCTCTGATTTTGTAGATGCATGTGTAGGACTATTATGGCTATGCTATATCAAATTATTGTTGTAGTAATTCCTTGTTAGGTGAGCCCCTGTATATGTTAGCCTTGCTTAGATGTTCTTACTTAGACGAGGGTGGGATACACCATGATAAAGTATGTTTTGAAATGACGAGTTTGCTCGAAATTTTAAAACAGCTTAATTAATGAACTCTCTGGTGGAATTGGTAAACTCTTGGTTCATGGATACCTGGATCATATCTATGGTTTACTAGCATATCTAACTTGTGGATGGCCACCCAGATTTTAGAAAAATGATTTATGTCTTTGTTTGGTAGCTTACATGTGCAACCATATGCTAGGGACTTATTGGTGGCTCGATGGACTTAGTAGGTTGTGCTGATCCGAGCTCTTCATATAGAGAGATGTAGCAAATTGGTAGGATGGTAGTGTTCGTGGATAGGCTTAGGGAACTACTTCCTGAATTGTCTCTTCTTGGACTTCTCCCTATAATAAGTCAAAATGTGTGTCATGGTATGAGAGGGTCGACCAGGTTATATGGGTAAAGTGTATAACGCCTACAGGGTGTAAAACTAGGTTCTTAGGCATGTCCCCGGTAACGGACGATTAAGTTGCTGAATTATAGAGGCTATGACATGTTCTCATTCATTCTAACTTTGTAATTGCTAGGACTTGTTGTTCAACCTTATTGGGTTGTGTCATAATGATCAAATGAATTATAAATGATATAATGAAATTATTTTACTTCTACAAATAACCCTGAAACCGCACAAGCCAGATATGCATGTAGGGTTTAGACTTGTTGTTCTCTCATAGTTCCACTTGCCAATACATTCAAAGTATTGAGCACTCATTAGCTGCAACCTTTTATGTTGCAGGTTATTCTGATTGCTTTGAGTAATCTTGTAGGTAGCGACCCTCCACTCAATATTTTGTTCGCATGTGTGCATTATGGAGACTGGAGCTATTTTATTTATGTTCGCATGTGCTACTTGGTTATTTGAGAAAGCGTTATTCTTAACAACTTTATAATAATTCAGATATTCTGGATCATTCCGTTGTAATAATGATGAACTGTTAATTGTTTCATTTCTACCGATGCTATGTATGCCAATGAACCGATTCAGGTATTGGTGTGATGCATAAAGGTAATACCTTACCGGGTCGTACCGTCTCAGATGGTATCAGAGCAGTGTGTTAACTGCAGGATCGTGACGTAGGATTGAAATAGGAACCCATAGATTTATTTAAGTCTATTTTAATTTTTTCTTTATTCTTATGCCCTTAATTCTAGTCAATTCTTGTCATTCTCTATTCTCACATTTTCCTCTTTATAAATGATAGATGAGAGAAATCACCAAGGTTGAGTCTGCTGGGATCCATCGACTAATGTAAACCTTTGGTAAAGTTAGTTTAATGTGTTTACGATGTAGTATTATGTACTCTAAAGTTCTAGGAATTTTCTTGTGAATTCTTAAATATTGGGTGGCAAAGTTTTGGTTGAAAAATCATGATATTACTGTTGCACTTTTCTTCTATATCTGCTATACTGTGAGATTTTACCTATTTTACTGGTAAATGGAAAAAATCTCAAAGATTGGTATTTGGTGCATAATTACCTGTCCTATGTATAAACAAATCAGCTAATTTTTCGGAAGAGATTAAGTCAGGCAAAAAAATCGTGAAGAGGGCAGTACTATTCTGGCAGTTCCCATTGCCTCCATTTTGCTTTTATGTTGTTTTGCTATGCTTAATGTTGTTACCAACGTTTCAAAACTACTTTGTAGCTATATACTGTTAAGGCAAACCCCTCAAACAATGCTTGTATGAGTGTTTGCTTACGTGATGATTGCTTGTGATTGTTTGTGGATAAATTGTTATTGTGTGAGCATAATGCATGTGTAGGAGGTTATTTAATTTTCCTTAGATATTTCTATCTAAAACATTCCTATGCTGAACCGCAGAGGCCGCCGAGACGTGCCCCTGAGATGCCACATGTCATGCAGCAGATGATGGAGGCACATACCCAGGTGATGCAAGCCCTGGCCTAGAAGATGAATAACAACAACAACAATAACAACAACAACAATAATAACAACAACAATGGTAACAGTGGGAACAACAACCCTCCCCTGCATGTGGATTCTCTTGCTTGCTTTCTGATGTTGAGGCCAGTCAAGTTCTCTAATTCACCTGAGCCGGTGATTTCACTGGACTGGCTATGCTCGGTGAATAAGGACCTGGTGACAGTTTTGTGACCGATGCTGAGAAGGTGCAGTTCGCTGCTCACCTACTAGAAGGACCAGCTGCTTCCTAGTGGGATACTCTCTAGATCACTCACCCCTTTGCTACTATCACTTAGGAGATGTTTGAAGAAGGATTTAAGTCTCACCATGTCTCTACTGGAGATATGATCCTCAGGTGGAGGGAGTTCTACAGCCTGCGCCAGAATCACCGCAATGTGTCTGAATACATAGAGAAGTTCTCTAATTTGTCTCGCTATGAGCCAGAGGATGTGGACTCATATGCCAAGAGGAGGGAGAGGTTCCTCGATCGTCCGAATGATGAGCTCTCAGTCCATCTTACTATTATTCACGCCCCTAATTTCTAGACTCTGATGGATAAGGCTAGAATTCTAGAGGGAAACTAGGGCCAAGATGAAAGGCGCAAGAGGAAGTACAATGGTAACCATCACTCAGGATCACACCCAAGGACCCGTAACTTCCACCATGGGAATGGGAACTCTGGACATCACCGTGGAGGTAATGGAAACAATTATGATGGAGGTAACGGAAACAATCAACATGGAGGCAATGGGAACCAGCACCATGGAGGAAATGTCCACCACCATAATGGCCACAAGATCTACAACAATAACTTTGGTATGGACAATGGACACAACCGCACGAGTAGATAGGATCTCAGTGAAGTGTAATGCTTCAAGTGCAAGAAGATGTGGCACTATGCTGATAATTTCCCGGAGAAGAAGGTTGAAGGAAGAAGCAAGCCAAATGCAAACTAGAAGGAAACGGTCAACCATGTGAACGTTGAGGAGATTCATGAATAACTAGAGTAGGTGGTTGGTAAGTTTCCAATCAATACCCATATCGCATTTGTTATTTTCGATAATAGTGCATCACATTCATTCATATCAAAGGCATTTGTGATAAAAATAAGCTACCTACTTAGTCTCTTAGAGGATCTATTAGAGTAAGTTCCCCTGGAGGAGAGATGATAGCTAGTGCAGCATGTCGAGGGTTGACACTAGAGGTTGGTGCTTATGCATTTCTTGCACACCTGATCATAATAGAATCACAAGGTTTAGATGTCATACTAGGCATGGATTGGATGTCGAAACATCAACATTAGATAGATTGTGCTCAACGAGCAATTGCATTCACCACACTAGAGGGAATAAGGATCAGGTCTAAGTCGCTACCAACATTGGAGTGTCTAAGTTGAATTCTCTTAAGGGGTTAGCTTGGAGGATGTGGACATAGTAAAGGAATACCCCGATTTGTTTCCGAATGAGCTACCAGGGATGCCACCTGACAAAGGTGTTGAGTTTCTGATTGACTTTATGTCGGGAACTGAACCGATAGCCCAGAGACCATACAAGATGGATGTGGATGAGCTGAAGGAATTGAAGAAGAAACTTATAGAGTAGTTGGACAAGGGATTTATTCAGCCTAGTTCATCATATTGGGGTGCACCTATTCTGTTTGTGGAGAAGAAAGACAGTAGTAGGAGATTGGTGGTTGACTATCGCTCGCTTAATGAAGTAACCATCAAGAATATATTCCCACTACACAATATAAATGATTTGTTTGATCAGTTGGAGGGAGCGAAGGTGTTTTCCATGATCGATCTGAGATCAGGTTATTTCCAATTGAAGATCCATGAGGAAGACATACCAAAGACTTCCCTCACCACTAGGTATGATTTATATTAGTATACGGTTATCTCTTTTGGACTAACAAATGCTCCAACATATTTTATGACCATGATGAATAAGGTACTCATGGAGTACTTGGATAAATTCGTGCTGGTATTAATTGATGACATATTGATATATTCCAAGGATGATGTTGAACATGAGAAACACCTGCGACTGATTATGGAAAATATGAGGGAACAGAAGTTATATGCCAAGTTGAGCAAATGTGAATTCTGGTTGAACACTATTTGATTTCTTGGACACGTGGTGTCAGGTGAAGGAGTTGAAGTTGATCGAAGCAAGGTATCATCAGTTACAGAATGGGAATCACCCAAAAATGTGGGAGATATTCATAGTTTCTTAGGGCTTGTTGCATATTATAGAAGGTTCATAGAGAATCTGTCCAAGATTGCGAAGATAATGACTGAGATACTAAAGATGGAGAGGAAGTTTGAATGGACCGAGGAGTGCGAAGCTAGCTTCCTGGAACTGAATCAACTCCTAGTGCCCGCTCCTATCTTGTGGTTGTCTGACATTCAAAAGGATTTCCATGTGTATTGTGACGCATCTCGTCAAGTACTAGGTAGTGTATTTATCTAGGATGGAAGAGTGGTATCCTAAGCCTCACGCCAACTTAAACACCATGAGAGGAATTACCCCACACATGACTTGGACTTAGCATCAGTTGTGCATGCAGTCAAGGTGTGAATACATTATCTGATGGGGAAACACTTTGATGTGTTCATGTATCACAAGATTTTGAAGCACATATTCACGTAGAAAGAGTTAAACATGAGGCAAAGGAGATGGTTGGAACTCATAAAGGATTATGATATGAGTCTGCAATATCACCCAGGAAAGGCCAATATTGTACCGGATGCGCTAAGTCGCAAGGTTTATGCTAATGGTCTCATAGTGGGGAAATTACCTAAGGGTCTATGTGAATAATTCAAGGACCTCAGGTTGGAGGTAGTATCCGAGGGATATTTGGAAATGATGGAAGTCAAGCCAACACTTCTATATATGACTATAGATCCTCAAAATAAGGATATTGACATGGTGGAAATAAGAGGAGACATACCCAAGGGTAAGGCAGAAGGATTTCGCGAGGATGATCAAGGAACATTGTGGTACAAGTGTCGCTTATGTGTGCCTAACGATCCGGAGATTAGGAAGTTGATATGTCAGTAAGCTCATGACTCTCCATACTCTATACATCCAGGTAACACAAAGATGTATATGGATTAGAATGTAAGGTTTTGGTGGGTCAATATGAAGAGAGAGATTGCAGAATATATTGCTTTATATGACGTCTGCAGTAGAGTGCAGGCTGAGCACCAGAAGCCAGTAAGATTGTTATAACCATTGCTGATACCTGATGGGAAGTGGGATAGAGTGGTAATGAATTTTATCATATGATTTCCTAGGACGATATCATGATATGACTCCATTTGGGTAGTGGTTGATCACTTGACCAAGCTAGCAAACTTTATACCTATGAAGACCACTTATACCGGTACTAATTTAGCCAAGATCTACATGAACAGAATTGTGTGCCTACATGGAGTTACCAAGAGTATTGTATCAGATAGAGGCACGCAATTTACCTCTCACTTTTGGCGCCAACTACATGAGTCACTGGGAACTAGATTGGGGTTTAGTACAGCTTTCCACCCCTAAATGGATTGCCAGACAGAGAGAGTGAATCAGATTCTGGAGGATATGTTGAGAGCTTGTGCCTTACTCATGGCTCTAGATGGGATGAGAATTTACATTATACCGAGTTTTCTTACAGCAACTGCTACCAGTCTAGCATCAAGACGTCACCGTTCAATGTGCTATATGGTAAGAGGTGTAGAACACCATTACTATGGGATGGTGTAGGTGAGCGTCAGTTATTTCGACCTGATTTGATCAAGGATGCTAAATAAAAGGTTAGTTTGATTCGGGATAGGCTTAAGGTAGCACAATTGAGGCAGAAGAGCTATGTTGATTCGAAGCGCAAGGAAGTGGTGTATGAGATTGGAGATCGAGCATACCTCAGAGTTTAGCCGCTACGTGGGATTAAGAGATTTGGAATTAAGGGTCAGCTGACACCTCGGTTCATAGGACCATACAGGATCTCAACACACAGGGGATATGATGCATATCTATTGGAGTTTCCGGAAGCTCTATCCGCTATTCATGACGTGTTCCATGTGTCTCAGCTGAATAAGTGCCATCCAGATATGGTAGATACATCGTTGAGGGACACCGTGCCATTGGATGAGGTTTAGGAAGAGAATGACTTGACTTGTCAGGATAAGCCAGTCAAGATTTTGGAGATAGCGTAGAGGTTTACCCTCAACAAGACGATCAGGTTTTTCAAGGTGCAATGGAGCCATCACACCTAAGAGGAATCCACTTGGGAGCAAGAAGATGACCTCCGAGAGAACCACCCACACCTATTTGCTAGCCATGTCGAATCTCAAGGACGATATTCATCTTAAGGGGGTTAGTATTGTCACATCCCAATTTTTAAAATAGGTGCTGCATATCATACATGGCATTGCATCATGATCATCATTGCAAAAATTTCAGTTTCAAAGCTTTTTGCTAAAACACCAAAAAATTGCATGTTCTTCATATATAGATGAGTAGGTATGGTTTTATAGTGCATATTCTAAGATGGTCATCCTATATGCTTAGGAACATAGGTTATTCCATAACAAAACTGTAGAACGTTTTTTCATTCAAATCAGAGCCATAGATCAAAAGTTATGGCCACTTTAGTATTTGAATGTAGTTTCAAAAAAATTTAGACATTCATTTAGCTAACAGTTAGTTCAGTTTAGAGAAAACAAAAAAAAATAGAAGGGAAACGCGCGACCTAGCCAGACCGCGCGGCCAGCAAGCACAACTGCCCACCCGGGTCCGCCAAAGACGAATTGCAGCTGCCCGGCCAGTATGCGCAGCTAACTTCGTTAGTGCGGTGGCCCAACACCCCGTGCCACTCTTCCCCTTTACATTTTTCTTTTACATTTACATTTTTCCTACCGACAAGCGGTTCCCACTCGTCATCCCCTGTGCCCTGAGTTGTTCTTCCTCGACAAGGACCCCGCAACTACGTAAGTGAATCTCGCCTGATTCCTCCCGTTCTCGGTCGCCCCTCACCCCAGTCTTCCATGAACTATATATCCCATCTCCACCTTGTCAAAATCCCGTGAAACCCGTAGAGTCTTGCGCCTCCAGGCTGTTGGAATCTCTCGCCGGACATCACCGCTGCTGCGCCACCTTTGATTCTCGGTACGAGCTTACTCTGACGTTGTCCGACCACCCCACTCCCTCCTTTCTCTCCAACACTCACCGCTCCCTCCGACCCCTTCCCCTCCCATGTAGGCCACTAGAGTTGCCACAACTCATCGCCGGAGCCGCTGCCGACCCACGTCTCTCCAACCGCCAATCGCCATCTCCTGAGGAAGCTCCTTCCCACACCGTCATCGTCCTCATGACCACCGTCACCGAATGCGTCTCGTGGACCCCACCGATGACCCCCAAGACCACCAGAGAACAGCCCCGCCACCATGACCGAACCGCCGCCGCTGCTGTCATAATGGTCGAAGGTGAGCTCGGGAAGCTTTGCTTCCTAGCCGCATGATCGGCTACGGATGACCAGTATTAGAACCTGGCGGAACCGGTACCAGCAAATGCATGCCCACCATGTGGCACCAGCGCGATGGCGATCGGCTAATCAGTAGCTAAAGCGCAGAAAAGAAAAATGATTCATTCAATTCTTAAAAATGATTATAACTTCAAAAAGTCATAGAAAACATTTACTAGTCAGAAAAATAAAAATGATATACCGTTGGAATCACAAAATTGTGTAGAATTGTATTCTATAATAATATTGCAGGTACACTATACGTATTTTTCTGAGTTTTTAAAAAGGTATATTGTAGTATTTTAGTTATATAAAAAGATATGTAAGTTCTTTTGGCGTGATTCTTTTTGCCTTGGCTCTAAATCATATTAACTGTCCAGTAGTAGTATTTAGAGTTATAATAGCACTATTTACAACAGCAGCTTAATATTTTGGTTAAAAGTATATTAACTACACTAATATATTGCATAAATTGGTTTCGATGCATTAAACGTTTTCCATGCATGTTATCAGTAGGCATATTGGTCAGAGAACATAAATATGCTACTGAAACATTTATTAAAGTGCCATGCATGCATTTGTTGCACTTGTTCGATCTCTATGTGTTGTTGTTTATCTTGTTGTATCGCTTTCCTGTAGATTGTGAGCATTGTAATTCCTGTGATTGCCAAGACTGCGTGTTTGACTGCAACAACTACCAGCGCAAGTGGAGCTTTATGAATGTCCCATTTACTTTCCTTATGCATTGTATCTCTGATTTTGTATATGCGTGTGTAGGACTATTATGGCCATGCTATTATCCCATTATTGTCGCAGTAATTCCTTGTTACGTGAGCCTCCATATGTTAGCCTTGCTTAGATATGCTTACTTAGACGAGGGTGGGATACACCATGATAAAGTATGTTTTGAAGGGACAAGTTTGCTGGAAATTTGAAAACAACCTAATTAATGAACTCTCTGGGTAGAATTGGTAAATGTTTCGTTTGTGGATACTAGGTCCATATCTATGGTTCACCCATTTATCTCACATGTAGATGGCCACCCAGGTTTCAGAGAAATGATTAATGTCTTTGTTTGATAGCTTACGTGTGCAACCATATGCTAGTGAGTTATGTGTGGCTGGATGGATTAGTAGGTCGTGGTTGTCTGATATCTTCGTATGCAGAGATGTAGTAAATTGGTAGCATGGTACGGTGCGTGGATGGGCTTTTTGAACTACTTCCCAAATTGTCTATTTTTGGGCTTCTCCCTATCATGATTCAAAATGCGTGTCATGGTACGAGCAGGTCGACCAGATTATATGGGTAAAGTGTACAACCCTTGCAGGGAGTAAAACTAAGTGCTTAGCCGTGTCCCCGGTAAAACTAAGTGCTAAAACTTTTGGTTGAACCTAATTGTGTTGTGTGATGATTATCAAATGATTTATTATGATAGGATGAACTTATTTTGTTGCGGCAACTAAGCCTGATATGCATGTAGTGTTTAGACTTGTTGTTCTCTCATAGTTCCACTGGCCAATACATTCAAAGTATTTACCACTCGTTGGTTGCAACCTTTTATGTTGCAGGGTATTCCGATTGCTCTGAGTGACCTTGTAGGTTGCTATCCTCCACTCAACATTGTGTCCGCTTGTGGCGCATTATGGAGAATGGAACTATTTTATTTATGTTATCTATTTACTACTTGGTTATTCGAGCAAGCGTTATGCTTAACAACTGTGTAATATTTCAAATATTTTGGATCATTCCATTGTAATAATGATTCACATTTAATTCTTTGATGTCTATCAATGCTATGTATGCCAATGAATCGATCCAGGGATTGGCCTGATGCATAGTGGTACTACCTTATTGGGTCATACCGTTTCAACATAGAATTGGGTGTGTTTTCGTAAACCTTTTCCTCCTTCTACACTTCAGCATCACTTGTAAGACAAACCTTTTTCCTTTCTCAAACTTCTCCAGGCAGGGCAAATCCTAACAGGGTTTTTCCCGTAAAACATTATATCAACTTTTTCGGGGTTTCCCAACCTATAGTTTTGCTTTGGCTAAAACGGGGTCTCCAATAGGTATGGTGTTATATACCACTGTAATACTAGGGACAAGTAGGTGACATCAAGGGTTCGTACTTAGTATTACAACTATGCAATGGTTTGGCGAAGCCAAATCACTACAAGATATAGATGATTATATAGTAAAACAATGCAGTTTGCATAATCAAGTAGATAAAATATGCATAAGTAAAATAGTAGGACAAGTCTTATGAACAAGTAGGTGGCTTACCTGTGACCAACAATATGTCCCTAGACTTCTTCATAGAAATCCATAATAACCAACATCTTCTCCTTCTCGTCTTTGATACAATCACAACTATCATCGTCAAGGATTACACATGCAAAGCAAACAAGGCCACAATCATTCACAAGGCATATAATCAACAATGCAATATAGTATACAAACATCCTGTACATCACTAACTTCAGTAGGTTTTGATGAGTTAAGTTGAAGGCATTTGAAAATAATTGAATTACATTATTGATATTCCTTTTGTGATTTAATTTCCCAAAACTAGTTATGGATTTTCTAGAGGAATTAACCATTGTTTAAATGGGTATTTCACCAGAAAATATTTTTGAGGCAAAAAAATATTTCCTCTTACGTTTTGGAGTGTAGTTGAGTGCGTGTTCACTAGGAGTTGGATTCACCTCAAAATAATCAACAGAATGTCCTTGGAAAAATCTCAAAGTCACTTCTACGAGCAATTTGTCTTTTCACCAAATTTATTTTACAGGTACAAACAATATGAGACCAAGGGCAATGGATATGAATTATAAATATCTTCCAATAGGATTTGTATTCATCATTTTTGAAGTTCTAGAACTATTGTTTTGATTTATCTAGTGAAATAACACTAAATAGAAGAGTTCAATTCAAAACATTATGAAAGGCTCAATAAATCTTGAGCTCCTTGGTTTTGGTAGGATTGGTAGTACCACATCACTGAGAGATGGAATCAACTCAAAAGTTGGTACTAGTTGACCTAGATAAATTTCTAAAGACAGATAAGAATTTATTTTGCTAATTTTCATTCAGCAGAACCAAACCTTCATGAGACCAAATCCAAATGATACCACTTGGAGCTATGAAACTCGCAGTCGGATTTATTGATTGGAATGGACACTATGTAGTAGATCTAATACCAGAAATTAATAATTATTATTTTGGGCATGTGGCCTGTTCTGTATGTTTGAGAAAACAATAGAGAATCTAATAAAATTTAGATCTCGTCAATTGTGATAATTCTCCATTTTTCGATTTAATCCTCATGTCAATTTAAAAGATTTGGGGAATGTTATTAACGAAAATGTGGTCGCGGGCTGGTTTTAGGCGAGCTGGGCCGCATCACGCAGGATCCGTCCTAGTAAGCGGCGCAATGCATGCGGGGCAGCCATGATTAAAAATATGGGGTAGGGCCCGATCATCAGCCTTTGTGGGACAGCGAAGCAATAAGTGGTGTCATGGTTCGTCTGATCTATTTGCGATCGACGGCCACCCTTTGTCGTCCTCCTCGCGACATGTCCGCCGAGCGAAAACCCTGGGCTGGCAGAGGAAGGTCCCGGGAGCTCACCAAAGAGCGGGGATACTGCAGGGAGGCGATAAGGTGAAACGGTGCACGGAGGATCTCCCGAGGATTGGGCGGAAATGGCGGGTTCCTCGTCAGAAGGATCCACGCTCGGTGGCACCGGCAGGTGCGTTTGGTGGCTCGATGGAGCCAACACCTGGGCGGTCCTGGGCGGAAATAAAGCTAGGGTTAGGTAACTCTAGAAGAGGGGAATGCGAGCATGCATTGCGCCGGGAGTGGGTGAGAGGTGCTGGAGGAGGGAAATGAGCCTAAAGGAGTTGGTTGTGGAGTCATGTGGGTATTTAACCAGCTGGGGCAAGGTTCATGGTGAACCAAGTTCACTGGAGAGTTCTGGTAGGTCGAGGCCTGTGGTTGGTCGTGGTGGATGGTGGAGAGTGGTGTGAGAGGTAATCGAGGGCAGAGGAGTGGTACGAGGGCTTTGTACTGCGTGGAGTCATTGCCGCATGTTTATTTTGTTCAAAACCAAGAAAGGGAAAAGGGATGGATGCTAGGGTGGCCTAAGCACTATAAGGAAAAGGCCTACCGCCGGCGCGCAAACTTAGGCTACCGCCAGTGCGTGGCTTGTGTCGGCTCACGCTGGCGGTAACCGAATAGCACCGGCGTGCACCAAAACACTAGGGGTAATCCCCGATAGTCCCGGCGCGTGATCCTTATGCGCCGGGGGTAGTTACTGCAGGCGCCGGCACTAGCACCCATTAGCCCCGACACGTGCCGAACTGCTACGCCGGTGATAAATATACCACCAGCGAACTTCTCTGTGAGCCGGTGGTATGTATTTTTGAATTTAAAAAAAGCATGTGGGCCCTGACATCTCGTGTCCCATGCATTTACTATTACTCACTTCGATCCGAAAAATATGTTGCTAATTCTACTCTAGCAGGACTCGTACTAGTTTGAACTACATTACCATGACATACTAGCTAGACTACTAGTACTAACTTGACTCGGAAACAAGCAAACTCTAAACAGACTCACGCTCCGGCTCGACACCACCGGCTCACGCTCCTCCTCGACGCCACCGCAGGACTGCTGCTGAACGCTAGTCAACATGCTGATGAACGTGATTCACCTGGCTGGCTCCTTTCACGATGCCAAGCTCGTCCTCGTCCTCAACGTACTCCCAGTCATCGTCCTCACATGAGCAGAAATCCACCTAAAGATGTAGACAAGGAAGTAAATGATCCATCTAAATATCAATAAAATAATCCACTTTTGAATCATAGATAAATGTTTAGTATATGTGCATTTTGATTGCATTTGAAATCCCATTATATGTGCATTATGAAACCACAAACAATGTGAAGTGTCATATTGTTTCAGCTTTTTTAAGTAAAAGCCTTACATCACTGTTTCCATCAAACAAGAAATGCCAAGGACATGACTACAACCAAACTGCAGTTTTGTTATGTATGCACTAGTAGATTGTAACAAACAAGTTTAAAAGAAACAAGTGATCACCAATATTTAAAGCTACTATGTCGCCAACCACAATGTCAAAGATGACACTTACATCCTTCTACCGCTCCTAATAACCTGAACACGTGTAGCTCTAGGGCAAAAATATAGTTTCAAGTAGATTTAGCTTCCAAAACAAAAGAATCATAACCTTCCAAAACTAAATAATCATAACCAGGTTACAACAATTTTCTAATCAACAGCTACTTATTCTGGTGCAAATAGAAATACAAGTAGATGGATACTGGATATAACAATTCTAGGTCACTTTGGCCATGGTGGATACTAAAACAGTACATCGGAACTTGTGCTACCTAGTAGAAATATATATTACTATAGTTAAAACCTTCGAATTTGATTGCCCTAGTTAACTGTAACCTCAACTTTCGCTACTACATCATGTGTCATGTGTGCATAAATTTTTAATAGCATTACAAGAATGTACCCTACTCAATTTCGGAACCATGCGAGCATGAAGCCACATAGAATAGCCTTACATCACTTAAATTAGCATGAAGTACTCGATCGCAAGCAAAGGGACACACTGGTTTTTGTCTTTTGGTAATACCATACTTATTGATAGTCCATTACATGATGTCATACATATTCATAAACCATGGTCCCATTAACAGAAAGAACTTGTAAACTTAAATAGGGTAATTAGTTACACGACTAAGTTCGAGCAAATGAAAAATGAATATAGTACAGAATGGTTAAATGTAAGATGATCATTCCTACAATTTTGACATACATATTAGGACAAGATGTAGGTATAATCACAATATTAAACTGCTACTGATCATGCTGTACTGATAGACACTTAGCCAGATCTAATAGAGGGAGTGGTAAATAATTTAAGCTTATGAACGGTTAGAAAATTTAAGCAGTCATAATACTTGTTCTTATTGACTTTAGGCAGAAAATAGTAGTAGTGGCAAAGATCTGGATCGGTGTCGGCGGAGGGAGGTCGCGGTGGGAACATATGAAGATGTGTATCAATCGTACTTCATGGATCTTTCTCCACCGAACATGTAAATTAAATAACAATACATAAGCATCCTTCTTGACAGAAAATATAATGAACCATACATATGTAGTTGTCTAATCAAGGTTAATGCATAGCTATATAGACAAGTTCCTATCCTAGCTCCTATATTTTGTAACATCCCACTTTTAGCAAACATGATTAGTTATCCAGAATGCAAAAATCAGGGGGGACAAAACTTTTTATTGTTAGTGATGTAGTGCATTCTTGTTGTTTGTTTGTGCTTATACATCTAAATGTGTATCATATGAGATACTCCTTCTCTCGCCCTCAGTTGACAAAAGCTATTTAACAAAACTATCCTGGCTCATTTTACACATTTCCAAATATTCTAAAATTTCAAAACTTGAGGAAAGATGGCTTTGCAGCAACAATAATTTTAATAGCTTCTATTCACAAAATTATGGAGTTCTATATGATATAATCTCCCTATGTTTTCAAGACAGATCTTTCAACTACCATTACCCCTAGGTTTTTCCAAAATCTTTTATAAAGATTTTAAATTCTATTCTTGGTAGAAGTACCAAGAAATCTGACCTTCTTCAAAACTCAGAACTTTCAAACTACCCATCCTTCTCTCAAGATAGGCTCGATGATAACCTTACTATAAGGTTGGTATGCTTGCTTAGATGATTTTCCTTGTTCTGTTGCTTGACTTGTTTGCTTAGAAAGTAATATGACCTATTGTAGGAGCTCATCCTCTAGGAATCAACTAAGTTAAGAAATACCAAACCCTAAGAACAATACCAAATCTTGATGTAACCTCTAGACACTGAAGTGACTATCTACTCCCTTAACCAGATTAATCTGGAGTTAATATTTTCTAATAGCTTCCAAGTAAATGAAGACCAACTCTAAGCATGGATCCTTTCTACTCAACCTACACTTCAACTTCATCCACTTGTTGAAAATTTTGGAACCTTGCATACTCGCAAAATCATACCTTCTTATATTCTATTAAAAAACCACAAATCTGTGAAATTTGGCTACGTCTGGAAAAAGGTTATCAATAACACATCTTTGAAACTCCCTCATTTCCAACCCTTGTGCATTTTTGGTAATGCACTTGAAACATCTTGTAAACCATCCTAAAGACTACCAAGGACCATCCCACACTTGCGATTGGACATATCATCCTCTAACCCACTTGTTATTGATGGTTTTGTAGGTAAGAAATTAACCGTTCCTACAAATCTTCCCAACATGCCTATCTTGGCAGAAGCTCACATGTTCATACCATCTTCTTTTGACCAACCCTTGGCATGACTGTTCTCTACTCATGAAGTTATATCCGTCCATATTCACTTCTTTCAATTGGAGCTTTGTGCTGCTAAAACCCACATGGTTTGAGAAGCTAATTTTTAAATCTCCTTTGGCACCCTTATTTTTATCCAACTTTGGCATCTATCCTAAGAAAGCTCAATCACGATCTACCTCAACAATCTCTACTGTAACATCCCAATTTCAGCAACCCTGATTAGTTGTCCAGAATGCAAAAATCAGGGGGAATAAAAACTTTTTCTTGTTTAGTGGTGAAGTGTTTGTCTGTTGTTTGACAATGTTTATGCTTATGAATGTGTATTAGAAGGTATACTCCTTACCTCAACACCAGTTGACAAAAGCTACTTCCCAAAACTGTCTTGGCTTAATTTCCATATTCTCAAATGTTCAGGCATTTCAAAACCTGAGCCAAGAAACCTTTGCAAACCAACTATTTTAGTAGCTTCTGTTTCCCTAAACTATGGAGAGCAACATATTATAATCTCCTGATGTCTTATAGACATAACCTTCAACCATTCTTATCTTTAGGTTTCCCAAAACCTCTTTCTAAAGCCTTTGAATTCTACTCTTGGTAGAGATACCAAGGACTCTCATCTTATCCAAACCACAACCTTTTCAAAATACTCATCTTACCTCGAGCTAGGCTTCAGGGTAACCCTAGTAGTAGTTGATTTGTCTGTAAGATGAGATGCCTTGATCTGCCGTTTGACTTGATTGCTTAGAAGTAGTATAAGCTACTCTAGGACCTCATCCTCTGGGATCAAGAAACTTTAAAATCCTCAAACCCTAAGCAAGAATACAAGATGGATCTGATCTCTAGCCACCAGGTGATCATGTAACACCATTAACCAGATCAGTTATGAAGATATCCCTTCTAGAAGCTTCCATGTCAATGAAGGCCAATAACAAGAATGGATCCCTTCTTCTCAATATACTCTTCAACCTCATCTATTTTATGATGCTTTGGCACCTTGCAACACATCAAAATCATCACCACCCATAATCTACTGAAAATCCCTAAATCTGCCAAATTTGGCAAAGTCTGGAATCTGTTCCAACATCACCTTTTTGAATGCCTACCTTTCTCCACCCTTGTGCATTTTTGAAAATGCATCTGAACCATCTTGTTAAACATCCTAAGGACTACCAAGGCCCACTCTTGTCGTTGGTTAGATCATCCTCCAACCCACTTGTTCTTGATGGTTTTGCAGGCAAGAAAATAATTATTCCTGCCAATCTAGTCAACATGCCTACTTTGACAGAAGCTCACACCATCATCCAACCTTCTATGGACCAACTCTTTGAATGGTTGTCTTCTACTCATATAGGTCTATCAAAATCTACTTCACTTGTTTCAAGTGGATCTTTGTGCTTCTTAAACCCACATGGTTTATAAGGCATCATGACTCATCTGGTATGGCAGCCTTATTTTCAACAAAGTTTGCCATCACTTCCAGACCACCTCAAATGTAACCAATCCAAACTCTTTCTGCCATGATCATCTATATGACTTGGTCTAACTATCCATATATACCTTGCATTAAGTTGATCTCTAAGCTCCAAGATCTAACAAGGTTTTGGTGGTATAAAAATAACATCACCCTAGATCCACAACTCCTTGTTTTCCATCTAATTCAAGTTGGATTTCCAATTCCTGTAGGGTAACGGGTAGGCTACACTAGCGTAAAATCAAAATTTTCTACCGCGTCAACCAGGAATACTATTGTCATAGATCACGGGATTACCACTAGACGCGCAGTTCCGGAACTCGATGAAGCACGTCGGGGCAGTGTAGATGTTCTACGTCTCCTCCTCGTCCTCGTCCCACGAGCAGCTCCCCTTTGCGCGGCTCGTCCAAGTTCTATAGCTGCAGCACCTCCGAGGTATCCACACGTCCGGAGTGGAAGCCATCACACGCCAGACTACTAGGTCTGCACATGCAACACAGGCGGAAGAGGAGTGGCGGCTGGGTGGAATGCTCAACTCTATTCAGCTCACCTCATCCTCTCTTCTATAGGCATCCCTGGTGGGCTTCTACATTAGCAGCCCATTAGCAGCCTAAGCCTGGTCTAATTCGGATCCAATCCTCATTAGGCTTCCAGCCCCTAAAGTGTGTGACCCTATAGGTTCATACACGTATAGACATGACACGAGTACACTTACTCCGTCAATAGTTGGTAGCGGCCTCTAGCAAGACGTGCCAACTCCTAAACGCATATAAAGATCATTTGGACGAACCATCACAAGGTTGAGTACATGTCTTTCCCTTTGCCTCACGATATTTGGTCTAGCTCCAAGCTGACCTCTCTTTCTCGATACTGTGATTCGGAATCCCTTTACTAGGTTATCTCTTAACCATATGTAGCACGACCATGCATTTCTAGATCCGATCACTCGAGGGGCCCAGAGATATCTCTCTCAAGTAGAGAGGGGCAAATCCCATCTTGATTGAACGATGCCTTGCAGCATGTATCAGGACAAACCCGAAAGCTACCTTTATAACTACCCAGTTGCGGAGTAGTGTTTGATAGCCCCAAAGTAGGTCGATCCACATCTCAAGTACATGAGACAATCTCAGGTCTAAGGACAAAACGTACACGATGTGTAGAGAGAGCTGCAAGTATTATTGCCAGTCTCATGTTGGGTTAGTCCAACCCCATGTTCATAACATGTGTCCATATCATTGGTTTGACATCTCCATGTCTATGACTTGCGAAACATAGTCATCAACCAATCGATGTGCTAGTCTAATATTCACGTGTGTCCTCACATGAACTCCGACTAGGGACAATTATTAGATAACCATACAAGTAAAGAGTTTCACAAACAATTCAAATAATTGCCAATCAATACAAGTTGCCTGGTATATGGATATTCAAGGAACATTATAATAACTCATGGATACACATGAAATACAATCATCTCTATGACTGCCTCTAGGGCATATTTCCTTCAATTCCCAAGGTTGCAAATGCTTGATACACCTTGTCTACATCATCTACCTTGCTCATAAAGATTTATCAAATATTAACCATAATTATTATGGCTCCAAATCTAATTAATCTCTTTAATAGTCAAAATCCCCAAACCTCCTTTCCCAAAGGAAAGTTTGGTTTTTGCCAAAACACGTCCCCAACTCTAAGCACTTTTGAGGCATATATATCATACCCTATCTTCCACTTCAAAAATAAATATTTTTGAAGAGCTTTACTATTTCTTCTTGCCTATTTTCTTAAATGGCAGAAATGGAATAATAATAGTTTTAAATACTTTTAAGCCTCAATAAATCTTGGGAAAATTCCCCTAAGTGAGTATTCACATTTGGGACCATATCACATCAAAAAATCCACATGTCCATTTCAAAAATATCAAATGATCTTCTAGAATCTACTTCTGCCCTTTTTGAATAAATGGATTTAAGAGGACTAACACCCCTTATAAAAATACCAAATAAATCCTTGGAATGTACCTTGACCATACCCATCTACTAGTACCATCTCCCCCACTTTTTCCAAAGCAATTTAGTGAACTCCTTCATAAGCACTCTTGTGATCAAATTATGCAAAACAATCAAAACTTGAACTAAACAAAAACCAAATCATCACCAAAGCTGGCATCACACTTCTCCATAGCACTAACACCCCCTTTTGGTCATGCTACATTGTATCCCAGTACTGTAGCATCACCCTCCCCCATGTCCTTTATACCCCTTAAAAGGAGGAAAAACTATGCCATTTATTGGTGTGTCCCTCCATACATCAAAAGCTGGCAGCAACCTTCCCCCGTCTCTCTCTCTGCTCGAACCCTGGACCCTTCAGCACTCCCTTACCCCACCTATCAGCCTCCATGGCTAACCCTAGCCCTCCTCCTCTCCATTTCTTTTTTTGGGCCGAAGGATAGAGAGAGGTCCCATCCTCTCAGTACAAGGCCCTACAGCCACCTCTGTACCACCCTTGACCTCTCAACCGACCTCTCCACCACCCCTGCCGCCCAATGGAAGGCCAGCTCCTTCCCCATCCCCTCCTTGGACCAAATCGACCATGCACTGATCTACCTCGAGTTAAGGCCATAGGCCACCCCAGCACTCCCCTCCTCCCTCATTCACTCCCTCTTCTCCCCACTTACCTCTCCCAGCACCCTCTCTATCTCCCCTGCTCTCTAATGCATGTACGAAGAAGGAAGAAGAGCTTTGGCCTCCTCCATGAAATCGAGCTAAGCCCCCTCTCCCTTGCTCCCCCTCCTCTGCATGTCACTACGCTGGACTCCCCTCGACCGTGTGCATCTAACCATGCCCTTGTTCTTGGGTAGGAGCCCCTCCTCCGTTGTTGCCAGGGAGCTCTAACGAGGTCGTCAAGGTAGTCGTCGCGCGAGGCCAACCTCGGGCCCGAACCACCATGTGCCGCCCCTCCCGAGGTTTGCTATTGGCTGCCACCTCTTCCCTCGCTACCCTCCATCACCGGCGAGGTCCCCTGGTGCGCTGCTGAGCCGCGCCGCCAGGCCGTTCATCTCCCTTTAGATCGTGCGGCCGAGCACCCTCTGTACCGCCTCGAGTCAGCTAAGAGGCTGACGCGTAGGCTCCACCCTGGCCATTTGAAATCCGCCACTCCCTCTCCTAGCTCCAGCATTTTGGGCCGTCCGGTGCTGTGCGGCCCACGAAGGGTCAGATCCTAGCCTATGCCCCTTTAAATTTTATTCTTTTGCCCCTATTCAGAAGAATTGACCCTTGGTTTATATAATTTTGAAAATCGAAACAATCACAAAATGCCCAGATTTAAATTTTCTTAGGCCCCTGCATGTTTTCCCTAACATGCAGTATCCTTGGTTGACCCAAATGATGTCCAGGTTAATTATAGTAAATCAACTACCTAATTTTACCATTTCTTCTAATAAAATCCTTCTGTGAGTTCTACGACTCCATTTTGAACAAAACCACTTTGTACTGAAAGGTATCAGTAGTACCTTACATGTGACCCCAGCCCCATACCAAGTGGAACCTTGGAGTTTCTGTAGCAAAAATAACAAAAACAGAGACTTTCTGCCTTTAGAAAATTCTCTAGGCCAATCCATGATAGATTTTACCCTAATTCCAACTCTACTGGATTAACTACAGCCATATCTAACCAAACCTAGGAGATCTTAATTTGTGGATCTCCTGTTGAGTTTTGATGAAATAAACATTTATGTGCCTGGTTTATCCTTCAATAAAATCACTACAGGAGTTCTATCAATCCAAACAAGGTGATTCCAATTTATAAAGAAAGGTATTCTAAATGCCTACCATGTGCCCCTAGAATCAACTCAAAAGCTTATGTAGAATTAATGTGGTTAAAAAGACAAAACAACTCAAGAACTTCCTATGGAAATTTCCAGAGGGCATTCTGTTCATTTTTCTTACATGATTCCAACTCTAATTGAATCAGTACATCAAACCCTACTTAAACATCCAAGGAAATAATTTTTGGAGCTCCAGAACTGTTCTGGTGTATTATTTCCTAAGACTAGAGTTTTCCCACTAGAAAATTCATTATAAATCAATGGGAATTGATAATTTGGTGAAACCACTTTTGTTGGTTTCATATTATCACTACCTATCTGATGGTATCATTTCTATACAAAGGTATCCTACAGAACTTGGACCTTATAATTAAACCCCTTAATTAAGTAGTTTAGGCATCCAAATCATTAAAGAAAACCCACAAAGGCATTTTAAGTAATTCCGCTTGTGTAGAAGCCAACCACTCAGAACCTACTGAATTGTAAACTTGTATTGTCCATTGCTTGCTGTATGTATTGGTGTTTGTATGCCCGGTGTTGATTATGTCATTTTTTTGCTTGCATGTGATCTATATCGACGATAGATGCGATTATATCGGAGACCAGAAGAAGTTGGTTATTATAATTGGTTATTATTGCATTATAAGAAGAAGTCCAGGGACATTTATGCCATATTGCTGATCTCAGGAAATCCACCTTTTTGCTCGTAAGCCTTGTCCTACTGTTTTACTTATGCATGTTTTATCTCCTGTTTATGAAAACTGCTTTGTTTACTATATGTTGATGTATACATGGTACTGGTTTGGCTCTTCCGAACTATTACACTTTGGTACTACTAAGTACAACCCTCTTGATGATACCTACTTGTCCCTAGTATGGTAGATGGTGAAACCCACCATACCCCTTTGGAGACCCTGATTTAGCCGAAGTAAAGCTATAGGATGGGAAGACCCCGGAAAAGTTTTACCAAATGCTTTATGATAACACCTTGGTGAGGTGGGACCTCCCAAGAGTTGTTGAGAAAGAAAAAGGTTTTGTTTTACAAAATGCTAAAGGAAAGCTGGAGGAAAAAGGTTTACAAAAATGCACCCGTTTCTTTGCAGTTTAGCTATAACAACTTAACCCGTGCAACCACATTACTCTGGAATGGGACAGGGCTGGATTTGATGTTTGTCTATTCTGGTATAAGCTGCCTCGCAACTACTATAGGGGATCGCGATCCCCGGAGGCTAGGCCTTCTCCTTTAAAGGTCATGTGGGACATCGACCTGGAGAAGGAACAAACTGTCTGCAGGCAGCCAGGCGTTACTATGAGCCCCTCATTGAAAGCGCCCACTGTGTAAAGTGTAAAATGCGCTCTGGTTGGTCCTCGATACCCGACGTCCCGGTTTTGAAGGGAGTAACACTCATAGGGTAGGCACTTATATTGGAGTGGGCATCTGGAGAGTTTTGATTGGTTACTCGACCCACGATCGGTGTAGATCAGGGTAGTGTACCCGGATGATGTGGGGAAAGTGTACAACCTCTGAAGAGTGTAAATCTATTCGAATATCCGTGTCTGTGGTCATGGACGGGTTGGACAAACTTCTGTAGAGTAGTGCTGGTTTTTTTTCAAAAAGTATTTCGGAAAGGAAATGGCCTTGGAAATGTTTTGACCATGGGATGGTCGTAAAGGAGAAAGGTTTTGACCATGGGATGGTCAGAAAGGAATGAAAGGAGTTTGGTCGTGGGATGACCTAGAGACGGGAACAAATGGGTACCCAAATCCTAGTGTTTACAAATCTTTTCAAAAGGTTTCCAAAATGGTTTACAAAAGTTTTCAACATAGATATGTAGATGCTATATCTACAAGAGAAACTATTTGAGAAAAGAACCTCTCTTAGAGCCCTCCTATTACCACAGCCATATTGCATATCCTCTTGTTATTACTGTTACCTTAAGGTGGTTTATGAGTACATTCAAAGTACTCACTGGCATTGTCCATGGCTATTAACCTGGTCAGATATCAAGAAGAAGGTGACGTTGACGACTATGCGAGCTAGGACATTCTCCCAGTCAGTTGCCTATAGGTTAAGGCATGGCTCGGGCTCTACGCTTAATGAAGTTCCGCTGATGTTGACCGATGTAGCCATACTGGCAAATAAGGTATGACATGTATTCATTATGTTTTGGATGTTTACTTTGATACTTGTCGGTTATGTGCCACGACTAACTGATCATGGGATCGTGGTTGTATGCATAACAGGGATTCTCGGAGGATTAATCCGGGGACCCCACAGACTTGGTATCAAAGCCATCCTCACTGTAGGAGAACCTTGGTTAGCATGGTCGCTAGACATGAACCTTATTTTGAAACCCCGGCTTTCGAAAACTAGTTTCCCAATGAGTTTCAAAAAGTTCTACTTCTTCTCCTACTCTAAGTAAATGCTTTCAACAATGGTTTCCTCTAACTCTCGTCCAAACTTCAAACCTACGGATTTTAAATAACTAGGATCTAGACCTGGTGAAGACAATGAGAAGAAAATGAAGACACGCAACTACCAGCAAACACAAGGAGACTACAATATCGCTCTACCAGCGGAATCCTCCCAATTAGAAGACATCGGGTGTTGCACTATAAAAAAGCGTCCAAGATACGACAAAGGCTTCATCTGCAAGATAGTGACACCGACTCGAAAAAGACGATATCTAGGATCAATAGTCCTAAGGATAGGATTCCCCTACCTCACGAGTAGTTAACTCCCTAGTCCCTAGCGTTGACCGTGTTTTCTTGCCTAAGTGCATCCTATGTTGCCGATGACATTACGATTCCCTCACTCTGTTCGCCTGGTCTGTATGCTCTGGTTTGCTTTGATCTCCTTAAAAATGTGACTTGAGGAGCGATAACCCACCTAGTAACTCAGGAAACCCTATGTTAGATGTAGGTAATGAGACCCAGAATAACCTCGAGAGTATATGAGAGGAAAAGCATCGCAAGAACCAGGAGTTCGACATCGTCAATTCAGAATCAACTCGGAGATTTCACTTCAGCAGGACGGCATACCTCGTCAAACTCCCCTTGCAAGACTCGTCAATAGCACCACACTCCCTTGTTCCTCAGTCTACTGCAGCAAGAATCCCGTTGAAGCCAAACGTCGATCACCGAAGGATCCTCAATATCCATAGGAAACCACCCGATAAGTCAACCATGACAAGAAGTGAAGACCTAACCACACTAACCTTTAGTGCTTTAGAGCTTCTGACCGCCTCAGGAGACTACCTATTATAGTCAAACCTACCCAATCCGACGGGAAGTTCCTCCCTAGAAGGTCGGAACTACCCCTGAAGTCAGATGATTAGGAAGTGTGAAGACAACGAGTCCACTCCGCCATCAAGCAGAAGCAATGCAAGAAATGCTAATGAAAACAGCTTACCCGACGCTGACTGCTTCAACCCTGACTAACTAGTAGTAATAAGAGATGTAAACCGCTAACTTGTTCTGAGCTAACTCTTTAAAGCTTCATTAAGAAACCACCCCCGATAAGGCTTAAGCGATAAGACGTCACTCGAAGACCCCAGCTCAAGACTCCGGGAAGATACAACCTTCCGCTAACATCAGGTCAGCACTCCCAGACAGAAGATCCGCACCCCTCTCGAAGCACCTTAGTGAAGCTCTAAGGTGGAAATACTACGTCTTTCCACTCAAACTCGAGAAGACTGTCTACCAGAGGATACTTCAGAAGAGATCTTCAGATACACCGTCATTCCGCCAAACAACCACCCGTGAGTCATCAAAGGAGAAACTAACTGAAGATCCTACGAAGTCCCTCTGCTATTTCAGCTGCAAACCTACTGGAAGGACCACAGCATCGCCAACCCCTCGGTTCCAATCGTGTAGAGGACATAAGTCTCCGATGGCTTCAGCAGGCTAAGTACGAATAATAGTAGTATATAAGCCCTGTAAGACATAGCTTCATGGACACCATCTGAAGATTCTACGACTCAAATAAGAAATGGATGTGCTATCCCCGAGCTGTCCTAGTCTACTCCTAAGGGGGAAAGACTACGTCTTTCCCACAAAAATAGAGTAACTCTCCGTCAGAAGCAAACTCAAGAGTTTTGACCCAAAAAAAATCGTTAAATAGGATATGCTACGCCCCTAAGGTAGAGTTGTGAACCCTTAGAGAAAGGTACATCAGGCCGTAGATTCTATCTTCCGACGAGTACCCCGTGAAGTTCAGCATCGAGATAGTCTTCCCAGTCTAAGCCCTCGAGATATAGAGTCCGTAAGGAAAAGAAGGTCATCCCTCGCAATCCGAAACTGGACTCTGCTCGACTCTCCGTGCATCCCGAAAGACTGAAGCTCAACTTCCTCAGCAAAGTAGCCACTTTCAAAGACAGAGTCCGTAAGATAGCACGCCTAAAACCAGTAGCGGTAACTTTGACTCAAAACCCTCTTACCATACTCTCCTGAATCTCATGACGAGATTCTTTTAAGGGGGAAATGTCTGTAACATCCCAATTTCAGCAACCTTGATTAGTTGTCCAGAATGCAAAAATCAGGGGGAACAAAAACTTTTTCTTGTTTAGTGGTGAAGTGTTTGTCTGTTGTTTGACAATGTTTATGCTTATGAATGTGTATTAGAAGATATACTCCTTACCTTAACACGAGTTGACAAAAGCTACTTCCCAAAACTGTCTTGGCTTAATTTCCATATTCTCAAATGTTCTGGCATTTGAAAACCTGAGCCAAGAAGCCTTTGCAAACCAACTATTTTAGTAGCTTCTGTTTCCCTAAACTATGGAGAGCAACATATTATAATCTCCTGATGTCTTATAGTCAGAACCTTCAACCATTCTTATCTTTTAGTTTCCCAAAACCACTTTTTAAAGCCTTTGAATTCTACTCTTGGTAGAGATACCATGGACTCTCATCTTATCCAAACAACAACCTTTTCAAAATACCCATCCTTACCTCGAGCTAGGCTTGAGGGTAACCCTAGTAGTAGTTGATTTATTTGTAAGATGAGTTGCCTTGATCTGTTGTTTGACTTGATTGCTTAGAAGTAGTATGACCTACTCTAGGAGCTCATCCTCTAGGATCAAGAAACTTTAAAATCCCAAACCCTAAGCAAGAATACAAGATGGATATGATCTCTAGCCACCAGGTGATCATGTAACACCCTTAACCAGATCAATTCTAAAGATATCCCTTGTAGAAGCTTCCAAGTCAATGAAGGCCAATAACAAGCATGGATCCCTTCTTCTCAATCTACTCTTCAACCTCATCTACTTTATGATTCTTTGGTACCTTACAACCCATCAAAATCATCACCACCCACATTCTAGTAAAAAACCCTAAATCTGCCAAATTTGGCTAAGTCTGGAATCAGTTCCAACATCACCTTTTTGAATGCCTCCCTTTCTCAACCCTTGTGCATTTTTGAAAATGCATATGAACCATATTGTTAACCATCCTAAGGAATACGAAGTACCACTCTTGACCTTGGTTAGATCATCTTCCAACCCACTTGTTCTTGATGGTTTTGCAGGCAAGAAAATAACTATTCCTGCCAATCTAGTCAACATGCCTACTTTGACAGAAGCTCACACCATCATCCAACCTTCTATGGACCAACTCTTTGCATGGTTGTGTTCTACTCATATAGGTATATCAACATCTACTTCACTTGTTCCAAGTGGTTCTTTGTGCTTATTAAACCCACATGGTTTATAAGGCATCATGACTCATCTGGTATGCAGCCTTAGTTTCAACAAAGTTTGCCATCACTTCCAGACCACCTCAAATGTAACCAATCCAAATTCCTTCTGCCATGATCATCTATATGCCATGAGGATTAATCCGGGGGCGCCACATCTACCATGGTAATCTATATTACTTGCTCTATCTATCAATATAGCCCATGACCCAGGGGAAGCTCTGAGCTCCAAGATCCAAAAAGTTTTTGGTGATATAAAAATAATATTGCCTAAGATCTTTTATCCCATGTTCTCCTTCTAAATCAAGCTTGAATTTCTAGACCCAAGGTTGAAAATGATTGTTACAGCATGTGGACATCATCTACCTTGGAAATAAAAATTTATCAAATATTATCCATGATTATTTTGACTCGAAACGTAATTAATTCCATTCATTTACAAAAACCTAAAAATGCCCCCTATAAAGGAAAGTTTATATTTCTCCAAATCACTACATCAACTTCAGAATCATCTGAGGCCTGTATATCATACCCTATCTTACCACTTAGAAAATAAATATTTTAAAAGAGTTTTAATAATTCTTTTTGCCTATTTTCTTAAATGGCACAAATGAGAAAATAATTACTATAAATACTTTTCTGCCTCAATTAATCCTAAGAAAATTCTCTAATGTTTGAATTGATGTTTGGGACCATCTCCAATCAAAATACCACCTTGGAAAATTCAAAAATATCAAATCCTGCCGTAATGTGCCAAATTATCCTTTATGTAAAACTATGAACCAAAAATCCTCAAACTCTCACTGAAACTTCCAACAAACTTCTCCTCAGCACTAGACACACTCTGGTCGACACCACTTTAGATGATCACTGTAGCACCATCTTGCATGTTGTCCTTGATGTTTGGAAGGAAGTGAGAGATAGAGAAACACCCCCTAGAAAAGCTGTTCAAACTTGCAGCAGCAGTCTCCTTGTCCCCTGCCACTCTACATGGCCATGACCCATCCTCCTCTCTCTCTCCACAGCTCTTAGCATCTTATAAGGAGGCCATGGACCAGCCATAACAATATCCATGGTCTAAGCTCACCATACACCAACCCTCCATGTTAAATAGTCCAGCGGCCACCCCGTTCCCTCCCTCTGCCCCATTTCACGCCATCACTCCTCACCTACCTTGCCCCGAGCTCCAGATCTCACCACCCAACTCCCTATCAGCATGGACAAGGAGAAGAACTCTCCTTGCATCCTTGCTTGCATGCATGAGCATGGTCGACATCGACCTTCCACAACACCTCAGATCCCCTCCATCGTTCCCATCTGGCCCCTCCTGCACACCCCCATCGAGCCTCTGCCTCTGCATGTCACCGGAGAGGGAGTGCTCCTCCTCTCAGCCACTTTCAATATCTCGTGTGCGTGCTATCCTCCCCGTCCCTCTACTCTTGCATGTCATCGACCTAAGATCTCATTGATCCCATGTACCTAACCCTAACTTCCTCTTGCCTCAGGAACCATCACAGACACCACCTCTGTCGAGCCCCGAGGACATCCAAGCTAGCAAGGAGGTGCCAGTTCACTCTCGGATCGAAAACCAAGCTTGCCACCCCTTAGTGAGAACTTCTTCGTGCGCCTCTTCCTCTCTGTGCTCTCCCCGAGCTCCGGGAGCTCGCTAGGTGAGCCACTGACCAGTCCTCGACCGTGTCAGGGTTCGTCCCTATCAGGTAGGGCGTCGGGGGGACAATGGCAGGTAGCCGTCGATTACGTTTAGATCGTGCGGCTAGCGTCGCTCGGTACCGCATCACTGCCTGGCTCTGGTTGATAGCGGGGCCTGCCATAGGTTTTCAAATCTCGTCGACTCCCATGCGCGGTGACTCTAGGCGTTCCTTAATCCCGTGCGTGGCCCAATTCTTCTTAAAGCCTGGCCCAGAATCCTTATCCATTTTATTCTTTTTCCATATTTGTTTTAAATAGCTGTTCAGTTTAAATAAAGTGGAAATTGTATAAAAATGTCCAGATCTAGTTTTCTACATTTAGCCCTGTGTTTTTCACAATATGTAGACCAAGTAACTTATCCAAACAGTATTTAGTGTTTTCTTCGGAATTAAAATACCAAAAAGTTACTAAACAACTCAATAATTCTTTCAGTGATTTCCCAATATCCAAATGGTGCAAACCAAGTTACTCCTGTTAGGTACTTGCTTCACCTACCATCCTTCCATGGACTCGTGCCAAGTTGAGCTATAAATTGACTGTAGCAAAAATGGAAAAAACACTACCCTTCTGCCTTTATAAAATTCCCTTGGTAATTATACAAGATATTCTAGGTTTATTCAAACTCCCAGTGATGGGGTACATCAAGATCTATCAAAACCAGGAGTTCAAGAATTGTTGAGTTCTTGAGGCATTTTGGTGAATTAAAATACTCTATGTAGGGTTATTCCACCAACTAATTAACCTCTTTAGATATAACACTCCTAAAATGATGAATTCAATTTCTACAAAAAGGTATTTAACATACCTACCATCTGACTTGGATTCATATCAAAAGCTTCTGTAGAAAAAATCTAGTGAAAAAGACAAACTGCTCGCAGAACTGACTTTGGGATTTTCCGAAATGCATTATGTTAGTTATTTTGAAGTGTGTCCAACTCTAAAAAATCGTAAACGAAAATATATATAGTAACCCCCTAGGACAAATTTATTTGAGCTACAGATCTTTTCTTGTGAATAATTAGCCTAAACTAGGGTTATTTCCCCTATAAAATCTATATTATTTAATAAAACTATTTTATTTATTTTATTCAGAATTTTGTTAATTACTTTGATTAACAAACATTCACATAAAACCCCCTGCAAAATTTCAATATCACATGCAAAACTAGTTTCTGCAATTTCAACCCAAACATTTGTGGTTTCCATCGAAATGATTCTAGAGCTTTGCAATTATTTTGTCAGAAACATATATGCTCCAAATGGTGTTTGGCAACCCTTTAGTATGTCACCCTACGGTTCGCGAATAATGCAGAAATGATCCAGACTCCTCTCAGATCAATAATCAGAAGCGGGACCTGGAGATCCATTCTGACTCATGCACATTCAGCGATGCTTCTATGATCTTGAGAACCTTTAACACTAGTAACTTAATCCCTTTGTATCACGATATATTACATGTCCGAGATTCGAACATCACTATCCAAATACCTAGTTTGATCTCGTTACCGACATACACTCTTTTTGTGTTCCCGTGATATAACATTCTAGTGATCACATCACTTGCTTGCAAGCTATTCTCAATGTGATATGGACGAGAGGGCCCAGGGTATATATATCCGTCATCGAGATGTACAAATCCCACTCTTGATCCATGAGCCTCTACATAACATCTTCGTAGCACTGAACCCACCTTTATAGTCACCCTTTTACGGTGTGATGTTTGATGTTATCAAGATACTCTTCCGGTGTTAGTGATTAACATGATCTCGTGGTCTAAGCACAAGGATTACTTTGTATGATGTTATAGAAATATAAAATCAATGACTTTGATCGTAATGCTATACTTCGGATGAATGTTCATCACATCATTTCACCAAAGTTGTGACCTCATTAGTAGAGACATCCAGTGTCCATGATCAGGAAATTATGATCATATTGTTAATCAATGAGCTAGTTTAGAGAGAGGCATAACTAGGAACTTTTCATTTGTTTATTAAAAAGACATGTATTAATGTTTCCGTATTAATACAATTATAGCATGCAAAATAAACATCTATCATATACTTGGAATATACATAATAACAACTTTATTATTACATCTGAGGGCATATTCCCTTCAGTCTCCCACTTGCATTAGAGACAATAATCTAGTTACATAGTGATAAATCTAACACCCATGGAGTTCTAGTGTTGATAATGTTTTGCCCTAGGGAGAACTTTAGTCAACAGATCTACAACATTCAGATCCGTGTGTACTTTACAAATATGTATATCTCCATCCTTGACATGCTCTCGGATGGAGTGAAAACGACGCTTAATATGCTTAGAATTGTTGTGAGACCTTGATTCCTTAGCGTTGGCTATGGCTCCATTGTTGTCACAATAGATAACCATTGGGTCCAACGCACTAGGAACCATACCTAGTTCGGGTATGAACTCCTTCATCCACACCGCTTCCTGTGTCGCTTCTACAGAAGCAACATATTCCTCCTCTGTTGTTGATCCAGCCACCATAGGTTGTTCGGAACTCCTCCAACTAACTGCTGCTCCGTTCAAGAGAAATACATAACCAGATTGAGACTTTGAGTCATCCGGATTGGTGTCAAAGCTAGCATCGACATAACACTTGGCGACCAGCTCTTATTCACCTCCGTATACAAGAAACATATCCTTAGTTCTTCTCAAGTACTTAAGGATATTCTTGACCGCTATCCAGTGTTTCGTACATGGATCAGATTGGTACCTGATACGTCCATTTCTGCATCACTATTCTATATCATAATTCACTGTTACTCATTGATATATTTCATATTAAGATGTGATACTTATGTAATTTCATATATTTTTGCATGGTTGATGACTTTTGGAGCATGGACCGCTGCAGTCAGGATTCTGATGGAAAAGGTCCCGTTTGGAGGCAAAATTCGTGAAGATCAGAAAATCCAGGAAAATATATGGAAAAACTTATTTTTCCAGAAGATGAAGGCTGCCAAAAGGAGGAGTGGAGATGGCCCACAGGGGCCCACACCATCCCCTGGCGTGGACCAGCCTAGGTCATGCCACCAGGTGGTGTGGCCGCCCAGGCACACCTCCAGCTCTCCCCTCTGGTGTATATTATCCTCCTGAAACCCTAATACTCGGGAGAGCGACCACAGAAAGATTCCACCGCCTCTGCGGGGCGGAAAACACCGAGAGAGAAAGATCTCTCTAGCAGACAGAATTCTGCCGGGGAATTCGTTCCCAGAGAGGGGAGATCATCACCATCAACACCACTATCAACCTGGACTTCATCGGGATCATCATCACCACCATCATCATCATCATCAGCACCTTCATCACCATCTCCATATCGCTGTAACAATTGGGTTGAATTTTGCATAGTTCTTAGGGGAAACTTTCCCGGTGTTGATTACTCTTTGTAGTTGATGCTATTCAGTGAACCGTTGAATTATTGTTTATGTTCATATTGTTATACATCATTATTCCATCTCTGATCATGATCCATATGATGTCTTGTGAGTAGTTCATTTTCTTCTTGAGGACATGGGAGAAGTCATGTTGTTAGTAGTGGAGTTGTGTTGAGAAAGATTCAATAGTTTGATATTTAAGTTGTGGTGTACTTCTTCTAGTGTTGTCATGTGAACATCGACTACATGACACTTCACCTATATGGGCCTAGGGGAATGCATTGTGTATTTGGCTACTAATCGTAGGGGTTGCCGAAGTGACAGAAACCTGAACCCCCGTTAGGAAACCATTGCACAAGGGACGTGAGGGTCTTATAGTTTAAAGTTGTGGTTAGGTTTCTACCTTAATTACTTTATTGTCCTTACGGATGCTTGCAAGGGGTATAATCACAAGTATGTATTAGTCCTAGTAAGGTCGGTACATTAGCACAGGTTCACCCACACAACACTTAGCAAGTTAAAGAAGATTAATCAACTATATGAAGCGAAAGCACTTGACAGTCTTCCCGTGTGTCCTCGAGAATGTTTGGTCATCTTAAGTAATACAACCGGCTTTTCCTTTGCTTAACAAAGGATTGGGCCACTTGCTTCACCTACCATCCTTCCATGGACTCGTGCCAAGTTGAGCTATAAATTGACTGTAGCGAAAATGGAAAAAACACTACCCTTCTGCCTTTACAAATTCCATTAGTAATTATACAAGATATTCTAGGTTTATTCAAACTCCCAGTGATGGGGTACATCGAGATCTATCAAAACTAGGAGTTCAAGAATTGTTGAGTTCTTGAGGCATTTTGGTGAATTAAAATACTCTATGTAGGGTTATTCCACCAAATAATTAACCTTTGTAGATATAAAACTCCTAAAATGATGAATCCAATTTCTACAAAAGGTATTTAACATACCTACCATCTGACCTTGGATTCATATCAAAATCTTATGTAGAATAAATCTAGTGAAAAAGACCAACTGCTTGCAGAACTAACTTTGGGATTTTCCCAAAGGCATTATGGTAATTATTTTGAAGTGTGTCCAACTCTAAAAAATCGTAAACAAAAATATATATAGTAACCCCATAGGAAAAATTTATTTGAGCTACAAATCTTTTCTTGATCTTGAGGACATGGGAGAAGTCATGTTGTTAGTAGTGGAATTGTGTTGAGAAAGATTCAATAGTTTGATATTTAAGTTGTGGTGTACTTCTTCTAGTGGTGTCAGGTGAACATCGACTACATGACACTTCACCTATATGGGCCTAGGGGAATGCATTGTGTATTTGGCTACTAATCGTAGGGGTTGCCGGAGTGACAGAAACCTGAACCCCCGTTAGGAAACCATTGCACAAGGGACGTCAAGGTCTTATAGTTTAAAGTTATGGTTAGGTTTCTAGCTTAATTACTTTCTTGTCCTTATGGATATTTGCAAGGGGTATAATCACAAGTATGTATTAGTCCTAGGAAGTTCGGTACATTAGGACAGGTTCACCCACACAACACTTAGCAAGCTAAAGAAGATTAATCAACTATATGAAGCGAAAGCACTTGGTAGTCTTCCCGTGTGTCCTCGAGAACGTTTGGTCATCTTAAGTAATACAATCGGCTTGTCCTTTCATTAACAAAGGATTGGGCCACTTGCTGCATTTATTCTTATTGTCTTTTACTTACTCGTACTTTATTTACCTGCATTATGAAAAACCCCTAAAAATCCGTTTGCTAAGTATTTGCAGAGAATTCCTGATCCATAGCACTATCCAGCACCTTCTGCTCCTCATTGGGTTTGACCCTCTTACTTATCGAAAATATTGCGATACACCCCCTATACTTGTGGGTCATCAAGACTATTTTCTGGCGCCGTTGCCGGGGAGTGAAGCGCTATTGGAGAGTGGAACTGGTAAAGGAAACTTCTACTGTGAGTATTGTTTACTTCTGTTAGTTGCTTTATTTTCATTATGGATCATTCGCTGAGTTTCTTATTTCGTAATTCTAATACCACTTCTAAGGTAGTAGATGAACCACCACCTGCTGAGAATGATGCTTTTAAAATACCTACAAGAATTATTGATCATGTTATGGATAACTACTATGTTGGAGATGGAACTGTCCATCCCAGTGATTATTTGCTCTTTATACACGAATTATGCGGGTTGTACAAGTGTGCAGGTATTAATACAGATCAAGCTAAGAAGAAGTTATTCTCATTATGACTGAAAGGAATTGCTGAGGAATGGTATAAGCTGCTGAAGAATGGTCACACTCTTGAATGGGAGGAAATAGTACCTCTCTTTTATTCAAAGTTTTATCCTCCCAGTGAGATTCATAAAGATCGGAATCAAATATACAACTTTTAACCTCTTGATGGAGAGAGTACAGCTCAAGCATGGGGGAGATTGAAGTTACTAATGCTCAAATGTCCCATTCATGAGCTCCCCAACAATATTATTATTAATAACTTTTATGCAAGGCTTTCTCTTCATGATAAGGATTTATTGGATGCTTCTTGTGCTAGATCATTCACTCGCATGGAAGAAGAAGCTAAATGGGATCTTCTGGACCGTATTCAAGACAATGCTGAAGCATGGGAGGATGATAAAGGAAGAAAGTCATGTATAAATTATGATTATGAATGCATTGAATCTTTTATGGGAACTGATGATTTTAAAATATTAGTAATGCTTATGGTCTTGATTTACAAGTTATTCAAAATTGTTTTAAGGCGTTTGCTTCTTATATTGAAATCCCAAAAAAAGGGATGGAGCAAGTACCATGCACCTTATAAAGATATTGTTGACTGTGTTCCTATTGGGAGTACTGAGTTTTACACTATAGATCACATCTTACCTGAACCTTATATCGAGAAAATACCCTTCCCAGATAAGGTAAAGGATCATCCTATGATAACTAGTGTAATTACTAAAAGTGCAAAGAGAAATGTAAAGCTTTATAAAGAAATTATGCATGAAATCAGTCCCTACGAATTGGAAGAGATTGATGTGGTTATTCGCCTTGCTAATAGAGAGACCATATCTCCAATTGGTATTGTGTGGGATGTAGAAGTTCTTTTTGGTAGGATTAAATATCCTTCTGATTTTCTAGTACTTGGTTCAGCTACTAGTAAAACTTATCCCATCATTTTTGGTAGACCTTTCTTGAGTACTTGTGGAGCTATTATAGATTGCAAGAGGGAGAAAATATTGACTAAGTGTGATGGGGAATCTTATGAGTTTAATTTTTTGAAATTTACTAAAGAACCTTGTGAAAATAAAACCCATAATGAGGATTTTCGAGTTGAACAACTTGCGTCTATTTCTCTTGATCCTAACCATGCTTTGCAACAATTTATGGAAGACCACGAAAGTGAGATCTTCATGGAAGAAAGGAATGAGATTAACGAGATTCTCCGTCGTCAACCCAAGATGCTTAAGCATAACTTTCCTGTAGAAGACTTGGGTACCACGTTGCCACCTAAAAAGTATCCGGTCTTCGATCTAAAACCTATCCCTTACGATCTTAAATATGCTTATATTGATGATAAAAAGATATATCCTGTTATTATTAGCTCTAAACTTTCAGGGAAGGAAGAGGAACGATTATTGGAGGTTTTGAAGAACCACTGAGGGGCTATGGGCTATACTCTGGATGATTTAAAAGGGATTTCTCCTACTATATGTCAGCATGCTATCAATATAGAACCAGATGCAAAGCCAGTAGTAGAGCACCAACGGTGTCTAAATCCTAAAATGAAGGAAGTGGTAAGAAATGAGGTATTGAAACTCCTTGATGCTGGTATTATTTACCCTATTACTAATAGTGAATGGGTTAGTCCTATTCATTGTGTTCCTAAAAGAGGAGGAATTACCGGTGTTCCTAATAACAATGATTAGCTTATTTCCAAAAGAAGAGTAGTAGACTATAGAATGTGTATTGATTTTAGGAAAGTTAACAAAGTTACTAAGAAAGATCATTACCCACTTCCTTTTATCGATCAAATGTTAGAAAGGTTGTCTAAAAAGACCCATTTTTGTTTTCTTGATGGATTTTCCGGTTTCTCTCAAATTCTTGTTAAACAACAAGATCAAGAAAAAACTACTTTTACATGCCCTTACGGAACCTATTATTATAGACGTATGCCTTTTGGTTTATGTAATGCTCCTACTACTTTTCAAAGATGCATGTCTGCTATTTTTCATGGTTTTTGTGAGGAAATTGTGGAAGTATTCATGGATAACTTCTCCGTCTATGGAACTTCCTTTGATAATTGTCTGCACAACCTTGATAAAGTTCTGCAGAGGTGTGAAGAAACTAATCTTGTTCTTAATTGGGAGAAATGCCACTTCATGGTTAATGAAGGGATTGTCCTTGGGAATAAGGTTTCCGAAAGAGGCATAGAGGTGGATCGAGCTAAAGTTGAGGCAATTGAGAAATTGCCCTGCCAAAAGACATCAAAGGTATTCATAGTATCCTTGGTCATGATGGTTTCTATAAAAGGTTGATGAAAGATTTCTCTAAGATATTAAAACCCCTTACTAATCTTCTTCGAAAACATGTACCCTTTGTTTTTGATGATGATTGTAAGGAAGATTTTGAAAATCTTAAGAAGGCTTTAACTACATCTCCTATCGTTCAACCACCTGATTGGAGTTTACCCTTTGAAATAATGTGTGATGCTAGTGATTTTGCTGTAGGTGCTGTCCTTGGGCAATGAATTGATAAAAAGTTAAACATTATTCATTATGCTAGTAAGACTCTTGATGCTGCTCAAAGGAATTATGCTACTACTGAAAAAAATTCCTAGCTGTCGTTTTTGCTTATGATAAGTTTAGACCTTATATTGTACACTCAAAAGTCACCATTCATACTGATCATGCTGCTATTAAGTACCTTATGACGAAGAAGGATGCTAAGCCTAGGCTTATTAGATGGGTGCTCTTTTACAAGAGTTTGATCTACATATTGTAGATAGGAAAGGTGCTGAAAATCCTGTTGTTGATAATCTATCTTGGTTGGAAAATATCTCTTTTGATCCTATGCCTGTTAATGATAGTTTCCCAAATGAACAGTTGGCCACAATAGGGGTAAGCTTACGAGGAAGTCCTTGGTATGCTGACTATGCTAACTTTATTGTCTCCAAGTATTTTCCTCCAACTTTCATAGCTCAGCAAAGAAGGAAGTTCTTTTATGATTTGAGGCATTATTTTTGGGATGACCCACATTTATCTAAAGAATGAGTGGATGGTATTATGCGAAGATGTGATCCAGAATACAAACAAAAGGAGATATTGCGGAAATGTCATGGTAGTGCCTATGGAGGACATCATGCAGGGGATAAAACTGGGCAAAAGGTGCTACAATCAGGTTTCTACTGGCCTAACCTTTTTTAAGATGCAAGAAAATTCGTTTTACCTTGTGACGAGTGTCAGCGTGTTGGTAATATTTCTATTCGCAATGAAATCCGATGAACTACTCTCTAGTTATTGAACCTTTTGATTGCTGGGGATTTGACTTTATGGGTCATTTTCCTCCCTCGAAAGGTTATACTCACATTCTTGTTGCCGTTGATTATGTTACTAAGTGGGTAGAAGCCATACCTATGAAGAGTGCTGACGGGGGGACCTCTCTAAAAATGCTTAAGGATGTTATCTTTCCTAGGTTTGGAGTGCCTACGTATCTCATGACTGATGGAGGTTCTCATTTCATTCATGGTGGTTTTAGAAAGACCCTTGCTAAATATGATGTTAATCATAGAATTCCATCAGCTTATCACCCCCAAACTAGTGGGCAAGTAGAGTTATCAAATAGAGAAATTAAATCCATCTTGCAAAATGCTGTTAATAGATCTAGAAAAAACTAAGGTAAAAAGTTGAACGATGCTTTATGGGCTTATAGGACTGCCTATAAAAACCCTATGGGGATGTCTCCTTATAAAATGGTTTATGGGAAAGCTTGTCACCTACCTTTAGAATTAGAACACAAAGCTTATTGGGCAGTTAAAGAACTTAATAGAGATTGTAAGCTTGCTGGTGAAAAAAGATTATTTGACTTAAGTTCTTTGGATGAATGGAGGAGTGAAGCTTATGAGAATGCTAGACTCTTTAAGGAAAAAGTTAAAAGATGTCATGAAAAGCGAATACTTAAGAGATAATTCCATGTTGGTGATAAATTTCTATTCTATAGGTCTCGTCTTAGATTTTTTGCAGGAAGCTATTGTCAAAATTGGAAGGACCTTGTGTTATTGAAGAAGTGTACCGTTCAGGAGCAATAAAGATTTCTTCGTTAAAAGATAACACTACACAAGTGGTGAATGGGCAGCGACTTAAGCACTACATTGCTGGAGATTCTTATAATGAAGATGTTGATGCTTTTCAAGTTATAACTTCGGAAAAATTTATCAAAAACCAAATTCAGAGACCTACAGAGTCTGTTTTCGAATAGGTAACAATTCTGATAAGAAAAGTTCCGTGAAAGATCTGTCCAATTATATTTTTGCAGTTTTTATCCAATAAGGAAAGCAACTAAGCGAAAGAGGGACGAAAACAGAGCCAGGGTCGCTCACACCACCCTCTGGCGCGGGCCCACCCCTGGCCACGCCACCGGGTGGTGTGGCCACCTCGGACTCCGTCTCCGACTCGTGTTCATCCAGTACCTTCCTTTTGTTGTGAAACTTCGTAATATCCCCCGGATCTCCTAAAGTTCGTATATCATGTTCTCGTCGTGTTTTTGTTTCGATCTGTTTCTGACAGGTAAAGTCCTAGAGTTGGAGCCACAATGTCTTCCTCTGGGTCAGACAAGGAAGATTCCTCTACGAATATCATCAACCCCTACATGAGAGAGTGAAGATTCATCTCAAGGAATTATTGCTTGAAGATGGAGAGGTACGGATAAAGGTGGTTCAAGGCCCTAAAGGTGAAGGAAGTCTGGAAGACAGGATGGAAGCATTGGAGCAAGAAGTCTTTAGGTACAAGAAGATGGTAGAACGCGAAGTGGGTATCATCCATAAGATTTGTTCCAAACTCATCGCCGAGCACCAAAAGGAGACTACTGAGCTCAAGGATGAAGTCCTCTCACTTCGCCAAACAACCAACAAAATGCAAGCACAGCTCTACGACGTTCAAAATCAAAAACTGTGAGTATTAGGTTAGGTTTAAACGCATAAGTGCTGCTGCAAGTTTCAGGATGCTGGAGACCACGATGTCCTTTGTTGATGGGGAGCCCTTACCCTGTAAGTCGGACGATGAAGAGAGGATACCACCACCACCGAAGGAGTAATTCATCATCAGGTTTGGCATCCCCTTGGTTTGTTCCAAGCTTGGGGGAGTGCCGCGGTATCACATCACTATCTTCTATCTTTTTACCTTTTTAGTAGAGTCATATCATGAAAAGAGAAGTTATCATGTAGGATGGTTTGCATTTTGGAAGTGTCCCCTCTCTCGTTAGATATGTATCCCTTGGTGTGAGTTGCCGTTATGGAATATTAATGAGAAGTTCTATCATTTACTCTTTTTGCATATCTTATATTAGTTTTCAATTTGTGGTTATATGATTGATCTTGTTGTTAGTATTTGTATCACTTTGGTATCATTGAGTTAATTTAGTTGGTTTTGGCAAACCTAGCTCGGTCAGTAACAACACTATTTTTGAGAGTTGAATGAAAAGATTAAAGTACTCTAAAGAAGAAATATAATTTTATCATCTTTCTTACTTGATTTGCTCATAAGTTTAGTATTCTCCGGTTAAGATCTTTTGTGCTTCCAAGGAAGATTGCATGTTTGTCTTTATCACTTGTATGTTTGTTTGTTTCCTTCAACTCTTATACTTGCTACCCAGCCTTGCTAGCCAAAAACCTGTACTGAGAGGGAATTCTTGTCGTGCATCCAATCCTTAAACCAAAACATATGCCATTTGTGTCCACCATACCTACCTATTAGCATTATTGCTATTCCAAGTAAATTCATGTTTCTATCTACCTTCCAAATTAAACTTGTTATGTGAAAATTAGTGATTAAAGCTCTCACGAACTTGATGGCACTCCTTTACTTTCTTGCATTTAATAAACATGACCCATTGGGTCCTTCTTTGTTGCGTATATGCTTGCGCTTTATGAGTTGAAGTTAGCAGAACCATGTATCATGGGGAACGCTTTCAACGTTCCACTGGTACTTTATACCTCGTTGATATCATGATTCTTTTGCCTATGTATCCCGGCGGTGTGAAATAAAAGGGGAACTTGTAAGATCATGGAGTTTATATGTGTGTTAGAGAAACGCCTGGGCCGCTAGCCTAAGCCATGCCTAATCATGGTGGAAACTTGCAGCATAACCGTAATGAGCACTCTATGAAGCATCTTCAATAAAAACCTATGCAAATAGCAAATAAAAGGATCGCTGAGATGCTCATTGTCTTCTTGCCTTGTCATTTTGATTATGGGATAGCTCTTGTATCATGTGCAAGGGGTACCCCATTGCTGGTTCTCTATGATACATATGTATTTACAATGACAAGAGCTTACCTGTGGCTGAAGTTGAGTAGCATGAGGTTCGGTACGCGTAAGTAAGGGGCATGAGATTTCAACTTATAACTTGTCAAGCATATCCTCTTAGTTGTGTCGCTTTAACCTAAATCACCTAAAGATTCCTATGATAGGGGCAATGATAGCTGAAAGCTAATAAGTACCATAATTTTTGGGAGCTCTTTATGAAACTTGAAATCCCTGCTTCCCTCTGTGAAGGGCCTTTCTTTTACTTTTCAGTTGAGTCAGTAAACGTATTCCCTTCTATCTCAGCAAGTATTTTGAGTTTTTGTGTTTCATTCATTCATATGATGATTTATTCAATCATGTTTCTTACGTTCCTTGTTTTGCACATTGCTCTTATCTTGGTGTCTACTACTTTGAAAGCTATCATTGAAAATCAGTTATTTCTGAACTCCAGCAAATTATCAACTATTCTTTGACCAAGAGCTAAGTTTGCCATTACCAATTATGATTCACTTTATGTATCTTTATTGTGTTTCCTTTACTTATTGCAAGTTAAGTTATATAATAGTGAGTTGTCTTCTATTATGATCTATGTATTGATGAATGTGATGCTTCTTGTTCATATCGGGATGATCAGGATCATCATCACCACCATCATCATCAGCACCTTCATCACCATCTCCATATGACTATAACAATTGGGTTGAATTTTGCATAGTTCTTAGGGGAAACTTTCCCGGTGTTGATTACTCTTTGTAGTTGATGCTATTGAGTGAACCATTGAATTATTGTTTATGTTCAGATTGTTATACATCATTATTCCATCTCTGATCATGATCCATATGATGTCTTGTGAGTAGTTCATTTTCTTCTTGAGGACATGGGAGAAGTCATGTTGTTAGTAGTGGAGTTGTGTTGAGAAAGATTTAATAGTTTGATATTTAAGTTGTGGTGTACTTCTTCTAGTGTTGTCATGTGAACGTCGACTACATGACACTTCACCTATATGGGCCTAGGGGAATGCATTGTGTATTTGGCTACTAATTGTAGGGGTTGCCGATGTGACAGAAACCTGAACCCCTGTTAGGAAACCATTGCACAAGGGACGTCAGGGTCTTATAGTTTAAAGTTGTGGTTAGGTTTCTACCTTAATTACTTTCTTGTCCTTATGGATGTTTGCAAGGGGTATAATCACAAGTATGTATTAGTCCTAGGAAGGTCGGTACATTAGCACAGGTTCACCCACACAACACTTAGCAAGTTAAAGAAGATTAATCAACTATATGAAGCGAAAGCACTTGACAGTCTTCCCGTGTGTCCTCGAGAACGTTTGGTCATCTTAAGTAATACAACTGGATTGTCCTTTGCTGAACAAAGGATTGGGCCACTTGCTTCACCTACCATCCTTCCATGGACTCGTGCAAAGTTGAGCTATAAATTGACTGTAGCGAAAATGGAAAAAACACTACCCTTCTGCCTTTACAAATTCCCTTAGTAATTATACAAGATATTCTAGGTTTATTCAAACTCCTAGTGATGGGGTACATCGAGATCTATCAAAACTAGGAGTTCAAGAATTGTTGAGTTCTTGAGGCATTTTGGTGAATTAAAATACTCTATGTAGGGTTATTCCACCAAATAATTAACCTCTGTAGATATAAAACTCCTAAAATGATGAATCCAATTTCTACAAAAGGTATTTAACATACCTACCATCTAACCTTGGATCCATATCAAAATCTTCTGTAGAATAAATCTAGTGAAAAAGACAAACTGCTTGCAGAACTGACTTTGGGATTTTCCCAAAGGCATTATGGTAATTATTTTGAAGTGTGTCCAACTCTAAAAAATCGTAAACGAAAATATATATAGTAACCCCATAGGACAAATTTATTTGAGCTACAAATCTTTTCTTGATCTTAAGGACATGGGAGAAGTCATGTTGTTAGTAGTGGAATTGTGTTGAGAAAGATTCAATAGTTTGATATTTAAGTTGTGGTGTACTTCTTCTAGTGGTGTCATGTGAACATCGACTACATGACACTTCACCTATATGGGCCTAGGGGAATGCATTGTGTATTTGGCTACTAATCGTAGGGGTTGCCGGAGTGACAGAAACCTGAACCCCCGTTAGGAAACTATTGCACAAGGGATGTCAGGGTCCTATAGTTTAAAGTTATGGTTAGGTTTCTACCTTAATTACTTTCTTGTCCTTACGGATGTTTGCAAGGGCTATAATCACAAATATGTATTAGTCCTAGGAAGGTCGGTACATTAGGACAGGTTCACCCACATAACACTTATCAAGCTAAAGAAGATTAATCAACTATATGAAGCGAAAGCACTTGATAGTCTTCCCGTGTGTCCTCGAGAACGTTTGGTCATCTTAAGTAATACAATCGGCTTGTCCTTTCATGAACGAAGGATTGGGCCACTTGCTGCATTTATTCTTATTGTATTTTACTTACTCGTACTTTATTTACCTGCATTATCAAAAACCCCTAAAAATCCGTTTGCTAAGTATTTGCAGAGAATTCCTGATCCATAGCACTAGCCAGCACCTTCTGCTCCTCATTGGGTTCGACACTCTTACTTATCGAAAATATTGCGATACACCCCCTATACTTGTGGGTCATCAAGACTATTTTCTGGCGCCGTTGCCGGGGAGTGAAGCGCTATTGGAGAGTGGAACTGGTAAAGGAAACTTCTACTGTGAGTATTGTTTACTTCTGTTAGTTGCTTTATTTTCATTATGGATCATTCGCTGAGTTTCTTATTTCGTAATTCTAATACCACTTCTAAGGTAGTAGATGAACCACCACCTGCTGAGAATGATGCTTTTAAAATACCTACAAGAATTATTGATCATGTTATGGATAACTACTATGTTGGATATGGAACTGTCCATCCCGGTGATTATTTGCTCTTTATACATGAATTATGCGGGTTGTACAAGTGTGCAGGTATTAATACAGATCAAGCTAAGAAGAAGTTATTCTCATTATGACTGAAAGGAATTGCTGAGGAATGGTATAAGCTGCTGAAGAATGGTCACACTCTTGAATGGGAGGAAATAGTACCTATCTTTTATTCAAAGTTTTATCCTCCTAGTAAGATTCATAAAGATCAGAATCAAATATACAAATTTTAACCTCTTGATGGAGAGAGTACAGCTCAAGCGTGGGGGAGATATTATAGATTGTGGAGATATTATAGATTGTGAATCAAATATCCCATCATTTTTGGTAGACCTTTCTTGAGTACTTGTGGAGCTATTATAGATTGTAAGAGGGAGAAAATCTTGACTAACTGTGATGGGGAATCTTGTGAGTTTAGTTTTTTGAAATTTACTAAAGAACCTTGTGAAAATAAAACCCATAATTTGGATTTTCGAGTTGAACAACTTGCGTCTATTTCTCTTGCTCCTAACCATGCTTTGCAGCAATTTATGGAAGACCACGAAAGTGAGATCTTCATGGAAGAAAGGAATGAGATTGACGAGATTCTCCGTCGTCAACCTAAGATGCTTAAGCATAACTTGCCTGTAGAAGACTTGGGTACCACGTTGCCACCTAAAAAGTATCCGGTCTTCGATCTAAAACCTATCCCTTACGATCTTAAATATGCTTACATTGATGATAAAAAGATATATCCTGTTATTATTAGCTCTAACCTTTCAGGGAAGGAAGAGGAACGATTATTGGAGGTTTTGAAGAACTACCGAGGGTCTATGGGCTATACTCTGGATGATTTAAAAGGGATTTCTCCTACTATATGTCAGCATGCTATCAATATAGAACCAGATGCAAAGCCAGTAGTAGAGCACCAACGGTGTCTAAATCCTAAAATGAAGGAAGTGGTAAGAAATGAGGTATTGAAACTCCTTGATGCTGGTATTATTTACCCTATTACTGATAGTGAATGGGTTAGTCCTGTTCATTGTGTTCCTAAAAAAGGAGGAATTACCGGTGTTCCTAATAACAATGATTAGCTTATTCCCCAAAGAATAGTAGTAGGCTATAGAATGTGCTTTGATTTTAGGAAAGTTAACAAAGTTACTAAGAAAGATCATTACCCACTTCCTTTTATCGATCAAATGTTAGAAAGGTTGTCTAAAAGACCCATTTTTGTTTCCTTGGTGGATTTTCCGGTTTCTCTCAAATTGCTGTTAAACAACAAGATCAAGAAAACACTACTTTTACATGCCCTTACGGAACCTATTATTATAGACGTATGTGTCACATCCCAAAATTTTCCAAATTTTGAAATGTGAAAATTTTAAACAAAAGACAGAACCAAGTTCTTTGAAATTCAGAAGGAACAAAAACTTTTGGAACATTTAAATATAATGCCTCCAAAACCCAAGCCAAATAAAATGGTTTTTGTTTGTAAGTGGTGTGCATGTTTTAAAATCCCAAATCATGAAGCATGCATGAGCATCTTGACTTGGGTGCATTTTAAAAACCTAAGAGAAGTGAAAAATATCTCAAACCCTAAAACTCTAATTATTTGTTAACACTAAGAACAACACAATACTATGGATATACTCCATATTTATATTACACAAAGAACTCCTATGAGAGATAAAAAGATAAAGGGCAATATAATAAAACAATAGAGATTGGTTTCATCCAATTTGGAGCCATGGATAAAAAGATATGAATTATTTTGAGAATATATTTAATAAAGGCAATATTAGCTATTAAAACCAAATTGAATAAATTTGGTTAGAAAAATTTGAGTTAGAAAGTAAATGTGTTCTATAATGCCCTAAAAACCTAATTTGAGTTTTACAAATTTTTAGAAATTTGTTTGATTCAAATTGGATCATTAAATCAAAAGATATTTAAGAAAACAGAAAAAGAAAAAGAAAAACTGTAGAAAAAAACAGAAGCAACAGCTCGGCCCAAATCCTAGCCCACTAAGCCCACCCGGCACTCCCCTTTCCCCCTCTGTTTCTCACCGTCCCCTTCTTCACCCCCCTCACTGACGGCTCGACCCCACGCCCACGTTACCTGCCACCTCAGCTTCTTCCACCGCGACGAACAGCCCCTCTCCCTCCCTCTGCCATTTCCAAATCGGCTCGAATTCGTGCGTTTGCGCAATTAATTCTCCACTCTGAGCCCTGCCTCTTAACCGCCACTCCCTCCTCTTCATTTTCCCTCAAGCCCCACAACCCCGGAGCCACTAGGCTGCTCGGAATCGAGCTCGAACCACTGCGGCCACCGACGAGCTCCGGCGAGGATTCCGGAAAGAACTCACTGCCCCACACCTTCCCCTTTGTCATGTTAGCTTCTCCATGTCCTGACGCGTGTTTTAACCCCGGCTATGTGCCTTCTCGTGCTCTAGGTCGACGACACGGACCAAGTCCGGCGAGCTCCCTCTGCCGCCACCGTCCGACAGTTTTTTCGGTAAGGGCAAGGTTTTCGCCGCCCTCTTTTGGCCACAACCAGCTCCTACACGACCAGGCGTACTCCTCTGACCCCCTGTTTTGTTTGCTCGAGCCCCAGGTCGACGACACGGCCTCGGAGACACGAGCTCCGCCGTCGGCATGTACTCCGGCGAGGAATTCCCGGCGAATCTGAGCGCCCCTTCATCGACCGCGAGCATCCCCGAGACCACCTCGACCGCGGCGATCGCTAGTAATAGTCCACGGTCTCCCTGCCCCTCTATAACCACCGGAGCACCACCCGTTCGACGCGTCGCCGCCGCGCCGCCGCCCGCCGATCAGGGTCGACACGCTGAGCACCGTACGATCTTAATCCAACGGCTTAGATAGATCACTTAGCGAAACGGTACGCGCTAATCTAGATCGCTTGTTGCCACTTAAAATCCAACGGCTCGTAGCAGTCGATCCACCCAAACCGATACCGGCCAATAAGAACATGCCACGTCGCCCAGGCTATTTGTTTAAATTAGGAAATAGACAGAATAAATCTTAAACTTAGAAATTCAATAACTTTTGATCCACAAATCAGAAAAATACAAATTTGGTGTCTATGGATTCAGAAAAATAAGACCTTTATTATAGAAGCCTTGTTTCACACTTTTGCTTCTGGAAAATTTGAATTTTAGGCAGAACCTTTTTAGGAGTATTTTACCCATAAAAATTGTTTTATAAATTATTTTTGGGTGAATCTTTTTGCTATGGATGGCAAATTGAACCCTCTGTCCAGTGAGACCAAAATATAAATTTGGTTGACTATCCCTAATAGCATGGGAATTATTTAGTGAGTCTAGCCTTTCCAAATGCTAGAAATTATTTCTAATTATTACAATTACACAAATGGTTGCATTTGTAATCTTGCAATTGTAAAATGTTCAGAAAACACTTAGTATTGTTCAAAACCTTGTTATAACAATTTGTGCAATAAAATTTCCATCTTGCATGCTTGCATGATTTTGTATTGCCATTAGTGTTGACTTTGTGCATGTTTTGTCTTGTTTGTTTTGTTTGATAGATTGTGTGGATTGTCAAGTGTGTTACTACAAAGAGTGTACCAACACCACCAACTACTAATGCAAGTGGCATTATCATCCATGTCCTACTATTTTTCATTACACTTAGTGGATTTTTGTAGTATGCATGATAGGACTACTATGATACTATGCTATGCTATATCCTATTAGGATATCCTTTATATATCCCTTAGTGGAAATACTGTAGTTGTAGTATGCTTAGCCCTGCTATAGATTCGGGGTAGAATATACCATATTGTGATTATATGAAGTGTTGGAAAAAAATATGTTTTATATAATAAAACAAGGACTCAATGAATCACCTGGGTGGAGTGTGGATACTTAGTTGAGAATAAGGTGGCAACGAAGGGAACCATGTCTATGGCTATCTCTTTCGTGTGTGCACTAGAAGAATACCATCCAGGAACTTAGAGATTGAACATGTTTCTCGTACAATGGCTTTCATGTACAGCCACATGCCAAATGGGCTCTGGCCTAGTCAACTACATAGTGGGAGACCCATGCATTGGTACCTCTTCAGGTTAACTAGAATTATGCATTGGAGGTTTATCCTTGCATTGGTGCCTGGTAGACATGCTGGCATTATGTATTGGGAGGATTTCTATGGAAAGACTTTGTCACATTCTCGATCTGCCTGTACTCCATCTTGGTCAGTACTAATCCAGCGGCCACTGGTGGCGTCAACACGAGATTGTGTCTTGTGGGTAAAGTGTACAACTTCTGCAGAAGATTAAATTCTAAGTACTTAGCCGTGTCCCCGGTTATGGACAACTCTGAGCAACTAAGGCCTGAAGCTATGGAAGATCTCGACATTCTAATTTCTCAATGTAAAACTTAATGGTGACAACAAGAGATTAGAAGAACTTGGAGTTTGCCAAGGAGTTCAGAAAGTTATTGAAAGATCAAAACTATTTTTTTACAAACATAGGATAAAACCATATTGCTTTCTGCAAATGAGCCTAAGATCTACTTAGCCAAATGTGCATGTAGTGATAGTCCAACTTATATGCACAAACTTGTGACACTTGCCAATACATTCAAAGTATTGACCCTTTGTGGCTGCAACCTATCATGTTGCAGGTTATTATATTGATGAGTATGGATTGATGATAGAGGTTATGAGTCTGCACCCAACATGTTTGCCTGTGGCACATGAATATGAAGGACTCCATGCTTTACTTGTATTCTGCTGCTTTGTAATAAGATAGCCTATGGCTATAGGTTTGTAATAAAGTATTCATATTCTGGATCATGCGATGTAATATGACCTTTGTATCTTGATATTACATCTTAAACTGTGGGTGCTAGCTATTCGATCCAGGGACTAGCACTGTAATCACAGGGATTCAAACCAAGCCTGGTTTGGGTCTTTACAGATGGTATCAGAGCATTGTGTTGTCTGTAGGTTCGTAACCCTAGGAATTGGACAAACCCCTTGTTAGGAATGAACTAATTTTATACTTAGTAGGTTTTCTCGTATACCTTGATCATTCTTTACTGAATCTCTTCTCCTTCAAACATGTAGAGGACCAGCCTTTGCTTTCTCCAAGGACTTTGAAGATGCATCATGCCAACAAGGAGATCAAGATACAAGTTGGGACAAGTCCTCGAGCTTGCAAAATATGTCGAGAAGTAGGCCACACCTCTAAGGAACATCAAGATCAATGTCCATTTTGTGATCACAACCATCTAGTTGGAGAATGCCCCACATCTCAAGTTACTTGTTACCTATGTGAAGGAACCAACCACATTCCTGCCAAGTGCCATCTCGACTTCATAGTGCAACAAGTGAAAGAACAAGTGAAGGATGGAATGTATCAAGCTCTTGGGAAGAAAGAAGAAAACCTTAGCCATATCACCTGCTCCAAATGCAAGAAAGAAGGACACAATATCAATGAATGCCCAGAGAAGGAAGTTCAAGAAAACCACAACAACACTTCAAGAAAAAGTACTCGAGACATGACAAAAGCGTTTTGCCATCGCTGTCGGAAGATAGGACACTTCACCGATGATTGCCGAACTCGAAAGAGAGCTCCCACTGATGTTATCATAGTGCGAACCATGAGACATTAGATTGCATACCAATTATCATGTTCGAGTTATCGATATCGTGTTAGTATATGGATCATGCTGACCTATGTGGTATGACCATACTAGGTTGCTTGTTTCAAGAAAACTTGTTGTTTTCTTCTATAATGAGTTAAAGTCAGAAGTTGCTAAGTGATTGGTTGCTTGATGAATGTTTGATTGAACTGGTTGTTTTGGGTTGAGTGTGTTAGAACTCCCTTAAACCTATCTATCTATCTATCTATCTATCCTTACTTATCCCTATTAAACCAACAGATGCCTCCAAGACGCGCCAACGACCATGATAACAATGGAGACAACAACAACAACAACAATGAAAATGAGATGCAACAGATGATGACTGCATAGACTCAGCTAATGCAAATGATGGCACAATTCATGGCAACCATCAACAAATAGAATCAGAACAACAACAATAACAACAACAATCCACCACCTCTGGATATGCTCACTAGATTTATGAGGTTGAGACCTGCAAAGTTCTCTGGTACTTCTGATCCAATGGTAGCTGATGACTGGTTATGTTCAGTGAACAAAGACCTAGTGACTGTTGGATGCTCTGATGCTGAGAAAGTGAGATTTGCAGCGCACTTGCTTGAAGGCCCTGCAGCTACGTGGTGGGACAACTTTCAAGTCACTCACCCCATTGAAGAAGTGACTTGGGAAATATTTGAAGATGGTTTTCGCGCTAATCATATCTCTTTAGGCGTGATGAGTCTGAAGAATAAGGAGTTTCACAACCTTAAACAGCGTCACCGCAGCATTGCTGAATATATTGAGGAATTCAACAATCTATCACGTTATGCTCCAGATGATAATGATACTGATGCTAAGAGGAAGGAAAAGTTCCTAGATGGACTAAATGATGAAGTTTCCATGCAATTATCAGTTTCTTATGTTCCAACTTATCAATCACTATGTGACAAAGCTATAATTTTAGAGAGTAAGAAGAACAAAGTTGAGAACAGGAAGAGGAAGCATAGCTTTGACAAATAACACTCAGGATCATCATAGAAGATGCGTTCATTCAGAAAGGACAATGGAAATTCTGGATCACATCAGCATGAAGGAAATGGACATAATCACCATCACCAGAATCATCACATCAATAATGGAAGTGGTAGTAACAATGTGAATGGTACTAACAATGGAAATAACCTTGGTCAAAACCAACATAATGATCCCAAGAAAGACATTAGCCAGTTGAAGTGTTACAATTGTAAGCAACTTGGACACTTTGTAGCAAATTGTCCTGAGAAGAAGAAGAAGAATGAGAATGTTGGAGACTCTAATGGGAGCAATTCCAGTGTGACCCATAAAGGACATGTGAACCACATCAACATGTATGGAACCCTTGAAGAACTAGATGGTGTGGAAGGTAAGCTTTAGCTAACTTAATTCAGTGGTATAAGAATCTCAAGATGGAGAAATGTTAACAACCTTTGGATGTCAATCTTTTGGACCCTTAGCCAAGTGAATCAAATGCAACCCAACAAAGTTTCCTTTTAAGGGTGGTAGCACCCAAGTATCCTAAAACCCAACCTATTATTTCTAGCCTTCTCGAATCTCGGGACGAGATTCCTTTTAAGGGTGGTAGTCTGTCACATCCCAAAATTTTCCAAATTTTGAAATGTGAAAATTTTAAACAAAATAAAGAACCAAGTTCTTTGAAATTCAGAAGGAACAAAAACTTTTGGAACATTTAAATATAATGCCTCCAAAACCCAAGCCAAATAAAATGGTTTTTGTTTGTAAGTGGTGTGCATGTTTTAAAATCCCAAATCATGAAGCATTCATGAGCATCTTGACTTGGTTGCATTTTAAAAACCTAAGAGAAGTGAAAAATATCGCAAACCCTAAAACTCTAATTATTTGTTAACACTAAGAACAACACAATACTATGGATATACTCCATATTTATATTACACAAAGAACTCCTATGAGAGATAAAAAGATAAAGGGCAAAATAATAAAACAATAGAAATTGGTTTCATCCAATTTGGAGCCATGGATAAAAAGATATGAATTATTTTGAGAATATATTTAATAAAGGCAATATTAGCTATTAAAACCAAATTGAATAAATTTGGTTAGAAAAATTTGAGTTAGAAAGTAAATGTGTTCTATAATGCCCTAAAAACCTAATTTGAGTTTTACAAATTTTTAGAAATTTGTTTGATTCAAATTGGATCATTAAATCAAAAGGTATTTAAGAAAACAGAAAAAGAAAAAGAAAAACTGTAGAAAAAAAAAACAGAAGCAACAGCTTGGCCCAAACCCTAGCCCACTAAGCCCACCCGGCACTCTCCTTTCCCCCTATGTTTCTCACCGTCCCCCTCTTCACCCCCCTCACTGACGGCTCGACCCCACGCCCACGTCACCTGCCACCTCAGCTTCTTCCACCACGACGAACAACCCCTCTCTCTCCCTCTGCCGTTTCCAAATCGGCTCAAATTCATGCGTTTGTGCAATTAATTCTCCACTCCGAGCCCTGCCTCTTAACCGCCACTCCCTCCTCTCCGTTTTCCCTCAAGCCCCACAACCCCGGAGCCACTAGGCTACTCGAAATCGAGCTCGAACCACTGCGGCCACCGACGAGCTCCGGCGAGGATTCCGGCAAGAACTCACTGCCCCGCACCTTACCCTCTGTCATGTTAGCTTCTCCGTGTCCTGGCGCGTGTTTTAACCCCGGCTATGTGCCTTCTCGTGCTCCAGGTTGATGACACGGACCAAGTCCGGCGAGCTCCCTCTGCCGCCACCGTCCGACGGTTTTTCCGGTAAGGGCAAGGTTCCCGCCGCCCTCTTTTGGCCACAACCAGCTCCTACACGACCAGGCGTACTCCTCTGACCCCCTGTTTTGTCTGCTCAATCCCCAGGTCAACGACACCGCCTCGGAGACACGAGCTCCGCCGTCAGCAAGTACTCCGGCGAGGAATTCCCGGCGAATCTGAGCGCCCCTTCATCGATCGCGAGCATCCCCGAGACCACCTCGACCACGACGATCGCTGGTAATAGTCCACGGTCTCCCTGCCCCTCTAGAACCACCGGAGAACCACCCGTCCGACGCGTCGCCGCCGCGCACCATCGCCAGCGTCGCTAGTCTGTGGTCGACACGCTGAGCACCGTCTGATCTTAATCCAACGGCTTAGATAGATCACTTAGCGAAACGGTACGGGCTAATCTGGATCGCCCGTTGCCACTTAAAATCCAACGGCCCGGCAGCAGTCGATCCACCCGAACCGGTACCGTCCAATAAGAACACGCCACGTCGCCCAGGCTATTTGTTTAAATTAGGAAATAGACAGAATAAATCTTAAACTTAGAAATTCAATAACTTTTGATCCACAAATCAGAAAAATACAAATTTGGTGTCTATGGATTCAGAAAAATAAGACCTTTATTATAGAGGCCTTGTTTCACACTTTTGCTTTGGGAAAATTTGAATTTTAGGCAGAACCTTTTTAGGAGTATTTTACACATAAAAATTGTTTTGTAAATTATTTTTGGGTGAATCTTTTTGCTATGGATGGCAAATTGAACCCTCTGTCCAGTGAGACCAAAATATAAATTTGGTTGACTATCCCTAATAGCATGGGAATTATTTAGTGAGTCTAGCCTTTCCAAATGCTAGAAATTATTGCTAATTGTTACAATTGCACAAATGGTTGCATTTGTAATCTTGCAATTGTAAAATGTTTAGAAAACACTTAGTATTGTTCAAAACCTTGTTATAACAATTTGTGCAATAAAATTTCCATCTTGGATGCTTGCATATTTTGCATGATTTTGTATTGCCATTAGTGTTGACTTTGTGCATGTTTTGTCTTGTTTGTTTTGTTTGATAGATTGTGTGGATTGTCAAGTGTGTTACTGCAAAGAGTGTACCAACACCACCAACTACTAATGCAAGTGGCACTATCATCCATGTCCTACTATTTTTCATTACACTTAGTGGATTTTTGTAGTATGCATGATAGGACTACTATGATACTATGCTATGCTATATCCTATTAGGATATCCTTTATATATCCCTTAGTGGAAATACTGTAGTTGTAGTATGCTTAGCCCTGCTATAGATTCGGGGTGGAATATACCATATTGTGATTATATGATGTGTTGGAAAAAAATATATGTTTTATATAATAAAACAAGGACTCAATGAATCACCTGGGTGGAGTGTGGATACTCAGTTGAGAATAAGGTGGCAACGAAGGGAACCATGTCTATGGCTATCTCTTTCGTGTGTGCACTAGAAGAATACCACCCAGGAACTTAGAGATTGAACATGTTTCTCGTACAATGGCTTTCGTGTACAGCCACATGCCAAATGGGCTCTGGCCTAGTCAATTACATGGTGGGAGACCCATGCATTGGTACCTCTTCAGGTTAACTAGAATGATGCATTGGAGGTTTATCCGTGCATTGGTGCACAGTAGGCGTCTTTGGCATTATGTATTGGGAGGACTTCTATGGAAAGACTTTGTCACATTCTCGATCTGCCGGTACTCCATCTTGGTCAGTACTAATCCAGCGGCCACTGGTGGCGTCAACACGAGATTGTGTCTTGTGGGTAAAGTGTACAACTTCTGCAGAAGATTAAATTCTAAGTACTTAGTCGTGTCCCTGGTTATGGACAACTCTGAGCAACTAAGGCCTGAAGCTATGGAAGATCTCGACATTCTAATTTCTCAAAGTAAAACTTAATGGTGACAACAAGAGATTAGAAGAACTTGGAGTTTGCCAAGGAGTTCAGAAAGTTATTGAAAGATCAAAACTATTTTTTTACAAACATAGGATAAAGCCATATTGCTTTTTGCAAATGAGCCTAAGATCTACTTAGCCAAATGTGCATGTAGTGATAGTCCAACTTATATCCACAAACTTGTGACACTTGCTAATACATTCAAAGTATTGACCCTTTGTGGTTGCAACCTATCATGTTGCAGGTTATTCTATTGATGAGTATGGATTGATGATAGAGGTTATGAGTCTGCACCCAACATGTTTGCCTGTGGCACATGAAGATGAAGGACTCCATGCTTTACTTGTATTCTGCTGCTTTGTAATAAGATAGCCTATGGCTATAGGTTTGTAATAAAGTATTCATATTCTGAATCATGCGATGTAATATGACCTTTGTATCTTGATATTACATCTTAAACTATGGGTGCTAGGTATTCGATCTAGGGACTAGCACTGTAATCACAGGGATTCAAACTAAGCCAGGTTTGGGTCTTTATAGTATGCCTTTTGGTTTATGTAATGCTCCTGCTACTTTTCAAAGATGCATGTCTGCTATTTTTCATGGTTTTTGTGAGGAAATTGTGGAAGTGTTCATGGATAACTTCCCCGTCTATGGAACTTTTCTTGATAATTGTCTGCACAACCTTGATAAACTTCTGTAGAGGTGTGAAGAAACTAATCTTGTTCTTAATTGGGAGAAATGCCACTTCATGGTTAATGAAAGGATTGTCCTTGGGAATAAGGTTTCCGAAAGAGGCATAGAGGTGGATAGAGCTAAAGTTGAGGCAATTGAGAAATTGCCCTGCCCAAGAGACATCAAAGGTATTCGTAGTATCCTTGGTCATGATGGTTTCTATAAAAGGTTTATGAAAGATTTCTCTAAGGTATCAAAACCCCTTACTAATCTTCTTCGAAAACATGTACCCTTTGTTTTTGATGATGATTGTAAGGAAGCTTTTGAAACTCTTAAGAAGGCTTTAACTACATCTCCTATCGTTCAACCACCTGATTGGAGTTTACCCTTTGTAATAATGTGTGATGCTAGTGATTTTGCTGTAGGTGCTGTCCTTGGGCAACGAATTGATAAAAAGTGAAATGTTATTCATTATGCTAGTAAGACTCTTGATGCTGCTCAAAGGAATTATGCTACTACTGAAAAAAATCCTAGCTGTCATTTTTGCTTGTGATAAGTTTAGACCTTATATTGTAGACTCAAAAGTCACCATTCATACTGATCATGCTGCTATTAAGTACCTTATGACGAAGAAGGATGCTAAGACTTGGCTTATTAGATGGGTGCTCTTTTACAAGAGTTTGATCTACATATTGTAGATAGGAAAGGTGCTGAAAATCCTGCTGTTGATAATCTATCTCGGTTGGAAAATATCTCTTTTGATCCTATGCCTGTTAATGATAGTTTCCGAAATGAATAGTTGGCCACAGTAGGGGTAAGCTTACGAGGAAGTCCTTGGTATGCTGACTATGCTAACTTTATTGTCTCCAAGTATTTACCTACAACTTTCACAGCTCAGCAAAGAAGGAAGTTCTTTTACGATTTGAGGCATTATTTTTGGGATGACCCACATTTATGTAAAGAAGGAGTGGATGGTATTATGCGAAGATGTGATCCAGAATACGAACAAAAGGAGATATTGCGGAAATGTCATGGTAGTGCCTATGGAGGACATCATGCAGGGGATAAAACTGGGCAAAAGGTGCTACAATCAGGTTTCTACTGGCCTAACCTTTTTAAAGATGCAAGAAAATTCGTTTTACCTTGTGACGAGTGTCAGCACATTGGTAATATTTCTATACACAATGAAATCCGATGAACTACTCTCTAGTTATTGAACCTTTTGATTGCTGGGGATTTGACTTTATGGGTCCTTTTCCTCCCTCGAAAGGTTATACTCACATTCTTGTTGCCATTGATTATGTTACTCAGTGGGTAGAAGCCATACCTACGAAGAGTGCTGACGGTGAGACCTCTCTAAAAATGCTTAAGGATGTTATCTTTCCTAGGTTTGGAGTGCCTACGTATCTCATGACTGATGGAGGTTCTCATTTCATTCATGGTGGTTTTAGAAAGACCCTTGCTAAATATGATGTTAATCATAGAATTCCTTCAGCTTATCACCCCCAAACTAGTGGGCAAGTAGAGTTATCAAATAGAGAAATTAAATCCATCTTGGAAAATGCTGTTAATAGATCTAGAAAAAACTGAGGTAAAAAGTTGAACGATGCTTTATGGGCTTATAGGACTGCCTATAAAAACCCTATGTGGATGTCTCCTTATAAAATGGTTTATGGGAAAGCTTGTCACCTACCTTTAGAATTAGAACACAAAGCTTATTGGGCAGTTAAAGAACTTAATAGAGATTGTAAGCTTGCTGGTGAAAAAAGATTATTTGACTTAAGTTCTTTGGATGAATGGAGGAGTGAAGCTTATGAGAATGCTAGACTCTTTAAGGAAAAAGTTAAAAGATGTCATGATAAGCGAATACTTAAGAGAGAATTCCATGTTGGTGATAAATTTCTATTGTATAGGTCTCGTCTTAGATTTTTTGCAGGAAAGCTATTGTCAAAATTGGAAGGACCTTGCGTTATTGAAGAAGTGTACCGTTCAGGAGCAATAAAGATTTCTTCGTTAAAAGATAACACTACACAAGTGGTGAATGGGCAGCGACTTAAGCACTACATTGCTGGAGATTCTTATAATGAAGATGTTGATGCTTGTCAAGTTATAACTTCAGAAAAATTTCTCAAAAACCAAATTCAGAGACCTGCAGAGTCTGTTTTCGAATAGGTAACAATTCTGATAAGAAAAGTTCCACGAAAGATCTGTCCAATTATATTTTTGCAATTTTTATCCAATAAGGAAAGCAACTAAGCGAAAGAGGGACGAAAACGGAGCCAGGGTGGCTCACACCACCCTGTGGCGCGGGCCCACCCCTGGCCACGCCACCAGGTGGTGTGGCCACCTCGGACTCCGTCTCTGACTCGTGTTCATCCAGTACCTTCCTTTTGTTGTGAAACTTCGTAATATTCCCCAGATCTCCTAAGGTTCATATATCATGTTCCCAACGTGTTTTTGTTTCGATCTGTTTCTGACAGGTAAAGTCCTAGAGTTGGAGCCACAATGTCTTCCTCTGGGTCAGACAAGGAAGATTCCTCTGCGGATATCATCAACCCCTACATGAGAGAGTGAAGATTCATCCCAAGGAATTGTTGCTTGAAGATGGAGAGGTACGGATAAAGGTGGTTCAAGGCCCTAAAGGTGAAGGAAGTCTGGAAGACAGGATGGATGCATTGGAGCAACAAGTCTTTAGGTACAAGAAGATGGCGGAACGCGAAGTGGATATCATCCATAAGATTTGTTACAAACTCATCGCCGAGCACCAAGAGGAGACTGCTGAGCTCAAGGATGAAGTCCTCTCACTCTGCCAAACAACCAACAAAATGCAAGCACAGCTCTACGACGTTCAAAATCAAAACTGTGAGTATGAGGTTAGGTTTAAACGCATAAGTGGTGCCGCAAGTTTCAGGATGCTAGAGACCACGATGTCCTTTGTTGATGGGGAGCCCTTACCCTGGAAGTCGGACGATGAAGAGAGGATACCACCACCACCGAAGGAGTAATCCGTCATCAGGTTTGGCATCCCCTTGGTTTGTTCCAAGCTTGGGGGAGTGTCGCGGTATCACATCACTATCTTCTATCTTTTTACCTTTTTAGTAGAGTCATATCATGAATAGAGAAGTTATCATGTAGGATGGTTTGCATTTTGGAAGTGTCCCCTCTCTCGTTAGATATGTATCCCTTGGTGTGAGTAGCCGTTATGGAATATTAATGATAAGTTCTATCATTTACTCTTTTTGCATATCTTATATTAGTTTTCAATTTGTGGTTATATGATTGATCTTGTTGTTAGTATTTGTATCACTTTGGGATCATTGAGTTAATTTAGTTGGTTTTGGCAAACCTGGCTCGGTCAGTAGCAACACTATTTTTGAGAGTTGAATGAAAAGATTAAATTACTCTCAACAAGAAATATAATTTTATCATCTTTCTTTCTTGATTTGCTCATAAGTTTAGTATTCTCCGGTTAAGATCTTTTGTGCTTCCAAGGAAGATTGCATGTTTGTCTTTATCACTTGTATGTTGTTTGTTTCCTTCAACTCTTATACTTGCTACCCAGCCTTGCTAGCCAAAAACCTGTACTGAGAGGGAATTCTTCTCGTGCATCCAATCCTTAAACCAAAACATATGCCATTTGTGTCCACCATACCTACCTATTAGCATTATTGCTATTCCAAGTAAATTCATGTTTCTATCTACCTTCCAAATTAAACTTGTTATGTGAAAATTAGTGATTAAAGCTCTCACGAACTTGATGGCACACCTTTACTTTCTTGCATTTAATAAACATGACCCATTGGGTCCTTCTTTGTTGTGTATATGCTTGCGATTTATGAGTTGAAGTTAGCAGAACCATGTATCATGGGGAACGCTTTCAACATTCCTCTGGTACTTTGTACCTCGTTGATATCATGATTCTTTTGCCTATGTATCCCGGCGGTGTGAAATAAAAGGGGAACTTGTAAGATCATGGAGTTTATATGTGTGTTAGAGAAACACCTGGGCCGCTAGCCTAAGCCATGCCTAATCATGGTGGAAACTTGCAGCATAACCATAATGAGCACTCTATGAAGCATCTTCAATAAAAACCTATGCAAATAGCAAATAAAAGGATCGCTGAGATGCTCATTGTCTGCTTGCCTTGTCATTTTGATTATGGGATAGCTCTTGTATCATGTGCAAGGGGTACCCCGTTGGTGGTTCTCTATGATACATATGTATTTACAATGACAAGAGCTTACTTGTGGCTGAAGTTGAGTAGCATGAGGTTCGGTACTCGTAAGTAAGGGGCATGAGATTTCAACTTATAACTTGTCAAGCATATCCTCTTAGTTGTGTCGCTTTAACCTTAATCACCTAAAGATGCCTATGATAGGGGAAATGATATCTGAAAGCTAATAAGTGCCATAATTTTTCGGAGCTCTTTATGAAACTTGAAATCCCTGCTTCCCTCTGCGAAGGGCCTTTCTTTTACTTTTCAGTTGAGTCAGTAAACGTATTCCCTTCTATCTTAGTAAGTATTTTGAGTTGTTGTGTTCCATTCATTCATATGATGATTTATTCAATCATGTTTCTTATGTTCCTTGTTTTGCACATTGCTCTTATCTTGGTGTCTACTACTTTGAAAGCTATCATTGAATATCTGTTATTTGAGAACTCCAGCAAATTATCAACTATTCTTCGACCAAGAGCTAAGTTTGCCATTACCAATTATGATTCACTTTATGTATCTTTATTGTGTTTCCTTTACTTATTGCAAGTTAAGTTATATAATAGTGAATTGTCTTCTATTATGATCTATGTATTGATGAATGTGATGCTTCTTGTCCGTAGTCTTTTATCGACTCTTCACTCCATAAACCTGAGGCCATGTTTATTGAGCTCAGTTTCGCTTGGGGACAAGCGAAGTCTAAGCTTGGGGGAGTTGATACGTCCATTTTTGCATCACTATTCTATATCATAATTCACTGTTATTCATTGATATATTTCATATTAAGAGGTGATACTTTTGTAATTTCATCTGTTTTTGCATGGTTGATGACTTTTGGAGCATGGACCGCTGTAGTCAGGATTCTAATGGAAAAGGTGATGTTTGGAGGCAAAATTCACGAAGATCAGAAAATCCAGGAAAATATATGGAAAATCCTATTTTTCCAGAAGACGAAGGCTGCCAGAAGGAGGAGTGGAGATGGGCCACGGGAGGGCCCACACCACCCCCTGGCGTGGTCCAGCCTAGGCCGCGCCACCAGGTGGTGTGGCCGCCCTGGCCCACCTCCAGCTCTCCCCTCTAGCGTATATTATCCTCTCGAAACCCTAAGACTCGGGGGAGCGACCATAGAAAGATTCCGCCACCTCTGCGGGGCGGAAAACACCGAGAGAGAAAGATCTCTTCGGCAGACAGAATTCTGCCGGGGGAATTCCTTCCCGGAGAGGGGAGATCGTCGCCATCAACACCACCATCAAGCTGGACTTCATCGGTATCATCATCATCATCACCACCATCATCATCAACAGCACCTTCATCACCATCTCCATATCACTGTCACAATTGGGTTAAATCTTGTATAGTTCTTAGGGGAAACTTTCCAGGTGTTGATTACACTTTGTAGTTGATGCTATTGAGTGAACCGTTGAATTATTGTTTATGTTCAGATTGTTATACATCATTATTCCATCTCTGATCATGATCCATATGATGTCTTCTGAGTAGTTCGTTTTGTTCTTGAGGACATGGGATATGTAATGTTGTTAGTAATGGAGTTGTGTTGAGAAAGATTCAATAGTTCGATATTTAAGGTGTGGTGTACTTCTTCTAGTGGTGTCATGTGAACATCGACTACATGATACTTCACCTATATGGGCCTAGGGGAATGCATTGTGTATTTGGCTACTAATCGTAGGGGTTGTTGGTGTGACAAAAACCCGAACCCCCGTTAGAAAGCCATTGCACAAGGGACGTCAGGGTCTTAGAGTTTAAAGTTGTGGTTAGGTTTCTACCTTAATTACGTTCTTGTACTTACGGATGTTTGCAAGGGGTATAATCAAGGGTATGTATTAGTACTAGGAAGGTCAGTATATTAGCACAGGTTCACCCACACAACAATTAACAAGCTAAAGAAGATTAATCAACTATATGAAGCGAAAGCACTTGACAGTCTTCCCGTGTGTCCTCGAGAACGTTTGGTCATCTTAAGTAATACAACCGGCTTTTCCTTTGCTTAAAAAAGGATTGGTCCACTTGCTGCATTTATTCTTATTGTCTTTTACTTACTCGTACTTTATTTACCTGCATTATCAAAACCCCCTAAAAATCCGTTTGCTAAGTATTTGCAGAGAATTCCTGCGATACTGCGTGAGGCAAGTGATTTGCAGAGATGGGTTCGACACTCTTACTTATCGAAAATACTGCGATACACCCCCTATACTTGTGGGTCATCAGTACCTACTAGTTAAACTAATAGCATGTGCACATCCGGTCTTGTACATAGCATGGCGTACATTATAGATCCCATAGCCGAAGCATAGGGGATTTTATCCATTATCTCTCTTTCTTCCGCCGTAGCCGGAATTTGAGTCTTACTTAATGTCTTCCCTTGCAACATTGGTAAGAACCCCTTCTTACTTCCGTCCATTTTAAACTTCTTTAAAATATTATCAAGGTATGTACTTTGTGATAGACCTATCAGGCGCCTTGATATATCTCTATAGATCTTTATGCCTAATATATATGACGCTTCATCTAGGTCCTCCATCGAAAATTTGCTGTTTAGATAACTTTTAACAATGTTTAAAAGATCTATATCATTTCCAATCAGTAATATGTCATCCACATATAATATTAGAAATGCCATGTTGCTCCCACTCAATTTCTTGTAAATACAAGCCTCTCCCTAAGTTTGGATAAATCCAAAATCTTTAATCACCTCATCAAAGCGGAGATTCCAACTCCATGATGCTTGCCTCACTCCATAGATGGATCGCTGAAGCTTGCACACCTTGTTAGCATCCTTAGGATTGACAAAACCCTTTGGTTGTATCATATAGAATTCTTCTTCAATTGTACCATTGAGGAATACAGTTTTGACATCCATCTGCCATATCTCGTACTCGAAATAAGCAACAATTGCTAACATAATCCTAACTGACTTTAGCATCGCTACGGGAGAGAATGTCTCATCATATTCCACCCCTTGAATTTTTCGAAACCCCTTTGCGACAAGTAGAGCTTTATAGATGGTTACATTACCATCAACATCAGTTTTCCTTTTGAAAATCCATTTATTCTCAATGGCCTTTCGGTCGTTAGGTAAGTCCTCCAAGGTGCAAACCTGGTTTTCGTACATGGATTCCATCTCGGATTTCATGGCTTCTAGCCATTTGTTGGAATCGGGGCTCATCATCACTTCTTCATATGTCATCGGGTCATCTATTTCATGAACCATGAAATTCATAACAATATTGTCGTATAGTTTAGGAGCTGCATGTGTCCTGCTCGACCTGCGAGGTTCGGTAGTGTCCTCTTTCGGAGTTTCATGATCATTATCTTTAATTCCCTCTTCATTCGGTGAAGTTAACTCCAGAACAATTTCTGGCGCTGCGCTACTCGCTGTTGCATGAAGAGAATGTTCAATGACCTCTTCGAGTTCTACCTTCCGACTACACACGCCTTTTGCGAGAAACTATTTCTCTAGAAAGGATCCATTCTTGGCAACGAAAACCTTGACCTTGGATCTTTGACAGAAGGAATACCCAATATTTTCCTTAGGGTATCCTATGAAGACGCATTTTTCCGCATTGGGTTTGAGTTTATCAAGTTGAAGTTTCTTCGCATTAACATCGCAACCCCAAAATTTAAGAAATGACAGCTTAGATTTGTTTCCAAACCACAATTCATACTGTATCTTTTCAACGGATTTAGATAGTACCTGATTTAAAGTGAATGCAGCAGTTTCTAGTGCATAACCCTAAAATGATAGTGGAAAGTCAGTCAGAGACATCATAGATCGAGCCTATCTAATAAAGTATAATTACGACATTCCGACACACCATTAGTTTGTGGTGTTTCGGCAGGTATGAGTTGTGAAACTATTCCACACTCTTTCATATGTGTGCTAGACTCGTAACTTAGATACTCACCTCCAGGGTCATACCGTAGAATTTGATCTTTCTATTACGATAATTTTCCACTTCATTCTGAAATTTCCTTGAACTTTTCAAAGATTTCAAATTTTTGTTTCAGCAAATAGATATACCCGTATCTACTCAAATCATACGTGAAAGTAACAAAATAACGATAACCACCTCGCACCGACACACTCATTGGACCGCATACATCAGTATGTATGATTTCCAATAAATCTGTCTCTCGTTCCATTGAACCGGAAAACGACATTCTAGTCATCTTGCCCACAAGGCATGACTCACATTTATGAAATGATTCAAAGTCAAGTGGTTCCGAAAGTCCATCAGAATGGAGTTTCTTCATGCATTTAACACCAATATGACCTAAACGGAAGTTCCACATATATGCAGATATATCATCATCAATTTTAATCCTTTTAGCATCAACATTATGAATATGTGTAACACTATTATCGAGATCAAACATAAATAAACCATTCATCACAGGTTAATAACCATAAATGATATCATTCATATAAATCGAACAACCATCGTTTTTGGATTTAAATGAATAACCACATCACATTAAATAAGATCCGGATATAATGTTCATGCACAATACAGGCACCAGATACCAATTATTTAAGTTTATAACTAATCCCAATGTAGGTGGAGAGGCAGCTTTCCGACGGCGATCACATCGACCCTTGATCCATTGTCGACACACATCTTGACCTCACCCCTTACTAGTGGTCGCTTGTTCCGCAGTCCCTGATTCAAGCTACATATATTAGCAACCGATCCAGTATCAAATACTTAGGTGCTACTGCTAGTACTAGTCAAGTACACATCAATAACATGTATATCATATATACCTTTGTCTGCCAAGTAATTGGGGCAGTTGCGCTTCCAATGGCCAGTCCCCTTGCAATAGTAGCACTCGGTATCAGACTTAGGACCAGCTCGGGATTTCTTTTTAGGTGCGGCAACATATTTGCCGCCCTTCTTTCCCTTTTGCTTACCATTCTTGTCTTTCTTGAAACCGGTGGTCTTATTGATCATCAACACTTGATGTTCTTTCTTGATCTCCACCTCTACAGTTTTAAGCATTGACAGAAGCTTAGGGACAGACTTCATCATGTCCTACATATTGTAGTTCATCACGAAGCTCTTGTAGCTAAGTGGGAGAGTTTGGAGAACACAATGTATGCCTAAGTCAATGGGAATCATTATTCCCAAGGACACAAGCCTATCGGCGTACCTAGACCTTTTGAGTACGTGCTTGCTAATGGAGTTGTTCTCTTCAATCATGCAGCTAAAGATCTTTTAAGAAGCATTACAACTCTCTATGGTAGCATGGGTATCGAAAATCATTTTCAATTTTCCCATGGTATCAAAGACATTGTCATTTTCAAAACACTTTTGAAGTTATAGCTGTAGCCCATATAGTACGCCGCACTGAACTAATTTGTGGTCCTCCTGATGAGTCAGATAGACATTCTTTTCCTCACCAGGGGCATCAGGAGCTGGTGGGGGGCCTAGCGGCTCTTCTAGCACATATAGCTTGTGTGCAGCATTGAGGAGAATCCTCAAATTCATGGCCTAGTCAGTAAACTTGCTACCATTCATTGCAAGTTTCTCTTTCTCCATGAACACATTAAAATGAACTGGTGGAGAATCCTCAAAGGAGGTGGTGCCATCTACAATAGAATTTGTAAAGTTTAGACTAAGTTTATGATAGATCGAGTTCAACTAATCGAAATTACAAATGAACTCCCACTCAAAAACAACATTCCTCGTGTCTTTTTGGTGATTACATGAACCAAATCCACTACACCAAGCCCGATCATCACGTGAGTCAGTGTAAATTCAAAGGCGAGCATCAATATGGGCATCATATCAACTATATGACTCATTCTTAACCTTTCGGTCCGTGTTCCGAGGCCATCTCTGTACATGCTAGTATCTCCAAGTAAGAACCTTAGTACTCGCGTGTGTAAAACTGTCTTACACTCGAAATAAGATCGTGGATTCAAGTACACCCGATCATCACATGATGTCTTGAAGCGGCAAAACATAAATTGTGCATACTTAAGGAAGAACACATTTTATCTTGATATCTAAATGAGGGATCGTCTTATAATGCTACTAAACACGCCAAACTAGCAATATAATATGCGAACATCGTATGTGTAAAGTGGAATGATATGATCCATGCATTTGATCACCATCATGTGCATCGTGGTATGATATCTATCATTCCTTTGTGTGTAAGGCCAAGGTCTATGGAACTTACATGTTAAGTGTGTTGTAAGGGTATCTACTATACATCAGCTTACAACATTACCATATCATGACACTAGCCCAGCAACAATCGAAACTACACGCCTCTAACTTATCCATTGCAAGTTTTACGTGGCTTAGGGCTTTCGGAGATAGAACCGGTCTTACCTACGAACATGGAACCACAACGATGATAACTAATATATTAGCAACTCATTGTAAACCAGATATTGACTATAGTAGGAGAGATAGACACCCACCAGCCACTTATGCAAAACTAGTTGCATGTCAGTCGTGGAACCTGTCTCATGTGTGAGGACATGTAAAGTTGGTCCAGGCCGCTTCATCCCACTATGCCACCAATAACCAATATACATGAAAGACGCAATAACATGATCATCATCGCCCACATATAAACATATGTGTACAACCCATGAAAAGCACCTGCGCATAGATCAGGCTCTGATACCACTGTTCGATTCACAACATAGAAAACAAAAAAAAATCCTACGATGGGAACTATACGCCAAGATCTATTTACTAGATACAAGCAATGGGTGGATATACATCTATGGAGAACATACCCTCGAAGACAAAAAAGATTTGTTAACAATTTTGAACTTGGGGATGATGTAGTCGAACGCTTGCCGATCTCATGATCGTGTGGAAGTTGTAGCGCCGCAAATCAGCAGCGCATCCATCCTCGAACACACGTTCAGGCCGCCGAACAACCTCCACCTCCTTGCTCCAGCGAATCAGCGGAAGCAGCAACTCCTTCTAGACAAAAAGCCATCGGGAACATGTATCTCGCTAATCCGAACCATGGGGAATATATCTAGAGGAGGAGAGAGATCCTTCACGAGGAGGTGTGGTTTGTGAGGAGGAGAGGGGGGAATTTTATAGGGAGAGGGGAGGCAGCCCCCTCCCATGGCCGGTGCCACGGGGAGGTGCCCCCACCTCTTCCCTCATTCATGTGGTGAAGCTACACTCACATAAATCTAGCCTCCACTCAAAATCCCACTCATATGCATTAAATTTCCACCAAATTTAATGAAACTCTCATTTAATACAACTCTTTTATTTATTTTCTCAAGAATTTTCGTAATTACTTTAATTAACAAACTTTCACATAAAACCCCCTGCAACATTTCAATATCACATGCATAACCAGTTTCTGCAATTTCACCCTAAACAATTCTAGTTTCCATCGAAATGATTCTAGCGCTTTGCAATTCTTTCGTGTAAAACATATATGCTCTAGATGGTGTTTGGAAACACTTAAGTGTGTGACGCTACGGTTCGCGAATAATACGGACATGATCGAGACTCCTCTCAGATCAATAATCAGAAGCGGGACGTGGAGATCCATTATGACTCCTACACATTCAACGATGACTTCTGTGATCGTGAGAACCTTTAACACTAGTAACTTAATCCCTTTGTCTCACGATATATTACATGTCCGAGATTTGATCATCGGTATCCAAATACCTAGTTTGATCTCGTTACCGACGTGCACTCTTTTATTGTTCCCGTGATATAACATTCTAGTGATCACATCACTTGCTTGCGAGCTATTCTCAATGTGATATCACCGAGAGGGCCCAGAGTATATCTATCCATCATGGGGATGGACAAATCCCCCTATTGATCCATGAGCCTCTACATAACACCTTCGTATCACTAAACCCACCTCTATAGTCACCCTTTTACGGTGTGACGTTTGATGTTATCAAGATACTCTTCCGGTGTTAGTGATTAACATGATCTCATGGTCTAAGGACTAGGATTACTTCGTATGATGTTATAGCAATATAAACTCAATGAATTTGACCGTAATGCTATACTTTGGATGAATATTCATCACATCATTTCACCAATGTTGTGACCTCATTATTAACGATATCCAATGTCCATGATCAGGAAACTTTGATCATCTTGTCAGTCAACGAGCTAGTTTAAAGAGAGGAACAACTAGGAACTTTTCATTTGTTTATTAAACACACATGTATTAACATTTTCGTATTAATACAATTATAGAATGCAAAATAAACATCTATCATATACTTGGAATATATATAATAACAACTTTATTATTGCCTCTCAAGGCATATTCTCTTCAGGAGCGACCGACCAAGCCCATCCGCAGGCGATCCCCACCCGCGTGAGGCCTAGTCCCTTCGTCCTCCACACTGGCCAGCAGGAGAGAAGCCCTTGTGCCTGATGCCAAACTGGTTGGTCGCATGCCGGTTGTCTAGGGTTCATGCACAATGGTACGATTAGAGTGGCGAGATGGGGACATTAGTAGGGAATTGACCTAGGAACAATGGCGTGTTGTGTCAGCGAATAGTGGTGCTAGTCTGCGCCAGAGTCCTAGGTGGATTATGGTGGCCGATGCGAGAGATGGAGAGGCGGCGTTGACGGGAGAGGAGAGAGTTGGCTCCGATGGGAGAGGAGAGGGTTGGTGGCGTTTGTGCGTGAGGTCGTGGGGGTGGCGTGTGTGTGGTCATGGGTGCATGTGTGTAACGCTAGTGCACATGTATTTTGGTGCGCCGGGGTAAAGTATATAGCACCAGCTCACTAGTACGTCCATGCACCGGCGCTAAGCGCTCGCTCAGCTCATGTGAGTGGCGATTTTTAGTACCGGCATGTAGTCTTAGTGCGCGCCGACGGTAACTCTATAGCATCGGAATAAGGACCTTGCTGCATGCTAGTGGTAGGATTTTATCTATAGGAGCTTTCCTAGTAGTGAGGCTTTCAGCTAGTGTCCAGAGGGAGGGTGAGTGGTCACTATGTCGACTGGGAGGGGAGAGAGGTTGGTGCTATTGCAAGCTTTAAGAGATATGGAATGATATGGTTATCTCCCTCTCATCCTTCAATACAAACACAAAATACAAAAGGAAGGAGGTTGCTACAGTGCATCTACATTGTAGCTCGACTCGAGAGGTGATGGGGTGTTGTGGTGATCAAGGATGAGGATTGATGATGATTTGATGGGGGTATAGCCCATGGTTATGATCAAACTTCAAAATTCTATTAGTGATGATCATGGGGTATGATGGCTCCAAAAATAGCCATCTTCCACCGCGTTTAAACATTGTTTTTAGTCAAGCAATTGATAAGAAACTCTCTAGCCTTGCCATTAATGACTAATAATTGCAAAGATATGCAAACCATTGCTTCGATTTGTGTTGTGCTGGAAATCACGCTTTTTAATGCGAAATCTAGGGTCATAATGAAGGTTTGGATGAAGTCCACACGACCAAGTAATAATGGAGCCAATACCAGGCGTTTGCAGCCGTAACTACCACTAGTACGGGCAGGTTCCGCCCGTGCCGTCCGCCCGTACCATGTGGCGACAACTTCATCTCGTCAAACCCTACAACTTTCACGAAGACGCATATATATTTTGACGCCTCAGCCGCCGCATAGAAGGCCGCCTGGTACGTTGCTAACGTATCCATAATTTTTGATGTTTCATGCTTGGTTTTTATCTACTTTCTTATGTTTTGTTCGAACTTTGGAGTACTTTCTATACACTTTCTTGGACTAACCTATTAACAAGAGTCACAGTGCCAGCTGCATGTTTTCTACTGTTTTTGGTTCCAGGAAAGTGAGAAAATGAATATTCTCGGAATTGGACGGGACAAAAGCCATAGTCAGTTTTTCACCGAGGGACACAAGGATCCAGAATACGAGACGGAGAGGGGCCAGGGGGCCGCCACACCACCTGGCCACGCGGCCCAGCTTGGCCCGCGCCAGGGGGTGGTCTGGCCGCCTCTGGCACCCCCTCGGCCACCCCTTTCGCCTATAAGATGCCTCTGATATAGAAACCCTAAGTACCCGATCAAAATTCCACGAAAGATTCTGTAGCCGCCGTCATCTCCATCCCTAGATCGGGAGGGATCTGAAGCTCTTCCCGGCACCCTGCCAGAGAGGGGAATTCACCCTAGAAGCCTTCTTCATCATCATGCAAACCTTCGGTGTGATGCGTGAGTAGTTCATCTCTAGGCTACGGGTCCATGTGGTAGCTTGCTGGTTGGTTCTTCTCCTTTGTGCTATCATATTTAGATCTTGTGAGCTCCATTCATGATTAAGATCATCTATTTGTAATCATACATGTTGTGTTTGCAGGGATCCGATGGATATTGAGATGCTATTTCAGATTGATTATTGATTCTATCATGTCTTTGTTATTTGTGATCTTGCATGTTTTCCGTTTGTAGTAGCTATCTTCGCCAAGTAGATGCTAGCAACTCCAAGAGTTAGTATTTATGCTTGATAGTGGGTTCATCCCTCTAGTAAACTGGGGAAGTGACAGAAATCTCTAAGGTACTAGATGTGCTGTTGCTACTAGGGAGAAAACAACAATCCTTTGTTCATAGAACAATCGTATTGTTTACTTTACATGCAATACATAATGCAATTATCTGGTGCTTGCAACTTAATACTGGAGGGGGTTCGGATGATAACCTGAAGGTGGATTATTAGTCATAGATGCAGTTGGATGGCGGTCTATGTATAATGTTGTAATGCCCAATCGAATCTCAAAGGAGTCAAGATGAGTAGTATATGCATGTATTGCTTTCTCGATGTTTGTCAATTGCCCAGCTATAATTTATTCACCCAACATGTTATCTATCTTAAGGAGAGCCACCACTAGTGAACTATGGACCCCGGTCCTTTCTTTTACCATCAATCTACAATCAACTATTTATTGTTTTATGTTTACTTTCTGCAAACTATTTCTTTCTTCCACTCGATACGTTTAATCCTCTGTTTCAGCAAAACCGGTGAGATTGACAACCTCATCGCAAGTTGGGGGCAAAGTTCTGTGGTTGTGTTGTGCAGGTCTCTACATTGCTGCTGACGCCAGTAGTGCGCCCTGCCAAAGTCCAGCTAGCAACATGTTTGGGTTGTTTCCTTGCTCCTACTAGATTGATAACCTTGGTTTCATAACTGAGGGAAAACTTGTTGCTGTGTTCATCATACCTTCCTCTTGGGGTTCCCCAACGGGCTCGATATATTTTGGGTTAAGCACCGCCATTTTCAAATTGCATCACAACACAACAAAAGGAGATCCACACCATAGTTCATCCCTTCCATCTTCCATCCCCTCCATTAGCCATAGCCATTACTTTGTACTTGAGATCTCCTTGTGATTCGGCGACCATTGTAAGAATATTTGATTTCAATCTAAGCATTTTGCACAATGTTTTCTATCCTTGATCTTATTATTATGAGTGAGTAGTCCTCACGGGCTGTGGGTTGGGGAGAAACCTCGCAGCAATTATGCGCATCTAATCTATGGGAGAATTGTGTATTGTTTGAAAGAGAGATTTTTGTCTTTTGTTTCTTTGTCTTATGTCTCGATCTTTCGACTTGTAGGTAGCCAAGGGCCTAGAAATTGAGGTGGGCTTGAGGTGAGATACTTGGCTAGCGGCAATATCGTAGGAAACCTAGTGACAAAAAGGGTTGTACGGTCTTTGCTTGGCGACCCATTCGGGATCACACCAACATCACCACTTAAGGCTTTGATTTGTGATTTACACAACGATAAAGTAAACTAAATTGGTCCGGTAAACAAAGGTAAAACAAAGAAACAAAGTATTGTAGATGTGTCCTTTTTTATTTACTTTTAGCGTTGTTTCCCAAGGTTCGATTAAACCTAGGTCTTGTAGGAAAAAAACTATTATACTACATCAGTGAATCTGGGGAAGCAATTTCGCTATCCTAGTGAGGTCACTAGAGACCTTGTTTTTAGTTTTATTATTTGATGGTCATTTATTTATTGTTATTAGTTTAGTTTCTTGTTATCTATGGAAAACCCAAAAAAATAGTTACTTGTTATTTGTTTTCTTTACTTAAAAAATACAAAAAATTCAGGAGCCATGGCTCAAAATAGACTCAAATGAGCCAATGATTTTATTTGTGCACCTATTACTCAGCCCGCTGTTGATGCAGAAGCATATGAAATTAAGCCTAACCTTTTAAGTTTGGTTCAGTAAAACCAATTTGGGTGCTCATCTTCTGATGATTCAGGTTTGCACTTAAATACTTTTACTTAAATTTGCGACATGATGTGTATTAAGGATGTAGATCCAAATTCTAATAAATTATATTTTTTCCTTTCTCTCTTAGAGGAAAGGCTAAGTACTGGTTGCTAGCTCTACCTAAGGAATGTACTAATCTTTTTATGACTAATTTTTTCCCTAGCTAAAACTATGTAGCTAAGATCCAACAGTACAAGTTTTAGAAAAGAAGACCGCGAGCCACTAGCACTTGCATGGGAAGGATGAAATAAGCCATAATGAACTATCCTAGTCAGGGGATGGAAGAATGGCTTATATTACATTTATTTTATAATGGCATGAATCCAATGTCTAAGTCTATGCTAGATACTGCAGCAGGAGGAACAATCATGGGAAAGCATGTGAGTGCTGCAAATAAATTACTTGATGATATGAAAAACAACCATGCCGAATGGCATGTGGAAAGAACCTCAAAAAGGGTGAATTTAATCGTCGAGGTAAACAATGAATAACTTAGATCTAAGGTAGATGAGTTACTCAACATAGTAAGGGCTAAGGAAGATGCCCAAGTTAATGCTATCATTACCGATGTTAATGATGTTAATTTTACCGCTCACACTCCTTGTAATCCTGCTTGGAAGAACCAAAAAAGAGTTCTAATGTTCAAAAACATTGTTCTAATCCCATGGGATCTCCTTACAATAATTATGATAATCATAATGGAGCAAATCATGTCAATCAGAAAACTGTTAGAACCTTTATGCAAGCTCAAACAAGAAAAATAATATGCTTATTAAAATTACGGAGAACCATGAATGTAGTATAGGAAAAATATCTAACCAAGCGGTTGCAATTAAAAATGATGTGCAAGCTCTGTAGGAAATGACAAAGACCGTGGAGGCTCAATTAGTCAAGGTAGCTAGGATCCAAGCTCTCATACTATCAAGGTTTGCTAGGAAGCCCGAGCAAAATCTAGTAGAATACCTCAGGATGATGAGGATGGAAATGAATGAAGAGAATCCTGAAGAGCTGGACTATAGCAATGCACCTTCACCTAAATACACAGTGGAAGATCTACTGAATATGATCACCGTAAAGAATCCTGGTTTAGAACAATGTAATGATGTTATGTACCAACAATTTATTCAACAACTAGCATCTAAAGTTCGAGAATTAGAGATGGAGTATAAGAGACTAGATGAGGAGCTTCCTGATAAGCTAGATTATATATTTGAGCCCACTATTAAAAAAAAATTGGGGTTAATGCGATATCTACACTTTGTGATCTTGGTGCAAGAGTCTCAACAATTTCCAAAAGTCTCTTTGATAAGTTAAACTTGGGGCCTTTTGTAACCACTGAAATGAGACTCCACCCAGCGGTTCAACTTATAAACAAGCTATTGGGATAAAAAAACATAGTTGTTGAAATTAAGGAAAGTCCAGTTCATATTGATCTTGTTATAGTGGACATGCCTCAAGATCCAATAAAACCTATAATTCTAGGTAGGCCATTCCTAAGAACTTTTAATATATACATGAAGGGAATATGAGAACATGAGTACCGTCTAGAGATCCTTTTATTGTCCACTTCCCTAGGAAGAAGAAGGCCAAACCTAATAATGATGATGATGTTATAATTACACTGAAAGCCAATTACTTTGGAGTGAGTGTTCTACTCACTAAACCTAAATGATCACCATCAGGGTCAAGCTAATTGATGTTAACTAGAAGCGCTTCATGGGAGGCAACCCATGTGAAATAAAAGTTTGTACTCTTGTGCTAGCTTTGTTTATTTTGTTTTTGTTTCATTTTTTGTTTTTAATAATGAGTTTTCAAGAAGACTTTCAGAGAGATGAGAATAAATAAGGTAATCCTCTATCTTTTATTTTACTAACACATGGCCAAATAGGTATTGCTGATTTTTATGAAGCTTATTTGTGTTATTTTATCCTTTGCTAAGATGTGTAAAGGCACACAAAGCTACTCACCAAATTCTATGAGTTTTTCAGTTTACTGGCCGCATACAGACCAGTGGTACGAATGGAAGGCCCCGTACCGTGCATCCGTACCACATCAAGGCTTTGGAAAATAGAAACTTTGATTTTTTGCCGTAGGACTCAGGGGTCATAATGACCACTAGTATGACCGGAGCCGCCCGTACCACCCATACCGTACCCTTGAGAAAAATATCAGACCTCAAGCAAATGTACTAAACGCATAACGACCAGTAGTATGGGCGTGTGTGACCTTACCACGCACCCGTACCGAGTGCATCGTCGGAAGGGAACTGACATGGGTATACCCTACAAGTACTCGGGCTTGGCATATACGGTCTAGATACGGTAGAAGCCCACGGTGTTGCCAAGGCCCAATACAAGATTCGGGTGATCCACGGACTCTTCGATTGCTTGCAGCGCAAGATGAAGCTTAAGATAGAAAGTTCAAAGGGGTGAACCCTAATCTGTAACTGACTCGACCTGCTACCCGAGACCCAACCTATCTATATAAAGGTTGGGAGGGGTTGGCGAGGAGGACAATCACAACCCTAGTTCCACCGCCGTCGCCAGATTGCGTCTGTGCACCCCTGTAATCTTTGATTCCTTCGTTAATTCCAAGAGCAGACAAGCAGGAGTAGGGACCTCTACAAGACCTGAACCTGGGTAAACCTTGCGTCCTTGTGTGCTTGTTTGCTGGCCGACAGATGCCTCCAACGCTCCCTCCTTCTCCAAAACCCATGTCCATAACAATGGGCATTGACGACTTAAACTCTCGTCAATTGGCGCCGTTTGTGGGAATTGGGAGTGCTGATGTAGCGGCTTCTTCGGCCACATCAACCGTGATCCAAAACTCTACAACAGCGGAGATTCGCCAGCTCTTCGGCGCTTTCGACTTCACTGTCCACATGCCGACCACTCACCCGGATTTCGAGTTCGTGGGCGATTGGATCAACCTGGTGATTGGGAGCTTCCGCTTCTAGGTTGGCTGACTGGGCACACTTCACATGTTTGACTAGCCAACAACACCCGCGATTGCTCCAGCATCGTGGTTCCCTCCATCAATCGGCACCCTCAGCGAGCTCAACGCCCCGGCAACAGCTGGGAGCATGGATAGCGATAGTAGTTGTGGATCCGATCTAGGTGATCTAGCCGTAGAAGATGGAGCCTACGGCTCCGTATCTGAAAGTTGCGGGAGCAACAACTTCCCCAACCACTTCATGTGCGTCGTCATCAACGCGGGTGATACCACCGCCAATCACGAAAACGCTGGCACCAGATGTGGCACCGGACCGCCAACCGGCGGCATACCCAACAGAGGCACACCAGTCGCGAACAGCGACCCCACCAACAGTGGCAACATCGTGCCCACCAACAATGGAACGGGAGGAGAACCACCGATCATAGTGAACAAAAACACCTTAGAGAGTATACTGATCAGGATCAACGACAACGAGTGGGCCCACTGTCGAGAAGCTCTATGGGGCAATCCTCTGCCCCACAACACCTCGCAAGACATGCTGATGGGGTACCATTGGCTGCTGAAAGAGGAATACAGACGCTAGCTACATGCAATTGCGCAACTAGAGGCATGTAAAAAGGCGGCGGACGAGTGAAGCCTTCTGCGAGCTGGGCTCTCCTCCCACGGAGGATCCTCCTCCAAAGGCAACGAGTACCTGGCCAACAAAAGAAGATCTCGACTGGCCCATCTCACCGAGCAAGAGCGCGTGGAAGCCGCGAAATTCCTCGACTCTAGCTCCATGACGGTGGATACATGGGGCAACATGCTCCCGAAGACGCCGCAAGCTGCGGTAATAGCGGCCACCATGTACCTCCTCAACAACTAGCCGCCAGCTGGAGATCCGCGAGCTGCCATGCACCGATCTATGATCGAGGCCTCCCTCAACAAGGAGCCAATGCCAGAGCAAAAGATAAGCAAGGCTCTAGCAAAACGCTACTCCTTGCCAATGCCAAACCCAGCCTATTTATATAAAGGCTGGGAGGGAGTGGCGAGGAGGACAATCACAACCCTAGTTCCACCGCCATCGCCAGATTGCATCTGCGCACCCCTGTAATCTTCGAATCCTTCATTAATTCCATGAGCAGACAAGCAGGAGTAGGGACCTCTACGAGGCCTGAATCTGGGTAAACCTTGCATACCTTTGTTCTTGTTTGCTAGCCGACGGATGCCTCTAGCGCTCCCTCCTTCTCCAAAACCCAAGTCCACAACAATGGGCATTGACGAGTTAAACCCTCGTCAGGAACAGTTGACCCCAAGGTTTGTCACTCAAGACGGGCGGGTCCGACCGTACCACCCGCCCGTACCACGTACGCGGAAGCCATATCACCCAAGAGGAGGTAACCCTAAAGTTCTAAAACACAAACTTTTCTCTTTCATCTACCTCTAAACTTCAAACCATCTCCAATGGATCTTCAAATTTATTCAATCTTTCTTTGATTCCTCGCACCCAAACGATCTAAGCTACATTTCTCCTCTGATACCCAACTTATTTGCCACAAAACTCTTCTCAATATTTAGGTCTTGTTCTTGAGCTAATCCTGATATTGAGCATTCTTAGTATTGTTTTTAGAGGTTTTTCTTTTATAACATGTGTAGAGGATCGTTTATGCTAAGTTTCTATTGGACTAAAAAAATAGCAATTTTTATTTATTTTGTTTTAGATGAACATGAGAAGCCGTACACGTGTGATGGCTGCGGAACAAGCCTCACCACCAGTTGATACGTTGACCCCGAGTCACATGGTATCGAGTTCACCGAGGAGTTTCAGCTGAACCAATTTGACCGTCTCAAGCTCCGAGATATCAAGTCCACCAATTGGGTGTGTCCCTATATACTGAACCAACTTGGCATTTGTGTTCATTTTTATTTACTCTGCAACAATGTTGGTTTTTATCACTTTGTCTTTCAAGTTGTCGCCACATACCTCCATTTGACGCTTGAGTTTCTCAGCACCTTGACGCATACAATGTTCTCTCACTATTGTTTAGAGGATCCAATGTTTGGAGTTTATCACATCAACTTCCGTCTTATGAACTACGAGTACTCCTTGACACTCGAGTAATAGGCTCACTGCATTGGGTTTTCCAAAAACACCACCGACATACGCTCCACCACCTTTGTTTTAATTCACGCACCTTGGAAGTAATTTAATAGAATGAGAGTTCATGGAAACATACCAGTGGAACCAAATTGATCATCTTGCTATTCGTTATTTGTTTTATGTTATTGCTAACACCTTGCAGGCACGTGGTGAGTTCACTAGAGTCAATGAGAAGGACATGATGATCATCGCTAAAGATGTTATTATTAAATGCAACTTAACGCCAAATTTGGGAGCCCTTCTTGTGTTTTACCTTAATCATCAAGCTCTGCAGTCTCGAGGACCCATATGTGCAGGAGGAGTCATAACCGTTCTTGCACGCACACATCACATCAACCTAGGTAACATCCAACCGTTAACAGGAAGTCACCGTCTTGGTTTTTCTACTCTGAGAGCTTGTGGTATGCTTTTAGAGCTAATGGTAGATACCTCCTTGATATACTTGGAGCGGATCACTTGATCCTAGCTCCTTTTCCTAGTGGTCTATTCTCGATAGAGGATGGACATTTGCATTATGATGCGTAGGTTGAGGCAGGTTTACCCCAACAAGAAATACCCATGGGAGAGGAAGAAGATGAAGAAGTAGAACAAGAAAGACCAGAACAAGATGTGCAACCACCAAACTACTACACCACCTACGTTGATATGCTACTGCCAACCTTGCCACCCAGTTCCATGATTGGAGCATCCAATAGAACATGGGAGATTATCCACCACCACCACAATGAGCAACAAAGGGTCTTTGAAAAGCCTGAGCTTAGGGATGTGTTCCCCTGGGAATTTTATGTGTACAAATGAGGTTCTACTCCAACTCTCTGAGAGCTTTGAAACACCTGTGTTGGTTTGTTCCGACACTTTGCTCTTGTTTCTCCTTTGCTTTTGTTTTTAGTTTGCTTTTGTTTTTCATTTGTTTTTCTTTTCTTAGTTTCTTGCTTGGTCACAAGTTCTTTTATATTTCTTAACCCCTATCCTAAAAAAATACAAAAATATTTTGTGAACATGGATAGTTGTACTTTACTTTTGATGGAACACATGCCTATAAGGAAGAGGATTATGAAGTAACTCATGAGAGGTATGTCATATGTCTTCCACTTTTGAAGTTTGAGTTGTTTATTTTAGTTGGTTGATTTGCTAAGATGCCATGCTAGTGGGAGTAATTCAAATAGTTAGAGTATATCCTTTTAGCGGTATGAATGTTTAGTTGTGGAAGCTTCTGGTCTAGTTCTTTTAGCTAATCGAGTCTTTCCTTGGCAATGATATTTATAAACAAGTACAACAAGAAAAGTCTAAAATTTATGACTTGTTTGGTGAATGATTGTCTTGAGAGTTTACCCTTGAAGATACTTAACCCCGTAGATGTTGTGATAGACTTGACGACACCCTTGAAAGGAGTTGTTTGATTGAAATGAAGTCTATCAGTAATTTTGATGCATGCCAAAGCTAACCTTGTGGATAAAACTGTGGTACTAGTTAAAAAGTTATATGTTTCTCATGCACACCTTTGGATGCCAACAACTCCGCTAGCCTATGAACGATCCATGGTATAACCCCGGAATTTGGCTATGAGTTGACGATATGAGTGACATACGTGTCAATGTAATGGGAAAAATTATTGGTACTCTCAAAGGTTGTGCAAGCCATTATAAAAGAAACACACAATGATACTTAAAGAAGGAACAAAAAATATATATATGAAGATCCGCATAACAAGTCCTTGGCATGGTATCATTACTACTTTATAATTTTTTGAAAGACAATGATTGCATTAGAAGTGTTTTGATAGCTTTGATTTACTGATGTGGGCGTCAATAAGACAACTCACTGTTATGCTACTTAAGACATGAACTCTCTTACTCAATTATGCTATTAAAACATCCTTGTTATAATGCCCGGGAAAATATTCCCCAATTAGATTTTGCCTGTTTGTTTCTATTATGTGCATCATCATGACATCATGCATATTTTGCCCTGAAATGTTTTAATCAAAAGGATATTTTGATTTATATTTAGCCCCTCCTTTAATTTCAAATTAAAACCCCCGGTCTTTTCTAGATCTTTTATTTATCTAAAAACTATTTACAAAAGCCTCTCTAAAAAAATACAGAAAATAAAATAAATGTTTTATGAGGGAGTCAGCCAGTGGCCAGGCCCAAAAGCCCAACAGCCAGCCAACTAGCACCCCACCGAAAACCTAGCTAACCCTAGCTAACCGCAGCCCGGCTGCACTCCACCAGTCGCACAATACATGTGCAGCACACACCGCACGCACTACATGTTGACACGCCAGGACCCGCTCGCGGTGCACGGTCACGACTCGACCTAATTCCCCAGGGACCCGATTGAGACCCCTCCTCGTTTGTCCTCTCTCTCTCGTACGGGAGCCACCTACCCCCTCGAACTCCATCCCCTCCTCCTTCAGATCGCCACCACCTCGCCTCTCTGCCCCATGTCACCAGCCGCGCCAAGCTTGCCAGCCGCCGATTCTGTGCCGCCCTCTCCCTGGTACCTCCGTCGTCGGGAGCCGCCTGTCAGCAACCCCCCCCGGGCGTCCTCGTCCTTGTTGCCCTCCTTGTCGGTCGCCTCCATCGCCATGAACCACCGCCAGCAGCAGCGGCCATCACCAGCCTCCCTGCAAGTCGCCGCTGTCGTGGTGCCTCCGTGGTGCCGCCTCGCCGGCAAAAGCAGCTGCGAGCACCGCCGCCTCCTCACCCGCGAGCACCACGGCCACGCCTCCTTCCTCTGATCGGGCCATCCCTAGAAGCGTCGACCTTGGGCTCTACCTCATGGATGCCCTGTCGTTTTCCCCGCCGCGCCTTCTCCCGTAGAGCCGCAGATAGCACTGTCGTCCTCGCCTCCGTGACCTGCAGCGGTTCCGCCGCCCGCGACAACCGCCGACCGCCGACTCTCCTCTCTACATGCTACAACACGCTGACGTGCTTGTCCCTGCTCGCGCGCGACTAGGTTCCAACGCCTTGACTCGGTGCATGCGCGAGCACATCTTTGCTGTGAAGCTCTTCGCGTGACCAAGGCATGGCCTCGTTTTAACCTGCAGCTAAGTCTGGCTGTGCTCGTTTGGTGCAGATATGCCTCGATCCTGTTTGTGAGACCGACAAATGAGGATCTAGAGAACTACACAAGACCATGAACACCGATCCAAGTCCAACACCGACCCTGGAGCCGGAACCCCAAGGCCTCCTTCCTAGACCCAAAATCCAAAGCCCCATTCCCGATCCAAAGACCGATCCATTCAAACACAAGATCTTCACGGATGTAGGTCCGAAGACCAAACCCCGAAGACCGATCCCTCGAAGACCTCGGTTCCAATCGTCAATATGTGACCCCTTCTCCTCGAAGCCCTATTTTATAAATGTTATATACTTGTTGCATTAAATCATTCATCTCGCATACATATCGTTGTTGTTTGGGGGTATTTAGGCGATTCACCTAAATTAAATATGGAGACTATATGCGGGCTATTCTACTCTTATATTGCCTCCATTTAAATTTGTGTAGAGAACCGATGCCATGCTTTGCCTTGTTAATTCAACTATAATATTTATTTGTCGGGATCCCGATTTAGCTTAATATTGCTAAGCTAGGCCGCATATTTCCATGTCATGCATCATATCATACACATGCCAGATCTTTCGCCGTATTATTAAATGTTGCACCGCTTGTTATTTCTAGTGGATTGCTTCTTCTTGTATAGGCCGTTGAGTCTATGTGAGGTACGACAAGCCTTCGGTCACTGACTTTGTTCCTCAGGCGAGAATTCTCCCCCTTCCACCTATTTTTTATTTATAGTCTTTACTCCCTTCCTTATTGTCAATGCTTTAGTGTCGTTCCCTGTATTTACCTACTCCACTATATTGCTATGGTTATCCTATTGCCTTTGTTTGAGTAGCTAGCTTTGTCCTTGCGAGTCATAGTGCATGCTTAGGTCTGTTGCCCGCTCTCATATAGGTGAACCATGATATATGGTTATGGTTGATAACATGATAAATTAAATTGGTGAAGTTGGTTTTGGTTATGATTATGGTTATGGTTATGATTATGGTTATGGTTTCACCTAATGATAAGGCCCCGACAGGGACAACCTTTCGTAACTGCTTGAGCCACCCTAGGACCCGTTTGTTCTAGATACTAGTTCTGAGTTGATCGCGCTAACCCAACATGGGGGCCCCTAGGATTCCCCCCTCAACTATCGGCGCTATTCGTTTATCCAGAGGGTCACAAAATTGGTTTTCCATTTGGTGCATGTGCACAATATGTCCTCGGACATGGGTGGGTTGTTATGTCTTCGGACTTGCTTATGATATGATTTGGTGGATAGCCCGGGCATTGCATACATAAGAGCGGTACATGCTGGCGGTTCAAGGGGAGATCTACATGTTATCTTCTAGGACCGTTCGGTATAGTAGTCGTGAACGCTATGCCACCTTGAGACTCGACCGTGCCTCTGGGTTGGATAAAACACAGTAGGTGATACCTCTTTATACGCACGTAGTTATGGGACAGTTCTTGTTGTGAGATTTGGAAGGCATGAGTATTATGTTGCATGAAGGATTGAACATGCGTTTGGGTACAATAGTGCACCTCTGCAGGGTAAATCTTTTCGAGAAGCATGTGTGTCCACGGTTAAGGACGCCTCAGGAGTACAATATCATGATCATAGATAACACCACTAATGTTTGGCCTCTAATAACATGACTAGTAAATAGCCTTATCAACTAAACACCTAATTAAAATTGCCACCGTGTGTGTTCTGCAAGTGGACTTCCTCGACTGGTCTTCGAGGGGGACACCTTCGGATGGGTTATGTTTGGTGTTATATTATACTTATCGTATAGCGCTCTCTTATCTCGGTCTAACAGACAAAGTTGTAATGTGTCTCTATAAGTTAGATAGTGCAAGATTTGTTGCCGCTGAGCCCACCATACCTATGTAGGCGAGGACTGGTGAATTCTAGACTCGCCGTGTACTGGCCTCAGTACTGACCGCTCTCTTTTTGTTTTCTTTTGCCCTTTGTCGGCACCCCTTTGGCTTTGACAGGTATGTGATTGACGACATTAGTAAGGTTACCCTCCGTCTTAGCCTGGGCAGGGTTATGGACACCGCTTGGTTATTCTTCAGGACTCTTAGTCCAATTTGGATCTTGTTCATACTCGGACACTATTTTGCTTTCTTCCTGAGTTATACCTTTTGTAATCCTGACTCGTTGAGTCGTTGTTGTATATATAAGTCTTTGCGGATTCTGTTGTAAACTATTGTGATGTAACTACTTGTAATAAAATCGCACCCACAAGAAAGTGTCTGGTGGGCGTCTTTGAATCGCTTCTATGCGGGTTTTGGCGGGAAATGCTAAGATCTGCATAGACCCGATTCGGGGGTGTTATAAGTGGTATCAGAGCAAAGGTTTATGATACCCCACTGGTCCAGCCTGTAGTTTAACCTTTCCAATGGATGTTGCCTAGTGTCAAAACTATTTTTCTACAAACATGTTAGATAGATCTGATTAGTTCTGATTTTACTCCTTACCCCATTCATTCTATTCTCATCTTTGCATGTTTTAATCTAATCTCTTACCTTCTTCAAGTCTAGGGATTTCTCGTGGTTGGGTTTCCGTCGTACCTTTAGGGTTTTCGCTTCCTTCCTTCCGTAACGGTGGAGCTACTTCTGGATTTCATTCTACCTGATCTCTTTTCAAATGTTTCCCGGTGTTCCGCAACTTCTGCGACAACGTCATCTTTCAGAATCTTTGTTAATACCGGTTATCAAGATCTTCAGTCTAGATCCCGAGAGTTGGGGTTGCATATTTCTCCTATTCATGTGTGAAGTAATGCTTTGGGTGCGCAATGGACTGATCCCCATCCGACTACTCTTATCATTCTCCCTTGTACATTGAATTGGTGGATCCGTGTGATTCTTACTCCCCCTTTGGAAGATAAGGTGGCCTAGTAACCTCTTTCTTCGCATTTGTCTCTCCAGAGTGTCCTCTCGAAGAACGTGAACAACAATTCTTGTTGGTGGTGTGGACAATATGAAGACGGTGCAAGAATCCTTGTTAGTGGTGTCGCGGACATCTACCTGACGCAAGAAGATCCAAAAATCAAACCTTCCTCTCTTCCAGTAGTGTCTTTCCCTGGATCTCGGGACGAGATCCTTTGTTAGTGGTGTCTAGTTGTAATGCCCGGGAAAATAATCCCCATTTAAATTTGCATGTTTGTTTCTATTCTGTGCATCATCATGACATCATGCATATTTTTTCCTGAAATGTTTTTATCAAAAGCATATTTTGTTTTCTGTTTATCCCCTCCTTTAAATTCAAATTAAAACACCCTATGTTTTCTAGATCTTTTATTTGTCTAAAAACTATTTACAAAATCTCTCTAAAAAATAAAGCAAATAAAATAAATATTTTATGGGGGAGTCAGCCAGCCGCCAGGCCCAAAAGCCTAGCAGCCAACCAACTACCACCACACCGAAAACCTAGCTAACCATAGCTAACCGCAACGCCACCGCACTCCACCAGCCGCACACCACCTGTGCAACACACACCGCACGGACTACACGTTGACACGCCAGGACCCGCCCGTCGTGCATGGTCACGACTCGACCCAATTCCCCAGCGACCCGATCGAGACCCCTCCTTGTTTGTCCTCTGTCTCCCAAATAGGAGACACCTACCCTGCTCGAACTCCATCCCCTCCTCCTTCAGATTGCCGCCGCCTCCCCTCTCTACCCCATGTCGCCAGCCGCGCCAAGCTCGCCGGCCGCTGAGTCTATGCTGCCCTCTCCCTTGTATATCCGTCTTCGGGAGCCGCCTGTCCATGACCACCCCCCGGTCAACCTCGTCCTCGTTGCCCTCCTTGTCGGTCGCCTCCATCACCATGAACCGCCACCAGCAGTAGCGGCTGTCGCTAGCCTCCCTGCAGGTCGCAGCCGCCGTCGCCAGCCCCATGATGCAACCTTTCTAGCTTCCTTAACAACATCATAGAATTCTTTAAGCAGGGTCTCTAGGATAAGTTCTCTCTTTTCAGTATCCTCAATATCTTTAAGTTTAAGAAACATTACTTGCATCATGGGGTTAAGGTTAACACACCTAGCCTCCAACATGTGAACTAAAGAAGCTGCATCAATTTCAAAATTTGGAGTAAGTTCTGCCAAGGATCTATCCTCAATATCCTCATGTTTGCTAACATGATTATAGAATTCTACAATATTATCTTTCCCAATTATAGAGCCACTACCTATTGAAGGGTCTTTCTGGGTGAACTTAGGGATCAACATGGTGAGCTAAAAACGAGGTGTCAACTTATAGAAAGAACTATTTTTTTGTGTTTTTGATGGAAAGAAACAAGCAAACAAAGCAAAAATAAACTAAGAAAAACAAAAAACAAAGTAAAGATATTGGTTGTGATGGACTCCCCTTGTGAAGTTGTCCTTAAATCACCGGCAACGGCGCCAGAAAAGTGCTTGATGGCTCAAAATGTAGATCTCGTTGGGAACCCCAAGAGGAAGGTATGATGAGCACATCAGCAAGTTATCCCTCAGTTATGAAACCAAGGTTATAAAACTAGTAGGAGCAAGGAAACAACCCCAAGGTGTTGCTAGAAACTTGAAATCCTACACAACACAACCACAAAACTTTGCCCCAACTTATAATGAGGTTGTCAATCTCACTGGTTTTGCTGAAAACAAAGGATTAAATATATAGTGTGGAAGATAGTAATTGCTTGCAGAAAGTAAATAGTAGACAGTAACAGTAGATGGTATATCAATGGTAAAAGAATGGACCGGGGTCCATAGTTCACTAGAGGTGATTCTCCTTAAGATAGATAGCATGTTGGGTGAACAAATTATAGCAGGGCAATTGACAGATTTGAGAAAGTATACAATGCATGTACTAGATATCTTGACTCCTATGAGATTTGATTGTGCATTACAACATAATACCTAGACCGCAATCCAACTGCATCTATGACTAATAATGCACCTTCCGGTTATCGTCCGAACCCCTTCCAATATTAAGTCACAAGAAACAGACAATTGCATTAAGCAAAGTGTGTAAAGTAATCAATACGATTGTCCCATTGACAAAGGATTGTCGTTTTCTACCTAGTAGCAACAGCACATCTACAACCTTAGAGATTTCGGTCACTTCCCCAGATTACTAGAGTCATGAACCCATGTACTTCCTCTTGGAGTCGCAAGCATCTACTTGGCCAAGATACTTACAAACTACAAAGAGCATGCAAGATCACAAATAACATAGACATGATAGAATCAATAATCAATCTGAAATAGCATCTCAATATCCATCGGATCCCCACAAACACAACATGTAAGATTACAAATAGATGATCTTGATCATGAACGGAGCTCACAAGATCTAAACATAATAGCACAAAGGAGGAGAACCAACCATATAGCTACTACATGGATCCGTAGTCCAAGGATGAACTACTCACACATCACACCGGAGGCAGGCATGGTGACGAAGAAGGCCTCCAGAATGATCTCTCCCCTCTGGCAGGGTGCCGGGAAGGGCTTCAGATCCCTCCCGATCTAGGGATAGAGATGACGGCGGCTACAGACTCTTTCATGGAATTTTGATCCGGTCCTTAGGGTTTTCGTCCTGGGAGGCTTTTATAGGTGAAGGGCCAAGGTCGGTGGAGCACCAGGGGGCCCACAACCCCTGGTGGCACGCCCAACCCTAGGCCACGCCGCCACCAGGTATGGCTCCTCTGATGCGCCACTTCGTCTCCCCTTCGGACTCCGTGTTCCTTCTAGTAAAATATTGACTTGGGCTTTTGCCCGGTCCAATTCCGAGAATATTTCCTTACTAGCTTTTGTGAAACCAAAAACAGCAAAAAACAGGCAACTAGCACTGTGGCATCTTATTAATAGGTTAGTTCTAGAAAATGTATAAAAATACCTCAAAGTGTGAACAAGACATAAGAAAGTAGATATAAAACAAGCATGGAACATAAAAAATGATAGATACATTTATGACGTATCAATGAAGCCAAACGATTTGACTACTTCATCAAAGCGAATATTCCAACTCTGAGATGCCTGCTTCAACCTATAAATGGATTTCCAAAGCTTGCATACCTTGTCAGCATTAGCCAGATCGACAAAACCTCGGGTTGTATCAAATTTCCATTAAGGAAAGCCCTCTTGACATCCATCTTCCATATCTCTTATTCGAAATAGGCTGCTATAGCTAACATGGTCCGAATTGACTTAAGCATCGCCACGGGAGAGAAAGCCTCATCGCAGTCAGCTCCTTGAACTTGTCAGAACCCCATCACGACAAGTTGTGCCTTCTAGATAGAAACATTTCCATCCATATCGGTTTTCATCTTAAAGACCCATTTGCACTCGACGGATCTTGCACCATTTGGCAGTTCCAAACTTTATTTTCATCCATGGACTTTAACTCGGATATCATGGCTCCAAGACATGACTCAGAATCAGATCCCACCATCGCTTCCGAATAAGTTGCCGTCTCATCATTGTCCAACAGTAACACATCACGAACACTTCACAATATGGCTGATCTTCGCAGTGTCGATGTTGTTGTCGGCTCAGGTACCATGGCGGCTCAACATCCATGGCTTTTGCCGACTCGCTACTGGCCGGTACCTCTCGAATTTCTTCGAGCTGCACCGTGCTCCCACTGACTCCCCGACTGAGAAATTCTTTCTCAAGGAAGACACCGTTCCGAGCGACAAACACTTTGCCCTCTTATCGGTTGTAGAAGTAGTAACCCAAGGTTTCCCTCGGATACCCCACGAAAATACACTTATCCGACTTGGCAGTAAGCTTGTCCAACTGAAGTCACTTGACAAAAGCTTCACAACCCCAAATCTTAAGAAAAGACAAACTCGGCTTCTTTCCAGTCCACACCTCATGCGGTGTCTTCTCTACCGACTTTGACGGTACTCTATTTAGTGTGAACGATGCAGTTTGTAGACAGTAAACCCAAAATGATAAAGCCAGATCTGTCTGACTCATCACTGATCATACCATGTTCTCTTGTTGAGCCAAGTAATTGAAGTCTCAGAATGAAGTTTCTTTTTCCTCGTGTCATCAGGAATCTTCTTACTTAACCATCCTAGTGGTGTAAAGCGATATCACGATCTTTGGCAAAGATTTTGGTAACCCTGGATGAACAAAGAGTTTCCTTTGTATCTCGATCATGCTCAATAGTGACGATGATTTTGGAAATCAGAAGTTTTCCTCTTGTTACATGTTCCTTGTGACTCTTACGAGTCCTCGCCACAAAAACAACCTTTATGTCTTAACATTCTGTTGAACGAAAGAGTGACCCTTTTGTATCAAAAGTAGTTCAATAGCTTGGTTATCCGTATCTTTGTATCCTCGAAAGCTCTACTTAAGTCGTCTAGTAGAGGTTCACCTCTCGAAGTCTATGGTCATGTTCTTTCTGCTGGAAGCTTTCCTTTTCAGAAGCCTAAACTCTTCTGAATATCCATGGTCTCAATCCTTATGAAGACCATTTATCTAACATTTTGAAACCATCATCTCTTGTTCCCTCTGTTACCTTGATGTGTTTCATGTATGTCATCTCAAAGTTGTTTCTGAACACTCCTTCATGAGTTGACTATGAGATACTCAGTGTGTTGTTTGATGTGTTTCCTTCTTATCCTTAGAAGTGATCATGTTTCTCTTCCTTCTTCCTACCTGCGGAATATCGGGTCAATATTCTCACAAGGGGGATAGATATGTAACACCCCAGTTTTAGTTAATCTCAGTTAGGGCTTTGATTGTGCATTCATGAGCATCATCTTTTAGAAGTGCATGCAAACAAATAAATAAAACCCTAAACCCTAGTTATTTCCCCCTCTCTAAAATGAATTCAAAATTGTTTTTGTATTTTGAAAAGATCAAAACTGTGGAGCCCCAAACAGTACAAAGGGGTCGCTGCATTATTTGGATATTAACCAAGCTCTAGTATTTTGGAAATTATTCAAAACAGAAAAGGATTGGAAATACAAAGAGAAAAGGAGATCTATAAAAAAGGCTTTTGACAAATAAAAACAGAACCAGAGCCATAGTAGGCTGGCCCATATCTTCTCCCTCCCTCTTTTTGCTGTGCAGAGCAGCTTGTAGAAACCCAGTTGGCCCAGCTGCTGCCCACCCTAGCCCATACCCCTTTGACACCTCTCTCTTTTCTTCTTCCTAGGGAAGCGACAAAAGTAGCTAAATGGTGTTCCCGGCACCGTCGATCTGCATCGTCGTGATGGCCGCCACCGCGCCATGCTCTGGATGTGGATAAGATACCCAATACATGCCTCTCTTCCCTTTCTCTCTCCTCTCAATCCCCTTGCTCCCTCTCGGTTTCCCTAGATGGTCGAACCCTAGCCCCGAGCGCTGTCGGTGTTCCGCTATCCATGGCCTCCCCTCGGCCATCCGAGCACGCTAGCATGACCGCCTCGCTGTCCTCGTCCATTCCACAAACGGAATCGATTAGGGAAGCTCGGAATCGTCTGCATTGAAGTCGTCTTCCACGTCACCGACGAGTGTCGTCATCGCCATTGCCGCTTCTTTCGGCCTTCCCGCGCCTTGTTGACCACTTCCCTATAACCACGGTGAGCTTGACTTCCTCCCGAGCCACTCCACCGTCCCCCTCATGTACTCTACCATGCCTGCACCATGTGGCACCGCTAGCCACAGCCAGTCACTGTTGTATCCGCTTCTCTGATGACCCAAAACATGCGGCACCGCCACCATTTGGTCTAGAACGCAAGCCTGTGTCTAGCGCATGCCTTCATGTAGCCTCGCTTTCCCTGTATCGCTGCAGCCTCACCGTTCTGCAGCTCACCGCCCTTAGTGACGTCACGATGACGTCACCTGAGCATCACCACGCGGGTCTGACCCGGTCAAACCGGCCAGTGGCTCCACCTGCCCGCGTGGCAGCTGAGGTGGTCAAGAGCCCCTCTGTCGGCTGTTGTGGGTAACCTTTCCCCGGTGTAAGAAGTAATTCCTAGTTTTGATAATTTAATAAATGGTTTAATAATTCCAGGAATTGATTAAATACTCGAAAAATTCATATCTAATTATTTATAAGTCAGAAAAATGTGTATTATACATCAAAATGTTTAGAAAAATGAGATGTACACAATAACATCAAAATCATGCGTTGATTAACAACTTTAATTACAAGTTTAATTAGAGAACAAAGTGAACCCTCGTAGGTGATTCCGTGGTCTCTCCTGCATTAGGGTTTGCACCCTTCGGATCCTGCTGATATTGCCAAGTATGCCCTAGGGTTACATTTCAACTCTATTCAACTTGTCATATCATCATCCTTGCCTGAGCACTGGATCGATGCCATGTGTTGATTGTTTTTCCTTTTCTTTCTAGTGTTTGCTTCTTCCCGGTAGAATACAATATCGATATCAAGACTAAAGAAAGAGGTCAACACCATCGAATATCGACGAACAATACTTGACCAACTACAATAAAGTCAAGTAGGAGGATTCTGAAGATTTATATCTGGGTATCAACAAACAAGGCAAGCATAGCCCCACCATTATAGAATCCTATGAATTCCTGCAATGATACATACGATTCTACCATGGTCTATTATAGATAGATAGAGTATCCTATCTACTACATTACTTCCTTCGAGCTTATATTACCTGATCCAGTGCTCCTATCATAACCAGGTTTGGCTGGTGTGCACAGCTAGAGCTTATATCTATGTCTTTTTAGCCATGCATAGCTGTGAGTGCTGGTTTATCTAGAAGATGTATCAGATGCAGAGAATCTAGTATGATAGGAGGACGAGATATACTGATGAGGTAAGATCAGTGGTAAAGGTTAAACATGATAAGGCTTGTATGGGAGGCCATGGGGGGACGTGATTTTTGTAGCCCCATGCTCGCCACTACTAGGAACCGAGTTCTTTCCTTTGGAACTGAGACGAGCGTACAACCACACGAGGCCTGGAAAACATCACGAGTAACTAACTTGCCTAGTAGATTCCATGAGTCACATAGTTCGGTGTTCCATTCGACATATGCATAGAAAACATTCTGAAAGATTTGGCGGGTGAAGGTGCATCATAACAGGTAGGTAAGCGTGGTCATGGTTGCTTGGGGTACATGGCGCCCTGTTAAACCAACCCTGACTCACATCTCTAGGGACCGGCTTCGACCCGTTACGACGGAACCCTCCTTAGGGCATGACTCATGGTCTCAGTGAAAGCAAGGTAAAGGTCATGTCTAACCACCCTCTGCTAGCCTTCCAAGGAAGAGGGCGCAACTATAGTGGCATTAAGAGTCGGTTGGTACGTGTGGGAAAAGTTGTACACCCCTGTAAGGTTATATCTTTTTGAAAAGCCGTGTTCACGGTTATGAACGCTTGGTGACCGAATTCTAAGATCACAGAGAACATTAACCTTATCGTAAAACTTGGCAGTTCAATGTGTGCTTAAGGATGCTTCCTCTTGGCTACGAGGGGGTGATCCTAGTTGTGAGATGAGGATTACTTTGGTGGATATCAAAAGATGATGATCAATTCTTCAGAGATGTCACTCTCTTATCCCCTTTTAAAATACTCTGATTAGATGAGCTTCTTCTCCCTCTTGTTTTACAAAACAAAGATGGCTATATGCAAAATAACCCCACCAGCCATAAGTCGTGTGGAGTACACCCTGTACTCAACCTTGCTTTGTTGATACTTTTGTAGAATAATAAGTCTTCCCTGGAGACATGTTTGGTACAACATCGACACCGACGAGTAGCTTGGGGTTCCCGGCCGGCAGCCTGGAATCTATGGGCTGGGACGTCATCGTTATGCCTCTCAGGACATTTGTTAAGTTTGGTATATTTAATAGCATAATTTACCTTCCGTTGTTTGATGTTTGTGGTCAGTGACCTCTTCTTATAATATTTTTGTATCGCAAGGTTACTATTGTGTTACCGATTCTTCAATAGATATCCTCGAGCTCTAGGTTAAGGTTATGTCAGGCTAATGTCTGGATTTGTTTAACCCTGATCCCATGGGTGTCATAGTTCTTGGTATCAGAGCAGTACCGACTGTAGGAAAACCTTGCTATTGGTCGATGTTGAGTCTAGTGCTTATGAAAACTATTTCAAAGATGAAAAGTATTTGCGAAAACTCTATTATGCTTCTTTTGCTCCTCGTCTGGTATCGCTCTAACTCTAGGTCATCTCATCTTGTGTTGACTTTGAAAAGCTTTGATATCTCTTCTAGTCTTTCAAATCTTAGGTGCCTTCTGGGCATGTCGTTTCTCAGCTAGTTGACCTAGTGTAGGGTTCTTTAGAGTTGTGTGTGCTGTGTATTATTTGTTCCCTTTTCTCTGTTTCAATTGAGAGATACCTTTCCATCAAGATCTCTCTATCTTATGGGCCCCCAATATTATATTGTAGGATCCATAGTGTTCTGTTTTAGGCTTCGAGGTTTCCTTTTTCCTTGTACGCCTCCTTTTATTTGACTGGGTGCTTCAGAAGTCATTTCTTATCTTGGAAGCTACCTCGTGATTACTATCTTGTAGTGTATGTTGTCTCACTTGGATAGTAGCTAATTATTTTCTTGGGTTTTAACCCTTGGACTTGAAGTGAAGATCCCAAATTGTGCTGGATTCTGGTGTTGTGAATCTGGTACATGAAGATTATCTTTAACCCAAGATCCATTCTATTGTCCCCTGTCGTTAATGTTAAAACATTACCTCTGGATGGCTGGTACTACAATTCTAGACTTCAAGCTTGTGGATATTGTCGCGACTGAATTTCGACAACTAAGGACTTCCCCTACCACTAGCTATGGCAGATGTTCTTTAATGGAACCAAATAGTTCACAACAAGAGTACTCCTTGTGAGTCTCGTATCAATAATCGTGACTCTGCCCACCTCTCCTTTCCATGCATTGGTTTTTGGAAGGTTGCTAATCTATGCGTTCACATCTTGGGATTCTATCCCGAGCATGTTCCTTTCCCCCATGTTTCCGACCTTCGTCTACCAGTTGGTAGCCCAGTAGTAACTATGCATTGGTTCCTTTTGATGTAAGATACTCTTGTGGTCCATTAGGACAAACCATTTCGGGATGTCAGGAGAAACAAACTCCAGTACCTCGTCATATCTAGGCCTAGGTCAAAGTGTTGTAATCCGCAGATCAGTAAGCATTGATTAGCTTCTGATCTGTTCCACCTTAAGGTATCACACTCCTTTATACTAAGAGTTCGTGCTGAGTTTCATGGCCTTCTTAATGAAGTAATGCTTTTACACATATTTACCCACCCTTCTTTCGATCTTTCGCGCTCGAGAATGATGTGTAGGCGTAATAATGTGGTCACCTGAGATTCTTAGTAGTTATTATTGCTTCCAACTCCAAGGACATTTTGTTATTCCTTAGTGTGATTGGTTAATCCTATCACTAAGCGAAGGATGATTGTGCCACCAAGTCCATTACCCTGGTGCACTTTCTTCGGTCAAAGAGTTAGGCTTGTACCGAAGCTCTGAGACTATGTCTTCTTCCCTTACCTAGCAAGTTCCCTCTCGAACTAAGTGACATATCGGTGGATCGTGATATTTTAGACGTCTTTCTAGAAGTATCACAATGTTGCCACATGACCGTGTTGTCATGTTCTTGAGTAAGCAAGTTCTCCGAACTGCTCCTTTCTCCAAGGATTCGTACGGGATACCCCTGAATTATTTGGTTGAGCTCAAACAACAACTTGGAGAGTTGTAAGACAAAAGTTCTATCCGACTTAGTTCCTCCTTAATGGGTTGTCAAGTTTCGTTTGTGCTGAAGAACGATAGTATTTCCTTCGTGCTTATGTTATCTTCCCCCACCTTTGATTTTATTTGGGTTATCATCAAATCAAACTCAGTTCCAAGGACTATCTTGGCAATGTTGCTACTCGTGATGTTTCACTTGAGTACATCCTCACGTCCATTGGTATGACCAATACATTTGCCTCGTTCATACAACATATGATTCCATCTTTATGGAGTATCATGATAAGTTTGTTGTTGATCCCATCGATAACATCCTTATCTTCTCCAAGCTAGACTAGATTCATATGGAACCTTTGTCATTAAAGTTGGAAAACTTTTAAGAACCGTCTTCAGGTCATCTTGAAGTATGTGTTATAGATGTTAGAAGTAACCTTCTCCGATTCACGTGCAATTGTAGAAAGATGTCGACGTGGATTTGAGTAGATCTATGTTTGTTCCCTTAGGGACACATGTGTGTTTTGTTGCAAGTACTCATTGTATGAGCAATTGTCCTCCGACAAGTTGTTAATACAAGGTCTAGCAATCTAGCTTAGTCTATTGGAGCTTGCCACTGTAATCCATGTGACGAGGGTTTAACTCGTCAATGCCCATTGTTATGGACTTGGGTTTTGGAGAAGGAGGGAGCGCTGGAGACATCTATCGGCTAGCAAACAAGCACACAAGGGACAAAGGATTTACCCAGGTTCAGGCCTCGTAGAGGTCCCTACTCCTGCTTGTCTGCTCGTGGAATTATCGAAGGAGTCGAAAGTTACAATGGTGCGCAGATGAAATCTAGCGAGGGTTGTGGAAAGTAGGGTTGCGTGTGTCTTCCTCGCCGCCCGCTCCTAGCCTTTATATAGATAGGCTAGGTCTCAGGTAGCAGGTCGAGTCAGTTACAAGTTAGGGTTTTCCCCTTCAAACTTTCTATCTTTAGCTTCTTCTTGTCCTTCAAGCAATCGAGAGTCCGTACGTTACTCGAGTCCCTCCCTCCGGGCCTTGGCGACACCGTGGGCCTGTATGTATTTGGACCGTATATACCAAGCTCGAGTACCTGTAGGGCATACCCATGTCAGTAGCCCCCGAGTGCCTAGTGGAATCGCAGATTCGACTAGGGACTTTTGAAGCCTTCGAGTCCCTAAATGAGTACATTTCGATTGCTTTTAATTGCGTCATATGGATTGTTGATATACGTGCCTGATATAACCGAAGTATCGGTATCAGTTAACCACCTTAGGGTGAAACAACGCAATCTACTCAAATTCGAGTCCCCGGACTCGAATCCAGAAAAGTGCTGGCGTAATTCGACTCAGGCCGCGGAGGTCTTACAGGAGTCGAATTCCAGTTATATGGGTGTGAGCACTTGACTCGTCCGTCAAGGAATGTTCATCGTGCCTATAGGCACGGATATGTTTCTGGCAGTGCATAGTTAATTGCGTTGCCAGGCCTTATTCAGGTCTTACCTTCACGCCGTAGGCGCGGCATCTGAATTTTATCATCACGGAGACGATTCGGGTAACCCAGGAGACGCAGTCTCTTTGTAGGGAAAAATTATGAGGCGGTGTCGCCATGAGTTTCGAGTATGGATGTTATCAACACATAGTTTTTCTTGCACAAATAATCATAGGGTGCGCGGCCAGCGCTCCCTATGGGAGTAGCCCCCGAGTGCCTGGTTGAGTTGAAGACTCAGGCAGGGACTAAAGAACTTTTGCAACTGCTGTCGTCTTTTGCTTGCTTGTTCAGTCGATGACTCAGACAGGTACTAAAACACTTTTGCGACTGCTGCCATCTTTTGCCTACTTGTTTCAGTCGATGACTCAGGTGGATACTAAAATATTTTCGCGACTGCTGTCGTCTTTTGCCTGCTTTTTTCCGGCGCTACCTATGGGAGTAACACATGTCCATAATCGAACTGTGTTTCGAGTGGTTGGGTTTGCGTTTGTGATTGTCCATATTCCTGCAACAAGAAAAAGAAAGTCGAAGGGTGCGCGGCCAGCGCTCCCTATGGGAGTAGCCCCCGAGTGCTTGGTGGAGTCAAAGACTCCAGCAAGGACTAAAAATAGTCGAAGTTTTCCACTACATAGCCTTGGTGACGTCAGTGCTGACGTGTGTATGACCTTAGTTGCCCGTGTGAGCGGTTTTGACGGGACGTGACGAGCGGTGGGTCCCACTTTCTGACTTTGATTTGACTGGGCGTGCGTAATCTTATTTTTAACTGTGCCTCCTCGATTTCCGAGCGTAATGGTAGAAGTGGGGGGACGGTTCGCGCTTCCTCTTTGCCACGTGTCCTACGCGATGCGTGCCACGCGTCCAATAGTGTTTTTGTCAGCCGTTGGATTGCATCTTCTAGGGGTTAAGTAGCAATGCTGCGCCGGTAATTTCCCATCTGTGCTCTTTCTTCCTTGCTGCCATCACCATTGCCGTTTGCTTTTTTGCTTTCCTCTGCGCTCATCTTCCCCATGACGCTGGACCAGCTCCGTTCGTTCCCAAGCTATTTCCTTCGTTCTCATCGCTGTCGCGCAATGGGGAAGAAGAAGGGAGGTGCTGCCGCTGATTCCGCGGCCACCCTCGCTATAGCGAAGAAGAAGGGCGGCTCCGCTGCTGCGGTCACCAGTGCCGCCGCCGCCGGGAAGAAGAAGGTTGCGGGCACCCATGTGACCAATGGCGCATGGCACCCCTCTATTATCAAAGCGTCGGATCTCCGTCTTCTTCGCCAAGACGGAGTGATCTCTGCAGCAGTCGCCGATTTGCGCGTCCCCAGCGGTGAGACCATTCCTGTGCCTCCCGCTGGTTATCGAGTGATGTTTCTTGAATTCATCATTCGTGGTCTTTACTTGCCTCTTCACCCCTTTCTTCGGGGTCTTCTTTGTTTCTATGGGCTCCAGCTCCATCAGTTGTCCCCAAATTCTCTCCTCCACATCACTTGTTTCATCACTCTCTGCGAGTGCTGGCTCGGAATCGAGCCGCACTTTGGTCTCTTCAAACGCATCTTTAAATTGAAGCGTCAGTCCGCATCTGGCTCTTTAGTTTATGACGTAGGTGTTTGCGGAATCCATGTTGACCCATCCGCCACCTACTTCGACATGAAGCTCACCAAGTCCATCCAGGGATGGAGGGACAAATGGTTCAATGTGCGCGACCAGAAGGCCAAGGACGAGCACTTTGGACTTGCGCCCTTCGATCCCGCGACTCCCTACAAGAAGATGCGTTCTTGGAAGAACGTGATCATGCCTTTCGAACTCACGGAAACAGACGTGTTATATCAGCGCGTCTGCAACCTCGAGAGTCGCATAGGCGCAGAAGAGGGAGGCTGCGGCCTTGTCAGGACTTGGCTGCATCATAGCGTCTAGCCTCTCCAGGCCAGGGTCCATCCCATGTTCCATTGGGGTGGCGCTGATGATCCCACTCGCGTGTCTGCTGATGGCATGTGCGCGAGTGAGGTAGATAAGAGGGTGCGACTTGTCACGAAGTATACCCTCAAGGATGTGCTTCCGAACGAGCCAGTCGTTCCTCCTTTCGATGCTTCGAATCCTCCTCCTAAGGTATGGTTGTGCTACGTAGTAGCTTATTTTCTCGATTGCGTCTTCTGTTGCTTATCTGTTTTACCTTTTGTATGCAGGAGTGGGCGGTGTCGCCTTGCATGCCTCCCCTTCCTGAGGGGATTATTCCTCGTGAAGCTTTGGAAGAGGACGAGTCTGAGTCGACTGTCCCTTCCGATGTGGAAGAGGAAGCCCACGAGTCTGAAAATCCGGATACTTGCAAGCGTTCGCGTAGCGGGGATTCTGACGTGTCGACTCCTTCAACTCTAGGAGGCGCGGTTGTTGGCGTGGAATCGCCAATTCCCGCCATTCCTGTGAGGGCTGTGGCACCGTCTTCTCGTAAGAAGATGCGATTGCCCAAGGAGTCTTTGTCGGAATCGACGGAGGCCACATTTGATCTTGACAGATTTGACTGGTAGGTTTGCTAGTGCATTCATTCTTCTCTTGCTTTCTTCTTGTTGGCTTTGCCCTGGAGTTTGCCCTTTCTGAGTGCGGATTTTGTCTTGTAGTCAAGAGGCGTCGTCATCTTCTGGCAACGTCGAATTTTTGAAGGAATCAGGAGTCGCGACCTCAAAAGCCAAGACAGAGGTCGAGCGCGATCCTTCTCCTCCGGCGGCAGCCCACTCCGGGCACAATTCTTCGAGCTCTCCTCACGTAGGGGAGCATCGAGTGGTTGCTCGGATGACGATTCAGCAATCTTCTTCGGAGTCGCTGGAGGACCATGTAAGTATATCTTTCTTTCTTTTTATAATTTGACAGTCAACGCCCTTATGTTGCCCTCTGCTAACTCCTTGTTTTGTGCGACAGCTCCTTGTAAAGGAAGCCGCGCAGGTGGCGGAGCAGGTGATGGAGATAGGTCGCCAGCATGCGATGCTAGAGAAGCGCCACCGCGTGGTTGAGAGTGAGTGTTCTATACTTATTCTTTTCGTCTTCTCTGTATTTTGGTATAATCGACTGACAGCCAAATTTTGACGCCTTACATGGCTGAGCATAATGCTTTCTGCGTGATGTCGCCATGTTGGAGAAGAGGCGTTGGCCGCACTGTGAAGGTATGACGAGCCAATCGCGGCTCGTGATGAAGCCCAGAAGCGCGAAGAGGATCTGCGTGCCTCCTTTGCGGCCAGGGAGAAGTTGTTCGAAGAGTAACTGTTCTCAGTCGCCAAGTCTCTCTCAGGTACCTTTACTTGGTAGAAATTTTATTGATGTTCTTCTCTTCCTCTGTAGTGCCGGTGGCATTAGAAGTTTGATCCGTGTGTGTATTTTGGTGTAGATGCTGGCGGCTTGAGTTTTGATCTACAAGCCCTTGGTCGCGATGACGCTCTGGCGGGCGCGGTATCTGTGGTCGAAGATCGTAGCGCCGCTATCCAAAATACGTTGTCCAAAGCCAAGGCCACCCTGAGTCGCCTCCAGGAGGAGATGATGCCGAAGGCGGAGCTGGTCGACAATGTGGAGGAGCTGGTGGAGTCGCTTGCTAGGGGTGTGCCTTCGACGTACAAGAATTCACTCCGCGCAGCTGGCACGACCATGTCGCTTGCCATGGTGCAAGCCCACGGAGTCGAAGTGTATCCCTCTGCGGTGTCGAAGACGATGCCTGTTGGCGCGGATGCTCAGCAGGTAGTATTTGCTCCCTTTGCGACTGCCTGTGCCAAATATGGCCATTCCTTGATAAACATTGTTGCCAAGTATTCGGAGGAGCTCAATCGCGCAAAGAAGGCGGCGAAAACTTCGGCCTCAGGGGCCGGCGGAAATTCAGTGGCGTCTGATACTGCCACGGACTTGATGAAGCCCCCGAGGTCATCAAAGTCGAAGAAGCCAGCTGCTCTGTAGTTAGTTCCTTGTAATAGCTGATGAACTTGCTCTTTTGATTGGAGAACATGCCTGTTGGCGAATGTGTTTGTAGATACTTTTATTGATCCTGAATGCACCTGTTACTTTTGACTTTTGAGTTGGTCACCTTATTTTTCCTCTGGCTTGATTTTTGGTAGGGTACGTCAAGTGGCCCTGTGGGGGGAACCCGGACTCGCCATCTCTTGAGGGTACAATGGCACCACCCTACTCCAGGGTAGAGGAGCTTTCCTTGCTTTTGCGACTTCATGATTGCGTTAAACAACTGGAGCGTGAGTTGCCCTTGATCTGTGGTAGCGCGGACATGTGGAAGTCGAAGGCTGAAAAAGCCACCGCGAGCGAGCAATATCTGCTTGGCAAGGTGACGCAGCTGGGCGACCAGTTTAAGTGTTAGTTTGCTCATCCTCGTCTTTTCCTTTGTAGTTAATCGCAATGGTACATTGTACTCATGCTGTTAATGCTGCTTTGTGTAGTTGTTAGCGCACGTCGTCCGCAGGAGGAGAGGGATAGGATTGCCATCCGCCTTCATGATCTCACCCAAGAGCAACTTTAGGAGAGTGGATACTTCTAGGTAGATCATGATCGTGCGACTGCGTTAGCGACCCTGCAGGATCGCGCCTCGAGAGTGCTGCTCTTTCTGAAGAAGTCGCAGTCGTGTTTGAAGAACATCTACCGGGCGATGTTCCCGCTGGATGATACTCCATCAAGCCTGCTGGCCCTTCTGACGAAATTTCAAGATATGTCCGCGGTTCGCGAGTGCGTGAGGCAGCAGCTGGTGGCTGGTGCCAAGGCTACCCTCTCCGTGGTGTGTTTGCACAGGTCTGACGTGGATGTCGCTGCCATTGCATCTGGGCCACCGGTGCCACCAGCAGGATCTTCCTAGAACATGGTGCCGCACTACCAGGCGGTGGATCATCCAGCCGAGGAGATCGTCGACTTCTTCGAGGAACAAACTAATGTTCTCCTGTTGCAAGGGTAGCCAAATATGTATCCTGCATATAAGTGTACTGGTGTTGTAAAGCTCATATATATTTATAGATAATTTATTGTTGAATGTATACAAATAGCTTTATAAGCGTGAGGTGCATTGCACTTATGCAAGTCCTTTTCGTTAGCCTGGCCATCTTTATATCTTTCCCTTGTCAATCTGTCAGGTGCGTGGCAGCTGAGTTGTGTTTGTGTTAAGGGGTTCGATTGATGTGCCAGCTACTCAGGATGTCGCGTTATTGTTCGAAGAACATATGTGTATAGGGTGGCGTAGCCCCCGAGTATGAAAGTTGACAAAAGAAAAGAGAACACGGAGTTTTGGGGCACTTAGCTTTTATTTATTCGGAGAACAGTACGTAGTACAATGTGCGGCTAAGTAGCCTTGGCTGAATAGCCTTATTTGCGATGCAAAAGTAAAGAAGAAACGACTAAGGGTAGAAGCGTCGCAGTTGTGCGACGTTCCAAGCGTTTGAATTCCTCTTTTAGGAGCCAATGGTAACCCATCAGTAGTTCCTGAGGGGACCCGAAGGGTAGAGGTGCACCTCGTAGGGCTTCGCGGCAACGTTCCCACTCTTGCTCGTTGAGCCTGATCACGACGCGTTCACCGGTTTGCTCATTGATTATGCTGGGGGGTTCGACTGCTCCTACATTGCCGCCATTGCCGCCGTTGGCGGCGTTGGGCGGGTCGGTGCCGTTGCCGGTGTTACCTTTGTTACCGCGGTTGGCGGAGGTGTCGCCCGCGTTGATGACAGCGCACATGAAGTGATTTGGGAAGTTGTTGCTTCCACAACTTTCAGATCTAGAACCGTAGGTTCCATCTTCAGTGGCCAGATCGCTTAGATCGGAGTCGCAAATGTTGTCGCGGATCATGTTCCCGACTGCCGCTGGAGCATTGAGCTCGCTGAGGGTGCTGGTCGATGGAGGGAACCATGATGCTGGGGCAATCGCCGGTGTTGTCGGCTGATCGGGCATGCGAAGCATGCCCATCTGACCAACTTGGAAGCGGAAGCTCCCAATTGCCAGGCTGATTCCGTCGCCCATGGACTCGAAGGCCGAGCGAGTAGCCGGTGTGTGGACGGTGAAGTCGAAGGCGCCGAAAAGCTGGCGAATCTCTGCTATTGCAGAGTTGTAGATCGCGTTTGATGGGGCCGAAGAAGCCGCAACATCAGCACTCCCAATTCCCACAGACGGCGCAAATTGACGAGGGTTTAACTCGTCAATGCCCATTGTTATGGACTTGGGTTTTGAAGAAGGAGGGAGCGCTGGAGACATCTATCGGCTAGAAAACAAGCACACAGGGGACAAAGGATTTACCCAGGTTTAGGCCTCGTAGAGGTCCCTACTCCTTCTTGTCTACTCGTGGAATTATCGAAGGAGTCGAAAGTTACAATGGTGCGTAGATGAAATCTGGCGAGGGTTGTGGAAACTAGGGCTGCGTGTGTCTTCCTCGCTGCCCCCTCCTAGCCTTTATATAGATAGGCTAGGTCTTAGGTAGCAGGTCGAGTCGGTTACAAGTTAGGGTTTTCCCCTTCAAACTTTCTATCTTTAGCTTCTTCTTGTCCTTCAAGCAATCGAGAGTCCGTAGGTTACTCGAGTACCTCCCTCCGGGCCTTGGCGACATCGTGGGCCTATATGTATTTGGACCTTATATACCAAGCTCGAGTACCTGTAGGCTATACCCATGTCACCATGTCTTGAGAGAATCTAGTAACTTTACCTCTTTGGTAAATGTTACACACTTTCTATTCAGACATGCTGAGTCTGAAGTATCATTTCACCTAACTAAATCTGAATCTCAAGCAGATATGATGGTTGGTGTTCCTCAAGGTTTTGACATAGGTCTCTCTAAAAATCCGGCAAGATAGATATAATGGTTGACACAATTAGTCAGAAGACCTATTGCCATATTATTTTGAATCAACAACAATAACCACTCTTACTGAGGCTTCTTCTATGATTCGTTATAGGAGTTTTGCTTATGGTTTTCTTTGTATCCGAAGTCCGACCTTTACTTGATGTCTGGTATTCTGAACATCAAGGAGAACATTTAAAGTAGTGTTGCTAAATGTCTCTTGGTCGATACTCCATACCCTTTTTATGTTGGCAACCCTTTTGGTGAGCCAAGTAATTGAAGTCTGAGAATGAAGTTTCTTTTTCCTCGTGTCATCAGGAAGCTTCTTAATTAACCATCCTAGTGGTGTAAAGCGATATCATGATCTTTGGCAAAGATTTTGGTAACCCTGGATGAACAAAGAGTTTCCTTTGTATCTCGACCATGCTCAAGAGCGACGATGATTTTGATAATCAGAAATTCCTCTAGTTACATGTTCCTTGTGACTCTTATGAGTCCTCGACAAAAAATATCCTTTCTATCTTAACCTTCCATTGAATGAAAGAGTGACCCTTCTGTATCAAAAGTAGTTCAACGGCTTGGTTATCCGTATCTTTGTATCCCCGGAAGCTCTACTTAAGTCGTCTAGTAGAGGTTCACCTCTCGAAGTCTGTGGTCATGTTCTTTCTGTTGGAAGCTTTCCTTTTCAGAAGCCTAAGCTCTTCTGAATCTCCATGGTCTCAATCCTTATGAAGACCATTTATCTAACAATTTGAAACCAGCTTCTCTTGTTCCCTCCGTTACCTTGATGTGTTTCATGTCTGTCATCTCAGAGTTGTTTCTGAACACTCCTTCATGAGTTGACCATGAGATACTCGGTGTGTTGTTTGATGTGTTTCCTTCTTATCCGTAGAAGTGACCATGTTTCTCTTCCTTCTTCCTACCTGCGGAATATCGGGTTGAGATTCTCGTAAGGGGGATAGATCTGTGCCACCCTAGTTTTAGTTAATGTCAATTTGCGCTTCAATTAGGAGGATAGATCTATGACACCCCAGTTTTAGTTAATCTCAATTAGGGCTTTTACCAAAGTTGACTCCTAATTCTACATGTTTTCCCTCTGGTTCACCCGGCCCATGGAGTTTTCCACCAACTAGCTAGTGTAGAAACCTTAATTTTCTAGTGTTATCATTCATGCATGTGAACATGCTCACCCAAGGGTAGGTTTCTGCCTATATGAACATGCCATCATACTTTCATACATATGGTAGTGCCACATGCAAGATTTGGAGGGATTCTAGCGCTCCTATGCTTGGCTTCCATGCGAACCATAAAACATGTGCCCCACAGATCAACCCCTTTAACCTGCCACAAAGACGGTTGACCAATGTACTTTTTTCCTCATTCTCGTTCATTTAGTTCATAGAAACATGGTAGACAAAGGTTGACCCCTAATTCTACAAGTTTTCCATGACGGCTCACCTGGGGATTTTTTTAGCTACTATATATGTTTGTGGAACCTTAATTAATTTTTTAGTGATAGTGCATCTATGTGAACAGGCTCAACAAGGGTGGGGTTCTGCCTATATCAAAATCCAACCACACTTTCATACATATGGTAGTTCCACATGCATGATTTGGAGGGATTATGGCGCTCGTGTGGTTGGGTTTACTGTGAAATCCTAAAACATGGGCCCCATAGATCTACCCCTTTGACCTGCCACAATGATGGTTGATCAATGGACTTTTATCCCTTATTAGTATTATTTTAGTTCATAGACACATTGGAGACCAAAGTTGATCCCTGATTCCATAGGTTTTCCTTCTGGTTCACCCGACTCGTAGAGTTCCACTAACTAGCAGTGTGCAGAAACCGGGATTTTCGAGTGTTATCATGCATGCATATGAATAGGCTCACTCAAGGGTTGGGTTCTGCATATATAAACATACCACCATACTTTCATACATATGGTAGTGCCACATGGAAGATTTGGATTGATTCTGGTGCTCGTGTGCCCAGGTTTCCTGCAAAAACCCAAAAACATGGCCCCCATAGATCTACCTCTTTGAACTGCCACAATGATGGTTTACCAATGGACTTTTATCCCTTATTCTTGATAGTTTAGGTCATAGAAACATGGGTTACCCAGGTTGACCCCCAATTCCATAGTTTTTCCCTTCGGGCTCACAGGAGGTTTTTTTGTAGCTACATTTGGAGAAGCTTAATTAAATTTCCAGTGTTATCATGCATGAATGTGTATAGGCTCACCCAGGGGTTTGGTTTTGCCTATATCAATATCCCACCACACTTTCATAGTTATGGTAGTGCCACATGAAAGATTTGGAGGGATTCTAGTGCTCTGTTCTCGGTTTCTAGCGAAACCCTACAACATGGGCTCCGCAGATCTACCCCTATGACCTGTCGGAACGACGGTTGACCAATGGAATTTTACCCTTATTCTTGTTAGTTTAGGTTATAGCAATATGCATGGACAAAGTTCATCCTAGATGATTCCATATGTTTTCCCTCTGGTTCACCCGACCCACGCAGTTTTCCCCACCAAGCTTGTGCAGAAACCTTAATTTTCTAGTGTCATCATGCATGCATGTGAACAAGCTCACCCAGGGGTTGGGTTCTTCCTATCTGAACATCCCACCAAACTTTAATACATATGGTAGTGCCACGTGTAAGATTTTGTGGGATTCTAGAGATCGTGTGATCGGGTTTCCTACGAAATGCTAAAACATGAGCCCCACAGATCTACCCATTTGACCTGCACAATGACGGTTGACCAATGGTCTTTTTGGAACATCCCTTTTTTAGCAACCCTGATTAGTTGTCTAGAATGCAAAAACTAGGGGGAACAAAAAAAAATATTGTTAGTGGTGAAGTCTTTTCATGCTTATTGTTTGTGCTGATGCATCTAAATGTGTAGAAGATGATATACCCCTTACGCCCCCATCACATTACAAAAACTACTTGATAAAACTATCTTGGCTTATTTTACATATTCTCAAATGTTCTTGCATTTGAAAACATGAGCCAACATGCCTTTGCAACCCTAAATATTTTAGTAAATTCTATTGATAAAATTTATGACATGTATATGATATAATCTCCTTATGTTTTCAAGGAAAAACTTCCCACTACTCTTACCCTTATGTTTTCCAAAATCTTCTATAAAGCTTTTAAATTCCATTCTTTTCAAAATTCACATCCTTATATCAAGCTTGGGTTGATGGTAACCCCCAATAGTAGTTGAGTGGCTTGCTAAGATGGATTGCCTTGATCTACTATTTGATGAATTGTCTTAATCTACTATTTGATGAATTACCTTGATCTGCTATCAATGTTGTTTGCTTAGGAATTAGAGTGAGCTATGCTAGGAGCTCATCCTCTAGGATCAAGACAAATCAAGATTATAAACCCTAAGCAAGCTTCCAAAGCTGGATCTAATCTCGATCCACTAGGTGATCATCAAAAACCCTTAACCAGATCACTTCTAAAATTAACCTTTCTAGAAGTTTCCAAGTTAATGAAGACCAAATCTAAGCCTGGATCCCTTCTACTCAAATCTACCTATCAACCTCATCCACTTGATGATCAGTTTGGAACCTTTCATCCTCTCAAATTCATCTCCTCTTATATTCTAGTTTCAAACCCTAAATCTTCCAAAAATGACTATGTCTGGAAACTGTTATCAATATCACATCTTTGAGACTATCTTTTTATAAACCCTTGTTCATTTTTGGAAATGCACATGAACCATCTTGTAGACCATATTAAAGACTCCCAAGGTCCACACTTTCACTTGGATAGACCATCCTCTACACACTTGTTTTTGATGGTTTTGGAGGCAAGAAAATTATCTTTCCAGGCTATCTTATCAACAAGCCTACTTTGGCAGAAGCTCACATCTCCATGTTATCCTCCTTTGACCAACTCTTTACATGATTGTGATGTACTCATGAAGGTCTAACTATCCATATAGCCCATGGTTATATACATAACTTGGTCTAACTATCCATATAGCCCATGACCAAGGGGAGCTCTGAGCTCCAAGATCCAACAAAGGTATGAAGGTATAAAAATAATGGTGCCCAAGATCCTTTATCCCCTCGTTTTCTTCCAAATCAAATTGGATTCTCAAAACCCAATGTTGAAAAAGATTGATACATCGTGAGGACATCTTATACATTGGATCTAAAAATTCATCAAAGGTTATCCATAACTATACATTGGACATCTTATACATTGGATCTTATACATTGTGCAAAAAACTAATTAATTCCTTTATTTGGAAAACTCCAAAACTCACTCTATAAAAGAAAGTTTGTTTTTCTTCAAAACACTTCTCGAACTTTAGGCAGCTTTGAGGTCTATAAATCATACCCTATCTTCCCACTAAAAAAATAAATATTTTTGAACAGTTTTAATAATTCATTTTGCCTACTTTTCTTTAAACATAGAAATGATAAAATAATGGTTTTAAATTAGTTTCTTCCACAATAAATTCTGAGAAAATTCTCCAAGGTCTGGATTCATACTCAGGACCATCTCAAACCAAGAGGTCATCTTGTCAATTTCAAAAACCTTAAATAAACTCAATAAAACAGATTCATCAGTTTTTGAATAATTGATATAATAAGTATCTAAAATTATCAAATAAATCCCAACCATTTCTTGGAGGTGTATCTTCATCACATCCATCCACCGGAATCATTGAATTATCTTGTCTAGGTCAAAAACCAAGAAGTTGGCCCTAATCATCAATATGGCCAATAATGGTATATGATCAACATCATGAATAAAGCCACCTCCAAACCCCTTCAAACTTGGCAAGAACTTCTCCACATCAAACACACCCTCCCCTGGTTGTGCTACACTGTACCATAGTACTGTAGCACCCCTCCAGCACTTGTCCTTGTGTTTGTAAGAGAAGGAGACAAAGGCACGGCCTTTTATAGCCTCTTTATTTCTTTGGCAGCACCCTACTCCCCCGCTGCCCTCTGCTTGACCTAGAGCCCTCATTCCACCCCTCCACTCCACCTAGAAGCATCCCAAGCTAGCTCTAACCCTCCTCCATGTCCAGAATGGACATTTCCACCATGAACATCTCTCCTCCCTTAGAGGACCAGAGGCTAGCCAGCCTCCCCCTGCCCCTTATTTGCTTCCTCTCCCCCTCACCTACCACCCCCGAGCTACACACTCTCCCCCTTGGTTTGTCCAGGTAAGAGAAAGAGAAGAAAGGCACTTCGCGGCCTCATTCAAGATCTGGCTTGGGTGCCATCTCCCTTGCTCATTTTTCCTCCGCATGTCACCCTGTAGGCCACGACAGATTGATGATGGGATCATGGTGTATGCATAACAGGGATTCTCCAAGGTTTAATCCGGGGGCCCAATCTTTTACCGATTATTCTTGATAGTTTAGGTCATAACAACATGGAAGATAAAGTTTGAGCCCTAATTCCATAGGTTCTCTCCTCTAGTTCACCCGTAAAGAGATTGTGGCTTGCTTGTGTATGTTCTCAAACCATAGACAACGCCACCGTAGTTCCATGGTCTATATCATTTTCATAAAACACTTTGTAATTGCTATATCAACATAAAGGAGATTAATTTCTGTGGATCTCACCTATACCAATATTTCTACAAACATCAATATTTCTGCAAACATAGACAAGGCCCTCTAGTTCTATGGATCTCACCTATACCAATATTTCTGCAAACATCAACATAAAGGATTTTTTCCTGATTTTATGGGTCAGTAATTGCTAAATTTCATTAAAAGGTACCCTTTGTAACTATTTTCGTATATGATTAATTTGTTTGAGACACCCATCATGCAATAGACGGCCAGGATATGCCATCCAAAATTTTGACCCGCACAACCCACTAAAATTCACGCAGAGGACATCATTCACGAATAGGGCATTTAGGTAATCTAAAAGAAACCCTCCTTATCCCCTCCCTCGCCAAAAGTGGACAAGATCTAATTTTTCTCATCTCACTATCCTCTACCTCCTCCCTCGCCTTCACCCTCGTCGCCGTCCATCCCTCCTGAACTCGCCTCTGTCCATCCCTCCGCCCCTCGCCACACTATGCCCCTCCTCACCATGCTACTGTCCTTCCCTCCAGTAGACAAATAGAAATAGTCGTAGCCCTAACCCTAGCACGTCGTCACCATCGCGGTTTGCCACCACGCCGTGTCAACTGTCAAGCTTGTAGGTCTGCAACCTCGTCGTCAACCTCACCCACAAGGTCTGCCACCTCTATCTGCACCTCCACGTCAAGGTCTCCCAAATTGTCCTGCACCTCTCCGTCAAGGTCTCCCCCCTCACCATGCACCTCACCGTTAAGGTATCCCCCCTCATCGTGCACCTCGCCGACAAGGTCTGCCACTAGCCCTGCACCTTGCCGACAAGGTACGCAACCTCGCCGTGCACCTTGTCAACAAGGTCTTCCACCTCATCGTCAAGGTCTTCCCACTATCCATGCACCTAGCTATCAAGGTCCGCCCCCCTCGACGTCAAGGTATTCTCACTCATGGTTAAGGTCTTCTCACTCGACGTGCACCTCGCTGACAAGGTATACCACCTCGCCATGCACCTCGTTGACAAGGTCTTCCACCCCTTCACCAAGGTCTTTCCACTATCTGTTCACCTCACCGTCAAGGTCTCCTCCTCGACGTGAAGGTCTGACAACTCACGGTCAAGGTCTTCTCACTCAACGTGCACCTCGACTACAAGGTACGCCCACTTGTCGTGGACCTTGCTGTCCACCTAGTCGACAAGTTTTGCTACCAAGGTCTGCTGACAAGCCTTGATGCCACGATTAAAGTGTTATGCCTGGAATAGTAAGAAGAAAAAGGCCCCATAGCCTGAATGCAACAAAGCACTCAACTTTATTTTTTGATATTTGATGCATTGGCTATATTGTTTGTTGCATACAAAGGTTGCATTATCTTGTTTGGTGCATTATTTTGGCTTCTCCATCATATGTCTTATGATTAGAGAATAAATAGAAATTATTGACAGTGGACTATTTTACATGATGATTCCCATTAGATAATCAACAATATATGTTATATTCTGCCTACTTGCCTATTTAGTGCCAAGATATAGATGCATATACTACTCATGTTTAATTTTCTTGCCCTCCTTATTATTGCAACCAATTGGTGAATTGTCCAAATTATATACTATTAGGATTATGATTAGTTTGTGTGTGATAAATGTTGCATTATCCTGTTTGTTGTATTACTTTGGTTGCTTCCTGATATGTCTTATGTTCAAAGTATAATTTTTTCATAGTTTACCATTTTACATGATGGTTAGTGTAGGACAATGAACACCATATGTTAGATTTTTCTTAGTTACCTATTTTGTTGCATGATAGATGTTTGTACTGCTTATGTTTAGTTGTCCTGCCCTGCTTATTATTACAGTGTATAATACTAAGTCTGGTCATAGTGGGGAGTAACATAGCATGTTACTAGGCTATGTTACTCCCCACTATGATTGGTCTTAATATTATCTCCATAGTGAGCAATTTCATAGGTAAGATACTAGTGTATAATACCATCCAAGCTACCCATAGAGGAGTATCATGCAATCCATGTAGCATTGTTTTGTTGTTTCATCATATGTCTTATGATTAGAGTATAAATGGGTCATAGTGGACTATTCTACACCATATGTTATATATTGATCCATATTTGCATGTTAGAAACACAGATGTATAGTGGAAGGTGCTTGGTGTGCTGCTTAGAAAAATATTCCTAGCTTTTTTCGTAAGAACCAGTGCTTATTTGTATTTGATAGGTGCCAATTTAGATATCATCCTGATATAAATAAGCACAATTGCTTAGCCAAAAAACTGGTTTATTCTCTAAGGACTTCTCTAAACATCTTGCATTGTACGTGCTCTTAGGTTCTTAGCATACATTGTTGCATCACCAACTATATTCTCCCCTCCCCTTGAAGTAGCAAGAAGGAAGACTTTAGACAAGGTTAAGTATCATGTGTGTTGCATTAGTTTAGCAGCCTACGATCTATTTGTTTAAATTACTCATGGCGACCTATTAAATGATGAGTACTATATAACATAGGTTGGTATCACACCCAATTTTATATTTCTATATTAATTTCAAGTATTTATTCATGTTAGAACAACAAATACTACCAATGGAATAATGTCAGATGAAAACCATCATGAGAAATGGTCCATGGGTGCAACAACCTCATATTAGGTTCATAGCTAGTGTTGTTGCATCACCAACAATATTCTCGACTAATAAGAGAAACAGTGATGCATCTTGACCTCAGTATGATCCTGAGGGGGGGGGGGAAATCAGTCAAGATGACCTATCAGGTGACAAAATAGTAGTCAATGAGGAGACTGGGCTGCAGGTAGTCCCCTTACTAGCTAGCTGACCATCGTTTCGTGATTTATCCACAATTAAGGTGCTATCAAATCATCTTGTGTGGAATTGTTTGCATACTGTTTTCGCCATATGTTTTGTTCCTCTTTATTTCCCCCAGTTGATTGTGACATGTAAAATGTGTAGCTTAAGTAGAGAAAATTCAAGAAGACAACTCCTAGGCGAAGGATGGATCATGGTGGTGGATCATATCGCAAGTGCATCATGACATCAGTAATATCTCCGGACATATGAAGTGAGAGAAATACGAGGTCCAAGGGGAATCCGCTAAAAGCAAGACTTCCACCTCTAGGTTCCACATAGTAAAGAACAAAAGCGGCAAGTCCTACGACCCATTCACAAGAAACTCGGAGTGCAACATAGAATGTTGCCAAAGACATACTTCCCGATGCTTGGCAAACTACCAAAGCCACACTTTCTGATGCTGAGCAAATGACCAAATTTGCACTTCCTAATTCCTTGGAGGTGGCTAGAGCTGCACATAATTTTCCCCCGCTAGTGACCGATGATGCAGTTCCTGATGCCAACCAAGTGGCCAAATCTGCATTTCTCGATGCCGGGCAAGGAGATAAACATTCAGTTCTAGATGGCCACCAAGTGGATGAAGTTGTAGTTCCTGATGTCGGCTAACAAGTGGCTTAAGCTCTAGTTCCTTATGCCCACCAAGGCGAGAAACCAGCAGCCGTCAATCTACCACCTACCCAAGCCAAGAAGGTAGCAGTCCAAGGCAAGCAACCAGCTGCCCAAGGCAAATTGGCAGCTGCCCAACATGAGAAGCACTCTACACAATGCAAGCTGCCCTTCCCTCTGACCTGCTAGTATGCCGGCCGCCACCTCCCCAAATCCTGCAGCCACCTCCCCAAAGCCAGCATCCACCCCCCCAAAGACAGCAGCCACTACCCAAAGCCAGTCTCCACCTTCCCAAAACCAGCCACCACGTACCCAAGGCCTAGAACCCCAACCCACATCTTGCCATCCTCTAGAACCTCCCAAAGCCAACCTGCCAAGGCATGAAGTCTGCATCCTTCTGCCAATGGCAATCTCCCAAATGTGACCTGCCACCTCTCCAAATCCAGAAGCCACCTCTCAGCCATCTGCAGGCACCTCGCCAAAGCGACTATGCATTGTCCCAAACCGATTTGTTAGGTACACAAGGCGATGCGTCAGCTACCCAACTTTTGTGTTCATCTGCCGACTGTGAGGACTCTGGTACCCAATTTGAGGGTTAGGGGTCATCTACCCAATATGATGAGTTAGCTACCGAATATGGGGAATCTGATCCTAGTCATGAAGTATTGCGCGAAGACATGGGGAATCTCATCTACCCAATACTCGTCTCAACCAGGTAATGAGTTAAACCGATTTCTTTATCTATATTAATCCATTTAATCCCATCATATTATCGCGGAACACTAAATCAAAAAATTGTATTCCTATAGATGATGACGTGTACCAACTGTCTCAAGACTTTGATGCACCTTGTTTTGAAGACACTAAAACACAAAATTCTGAAGATATAGTTAGTCATGATGGTCATGCACAGGTGTTGAAGGGGGAAACATGGGGAAGAGGGTTGACAAGATGTTCAAAGGAGGGAGGCTTTCACTTAATGTTCTTCCAGGAAGAACTAGACTAAACGTGTCGGGCGTTGTTGCCAAGTTTGCTAGTGAGTTGCACTAATAGTCAGTACTAGCCTGTCTATCTTCCCCCAATAGAAAGAGTACAAGGGGAGGGAATATGTTGAAACAGACTTCATAGGCAAAGTTTCAGTATGTTTTGTGACTTAGTTGTCCCTTTACCTTTCCATTTATGTGTTCATCCAAATGTTGATGCTCCATGTTTTATTTAGCAAAAGTTTGCCATCGACACAACTCGTCCAAACATGCGGAAGTCTTGCGAAAATCCTTTTATGAGGCATGCAAGGAATCAATGGAATATTCGGAAAAGGAAGTATTTTGATCCCGACCCTCTGAACCAAGTTACAAGGAAATGTCTTGATGAAGTGAAACACATGACCGATTAGAAGTGGTGAAAACTTGTCGATATTTGGTCTTACCCTAGGAAACAAGTTACTTTTTGTTTACTCTTATACTGTTACTGCCTATGTTAGAATTGTTTCACTAGAACTACCTCTTATACTGTATGTTTTATACTGTATGGTTTATTCTTATGTAGAGTACTTGGTTTATTCTTTTGTACCCTACTACCATAAGTTATTGTAGCTATGAGGTTGTGTGCAACCGGGAGTACGTTTCCTTCGAACTCTTCAAAAAGACGCATTGCATCCCAAAAATGGCTACCCTAAGAACCTGAAGGAAGCAATTGTATGTCCTCTAGAATACTTTTCATCTTCGTAAAATTCAATGCTCTCTTCATCTCTAATATATATAATTTGATTGTATTTTCCTTGTTATTTTCTAATGTTCGCATCTATTCCTAAAACTGTAGGCAATCATTGAAAAAAAGATGGCTCCAGATGGCACTAAGGAAGAACCACTTTCTTCCACTGAGGCTATGCACTTTGCACTCTCGTTGGGAAACCGAAAGCCAAGTACTTCAAGACGAAGCCGGTTAGGCCTTGAAGAAGAACTTTTGGCCAAGAGAGTAGGGAGTGACAAACTGCTCTGTACCATAGAGGAATTGCAGAGAGCAAAAGAAGTTGCTAAGGCAGAGAGGCTGTAGTATGCTAAAGTCATGAAAGAAATGCATAAGAGAAAGAAGAGATGCATGTTAAAAGAAGCCATACAAATGACTTACTTCAGTAAGTGTTGCCTCAGATGACTCAACAGAAGCAGCTGTAACAAAAGCTTTTACTCTCGCAAGGTAAGTGAACTGGTGGTTAACACTTGTTAGTTTTTGGGCTAAGAAAGTTGTAGTGATGTAGGAAAGTTAACTGGTGTGAAAACTTGTAAGTCTTTTGGGTAGGGAATCTTGTGAGGCTTTTGGCTCATAAATAGTTGTGGAAAATTTTGGGTCTAGAAACTTGTGAGGCTTTTGGCTCAGAAACTACTGTGGAGAGTTCAGTAATTTCTATCAAATCTATGTGGTTCATCAACTTCTATGGAAATTTATGTGGAAACTTTTCATGAAATTTGTTGTCAAATTATTTTATTTGACACATGATGTCGGAGATTTGTCCCGTGAAGGAAACTAGGGTCCAATGATTCCTTGGTTCGAGAGGAGCCTGAACACGCGGCTCCAAGGAAACTCGGTGATAGAAGCAGTGATGGAGCAAGCACACGACAGAGAGGTGACATAGTTGTTTTACCCAGGTTTGGGACCTTCGCGAGGAGGTAAATCCCCTACCCCTGTTTTGTTGTATTGCTCGCCTGCTTCGCGAGGGTACAATGGAGGATGCAAGTCTAGGGTTTTAGATCTCAAGGATCAATCCATTCTAAGGTAGGAGAAGGGCTCTTTATATAGGGAGGTGACGGGCCTCTTCCCCCGGTCTATCAGTCGAAAGGGTCACCAAAGTGCCACCCTTGAGGTCCTGGTCTATAGGACTGCTTTTTGGTGGACCGGGTGTTAGACGCTGGGTGCTCCTTCATCCGCTGATAAAGTGTCCTCCCTTTTGCATCACTTGTCTTCATCCGGTGCTGCTTGCTTTCCTCCTTGCACCAAAGTAGAAAAGGAATGACATGCTCGTGCCGAGGTCGTCCATCCAGCTAGCTAGGACCTTGTCTGCCCCTCATTTGACCAAGGCCATGCCTTCGGGACTGTGCCGCGGGGGTATCCAATGCCATCATTGTTCTTGTCATCTTCCTGCGATGGGTGCCTCTCCCCCCTCCACAGTAGTTGTTGTCTTGCCAGGGATATACTGAGCGGATCTCCCCTCTAGAAGCCTTTGGGAGGGGCTGGCGAGACGGCCCTCGAGAGGGAAGCATCCCTTCCCTCACGAGGACTGCTTGAGCCCTACCGTGTAAGCCAGTCATGATGGATCAGGGGTGCTCCCTGTATTAGCTATCAGATTGTAGCCCCCGAGCGTTTGACCCGTGCGCCACACAAGTGGTGCTGAAGAATCAAACAACCATATTGACGGCTGGTGCTGCGTGGGATGCATGTTGCTCCAGGTTCCCGAGACGCCTTCTCAGAAGGTGTGCACCCGTATGGACCCAAAGTCATCCTATAAGGAATGGGTAGCCCTTTCATGCCGATATCTATTCCTCTATACCTGGCTCATCACGCTGCCCTCCCCCGGTCAACCGCCAATGTTCGCCACGCACAATCTCTTGTCAGGGACCTCTAGTAGCAGCGAAGGGGAAACTGCCGTTGGCTGGCCCCGCTCAAGGGGAAGAGGAGGAGGAAATGGAGGAGGTTCTGATGCCCTCCACAATCCGGATAGACTCGGGGCCCAACTGATGTCGCGCACATCTTGCCTCCAACTGGAACAAGTGGGGGAGACCCGGGTGTGGCCCGGGGCAATGGATCCGGTGAGCCTCTCTAGCCGCATGCGTCCGTTCTTCTACCACACTGTCATCGCGGGGATTATTCCGTCATTCTCCCCTGTCTTCATGGAGGTCCTAGAGCATTACCAAATATGCACCCTCCACCTACATCCCAACTCCGTCACCACCCTCACCATTTTCGCATGCTGGTGCGAGATGTTTGTAGGGGTGAAGCCTTCAGTGGCGTTGTTGCGCCTGATGTATGCTCTCCGCATCACCTCCACCTCTCGCATAGCTGGCTCCACATCCTTCGTGAAGGCAAATGGGTTGGTCGAAACGGATGGCGGACTTAAGGAAGCGTTGGCTCCTGATGGATGTGTAGGAGGACAACCCCAGCCTCCTGCCTCCAGCCGCACTGGCTGAGAAGGTCAGCAGTCGATGGTCCATGGCGAACCTGTAGGGAGGACAAGGTTGATGCCATGGTCGCCCATATCGAGCTGCTCAACTCCTCCGGCCTAACGGGGCCTCTCATTGCCATGGAGTTCCTTCACCTCAGGATTGCTCTACTGCAGAAGCACAGTAAAGATGTGTGGGACTTTGCCACGCCAGACCACCTGACCTGGGGACGGCATCATCGACGACCATGTGGCGGCGGGGTTTATCCACGAGCTCTTGTACACCTCCACCACCTCCGAGCTTGCTGAGGGGTTTTTTCCCTTCTGTCTTGAACCTCGTAGGGCGGAGATCTGGGCCTCGCTTCCTTAGTTCAATGAGTGGGGCATTCTCCCTCCAGTCCACATGGGCAAGCGTCTGAATCCCTTGGACTTGGACTCTCCCACCGCATCCCCGCCCGAGGCTCCTCCCGAGGCCACTCCAGGGGAGGCTGTAGGCACGAGAGACTCCATCGTCGAGGAGAACCCTAAGGAGGCGCCTTGAAGGAAGCCAACCCGAGATGAGAGTTCGCCTCTGGAAGGAGTCGCGTCAGGAAGCGGCAGATCTCACCCTGCAGGGATCTTTGTTCCCCCCGGGAGCGAGCTAGGGTTACTGGGGCGTGCGACCCCTGACCGGGGGTGCTACGAGGTAAGCTGTTAGCTGCCCCTCCTTCTTTCCAAATCGCTGAGTCCCATCTCACCGGAGGACATCAATAGTGAAGGCCACTATGAAAGCAGCTGCGGCTGAAGAGAACCACCACCAGGAAGGTCTGACCGCTGGTGTGGCCCTTACACCTACCTAGGGAGGTCCAGGTTGCACCGGCTTCCCCGAGGAGAGGGCGGCAGCCTCCCCACATGCATGATCTCCGCCACTGTCTCTCGAACGCCCCCGGTTGTAGAGGTGGCCAAGGTGGGTGAGCGCCACCCCCGGGACTCCCTCCTGAAGCCACTTCCCTGGTCGAGACGGGGTCATGGATGTTGTGCCAAAAATAGATACGACCACCACTCCAGGATCAGCGGGGAGCTAGGTTCCATCGGCTCAGGGCCTACTCCTGACCAGTGCTCAGATGGCCCCGACCTAGACCTATTCCAAGGTCCAAAAGGCTGCGCATCCCCTGGGCTAGCCCCCTTGACTCATGCGTGCTAGTCGGATGCCCCTGAGGAGGCTCCTCCTGACGAGCGGTGTAGTGAGTCTCGAGAGGTGGTTGTGGTGGAGCCGGGATACTCAATTGTGCCGAGCTCCCGGGAAAGCTCGTTTCCAGCGTACACGCCGAGCTAGACCAGTTCCTGGCTACCGTAGTGCGTGAGGACCGCCAGTTAATCCTAGACCAAGAGCATCTTGTCGGAGCCCAGAATACTTACCTACATAGGCATGTATTGTTACTTGTATTTCAAGATGTACTCTGTAACCAACTCTTAGTCGTAGCCGAATAGGTCTCTCCTATAAACCCTAGGCCAGATATCTATATAAGCTGTCCTAGGGACCAGCCTTTAGGGCACCCCCACAACAATCTTCAATCTCAACTCGCATAGGTGAAACCCCTGTAACCCATATTCTAGCTCTGCCGTATTACGAGATTGCTAGCAGGAGTAGGATCCGTCCAAAGCCGGCGGATTCGAACCTGGGTAAGCTGTGTGCTCACCATCCCGGAACACCGTATGACTCACACCCCTGTCTTCCACACGCCTAGAGGACCCCCTCATGGCGTACTTGTCCTCAATCCGATGATAGTTGGCACCCACCATGGGGCAAGTGAGCTACGGATCTGTGTTCCGAGCGGAATCTACGAGAATTGGAATCGGCGAGACAATCGTTGTTGGTCGCGTCGTCTATGCCACTGATGTCCGTCTCATCATTCTTGACGAGACCTAGATTCCGGCTAGGGAGGCCGTGACTACCTACACCATCATGTCTTTCGGTGAGATCGATGTTTACATCCGTTTCGTTGAACCTACCCCACCCACCCTAGCGGTGATGATAGAGGCAGAAGAAGCTTCTGGGTCCACTTTGTCCATGGAGGCGGTAGAGTTTCGGATCCTGGAAAACCCTAAACCCACCCAGCCCGCATCTAACATGGAGATAGTGGAGAAACCTGAGCCTGAAGCAGATCTTACTGGGAACGTCGAATCTGGAGTGGATCTCCCCAGCGAGGCCAAATCCTAGATCAATCTTCCCAGCAAGGAAGCCCACGTGGATGACGCCAACGTGGATGAGATTCTTGAGACCATCAGGCGTTTCGAGGAAGCCCACGAGGAAAGCCGCAACTACCTGAGGACGCATGCATCGCACTTTGTTGGATACATTGGATCCGGATCTGGCTTTGCAAATGCTAGAGACAACAAGGACTCGGTGTTGGAGGCGATCGGAACAAACACTGACTTGTCGGCATCTTCGGATGATTTGATGATGTCAGTAGATTTCCGAAAGTTCTGCGAGGAATATGAAGAGGAGTTTAACTCCAAGGTTGCGGAAGAAGGAGAAGCCATGCACGAAGGATCCGGAGAAAACTCTCCCACAGCACAGGATTATATGGATCTCGGAGACAATCTCGATGTCCAGATTTCCGAAAGTACTGATCAGAGCTTGACTCCAGGAAACATACCCAAAGCCATCTTTGCTACCAGTGCTACCAAGAAGGCAATGAAGAATTATACTTTGGCAAAGAACCCTCCAGCTGAGGAGGTAATCACCGAAGAATACAAGGAAGACTCGGATGGATCCCTAATCCAAGATGATCCGAAAGAAACTCCGGTGGATGGACACGTGGTTACCCTTGTGCCCGTAAAGTCATCGGAGATGCGCTAATTACTCCAATCCCTACAGCTATAGAACTTACACCTGCTGAGCTGGAAGACAGGGCCCAAGCCATAGAAGGGCATCATCAAGTACTCCTTGATGAAGCTACCAATCTCCTCGAGGAATAAAAGCATATTGTGGTTTTAGGGCAGTTCAACTCCCTATAGCACCAGAAGACCCGGAACGACCCAGTGTGGGCTAAGAAAAATCCGGATGTCCACAAGACCCTCTTTGAGGGAGATGACACCGTCAAGGGAGAACCTCGGCTCGATAGCAAAGGAGATCTGTTGTATGGAACACCAGTCGAAAACACTGCTGCAGCTCGAGATATCCTGGCGAACAATCCATACCCATATCAAATATGGTTGGGCGTAAAGCTATTTACCAAGGATTTGAAATCCGGCAGTGGAAAACTGGTCTCCGGATCCAACTAATGTCGCACGGATCTGGCTAGGCATGACATAAGGCCCCGATAGGACCCGATACAGCATCACCATCCTAACCGTCGGGACGACAATTACTCAAGAACCGGATCTTCAGGGTAACAACACAGAGCCACACGTGACTGGAGTAATGTTGCTCCAGCCATAGAGCGAGACGCAGTTGTAGCTGGTTCCAAGGCAGCCTCCCCGGAGATAGTCAAACAATCAGAGCGAAGACGAAGAAGAGCGACGCCGGGAGGAGGAACGACAAAGGATGCCGCCTCCTAGACATGCAACTGTCTAGCTGAACCTCATCACAATGGTGGAAACGACAGACGAAGGAATGACAAACACCGTACTGAGTCAAGTCGGCATGATGCTCGTCGTAATCAAGACCCTCCCTGAAACCGGAATAATGTCGCTCCAGACGGAGGCCGGAGCTTAGTCGGAAATAATCCACCTACACCACCCTCTCCACCAAGCATCCATCATATCGGCTCTCGAGGGGGCCAAGCAGGGCGTCGTGGCGGAGGAGGTGGCGGTAGAAGTAGAAGTCCGGCTCCTAGGCACCGCATCCATAGTGAACAACCAAGACAACGTTCTCTATCACCAAGTGACGCGAGGCACCGGATCAACTCTAACATAGAGGCGCGACGATACAAGTCAGACAATATCTATGTGGGTCCATAAATTCTTCGGACCGTGCATTCGACAAACGAACTTCCCGGAAGTATTTGGTATCTCAAGACACATCCAACCATATGACGGTGTGGCCCAGCCAGACATTTGGCTTCAAGATTTTTTCCAGGCTTGCTGCATTGCTAAAGGTAGAAATAGCTTGCTCGTGACCTGGTATCTCCCACTTATGCTAAGGAAGACGGCACGATCCTGGCTCAATTAACTTCTGGAAAACAATATCCACAATTGGTATGACATGGAGAGCGTGTTCTTTTGGAATTTCGAAGGCACATATCGGAGGCCCTGTATGATAGGATACCTACAGCGTTGCACCTATAATGCCAAAGAAACTTGTCGAGATTATCTCGAACGATGAATCGACACCAGAAACTCCTATGAAGGAGTAAACGATCAAACTGCGATTGAAGCTTTCATTGCAGGACTCCCAATTGGTTTACTACGTCATTGCTTGAAGTGCGATAAGGTCACCTATCTGGGAGATATCATATGCAGATGCCAACGATGACAAAGAAGGACTACTGAACGTCCTTACTATACCACAGTCGACAAAACAACCGAAGCAACAGACTCAAAAGTTCAAGAACACCTCAGAAGAAAAGCCCAACGCAGAAACAACAATTATTAATGCTACTTTCGTGTCTGGAGGATGAGGAGGGCGCGGAGGCGGCTGTGAACGCGGCCGTGGGACATCTAGGGTCCAAGGTAGAGGATACCAGCACCCTAATAAAACCTACTCTTGGGCCGACATTGCCAACAATCTAGGTGTGCATTACTTAGATGCCAACAGGGGCTCGTCCCACACAAACGCCGAGTGTTGTTTCAATGACGACATCAAGAAAGACGAATCCACTGGCTACAGGGCCAGGTGAAGAAAAGGAAATAAAAATTTCAAGAAAGAAAAAGAGACCAAGGAAGATTCCGACATGGAGGAAGCAAAGCCTTCAAATCCCAAGTCAGATGGGAAGAAGAACTTCCAAACCAAGAAGGACACTTATGTCACTTTCCTTGGGTCTCAACTAGCTAAGGTCAAGAAGGCAGTTTTGCATGAGCTCAATGCAACTGTTCTGACTGTCCCTCAGTTTTTGGACTGGTCGGAAGTGACAATAACCTTTGACCATGCTGATCATCCGACTAAGTTACAGAGGCGAGGAAAGTACTCTCTAGTCACCAATCCACTTATTGATGGCTATGCTTTCTCCAAGACCCTCATGGACGGCGGCAGCAGCATCAACATCCTCTATGTCGAGACATTGTGTCGGATGAGGATCTTGGAAACACAGCTCAATCACAACTCTGTGATCTTTCACGGAGTTATCCCTGAAAGACAAGCAAATTCCCTAGGATAGATCACTTTGGATGTTACTTTTGGAACTCCAAAGAACTACCGGACAGAGGCACTCTCTTTCGAATTGGTCCCGTTCAAGAGCGCACACCATCCTATCTTCAGACGGCTGGCTTACTAGGCTTTTATGGCTCATCCTTGTTACATTTACAATATGATGAAAATTCCAGGTCCCAAGGGCGTGATCACCATCAGGGGAGACCCGAAGAAAGCACGAGAATGCGAGGACGGGAATGCCTCCTTTGCTGAAGCCGTACTACACGCCCAAGAGTAACAGGAGATCAAGAAGACCATTGACCCGTCCGAGATGCCCGCAATGAAAAAGGACGTGACAAAGCCGACTCCGGAGTTCAAGGCATCAGAAGAGACGAAGACGATGCCGTTGAAGGATGATGACCCCTCCAAGGTGACTCAGATAGGTGTAGGTTTAGATAGCGCATAGGAAAGCGCACCCGTCAAGTTCCTCTAAGCCAATCAAGATATCTTCGCATGTCAGCCATCTGACAAGACCGGAGTACATAGGGAACTTGCTGAGAACTCTCTAAATGTACACCGGAACGCTAAACCCGTCAAACAGTCCTTACAATGTTTTGGCGATGAAAAGCGAAAGGCAATAGCTAAGGAACTAGCCTAGCTCGAGTTAGCTGGATTCATAGAAGAGGTCGTCCACACTGAGTGGTCGGCCAATCCTGTAATGGTCCCTAAAAAGGACACCACTGAATTAAGGATGTGTGTTGATTATACCCCCTTGAACAAGGCTTGTCCCAAAGATCCGTTCGCTCTCCCTAGAATTGATCAAGTTATCGACTCTACAGTAGGCTCGAAAGTCCTATCTTTTCTGGACACATTTTCCAGTTACCACCAAATCCAGATGAAGGAATCAGACAAAGTCAAAACTTCATTCATAACCCCCTTCAGAACCTTCTGTTTTGTTACAATGCCTTTTGGGCTAAAACCGCAGGAGCCACGTACCAATGCACTATGCAACGTTGCCTCCATGATCAAATCGGACACAATGTACATTCATATGTGGATGATATAACGGTGATGTCCAAAAATAAGGAAACTTTAATTTCCGACTTGGAAGAAACGTTCGCCAATCTACGCAAATACAACATAATGCTTAATCCGAAGAAATGCTTCTTTGGAATACCAGCCAGAAAATTGATAGGGGTCATCATGTCTCAAAGAGGCATAGAGGTGAATCGGGACAAGATTAAGGTTATACTCCACATTTCTAGGGTGACTATCCTGAAGGACATACAAAGGCTAACTGGTTGCATTGCTGTAGTCAGTCGGTTTGTAAGCCGACTCGGTGAAAGAGCCGCACCACTCTACAAGCTCCCTAAAAGACCAAAAATTGCCTAGACCGATGAAGTCAAGTCGCACTACAAGACCTGAAAGTAGTACTCTCGTTCGCTCCTATCCTTGCAGCGCCGGAACCTCAAGAACCGATGTTTCTCTATCTAGCTGCGACAAGTAGAGTCGTCAACACCAGAGGAAAAACAGGAACATCTGGTGCAGCGTCTGACTTACTACCTCAGTGAGGTCCTAACTGAATCGAAGCAGCAGTATCCGCACTATCAAAAGCTGGCTTAGGGTGTGTTCTTCGCATCTAGGAAGCTACGGCATTACTTTTAGGAGCACCAAATTGCCGTGGTGAGCACAGGTGCCATGAGAGACATAATTAACAACAGCGATGCTACATGACATGTCGCAAAATGGGGAATAAAGGTTTCATCTTTCGACATTGAGTACAAACCTCATACATCAATCAAATAACAAATCATTGCTGACTTTGTGGCTGATTGGACAAAGACAATGGAGAATATGACCCTACCGGAGTCAGAATACTATACCTTGCATTTTTACAGGTCTAAAGTGCTCGGAGACTCGTGGGCTGGCGTGGTGCTCAAATAACCCCAAGGAGATAATATTTTCTATGTGTTGCAGATCCACTTCACAGGAACAAAAAACATTGCCGAATACGAAGCACTGCTACATGGAATCTGGCTAGCTAAGGATATTGGCATCCCACGACTTATGTGTTATGGAGATTCAGATCTTGTTACTCAGCAAGTGTCAGATCACTGTAATGCAATCAAGCACATGACAACATATAGGGCTGTCGTGGATGAACTATCTAAATTGTTCGAAGGGTTTGAGGTTCAACACATCCCTCGGATAGAAAATGAGGAAGCAGATGCATTATCTCGAATAGGCTCAGCACAGAAAAAGTTCTCAGATGGCGCTTTTTTGGAGCACCTCAAAGTTCACTCTGTCACATGAGTTGATGAGGAATATCTGACCAAATCCGACTCACCTTTAGTAGCAGTTGTAGCTGTCATTCCTAGTTGGACAAAACCCTACCTCGATTTCCTGGTAGATGGAAAATTACCCGAAGACGAGGTTCTGAGCCAGAAGATTGTCCGATGAGCAAAAACCTATACAATAATAAATGGTGAGATCTATAAGTGTAGTGTATCTGGGGTTTTTTAGCGCTGCGTATCTTCGGAAGAAGGAGTGCAAATCCTAAGGGAAATTCAAGAAGGAGAATGCGGCCATCATGCTGTAGCCAAATCTTTAGTGGCAAAAGCTTTTAGACACGGATTTTCCTGGCTTATAGCCAAGGCACATGCCGAACGACTGGTTAAGACGTACAAAGGCTGCCAAAAGAACGCCAAACAAGCCCATATTCCGGCTGGTCAGCTGCGAACAATTCCGATAACATGGCATTTCGTGGTCTAGGGGCTTGACATGGTAGGACCGTTTAAACGCGCTCTTAGTGTATTTACTCACCTCTTAGTGATGGTGGATAAGTTCACAAAGTGGATTGAGGCTAAACCCGTCACAAGTTGTGATGGAGTAACAGCTAGAAGATTTGTCGAGGATGTTATAATCCGATACGGTTATCTGCACATTATTATCACGGACAACAGGAGCATATTTTCCATGGGAGAGCTTGCCAAATTCTGCAACAATCAAAAAATTTGGCTTGACATTGTGTCAGTCGCATATCCACTAGACAATGGACAAGTTGAAAGAGCAAATGGTTTAATCCTTGAAGGCCTCAAACCAAGACTCGAAGCACCACTTCATTATGCTGCGGGGGCTTAGGCAGAGGAATTGCGGTCTGTGATATGGAGCTTGAGAACAACTCCGAACAGGTCAACCGAATACACACCTTTCTTCTTGGTCTATAGCGTAGAAGCAGTTCTTCCTATTGATTTGATTCAAACTTCTCCCTGCGTTGCTGCATATATCGAAGAGGATGCCGAAATTTCTTGATAAGATGACCTCGATTTAATCGAAGTTTGCATCATTGCTAAGCAGAGATCAACAGCCTATCAGCAGAAGTTACGCAAGTATCATAGTCAGAGAGTGAGAAACCGGTCTTTCAATAAGGGCGATTTGGTACTCCGGCTCGTGCAAAAAAAAAATCTCAAAATTTCCCCTATTTGGGAAGGCCCCCTTTTAGTTAGCCGAGTATTGCACAATGATTCTTACTTTCTAACTGATATGCGGCCAGTCAAAGAATGGCCTGCTACTAAGAAGAGAAAGAGAGCTAGAGGCAGTATAGACATGAAAGAATAAGACAGACCGTGGAATATTTCTCAGCTACGTCCCTTTTATTCTTAAATTTTCTTTCTTTGTAATCATATATGTGTACATGTTCAATGAGAAATAACGTATTGGTTAACTCAATATTTTCTGAGAATTTTTATATTACCATCTTATTTCCGAATGATCATGTCACAGTCAAAAATACCATAATACTTGAAAGTACTTTATGCTCATGTTTGTTCGGGTTAGATTTCCGATTCTAAAAAATGCTACCTTCGGGTATAAATCTAAAATTTTCTAGTTTATGCTTTGGTTCTTTAGCTGATTGTTGGATGCGAGTATTTTTCGAGTAGTGAATTGTTGGTACTGGAAGCCAGGTTTGTTTCCTAGTTTAAAATGGTTTAGCAATTGAGCTCTGTTCCTCGGCAAAGTTTTCGTGTTGAAGGTTTGCTGGCTCACGAAAGGGACGAGGTGGAAAGCCAGATAAGTGATAAGTATAGACAAACCAAAAAGTGCTTATGTAAAATTTTAGGCACGTCAAAATAAAGCCAAATGTGATAAAAGTAAGTAAAAGCATCAGTTCTTACAAACTTAGCACTAGCAAAATAATATACTACTTATTATAATCCGATTGTTTCAGAATGACACATTGTTTTTTCTGGTACTCTACGATGCAGGAGAAGAGGTAGGAGCTGCCGGCTCACTGGTGACATCACCTTTCGCCTTGGTATATTTCCTCGATGGGAAAATCAGATTCGATTTTCTCATAGTTGGAAACTTTGTTTGTTTGTTCTAGAGGCGGAGGAGGCGTTTCCACGCGAGTGAAGAATGGAGTGTCATAGCTGGTCAGACCAGCTACATGACACCCATAGCCGGTGCAGGAGTAAATGATATCCTTGATATTTTACTCCTTTCCGTCTTCATGCAGAGTCGAATAACCCCTGGTTACTTGCCAAATTTCCATGCTTCCATGGTGGCTCATAACCATGATTAGGGTATTCTGTGCCGCATTTCACACATAGGACATGTTCTAGTCCTGGATGAGCTGGGGCATTTCTTTTTCTTATCTCGCACTTCAAATGCAGCCATTCTATTCATATTGGAAATATTTAAGGCTTTGATAATTTCCTCCACTTACTAGTGGAAATCGTGAAGCAGATCTCTGACTTCATTAAGCTAGCTGGTGTGAGACTCGGAAGAGGAGGGATCCAGCAAATTCAGAGGGCCTGCATATGAACTCCTAGAGTTGGAAGAAAAGAAAATCAGATACAGGAAAATTACCAAAGATGACATCATCAACTTTGGTATTCTCTTCCCGAAGACTATGGAGTTCATCCCGGAGAGCTTGGGTGATGTCCTTCTCCCCGGCTAGTTTATCCGTGAGATCTGAGATTTTTGTATCCTGGATAGAGATCTTACGATCACCTTCTTCGATGGTCATGTTGGATGATTCAAGAACGTTGTTAATATTGCGCTCATGATCCAACTTAAGCTCATTTAGCTCTCATCTTAATTCAGTGTTCTCCACTTCTAGGGTCTTGAAATTGTTGGCCTCTTCAATTATTTTGCATGACTGTATGACCAGTTCTATAAACACAAGAAACAATCGAATAAGAGTTCGACTATGAAATAAAAAAGAGCAAGTATGGGGACTGAAATGATTACCTTCAGCTTCATCCTTGGAAATCTTCAATTGAGATTTTTCTAGGTGGAGAGCTTTGATCTCTCTTCGCTTATTGTAGATATTCTTCAACAATTCCTAGTTATAAGCAGTAACTTTCTGTAAGTCAGAATAATACCCAGAGTTAGAAGTCTACTAAAGACTTGCTAATATTTTAACTAAGTTAAATACCGGCACAAGCCTTGGGGGCTTTACTAGTTCATTCTTTGGCATCCTATGAAATCATAAATCTGGATTTCCTATCCAACTTCATGGTTGGGGGCTAGAGGATATGATATAAAATAAAGTAAAAGCAAGAGTCAAATTCCGAATTAGATAATGTTCATGGGTTAGCTTGCACAGACTCATGTTCACCTCAAAAGAAACCTTCTCAGCAAGATTCAGAGGGATCACTAGTGTTGGCGGAGCCATGCCGGCATTCATCTTGTCGTTGCAAAGACAAACTTGGTCAAGAAGCTCAGAGAGTTTTACGTCATCGGCTTCTTGCGCCTCTTCTTCCCCAGTGATGTTCCCGCTCTCCAAACATTGTTGAGCCAACTTTTGGATCTCTTCTACAGTCTTTTGAGTAATGCCAAGTTTGGCGATACCCGGATTTCTGAGAAGATTGTCCTTAAAAACCTATGTCGAGGGATCATTACCCTTTAAGGATTGACCCTTATCAGTTGCCGAATCACTCATGGTGATGTCGGTCTGCGAGCCAAGGTTTTCTTCCTAAGAATGCTGAGCCAGATCTTCTACAACACGAGGAGATGAAGTAACCTCTAGTGCTATAGAAGGTGTTGGGGTACGATTCGGAGGCGAAGCTGTAGGTGAAGTCAAATTTAACTTTGACTGGCGCAGGGGCTTTGATGAGGTTCCCTTCCACTTTCCTTTGATGAGTTGTTTAGCTCTGAAGAAGTGACAGTACAAGATCGTTACGCTTAATAAAGAATGAGACATAAAATATAAGAACTTCTTTCGTGCCAATGAAACAGTCGGAGTTTTAAACTTTCGAGGTAGCGCCTCCGGTAGCAGTACAAGTTCTCCTTCCTCCTGAGAAATCTCAGGAGGATATCCCTCAAGAATAGCAAGCTACGACTCAAGGAGGTCAGCAACTTGAAGGAAGAAACACCTCAGTATTGTGAAAAGTTGTAACTAAGTACAAATAAACACATATTCAAGTATAAGTGTAACTATTGGAAAACTTACTGGTGTCACGGGATCATCAACCATATACATGTCTAGAGAGATATCCGGAATCTTCCTCTGAATCTGCTCTTTGATCAACCATTTGATCTAGGACTGATAGTCCTTTTCTGAATATGACTTTGAGCAAATTCGGAGAGATTCCGTCTTGCTCTTGGAGATCGTATGCATGAGCCGGTCACCGTGGTGCTGGAGAGGTTGGATCCGGCACGCCAACCAGCAGTGAATTATGTCGGATTCTTTCAGACCCTTGTGCTTCATCAGATACTCGATCCGCCTCTTGCTGAGAAGTGGATCGTCGGCGAGAGCCGGAGCCTCCGCATCCTAGGGCTCTTGGGCCGTGGCGGCGCCATCGACGAAAACTGGCAAAGCAGTTTCTTTGACGGGAGTTGGTCTATCCTTATGATAAAAGAACATGGATAGCCATTTCTTCATAGACTCGCTAGCCTTAATTCTAGGATATGCTCGCTCTCTCTTAACAGTGAGGCTGAGAGTTCTAGTAATATAAGGATTACTGGAAGTAATATAAGTAGTACCAGAATAAAACAAGACTCGGCCTAATTCCGAGATACACCTCACACAAAGACACATAAGCGCTCATTTCTAAGATTGAGTTCGTGTGGAATTTATGGAGTTGAACTCCGTAGTAATCAATAACCTTAGAAACTAAATTTGAGGGAGGAAAACTCAAACCTCTGTCGAGGTGGGTGCTGAAGTGCATTCACTCCTCGGCATTGGGGTGGGGATGGTTTAACCGTAGCCAGTCCGCTAGTCACCGGTGCAGATGAGGCCTTCCTTCTCGACAACGTGGAGCTTGTCTACATCAAGGACGCATGGGATCCAGACCCCACGAGGCTATCGCCGTTGTCGCCGCCGTGCCGGAAGATGAAGCCTCAACCATTTTGGTGAATGATGTTGACCTAGGATGGGCAGCACTGTGCATTTGGGGGAAGGCAGAGGAGCTTTTGCATGGTGGCGTCAAGAGGAAGGAGAAGATACTGCCGTTGGTAAGGAAGAAAGAGTCAATCTTGACCCTTATATCCCTCACCTGCGCTAATATTCGTGCAAAATAAACAGTACTTGTGCCACGCGTCGTGGAAGGAGCTAGGTAACCTCCTCGCGAGGATTACGCCGCCTCGATCTCCGCACATGCATTAAAACAACGCCTCTGTTTTGCGAAAGGCGGACCCACCAATAGTCATGCTGTCAAGAATGTCTGTCAGAGACCAAGTTCCGGTTTAGTTTGAATTTCAAGTTGGAGAGCCGAATAATGTACTCATATGTCGAGCTTATTTTTGAGAATCGGATCCTATCCTTTCATTTGCAGTTTCAGGAACCGTTCAATATTCTGCAAGCTGAAGATGAATCAAGCTAGATGACGGTGAAATCCGACTCTTGATCTTGGAGGCTTCCAGGGGTTGTTGTTGGGGATATACTTTCTGGGTATCCTCACTTTGCCTCGCTGACCAGGGTGACCCACTTTGGTTTAGAGCTTTGCTTCACGGGAGGCCCAGTCAGGGAGAAGAGACGGAGTACAGTCCGTCTACGGGAAGGCCCAGAAGACTTACCAACATAGGCCTATAGTGCTACTTGTACTTCAAGCTATACTTTATAACCGACTCTTAGTCTTAGCCGGATAGGTCTCTCCTGTAAACCCTAGGCCGGATATCTATATAAGCCATCCTAGGGACCATCCTTTAGGGCACCCCTGCAATAGTCAACAATCTCAACTCGCACAGGCGGACCCCTTGTAACCCATATTCTGGCTCTATCGTATTACTAGATTGCTAATAGGAGTAGGATTCGTCCAAAGCCGATGGATTCGAACCTGGGTAAGCTTGTGTGCTCACCATCCCGGAACACTGTACGACTCACACCCCTCTCTTCCACACGCCTCGAAGACCCCCTCATGGCGTACTTGTCCTCAATCCGACGACAGCGGGAGAGTGCCCGCCTCGACGCGGAGGGTGTACTCCAAGATGCCTTGGCATGAGCGGTGAAGATCATCATTGATACTGTGGCCCAGGCCTCTCAGCTCGGGGATGCCTTGTCTGCACGTGAGAGAGGCGTCTCCGTCGGGAAGTAGCAGCGGCCCAATGTCAGAGGTAGCTTGAGGCTCAGTCTCGAGAGGTCGACACCAAGTTGTCGGAATCCTGGGGGTCCCTCGCTCGAGAGCGGGAGGAGAGATCGAGGCTCTGCGATGCCCTTGAGGCAGAGGAGCAGCACCGGAAGGGTTCTCTTTAGGAGGCCGAGGACCTCTGTGATGAAATTAATGCCCGGAAGGAGGCCAGCGCTACCGCTACATGGGCTTAGGAGGAGCACGAGCGAGACTCTCATGAAAAACTGGAGGCCCAACTCAAGTCCTTCTCCTCCCTTGCTGATCTGGGCGCCATGGTCCTCCGTCTCGTGGGGGTTGAACGTTTTGTCGCACTAGAGCTTCATGTCGGCCGCGAGGTCGAGGCGTCACTTGAGCTTGCGCACAGGGTTTTGAATCCCTTAAGCATGGAGGCGTAGGTCCTAGATAACTTCATTTCCTTGGAGTGCCAGGAGATGCTGATTGCTGTAGGGAGGTCCCACTTCACCAACCTTCTCTAGTTGTCGCTGACCTCGACGTCCATTTTCTTGGAGTGCCAGGAGATGCTGATTGTTGTAGGGAGGACCCACTTCACCAACCTTATATAGTTTTCGCCTAACCTTGACGACCATTTCCTTGGAGTTCTAGGAGATGATGATTGTTGTGCGGCCGTCCACGACCGTGCTGGCTCTCTAGGCGAGGGTCTCCCTGCTTGTCGACCTACTAGACAAGGCGTTTCCACGCAAGGTAGGCGACAAGGAGGGAGCTGAAGCCAATGGCTCGAACGACTCTGTTGCTGAGAAGGAAGAAGAAAGTATCGACAAGGTGAGCTCTGATGGCACCGCTGGGGTGGCTTGATTCTTTTCCATGTAACGCTTGTGAAGCGCATTGAGAACTAACGTTTCTTTGTTAAGATCTGTAACGGTACCTTCCTCGCCATGAGGCCTTAACTTCCTATAGCTGCTTTCCCAGCTCTCTGAGGGGGTGGTCGTGCCCCAGCCCGTTGATCCCTTGTGGAGGCAATATTCGGTCTTTGTGTCCTGCGTGGGCCTCTCGATGGGTTTTTCCGTAGGCTTCCTCACCTCCCTCTTCAAGAGAGGGCCACGAGGCTTGTACTTGTCCCTTAGGCCCCTCGAGAAGGTGGCTGCAGGCTCTATATGTTCGATTCCATCCCGTAAATCCCTCAAGGAGACGACCTTAGGATGCGTACTTCCCTAGTATAGTCCCTCGGAGAGGCAACCGTAGGTTCCATACGCCACTTGAGCGGTTGTCTCAAGGGTCGCCCCGCTCGTCCCCTGGCGAGGAGGTCACGGGGATTCTACCTGTCTCGTAGGTCCCTCAACGAGGTGTCCGTAGGCTCTGTATGTTCAATTTTGTCCCATAAGTCCCTCGAAGAGGTGACCGTTGGATGCGTCCATTCCCTGTATAGTCCCTCTGAGAGGCAACCATAGAATCTGCATGCCTCTTTAGGGGTTGTCTCAAGGGTCGCCCTGCTCGTCCCCTAGCAAGGAGGTTGCGGGGCTTGCACATACCCGTAGGTCTCTCAAGGAGGTGGTCGTAGGCTCTGTATGTTCAATTAAGTCCCCCAAGGAGGTGATCGTAGGACGCGTACTTTCCCTTGATAGTCCATCACAGAGGAAAAGGTAGGTTCTGCATCATGTATGCTTTCCCTTCCTGTGCCGCGTGAGGATTATCAGGCACCATGAACAATGGGCGAGGTGACTTATTGCTAGAGCTAGTCCGCAAGTTCAGATCTCAAGACCTTAGGCCCTAGTGCTGACGGAGGGTGGCTCCGGTGATAGACACCGTGCCTAACCCCCGCTCACACGGTCCGTGAAAGGGACAAACACCACAGAAGAAGTGAAGATGCATACAAAGAAATCATCGGGGGAAAAACCGAAAAAACAAGCCATCGTTTTTGAATTTCCACACCATTTAGGGAGAGAGTTATTTGTTACTGTTGTCGTCGTGAGTGGAACTCACAGGGAGAACTTGTGAAGGTGTTGAATGTTCCAGGTGTTGGGGATCGGACACCTTCCTCCATTTCCAGTTGCAGTGTGCCTATCCTAGCGACGTGCACAACCCGAAAGGGGCCATACCACATCAGGGAGATCTTGTGCAAACCCTCGCGAGAGAGGACACAGCGAAGGACGAGGTCTCCCACTTCTAGGGTGCATGCCCGTATTTTATAGCAGTTGTACCGACCCAGTGCTTGCTGGTATCTGGCTGCCTACACATTGACCTTGTGGCAGGCTTCCTCGATGAGGATGAGGTCGTCGCGACGCTGGTCCTCTTGTGCCGCCTCACTGAAGGCAAGCACCCATGGGGATCCGTCCTTGAGTTATGATAGCCTCAGTGCCATAAATGAGGAAGAAAGGGGTCTCACTAGTTGCCTTGGTTGCGGTGGTACGGATGGCCCCAACACTCCTGGGAGGGTGTCCAACCACCCACTTCCACGCGCCTTGAGCTTTCGGCAGAAGTTCTTGGTCTCGAGCCCCTTCAGGACTTCTGCATTTTCTCATTCTGCTTGTCCATTACTGTGGGGGTGGGCGACAGATACGTAGCATATCTTGGTGTAGATGCCCTCATAGTAGGATTGGAACATTCCGCTGGTGAATTGTCTGGCATTGTCGGTGATGATGCGACTGGGTACACCGAAACGACATACCAAACCTTGGATGAACTTCACCGCTAATTGCGCTAGGATGGTCCTGATCGGTTCCACTTTGTACCATTTGGTGAACTTGTCGATGGTCACGTAAAGGTACTTGTAGGCCTCGGGTGCTCGCGGGAAAGGCCCCAAGATGTCCAGCCCCAAGACCGCGAAGGGCCATGAGAGTGGGATGGTCTACAACTGCTAAGCCGGTTGGTGTATTTTCTTGGCGTGGTACTGGCATGCGCCACACGACTTCACCAGCTCTATGGTGTCGGTGAGCGTGGTGAGCTAGTAGATGTCCTTACGGAAGGCTTTCCTAACAAGGGTACATGCCAAGGCGCAGTGGCCACATTCCCCAATATGGATGTTGGCCAGCAGCTCGCGCCCCTTGTCGCCAGAGATGCACCGGAGGGCAACACCATTCTATCGGCGGCAGTAGATGTCCCCATCCATGATGCAGTACTTCTTCATATGGGGACAAGGCTTTCCGCCATGTCCTCACTATCCGGGAGGATGCCGTCCTGGAGGTACCTCTTGAGCTCGGTGATCCAGCCCGACTCATGGGTAGTAGATGCCAGGACAAGCCTATTTCCAAGGGTGGACCATAATCAGGGGCACCTGATGAACAACTTTTCCTGAAAGACCCCCTGCTACTGGTACTTTTGAGTAGACGCGTGATTGGCAATTTTGTCTACCTCGTGGTTTGTCTCCCCGAGGAATGTAGAGCAGGTCCATTCCTAGAAAATACTTCTCCAGTCTTTGTACCTCCTCAAGGTACGCCTCGTCCTTGGGGCGGTAGATTTTGTTGGAAAAGTTGACCAGGAGTAAGGAGTCTCCCTGGACGATGATGCGCTTGATACCGAGAGCGATGGCTTCCTTGAGGCCGACGATCAGGCCCTCATACTCAGCAATGTTGTTGGAGCGCTTGTCTTCGTCCTTGAAGCACAGCTGCATGGCGTAGGAGAGCTTGTCGCCCTTTGGAGATGTGAGCACGGAGGCTACTCCGTCTCTGTTGAACGCCCTGTCGAAGTTCATCCTCTAGCATCCTGGAGCCAGCATTCCAGGGAGCTGCGTTGTTTCCTCATGAGGCCCACTTCCCCCTAGGTCAGACCACTCTCCTGCAAACTTCGCCAGGGCCCTTCCACGAATGGTGGGCGTAGTGTTAAACGTCAGTTCGAAGGGCTGTACCTTGATGGCCCACTCGTCCACGTGTCCCGTGGTGTTGGGGTTGCTCAGGATCATCTCTAGAGGAAACTTAGTGACCACCTTGATGGGGTAACCCTAGAAGTAGTGGCACAGGGTGTCCTTCTTGCGGGTCTTGACCACTATGTCGTCGATGTAGGCCTCCACATTCCTTCACATATGCTAGCCCAACATGATGTGCATAAGCCTACCGAATGTGGCGCCGGTGTTCTTGAGGCCGAATGGCATGCAGGTGTTGTAGTACACCCCGCATGGTGTAGCATCCCAATTGTCTAACAATTGTAATGCTACTTGGTCTAGTAATATAATGGCTACTTCATATATATAATTGTTGCATCATCATTATTTCATGCTCATGTCATCATGCCACCTTGCATTTGAGCATCATATAAAACCTTTTGTGTGTTGGTTCTTCTCTCATATGCATGGTAAATTGTATTTGCCTCTTGATATTGTATTTGGTTCTTGATACATTGTTTAAATGCCCAAGTTGAGTTGGGGGCATATCTTTTATTAAACTCCACCACCTGTTCTTCACCACCTTATAATTCCACCATCCAATTAATATGAGCTGGCATTTATTTGAGTTTACCTAGCTCATGGGGGTTGGGTGGATCCAATGCTAGTCCCTTTTTGCTTGGCCTTATTCCACCTTTTGGGAATGCATGGAATAATGCCATGTGATTTTATGTTGTTTTCACAATATGAATACATGGCATTTATTATTTGCATGGGCCATGCAAGAACCACCTCATCCCTCTCCCTCTGTTTTGTTATCTACAAGCCTTGGATCCATGTGAAGGTTCCCTAATTTTACAAATGATTTCATCTAATTACAAAAACCCAATATCTTCATATTCTTGTAAAAGGCCACAATTGGCACATTCATAAATTATGTATGTATGCATCAATCATCTCCACTTCTTTTGTCCCTCTTTGCTATCCTTGGCCTTCCCTTTTCTCTGTTCCAAATTATCTGCTAGGTTCAAAAGATTTGAAATAAAAGGTTGTTTGAATTTGAAACATACAAAACCAACAAAATAAAAGAAAAAGAGATTTGTGAGAGAGGAGCAGCAGCCTACAGGCCTTACCATTGCAGCTGACCAGTGCAATGACCTCAGAACCCCCTTCTCTCCTCCCCTGGCCCAAGACCCCTTCGCTCCCGGCCGCCGCCTGTGCCTCTTCTCCGCTCGCTCCTCCTCTTTGAAGAACAGCAGACGGAGCAGGTACCGTCAGCGTCACCGTCATCCCGCCACCATCCACCACCTGCCCTCTTCTTATCCCCAAGCATGAGTCCCCTTTCCCCAGAACCCTAGCTCCTCCCTCTCTGTAGCCGCCACCCCTCTTTCCCTGTCCTTCTCCCTCCATGAGCAGCGGCAAGCCAGCAGGACCGCTCTGTCGCCTTGGTCGCGGTGAGCACCGCTGAAGCGGGATCGCCTGCCTGCTTGGTTGTTGGGGTCCCTCGAGAGGAGTCACGATCCAGAGCCTCTGCTTCCTCTTCCGACCAAGCAGGAGCAACACCGCCGTCGCCGTCATCATCTCCGACCACCCCCACCCTCGATTCCTCTGGGAATCGGTCGAGGTGAGTGCCACCTCCTGTTCCCCTCCCTTTTTTTTTGCCCTTCGTTCTACATCAGGCCGCCTGGAATCACCGTCGCCGTCGTCGGGAGCCAACGCCAAAGACCCGCAGTAGCAACAAAGATCAGCTCCCGGCCGGTTATCCCCCCTCTGTTCCTAGTGTGCTCGCGCCCCTATAGGTCAACTCCGGCGCCGAATCTCTTACTCACGCGTAGAGGGAACTCCCAGCTTTCCGAAGGATCAAACGACGCTTGAAACGGAGCAGTAGATCTCTCGGAATCATCCCCCGAAATCGATGCAATCTCGTAGGACATCCGTCAGAAATTCAGTGAACTGTGCCTGCAGTTCTTCCTCTATGTTCAGCCCCTTGCCCCGTCCGCTGTAGTTCTCCGATGGCCAAGCTCCAAACACGAAACTTGTAGCCTGTATATCCCTCTTCATTTTTGGTTTTTACGGTTTTGCGGAATTCGCATCCTTTTGCTCGCCATATTCTTTTGAACACTCGGGTCAGCTAGCAGTTTATTTTTTTCAAATCGTCTTGATTTAAATCGGTCTAAACCAACCCTCCTAGACGCTTTTCTAAATAGGCCCTTCATTTTGCGAATCCAACCCGCAATCCCTTAGCCCCATTCGGCGTCGGATGCGTTTTGTAAAAAGGTTCCCGTGTTTTTGGGGAATCAACCATGATCGATGTTGCCCATTAGCACGCCCGTGGCGTCCACTGTCATGTGATGGGCCACGCCTGTGACCTGTGTCGGTGACTTTGGGTAACTCTAGCCCGAGTAAGAAAAGTCCTCAGCTATTTCTTAAATCAATTAAAATTTTAGTAAATGATTAATATCAAATAAATTCATAACTATTTAAATATTTCGAATTTGAATTCAAACCTTATATGAAAAATGTTTTGTTTTTGAATGTTAATTCAAATCTTTAATCAAATAATTTCAGAATTAATTTATTTAGTCAACCTTTGACTTTGACCCTACTTAATAATTTTGACTATAAAATAAATTTAAATTCATAATTCCAAATAATACAAATAATATATGTTTTTGAATCAGAAAAATGTGAGGATTTCAAATATGCCATTCAAAATATTACTTGAACACTTTAAATTTCAAGTTGAATTAAATTACAATAAAATGCCCTTCACCTTAATTAATTAATAACTTTTGATTTATAACTCCGAATTTAACAAATGATATGTCTAAAATGATTATCTCGACGAGACCTTTCTGTTTATGCTATCCATGACTTCAATTGCAGCATGCATCATATAAATATATAGTATACAGCAACTAATATGACAATAACATGTGACCAAAACTCAATAAAAATGTTATTTCTTGTATTCTACACCTCACCCATGCCATGCTACATTATTGCCATGCTACTTGTGCATCATTCATAATGGCATGATTATTTGCTTGACGCATTTTATTCCTATGCTTGTGCACTTTATTTATGTCGGCCCTTGTTTGTTTGGTTCTTCTTCGAATAGACACTGAGCAGGGGATATATCAAGAGAACCAGGAGCACTACCCAGATCCTTCTCTCACTTCAACTGAGCTGCCAGGCAAGCACTACCACATGCTTGCATACATATAGTACCTTTTGCCTCTTTCTTATTCTTGCATCATTGAGTCGCGATTGCATAAAACTGAATCCCAAGTATTGCATAGCCTTTACTTTTAAACCCCACCGAAGCTTGTTCCTCCATCCCATGAGCCATTACTACAGGAGTTGTTTGAGCCATGCGAGTCGTAGAAAAGCATGTGTAGGGTATGTGAGTGTCTGATGGATAACGAGGTACCTAAACAACTTAACCTGAGTAGTAATGGGATAACTAATGAAAGTGGCATCGGTGAGCCATATTCGCTATTTGGTTTTTCAGGCTCACTTGTGTCCGTGGGACCCAGTACTTGATTCCTGTTCCTTGAATATTCGCGCTATCCACATCCGGGAGGCTTATGAACCCCCCTGAGCCAGAGCTTGATTCATTCTTATTTCTTGGGGCCACAAACTAGTTTGAGGTTTTATTTACTATCCTGTACTTATGCCATGCTTTACTGCTTTATTTAAGTTTGTGCGAGGAGCACACTTTGTCTGTTTAGGGAAGAGGAGTGTTTTCATGTGTCGACAAGCCCAGTCACATTTTCGGTTCCCGATCGTTCCACCCATGGCGCAAACCTTGAGGCCGTCTCGAGTCAGCTAACCGTTGCGGGTAGCTCAATGGGGTGGCCCCTGAAATATTTCTGAATCTGTGATCGCTTTGTCGTGGCCTCGTTGGGTTTTGATTTGGTTTTTAAGATGTATATCTAGTGTGTGTTGCTATTTGTGCACCCTGCAGGTAAAACTTTCAAAGCCGTGTCGCGGTTATGGACGACTTGGAGCACAGTTTCTCGATCATAGACAAGCATAACTAAAGTACCGCTTTTAACTTGACTAGACTAGGTACCTGACTAGTAAATAGTGCAACACTCATGGAATGGATAATAAAACTGCCAACGGATGGGGGGGGGGATTGTTCGTCCGCTTCCTCGTCGGTAAGGGAGGAGGAGGATGGATCTGCTAAGATTACCTTATAACTGTTGTTATTAATTCACGGACATTCGTCTATCTATGGTTAGGCGGATGGTTAGCGCTTTCTATAGAATTGCTAGGGTTTATCTTTTGCTGCAATTGCGTCACCCCAGGTTGCGTCCCCTTTAGAGGCATACAGACTTGCTGAGTACCCCTAGGGTCTCACACGATAAATTATTTCGTTCAGATGAACAGGTACACTCGCAAGATGGATACTGGGTGGAAGAGACGGACGATGTGGGCAACGATCATTCGGTGTAGAGATTCCGGGAACGGGGATCCGTGACATCTGTATGCGGAGTTCGCTTATTTATGGGGCATCTTATGCCGATTTGCTTCTTATCCGCACTGGATTTTGTCTTCGCTTCGCTTGAGACTCTGGTGATTGTGGTATGAGGAGATATCCTAAACTATTATATCTATCTAGGATATTTGGATCTTGCCGTATGGCGTTGCAATATTTCCTTTCTTCTTAGATGGGATGACTGATGTAATTGTTGTATGGTGGCTTGCATACATACTCATTTGTGTATGTAGTTGATCCCTTCGCCTGCCGATTACTCCGCCCGTTCTTGTCCCGATGTGTGGAAATGGTTGGGACGGCCGAAAGGTCTACCTGTGAGTGGCATTTGGGCCCCACCGTACTATTTCAACCATTTTTGAACATCCAGGCTTGTACTAGGAGCGTAATTCACCGAGGTAGTTACAATTGGTATCAGAGCCATCCCGACCTTCAGGGTCTCAGCCAAATGGTCGTTGTCTGTCTAGCAAATATTTTTGGTAGCTATGTATACTAGGAAAAACAAAACATGAGAGTAGGACTGCTTCCATTTTTCTTCTTACCCACCCACCGCCCTTTTCTGGTAAGGAAGTGTAACGTTTTCAATCCTCTTCTTAAATTCAAACTAGGATTCACGTGTTCTGGGTTTCCGTAGTACCATAGGTTGTGTATCTGTGTGTGTGTGTGTAATTCTTTGTCTATCTGTTGCATCCAAGTTGTTATCTTATCGGCCTTTTGGTTATCAACTATTGGTACATTCCATACCGACAGGCTTTTGTACACCGACGTGATCTATTTGATTCGTTGTATACCGACGCGATCTGTCTTACTCTTTGTTATCCGACGTTATCTTGTTTGGGTTGTTCGTTTCCGTAGTTGCTAATCTTTAGGTTATCTTGAGAAGAAGGTGTTGAGATATGTGTTATACTTATTCATGTGCGGAGTAATGATGCGAGTGCGGGATGGAGTCGCGACCATACCACTACTCTTATCATTCGCTCTTGTACATTGAATTGGTAGAGTCACTAATCTTGATTCGTTAAGTGATTTTGCGCATCTATTGGTATTTTAATGCCGAAATTTGTGGAAAATTTTTCTTTGATATATTTGTGTACCACACTCCTTTTCAGTCGTGTGCGATATGCTTAATATCTTCTAGGTGCTTTGAACTTTGTTGATATTTTAATATCATCTTAGTAAAGTGTATCCTTTAATCTTGGTTAATTCCATTTTGGTACTATTGTGGATTATTATTATTCTCCATTATAGTACTGACTTGTGTGTTATATCAATCACAGGATGGCACCACCACGCCGTTCTGAGGAGGACATACAACCTGAACTGGGGGCAGCGTTGTCAAGCATCGCCAATGCCTTGGCAAGAATGCAGAATCAGTGAGCGCTTTGAGGAAAGTGTCGGGAGGAATTAGTTTGTTCCGCTACCCCACCTCCCAAGCGAGGAGACATCAAGAGCTTCCGAAGTTCAACCTCGCCGTTTGATGTTTACGATCAACCACTTGATGCCGATGATTGGTTGCGTGAGATGTCAAGGTTCTTGATGACTGATGTTCCCGAGCAAGAATGGGTAAAGTGTGCTACTCACCTTCGAAGGGAGATGCAGCTCTACGGTGGGAGAATTACACGAAGGCAAACTGCCTTTGGTTTTCAGCCTACTTGGGGACAGTTCACTGGAGCTTTCAAAGAGCAGTATCTGTCAGAAATTGTCATGGAGAGGATGAAGGAAGTGTTTCTCAACCTCAAGCAGGGCAATGATAACGTCAATAACTACATCAGGAACTTCATGAACCTTTCGTGTTATGGTGGCGATGAGATCTCTGATGACAAGAAGATGCAAAAGAGGTTCAGGCAAGGGCTCAATGCATCGATTAAGTATGCAATTACACATGCAAGGCCGGCATCTTTTCTGGAACTTCAGCATACAGCTCTGCAGGAAGAGGCAAGTAGGCAAGTGTTTGAGGAGTCAAAGAAACACAGCCGTGATGCAGCAAGCTCTTCAGCTATGTCAGCTCCTTCTAAGCGTCGTGTTTGGGTTCCTAACACCCCACCATCGCTCCCGGCTCCACCAAGACCTTCAAGCTACACGGCAAGGCCACCAAACTTCCTCACTGCTGCTCCCAGGGGCTACAACCACCACTACCCTGGAGCGCCTGGCGGAATCCCTGGCTACGTTGCTCCACGTCCGGCTGGTGCTTGTTACACGTGTGGAGACTCTGGGCATCAAAGCTAGAACTGTCCGTTGAAGAACAAGGCTCTTCCTCCACCACCTCCAAGATCTGCGGCAAGCTCTCCTTTGGTTCGTGCACCGCCACCTCGGGCTCTCAACATCAACACAAAGCCCGGGTCTACTATTGCTCGTGCCAACTGCATCAACGCCGCTCAAGCTGAGCATGCACCTGGAGATGTGATGGGTATGCTTCCTGTTAACTCAGTCCCTGCACGAGTTTTGTTTGATTCTGGTGCATCGCATTCTTTTGTGTCAACCAAGTTCGCAGATGAGAATGGGTTGGATATGGATCCTCTCCTTAAGCGGTTAATGGTCCTTTCTCCTGGGGCAAAGATGGCAGCTTCTAAAATCAGCCATGGCAATCAAATTGAGATTGGTGGCTCTTCGTTCTCGGCTTCCTTAATCATTCTGGGCAATTCTGACATTGATGTCATCTTGGGCATGGATTGGTTGGACAAATGCAGCTGTGATTGATTGTGCTGAACGCTCGGTTTCTCTGAAGATTCCTGAAGGCCATATAGTCTATTCTCCAAGTCTGACTCCTGCTATCCAGCTTTTCTCTTTGGCAGCTCTGAATGTGGATGCTATGGAAGCTATTCAGAGTGTTCCGGTGGTCTGTGAGTTCCCAGATGTCTTTCCTGAAGAGTTGCCAGGTATGCCTCCGGATCGTGAGGTTGAGTTTGTAATTGAGCTTGAACCTGGTACCGCTCCTATCTCTAAGCGGCCTTATAAGATGGGTCTCGCTGAGTTGGCTGAACTCAAACGTCAGCTTGATGAACAAGAGAAGTTGGGTTTCATTCAGCATAGTACTTCTTCTTGGGGTAGCCCAACTCTCTTTGTGAAGAAGCGAGACCAGACTGATAGACTTTATGTTGACTATCGGGCTCTCAATGCTAAAACCATCAAGAATAAATATCCCCTTCCGCGGATTAATGATCTCTTTGATCAGCTAGCTGGAGTTGTGGTGTTCTCTAAGCTTGACTTGAGAAGTGGTTATCACCAAATCAAGATTCGCAAGGAAGACGTTCCTAAGACAACTTTCACCACCCGCTATGGCCTGTATGAGTACACGGTCATGTCTTTCGGTCTCCTGCCTTTTGCCACCTTCTCGAGGCTCATGAACTCGGTTTTCATGGAGTATCTTGACAAGTTCGTTGTGGTCTATCTGGATGACATCTTAGTCTATTCTAAGTCCCAGGAAGAGCATGAAGAACACCTTCGGTGTGTCCTAAACAAGCTTCGTGAGAACCGCCTGTATGCAAAGTTCTCCAAGTGTGAGTTTTGGCTGCCACAAGTAACCTATCTTGGTCATGTCATCTCTGCCAAGGGCATTGCAGTCAATCCGGAAACTGTAAAGACAATTGTTGAATGGCTTCCTCCTGCTAATGTCAAAGAAGTGCGGAGTTTCCTTGGTTTGGCTAGTTATTGCCGCTTGTTCGTAACTTTTCGAAGATAGCGAAGCCTCTTACCGATCTCCTCAAGAAAGGCAAGAAATACCTTTGGACTCCTGCATGTCAAGCAAGCTTTGAGACACTCAAAGATAAGCTCACTTCCACACCAGTCTTGGTTCCTCCGGATACATCCAAGTCGTTCTAGATCTTCTGTGACGCCTCTTTGCATGGATTGGGTGCGGTCCTTATGCAAGAAAAACAAGTTGTTGCTTATGCCTCTCGACAATTGAAGACGCATGAGATCAACTATCCTACACATGACCTCGAGCTTGCAGCAGTTGTCTTTGCTTTGAAAGTATGGAGGCACTACTTGCTTGGCAACCGTTGTGAGATCTTTTCTGATCACAAGAGTCTGGAGTATATCTTTACTCAGCCTGATCTCAACCTTCGGCAAAGGAGATGGATTGAAGCAATCAATGACTTCGATTTGACCATCAACTACACTCCAGGCAAAGCTAATGTCATGGCAGATGCTCTCAGCCGCAAAGCTTATGTCAACAACCTCATGATGGAAGAACAACAGCCTCTCTTATGCGAGGAATTCCGTCAGCTCAACCTGGAAATTGTGGAACAAGGGTATCTCCTGAACCTTCTAGCAACACCTCTCTTGGAAGAAAAGGTTCGCTCTTCTCAGCTTGGTGATCCGTACACAAGAAAGATCATCTCCAGGATTCAGCTTCCGAAGTATGAGTCCTTCCATGTCGATGATCAAGGCACGCTTTTCTTTGAACACCGGATGTTTGTTCCGAACTACCCGGGTTTGAGAGAGCAAGTTCTCAAGGAGGCGCACGATTACATTCTTTCTATCCACCTGGCGGTACAAAGATGTACATGGATTTGAAAACACAATATTGGTGGCCTGGTTTGAAAAGGTATTGTGCCAAGTATGTCTCGGAGTGTGATGTCTCGCCAGAGTGAAAGCTGTTCATCGAAACCTTCCTCTTCTACAGCCATTGAAACCCCGGAATGGAAATGGGAGAAAGTAGAGATGGACTTCATCACTTTGGGTTTCCAAGGTCGCAGAAGGGCAACAATGCAATCTTTGTTGTCATTGACAGCTATCTAAAGTGGATCACTTCTTCCCGTCAGGAAACCATTTACGCAATTCAGTTGGCGGAGCTCTATATCAAGAATTGTCTCTCGTATGGGGTTCCGCTTGAGATCGATTCGGACTGTGGAAGCATCTTCACTTCCAAGTTCGGGAGAGTTTCCAAAATGCTTTGGGAACAAAGTTGAACTTCAGCACTTACCACCCTCGGCAAGGACAAGTTGAAAGGGTCAATCAGATTCGGAGGATATGCTTTGTGCGTCATCTCTTTTGGCATGAAGTGGGAAGAATGTCTTCCTTATGCTGAATTCTCTTACAACAATAGCTTCAGAAAAGTCTGAAGATGGCACCATTTGAGGCTCTCTATGGTCTAAATGCAGAACTCCGATTGGTTGGTCGGGTGCAGGTGAAAGGATCTTGTTCGGCCCTGACATTGTGACTCAAGCGGAGGAGAAGGTTCACATCATTCTGGAAAATCTGAAGATTGCTCAAAGTCGCCAGAAGAGCAATTATGACAGGAAGCACACGGACATGGAGTATGCCCCTGGTGATCTCGTTTACCTTCGTGTCACTCCCATGAAAGGCACGCACCGTTTTGGTATCAAAGGAAAGCTGGCTCCTAGATACATCGGTCCTTTCAAAATCCGTGGAAGAAGAGGAGAAGTTGCTTATGCTCTTGAGCTCCCGGAAAAACTCAAAGTCCATGATGTTTTCCACATCTCTCAGCTCAAGAAGTGCTTCAAGGACCCCGGCAGGACCGTGGATCATGAGCTAATCAATCTCCAAGAAGACCTGTCTTATCAAGAACTCCCCACCAAAATCCTTGAGTCCGCAGAAAGAAGGACTCGCAACAAGTCCATCAAGTTCTGCAAGGTGCAGTGGTCTCACCATTCCGTGGATGAAGCCACTTGGGAACGTGAAGATGAACTCCGTGCCAAGTATCCTACCCTGTTTGAGTCTTCTTCTTCATCCTAGAATCTCGGGGCGAGATTGCTGTTTAGTGGGGGAGAGTTGTAGCATCCCAATTGTCTAACAATTGTAATGCTACTTGGTCTAGTAATATAATGGCTACTTCATATATATAATTGTTGCATCATCATTATTTCATGCTAATGTCATCATGCCACCTTGCATTTGAGCATCATATAAAACCTTTTGTGTGTTGGTTCTTCTCTCATATGCATGGTAAATTGTATTTGCCTCTTGATATTGTATTTGGTTCTTGATACATTGTTTAAATGCCCAAGTTGAGTTGGGGGCATATCTTTTATTAAACTCCACCACCTGTTCTTCACCACCTTATAATTCCACCATCCAATTAAATGAGCTGGCATTTATTTGAGTTTACCTAGATCATGGGGGTTGGGTGGATCCAATGCTAGTCCCTTTTTGCTTGGCCTTATTCCACCTTTTGGGAATGCATGGAATAATGCCATGTGATTTTATGTTGTTTTCACAATATGAATACATGGCATTTATTATTTGCATGGGCCATGCAAGAACCACCTCATCCCTCTCCCTCTGTTTTGTTATCTACAAGCCTTGGATCCATGTGAAGGTTCCCTAATTTTACAAATGATTTCATCTAATTACAAAAACCCAATATCTTCATATTCTTGTAAAAGGCCACAATTGGCACATTCATAAATTATGTATGTATGCATCAATCATCTCCACTTATTTTGTCCCTCTTTGCTATCCTTGGCCTTCCCTTTTCTCTGTTCCAAATTATCTGCTAGGTTCAAAAAGATTTGAAATAAAAAGGTTGTTTGAATTTGAAACATACAAAACCAACAAAAATAAAAGAAAAAGAGATTTGTGAGAGAGGAGCAGCGACCTACAGGCCTTACCAGCAATGCCGAGTGCAACAGACCCAGAACCCCCTTCTCTCCTCCCCTGGCCCAGTACCCCTTCGCTCCCGACGCCGTCGCCCTGTGCCTCTTCTCCGTTCGCTCCCTCCTCTTTGAAGAACAGCAGACGGAGCAGGTACCCGTCGCGTCACCATCCACCACCTGCCCCTCTTCTTATCCCCAAGCCGCGGAGTCCCCTTTCCCCAGGAACCCTAGCTCCTCCCTCTCTGTGTCGCCGCCACCCCCTCTTTTCCCCTGTCCTTCTCCCTCCCGCGAGCAGCGGCAAGCCGAGCAGGACCGCTCTGTCGCCTTGGTCGCCGGTGAGCACCGCTGAAGCCGGGGATCGCTCGCCTCATCTGCGCTGGTTGTTGGGGTCCCACGAGAGGAGCTGTACGATCCCAGGAGCCTCTGCTTCCTCTTCTTCCGACCAAGCGCAGGAGCAACACCGCCGTCGCCGTCATCATCTCCGACCACCCCCACCCTCGATTCCTCTGGGAATCGGTCGAGGTAAGTGCCACCTCATGTTCCCCTCCCTTTTTTTTTGCCCTTCGTTCTACATCAGGCCGCCTGGAATCGCCGTCGCCGTCGTCGGGAGCCACAAGACCGCAGTAGCAACATGATCGCATCGGCTCTGGCCGGTTATCCCCCCTCTGTTCCTAGTGTGCTCGCGCCCCTATAGGTCAACTCCGGCGCCGAATCTCTTACTCACGCGTAGAGGGAACTCCCAGCTTTCCGAAGGATCAAACGACGCTTGAAACGGAGCAGTAGATCTCTCGGAATCATCCCCCGAAATCGATGCAATCTCGTAGGACATCCGTCAAATTCGATGAAGCGTACTGCAGTTCTTCCTCTATGTTCAGCCCCTTGCCCCGTCCGCTGTAGTTCTCCGATGGCCAAGCTCCAAACACGAAACTTGTAGCCTGTATATCCCTCTTCATTTTTGGTTTTTACGGTTTTGCGGAATTCGCATCCTTTTGCTCGCCATATTCTTTTGAACACTCGGGTCAGCTAGCAGGTTATTTTTTTCAAATCGTCTTGATTTTCGGTCTAAACCAACCCTCCTAGGCGCTTTTCTAAATAGGCCCTTCATTTTGCGAAATCAACCCGCGATCCCTTAGCCCCACAGTCGGCGTCGGATGCGTTTTTGTAAAAAGGTTCCGTGTTTTGGGGAATCAACCCATGGTCCCGATGTTGCCCGTGTGCACGCCCGTGGCGTCCACTGCTTGATGGGCCACGCCGTGTGACCCCAAGTCGGTGACTTTGGGTAACTCTAGCCGAGTAAGAAAAGTCCTCGGCTATTTCTTAAATCAATTAAAATTTCATAAATGATTAATATCAAATAAATTCATAACTATTTAAATATTTCAATTTGAATTCAAACCTTATATGAAAATGTTTTGTTTTTGAATGTTAATTCAAATCTTTAATCAAATAATTTCAGAATTAATTTATTTAGTCAACCTTTGACTTTGACCCTATTTAATAATTTTGACTATAAAATAAATTTAAATTCATAATTCCAAATAATACAAATAATATATGTTTTTGAATCAGAAAAATGTGAGGATTTCAAATATGCCATTCAAAATATTACTTGAACACTTTAAATTTCAAGTTGAATTAAATTACAATAAAATGCCCTTCACCTTAATTAATTAATAACTTTTGATTTATAACTCCGAATTTAACAAATGATATGTCTAAAATGATTAGCTCGACGAGACCTTTCTGTTTATGCTATCCATGACTTCAATTGCAGCATGCATCATATAAATATATAGTATACAGCAACTAATATGACAATAACATGTGACCAAAACTCAATAAAAATGTTATTTCTTGTATTCTACACCTCACCCATGCCATGCTACATTATTGCCATGCTACTTGTGCATCATTCATCATGGTATGATTGTTTGCTTGACGCATTTTATTCCTATGCTTGTGCACTTTATTTATGTCGGCCCTTGTTTGTTTGGTTCTTCTTCGAATAGACACTGAGCAGGGGATATATCAAGAGAACCAGGAGCACTACCCAGATCCTTCTCTCACTTCAACTGAGCTGCCAGGCAAGCACTACCACATGCTTGCATACATATAGTACCTTTTGCCTCTTTCTTATTCTTGCATCATTGAGTCGCAATTGCATAAAACTGAATCCCAAGTATTGCATAGCCTTTACTTTTAAACCCCACCGAAGCTTGTTCCTCCATCCCATGAGCCATTACTACAGGAGTTGTTTGAGCCATGCGAGTCGTAGAACAGCATGTGTAGGGTATGTGAGTGTCTGATGGATAACGAGGTACCTAAACAACTTAACCTGAGTAGTAATGGGATAACTAATGAAAGTGGCATCGGTGAGCCATATTCGCTATTTGGTTTTTCAGGCTCACTTGTGTCCCGTAGGACCCCGAGTACTTGATTCCTGTTCCTTGAATATTCGCGCTATCCACATCCGGGAGGCTTATGAACCCCCCTGAGCCAGAGCTTGATTCATTCTTATTTCTTGGGGCCACAAACTAGTTTGAGGTTTTATTTACTATCCTGTACTTATGCCATGCTTTACCGCTTTATTTAAGTTTGTGCGAGGAGCACACTGTACTGTTTAGGGAAGCGGAGTGTTTTCGCGGTGTCGACAAGCCCAGTCACATTTTCGGGTTCCCAGTCGTTCACAGCCACTGGCGCAAACCTTGAGGCCGTCTCGGAGTCAGCTAACCGTTCGGGTAGCTCAATGGGGTGGCCCACAAATATTTCGAATCCTGTGATCGCTTTATGTCGTGCCTCGTTGGGTTTTGATTTGGTTTTTCCGAGGCATATCGAGTGTGTGTTGCTATTTGTGCACCCCTGCAGGGTAAAACTTTCTGAAAGCCGTGTCCGCGGTTATGGACGACTTGGAGCACAGTTTCTCGATCATAGACAAGCATAACTAAAGTACCGCTTTTAACTTGACTAGACTAGGTACCTGACTAGTAAATAGTGCAACACTCATGGAATGGATAATAAAACTGCCAACGGATGGGGGGGGATTGTTCGTCCGCTTCCTCGTCGGTAAGCGAGGAGGAGGATGGATCTGCTAAGATTACCTTATAACTGTTGTTATTAATTCACGGACATCCGTCTATCTATGGTTAGGCGGATGGTTAGCGCTTTCTATAGAATTGCTAGGGTTTATCTTTTGCTGCAATTGCGTCACCCCAGGTTGCGTCCCCTTTAGAGGCATACAGACTTGCTGAGTACCCCTAGGGTCTCACACGATAAATTATTTGGTTCAGATGAACAGGTACACTCGCAAGATGGATACTGGGTGGAAGAGACGGACGATGTGGGCAACGATCATTCGGTGTAGAGATTCCGGGAACGGGGATCCGTGAGATCTGTGGGCGGGTTCGGCTTATTTATGGGGCATCTTATGCCGATTTGCTTCTTATCCGTACTCGGATTTTGTCTTCCGCTTCCGCTTGATACTCTGTTGATTGATGTATGAGGAGATATCCTAAACTATTATATCTATCTAGGATATTTGGATCTTGCCGTATGGCGTTGCAATATTTCCTTTCTTCTTAGATGGGATGACTCTGATGTACTGTTGTATGGTGGCTTGCATACATACTCATTTGTGTATGTAGTTGATCCCTTCGCCTGCCGATTACGCCGCCCGTTCTTGTCCCGATGTGTGGAAATGGTTGGGACGGTCGAAAGGTCTACCTGTGAGTGGCATTTGGGCCCCACCGTACTATTTCAACCATTTCTGAACATCCAGGCTTGTACTAGGAGCGTAATTCACCGAGGTAGTTACACATGGGGTGATGAAGGTTGTGTTTTCCTCGTCCTCCTTTGCCTTCTTGATCTGTTGGAACCCCGAGAAGGCATCCAGGAAGCACAGTAGGTCGCAACCCATCGTGGAATCTATGATTTGGTCTATCCTCGAGAGCGGGAAGGGGTCCTTGGGGAATGCCTTATTGAGGTCTGTGAAATTGACACAGTGTCGCCCGCCCCCAGTGGTCTTGGGAACCACCACGGGGTTGGCGTGCCAATCGGCGTGCAAGACCACCTTGACAAGGCGCGCCTTGACCAGCTTCTCCATCTCGGCAATGATGAACTATTACTTTTCGAGGACTTCTTCCGCGTCCGCTGTTTCACTAGGCGTGTCGTGAGACACACCGCCAGATGATTCTCAATCACCTCTCGAGGCACCCCCGTCATGTATGACGGGGTCCAGGTGAACATGTCCGTGTTGGTCCGGAGGAAGGTGACGAGAGCCTCCTCCCTCTTGGCCGAGAGGCTAGCGCTAATGGTGATTATATCCCTCGGCATCGCCGGGTCAAGAGTAACTTCTTGGTCTTGGCCCGCTCCTAGGAGAACGCCGGTCTCATCCTGTCAGCGACGCTGGGGTACACACAGAATCCTCACCGGAGGACGCCATTCGCTTCTCGCCGCCAGCCTCCGAGGCCTTAGCAACCTGGGGTGACCTGTCGTCTTTGGAGTCAATCGCAACCTCCTGGCGCATGGTTACCACCACTTTGCAGGCCTGCTTGAGGGAGCGCACAGCTTCGACCTCGTCGCAGCGCACCATGATGGTGGTACTAGCACCACTCGGCAGCTTGACGAGGTTATAGGTGTTGTGAGTAACCGCCATGAACTTCCCCCATTATAGGATGGCATTATAGGGCAAGAAGATCTGGGTGACATCAAAGTCAAGGAGCTCCATGCTGTAGCTTTCACTGGTCACGAAGGTGACAGGGAGCTGAATCTGGTCGAGGGGCACGGTGGTGCCCACCATAGCCCCCACGAATGGAAAGGCGGGGTGGAGGCGCGAGACAGGCACTCGCAACTTCCGGAACGCTCCTTCTTAGAGAACATTCAATCTCGCCCCACCGTCAATGAGAGTCTTGGACACTGCAACCGCGCCTATGGTGGGGTTACATACCATGGGCACGGTCCCCACTAGGCGGGTGGAGCCTAGGTGATCCGCGGTGCCGAAGGAGACCGGCTATTGCGACCACTGGAGAGGGGCAACAATAGAGCTAGGCCTTTCCGCCGCCAGTTCACAAGGAAACTACTTGAAGTGCTTCCCGGAGGTGGGAGCCTAGGAGCCTACCAAGATGTAGGCCACAATCCAGGATGCTCCCTTGGGTGGAGTGCTCCCCGGGCCGACCTCCACGTGAGGGCTTTCCGCCATGGCGCCGACAGTCCGGAGGGTCTCAAAAGTGCGCCTCAGTCCACTACCTGGCGCGCCAAATGTCGGAGACTTGTCCCATGAAAGAAACTAGGGTCCAACGATCCCGTGGTGCAAGAGGGGGCTGAACATGCGGCTCCAAGGAAACTCGGTGACGGTAGCGGTGGCGGAAAAAGCAGATGGCAGAGAGGTGACACGGGTGTTTTTTACCCAGGTTCGGGACCCTCGTGAGGAGGTAAAGCCCCTACTCGTGTTTTGTTGTATTGCTTGCACGATTCGCGAACGTATAATGGAGGATGAAAGTATAGGGTTTTGGATCGAAAGGATCGATCCATTCTAAGGTAGGAGAAGGGCTCCTTAGGGCCTGTTTGTTTGGGTTGTGGCTGGCTGGCTGTGGTTGGTTGTGCTGCTATGCAGTGAAAACTGCTGTGTAGTGGAAGCTACTTTTACGAGTTTCACTGTTTGGAAATTTGGCTGGCTGTCTGGTTGTGTGCTAAGGTATTGTCTGGAATGCCCTTATAATTTAGATAATAAGTATATTTCACTATTGAAGTGTGTAAATCGCATATGTTACTATAAAATACCATAAATCACAAATAGATTTGTCCAAAATTTGAGAAGGATCATAAATCACATATAAATAACATATAACTTTGTCAAGATCACCATAGGCAGAGGTGTGGCTGCCTCTCAACTACTGTCTTGATGTTCTTGCTCGAAATTTGTTGTCTAGGCGAGTTTGATGCGAGAGAGCGGTTCCTCCAGAGAGAAAACGAAGGAGAATATCGTGTGATAAATTTCACGACCTCGTGTTGTCTCCTTGCTGGGAAGGAAAGAGATAGGCTCGGGGGGGGGGAAGGTCAGGCGGCGGAGGAAGCTCTAGGCGGGGGAGGAGGTCAGACTACGGGGGAAGCACGATGGCGAGGGAAGATCGGGGCAGGGGAGGAGGTCGGGCAGCGGGAGGATCTCGACTGCGGGGAGGAGGTATGGCGGTACCGGGAGTAGCTTGGGAGGAGCTCTAGCGGAGGTGGGAGGAGCTTGGGCACATACACAGGACATGGTCTAGGGTTGGGTCAGGGCTTCGGGGTGGGGGAGAGATATTGTGAGTTTTGTTTTGCAAAATTTTGGTCGGGCTGTGTACTCTCGCACAGGTGGCATTCCACTTGTCATTTCTTGAAAGAACACGTCCAAAGAAAAAGAACGTCTCGCTACTTTGAAGGAAGCCGCGGGAATCACCTCCCGAAGTGCTTTCCCGGGTTTGCCTGCTTCCTCAAAGCACTTCGACCGAAGGCCAACACGCAGCTATGCTGTTTGGTTCATTTTTGTGGATTTTTCCACTGGAAAGCCACCAAAATCCCAAACAAACACCCCCTTATATAGGGCGGCGACAAGCCACTTCACCCGGTCTATCGGTCGGAAGGGTAACCATTGTGCGACCCTTGAGCTCCTAGTCTACAAGACTGCTTTTTGGTGGACCGGGTCTTGGAAGCCGGGTGCTCCTGCGTCCACTAATAAAGTGTCCTCCCTTTAGCGTCACTTGTCTTGATGAGGCTGTCCATCTACTCGATTTCATCCTTGCACCAAAGTGACCTAGGAATGACCTTCTCTTGATGAGGCTGTCCATCTAGCTAGCTAGGACCTTGTCTGCCCTGCTTTTGACCAAGGCCCTGCCTTTAGGACCGCGTCATGGGGTCATCCAATGCCACCGTTGTTCGTCATCTTCCTGTGATGTGCGCCTTTGCCCCCTCTTTAGGTGTCGTGGTCTTGCCAGGGATATCCCAAGCGGATCTCCCCTCTATATGCCTTCGGGAGGGTCTCGCGAGACGCCCCTCGAGAGGGAAGCATCCCTTCCCTCACGAGGACTTCTGAAGCCCTGCCGTGCAAGCCAAACATGACTGATCGGATGTACCCCCTGTACCAGCTATCGAACACATGTGGTATGAAATGGGCCACAATTGATTAGGGATAGTAGATATTTACATTGTAGCATTGCATGCACAAATGCCCCCCTGATCTCACGGTGACTCCAGCACACATCTGCAACAACAAAAAATCGTCTTTGTTGTTCTTGATGAAATATTTCCATCACAGGTAAGCGCCAATGTGGCCGTCTTTCATTGGTCAATTATCTAGACGAAACAGAAACATCATGGCAAACAATGATGTAATGACATAGAGTTTGTCGTCGGTAGGGGATACATGTCCCATTTTGATTTTCCCACGTGCCATGCTACAGTTGGCCCACATGGCATCGTTCGATTGGTTCAAGCGTGGCCCTGCCAACCGCCTATGTGTCTCTAGGGTGTCAAAAGGTGGCGACAAAAATAAATCGTCACGGCCCTGTGACATCATAAACGGGATTTATACCATCATGAACGGGTTGGATGACATCATGTAGGCGGAGACAAGGAAATTAGGTCATGAGAAAAAACTCTATGACATCGATGATGTCATAAACGACCACCATGATGTCAGCAAACCTCACTAATTGCTGCTCGCGGTGCCGTCTGCCACGTGGCATAGACCTTGGAGAAAAATGTCACAAACAAAATTACAGGAATATCACGGTCTGCCGGGATGTTTTCAAACAGAAAAACGTCATTGATCGAATTATGACGTGAGGTTCATGACCTTTTTTTCGTTGTAGAATTCACCGCGGATGGCCATCTATGGCATTTTACCCATCATCCACAACGAAATCAGATCTTCATGTACCATCTAGATTCATGTAGTGCATAGAAGAAGTACCAGAAATGAAACTCGTTTCATGCATCTTGTGCTTTTTTCTCTCCTCTCCCTTCTCCAAGTTGATATAGATACTAAGGAACTACCTCTATCATTTGATCTAGATGATAAACACTTGTTGTCCCTACCTGATCTTGATGATAAAGATGTGCTTCCCTCGGTTCATATTGAGGATCATATGGTTTACCATGAAGTACCCATCTAACATATGTGCGTAGCATCCCCAGATTAAATAAATGGTCTTCCACTATACTTTGAGGTAGCACATTATGACTCACACACATGCGACAGTGGCAATGAACATTTGAGTTGTCACAATGAGCTCTAACAAAATCCATAAATCGTAGAACACCGCAAATATGTTTAGTGCTACTGAATCGAGCAACATCTATCCATTTGTTTAATTATGACATACATGATTGGATATTATTGAAAGAAAAGCAGGAGAATCAATTATGGCCATACATATTGAGAAAAAATTAAACTACGTATTTGAGGAGGCAGATCGGGTGAATGGGCAATAAAATGCCAGCCAGATTGAGCTAGAGATAGAAGGACTACTATGGGATCGACTTGACCATTGGTACGTCTCGAGAAGACTGACTTGTAGGCAAAGCTTTTTCACACACATGGGGCTGATGAGGAGAGGCGATGAGTGCGTTTGTTTTGTCCGAAAAGAGGGTGAGGGTCTGGACGGTAGAGGGTGGATGTTATTACATAGTGAGAAGGGGTGGTGAGGGATACCTTTGGAAATTCTTACTTACCCTGCTTTTGGGCACCACCATATATGTGGCCCACCTATTAGTGGCCATAGTTCAAAATTGACCCATTTTCGCTAATCCGATATAAACTAGTTAAAGTGGCGAAATCAGCACAGAAACTTGAAAATTCATGAAACTAGTCCATTGCCTGTTGGGGATATGAAAAATGGGTATCCTCATAGCATGTCACCAATCCGGCTAACCCGGGTGGCCCATAGTTGGTAGCAAGGCCTATGGCCTGCTGGGAGGCCCAGTTAGACGGATCTAGAAGGGAGGCCCATGCTGGATAAAGGAAGGCTACATAGGAGTCACCATCATAATAGGAGCCTTGGAGTGCATGACACGAAAGACTAGTTCATATTAGTGTAGGACTCTTTACCTTGTTCAAAAAGGACCTTTCCTTGTAAACCCTAGGTTCTGGTGCCTTTATAAGCCGGACCTATTGGAACCTTTAGGGAAGAACACAAGATAACCTAGATTGCTACGTACAACTTTTAACTCCTCGCACATCAAACCTATCTCTATAACTCGGCATATTGCCATTATAGTGATTTATAGCAGGAGTACAGTTCTACCACCATTGTGGGATTTGAACCTAGGTAAGCTGTGTTACCTCGTAGCCGCCAACTCTCCGCCTTACCCCATGTATATAAACTCGCACTATGAGGACCCCTCCATGGCGTACTCTTCGGCAGTACCATGACAGTTGGCGCCAACCGTGGTGCATGAGGCGCTTCGAGCTCTACACGGGGCGAGGTCCAAACTCTTCGCGGGAATCGGCGACACCGTAGCCATCAGATGCATTCTCTTCTCCGACAATGTCCCAATCGTCCCTCTAGATGAGTTCTGGGTGCCTGCAAAGACGAACCCTACGCACTGCCCTGTCGTCCCCTTTGGATACATCCACATCGTCATCGGTGAAACCGACTCGGGTCCTAGCTCCCAGGAATTCGGAAACTCGTCAAGCCCCGCATGGACTGAAGGAAATATGCCCTGAGAGGCAATAATAAAGTTGTTATTATGTATTCTTTGTATATGATAGATGTTTATTTTACATGCTATAATTGTATTGATAGGAAACATCAATACTTGTGTGTTTAATAAACAAAAAGGGTTCCTAGTCATGCCTCTCTTATAGACTAGCTTGTTGATTAACAAGATGATCAAGGTTACCTGATCATGGACATTGGATGTTGTTAATAACAAGGTCACACCATTGGTGTAATGATGTGATGAACATTCATCCGAAGTATAGCATTACGATCAAGTCATTGTGTTTATATTTCTATGACATCATACGAAGTAATCTTTATCCTTAGACCATGAGATCATGTTAATTGCTAACACCGGAAGTGTATCTTGATAACATTAAACGTCACACCGTAACAGGGTGACTATAAAGATTGGTTCAATGCTACAAAGGTGTTATGTTGAGGCTCATGGATCAAGAGTGGAATTTGTAAATCCAGATGACGGATAGATATACTCTGGGCCCTCTCGATGATATCACATTAGGATAGCTTGCAAGCAAGTGATGTGATCACTAGAATGTTATATCACTGGAACGAGAAAAGAGTGCATGTCGGTAACGAGATCAAACTAGGTATGGAGATACCGATGATCAAATCTCGGACATGTAATATATCGAGAGACAAAGGGATTTAGTTACAAGCGTTAAAGGTTCTCACGATCACAGGAGTCATCGTTGAATGTGTAGGAGTCAGTACGGATCTCTAGGTCCCGCTGCTGATTATTGATCGGAGAAGGGTCTCGATCAAGTCTGCATTATTCGTGAACCGTAGGGTGGCACACTTAAGAGTTACCGGACACCATTTTTGAGCACATATGTTTCAGACGAAAGAATTGCAAAGCGCATGAATTGTTTCAATAGAAACCGGAAATTGTTTCAGGTGAAATTGCAGAAGGTGGTTCTGCATGTGATATTGAAATATTGCAAGGGGCTATATGTGAATGTTTGTTAATTAAAGTAATTAACCAAATTTTGAATAAATTTAATAAAAGAGTTTTATTAAATGAGAGAGCATTAAAGTTGGAGAAACTTAATGCATTTAAAGTGGAGACTTCAAAAGGGAATGTGAAGAGGCATTTTAATGTGGAGGAGTTACCACCACATGAATGGGGGAGGTGAGGGGTCACCCCCCATGCACCGGCCATGGAGAGAGGGGGCACCCCCCTCCTCCTATAAAAGGCCACCCATTCCCTCCTTCATCCTCACACCTCCTTGTGAAGGATCTCTCTCCCCCTCTATAATTATTCTCCCATGGTCTCAGATTAGCGAGATACATGTTCCCGGTGGAATTTCGTCTGGAAGGAGTTGCTGCTTCCGCTGGATCGCTGGAGCGAGGAGGTGGAGGTTTTCCGGTGGCTTGAACGTGTGCGAGTCTTGGATCGCTGCTGATTTGCGGCGCTCGGACTTCCTCACGATCTTGAGATCGGCAAGTGTACGACTACATCAACCATGAGTTCCTACTCGTTAACAAAGCTCGTTGTCTTCGAGGGTAAGTTCTCTATGGATGTATGTCCACTAGTTTGCTTTGTACCTAGTAGATAGACCTTGGCGTGTAGTTCACACCGTAGGAAATTTTTTGTTTTCTATGCTGCGGACCCAACAGTGGTATCAGAGCCTGATCTATGCGTAGGTGCTTTGCACGGGTAGTACAGATATGTTTATATGTGGGCGATGATGATCATGTTATTGCATCTTCTATGTACTTTGGATATTGGTGGCATAGTGGGATGAAGCGGCCCGGACCAACCTTACATGTCATCGTACATGAGATCGGTTCCACGACTGACATGCAACTTGTTTTGCATAAGTGGCTGGCGGGTGTCTGACTCTCCTACTATAGTTAATATCTGATTTACAACGAGTTGCTAATAACTTGGTTATCCTCGTTGTGGTTCATGTTCGTAGGTTAGACAGGTTCTATCTCCGAAAGCCCTAAGCCAGGTAAAACTTGCAATTGATAAATTAGAGGCGTCTAGTTTAGATCGTTGCTGGGCTTGTGTTTTGATATGGTATTGTTGTAAGTAGATGTATAATAGATACTCTTACAACTCACTTAACGTGTAAGTTCCATAGACCTTGGCCTTACACACAAAGGAATGATAGAGATCATACCACGATGCAAATGATAGAGATCAAATGCATGGACCATATCACCTCACTTCACACATTAGATGTTAGCATCTTATATTGCTAGTTTGGCGCGTTTGGTAGCATTATAAGATGATCCCTCATTTAGATATCAAGATAAAATGTGTTCTTCCTTAAGTATGCACCGTTTTGTGGATCGTGTTTTGAGGCATCACGTGATGATCGGGTGTTTTCAACTCTACGCTTTCATACAACGGGTGTAAGACAGTTTACACGCAAATACTAAGGTTCTTACTTTGAGCCTAGCATGTACAGACATGGCCTCGAACACGGACTGATAGGTTAATCATGATTCATATAGTTGTTATGATGCCCATATAGATTCTCGCCTTTGTATCTACTGAGACTCACGTGTTGATAGGACTTGGTGTATTTGATTTGGTTCATGTAATCACCAAAAGGACACGAGGGATGTCGTTTTTGAGTGGGAGTTCATTAGTAATTTGGATTAGTTGAACTCAATCTATCATAAAATTAGTCTAAATATACTTTACGAATTCTGTTGTAGATGGCACCACCTGCTTTTAATTTCAATGTGTTCATGGAGAAAGAGAAACTTTGCGAATGGTAGCAACTTCACCAAGCGGGCTATGAATTTGAGGATTCTCCTCCTTCTTTGCACAAAAGCAATATGTGCTAGATGCGCTAGCTAGGCCCCCAGCTCTCGATGCCTGACGAGGAAAAGAACGTCTATATAACTCGTCGGAGGACCAGAACTTAGTTCATTGCGGCATCTTGTATGGGCTAGAGCCGAACTTGAAGCGTTTGAAAATGGCAATGCCTTTGATACCATGGGAGAATTGAAAATGATTTTCGATACCCATGCTGCCGAGAGTTATAATGCTACAGAAAAGTTCTTTAGCTGCATGATGGAGGAAAAAGCTCCGTTAGTGAGCACGCTCAAAATGTGCAGATGCGCCGATAAGCTCGTGTCCTAGGGAATAACGATTCCCATTGACTTAGGCATACATCGTGTTCTCCAACTCTGCCACCTAGCTACAAGAGCTTCGTGATGAACTATAATATGCAGGGCATGAAGAAGCCTCTTCCCGAGCTTCTGTCAATGCTTAAGACTATAGAAGTGGAGATTAGGAAAGAACATCAAGTGTTGATGATCAATAGGACCACCGGTTTCAAGAAGGACAAGAAAGGCAAGCACAAGGGAAAGAAGGGTGGCAAGTCTGTTGCCACACCTGAAAAGAAACCCCGAGCTGGCCCTAAGTCTGACACCGAGTGCTACTATTGCAAGGGGTAGCCATTGGGCATAAGCCCCAAGTATTTGGCGGACAAGAAGTCCGGCAAGGCAAACAAAGGTATATGTGATATACATGTTATTGATGTGTACTTGACTAGTACTCGCAGTAGCATCTGGGTATTTGATACCGGATCGGTTGCTAATATATGTAACTCGGTTCAGGGTAAGTAAGAATTTCCAAAGGTATCCCTCACCACCCCTTCTCACTATGTAATAACATCCACCCTCTACCGTCCAGACCCTCACCCTCTTTTCGGACAAAACAAACGCACTCACCGCCTCTCCTCATCAGCCCCATGTGTGTGAAAAATCTTTGCCTACAAGTCAGTCTTCTCGAGACGTACCAGTGGTCAAGTCGATCCCACAGTAGTCCTTCTATCTCTAGCTCAATCTGGCTGGCATTTTATTGCCCATTCACCCGATCTGCCTCCTCAAATACGTAGTTTAATTTTTTCTCAATATGTATGGCCATAATTGATTCTCCTGCTTTTCTTTCAATAATATCCAATCATGTATGTCATAATTAAACAAATGGATAGATGTTGCTCGATTCAGTAGCACTAAACATATTTGCGGTGTTCTACGATTTATGGATTTTGTTAGAGCTCATTGTGACAACTCAAATGTTCATTGCCACTGTCGCATGTGTGTGAGTCATAATGTGCTACCTCAAAGTATAGTGGAAGACCATTTATTTAATCTGGGGATGCTACGCACATATGTTAGATGGGTACTTCATGGTAAACCATATGATCCTCAATATGAACCGAGGGAAGCACATCTTTATCATCAAGATCAGGTAGGGACAACAAGTGTTTATCATCTAGATCAAATGATAGAGGTAGTTCCTTAGTATCTATATCAACTTGGAGAAGGGAGAGGAGAGAAAAAAGCACAAGATGCATGAAACGAGTTTCATTTCTGGTATACTATGCACTACATGAATCTAGATGGTACATGAAGATCTGATTTCGTTGTGGATGATGGGTAAAATGCCATAGATGGCCATCCGCGGTGAATTCTACAATGAAAAAAAGGTCATGAACCTCACGTCATAATTCGATCAATGACGTTTTTCTGTTTGAAAACATCCCGACAGACCGTGATGTTCCTGTAATTTTGTTTGTGACATTTTTCTCCAAGGTCTATGCCACGTGGCAGACGGCACCGCGAGCAGCAATTAGTGAGGTTTGCTGACATCATGGTGGTCGTTTATGACATCATCGATGTCATAGAGTTTTTTCTCATGACCTAATTTCCTTGTCTCCGCCTACATGATGTCATCCAACCCGTTCATGATGGTATAAATCCCGTTTATGATGTCATAGGGCCGTGACGATTTATTTTTGTCGCCACCTTTTGACACCCTAGAGACACATAGGCGGTTGGCAGGGCCACACTTGAACCAATCGAATGATGCCATGTGGGCCAACTGTAGCATGGCACGTGGGAAAATCAAAATGGGACATGTATCCCCTACCGACGACAAACTCTATGTCATTACATCATTGTTTGCCATGATGTTTCTGTTTCATCTAGATAATTGACCAATGAAAGACGGCCACATTGGCGCTTACCTGTGATGGAAATATTTCATCAAGAACAACGAAGACGATTTTTTGTTGTTGCAGATGTGTGCTGGAGTCACCGTGAGATCAGGGGGGCATTTGTGCATGCAATGCTACAATGTAAATATCTACTATCCCTAATCAATTGTGGCCCATTTCATACCACATGTGTTTGATAGCTGGTACAGGGGGTACATCCGATCAGTCATGTTTGGCTTGCACGGCAGGGCTTCAGAAGTCCTCGCGAGACCCTCCCGAAGGCATCCAGAGGGGAGATCCGCTTGGGATATCCCTGGCAAGACCACGACACCTAAACAGGGGGCAAAGGCGCACATCACAGGAAGATGACGAACAACGGTGGCATTGGATGACCCCATGACGCGGTCCTAAAGGCAGGGCCTTGGTCAAAAGCAGGGCAGACAAGGTCCTAGCTAGCTAGATGGACAGCCTCATCAAGAGAAGGTCATTCCTAGGTCACTTTGGTGATTCTAGAACTTTATTTTATCTTTCTTTGTTTCTAAACTCAGCTGAGGTTTCAAACTTAACTTTCTAGTTAAACCTAGAGTTAACAGTTTACTTTAGAACTATACTACTTATTAGAGGTAGTTTGCTAGTACTTAAAGAGTACTCATGGCTTTTGTCCCTGGCTATTCTCATGGCCAGACTATGAAGGAGAATACCAAGATGATGGCCAGCAGGACGGCTATGATAACTAGGACTATATGCCTTCGTCAGCATTGCCTGTGCCCCTGAAGATGGACCCCACCGCTACGCTTATTATTTATTCCGCTGCTTGTTCTATTAAGACTAGATCATGAGATCCTTATTTGTGTAAGACCTTATGTATGGTTTGTAATGGATGATGTACTGTGATATCCAATCTGTTATGTCTCGCAAAAATGGTAATCCTAGGATTGCGATGAATGACATAACAGGCATCTGGCATTAAAAATCCGGGTGTTGACACCATCATCTCTGGAGGACCGCTTCAAACTAACACTGTCTTTCCTCCCGAAACATACAAAGTATAAGTACAAGAGTTGAAAAAAGGTATGGACTGAAAGTGCAAGCCAGAGAATGAATACACTTACTCCATGGCAGGGGCCTTGGTGAGGGGAATGCCGGTTGACTTCTTCTTCTCCGCCTCTAAGGTGGTGGTGCATCATCTGAAGACTCCACTCTCCGACTTCTTCTTCTTCTTGGCCTCGTCATCAGCGTTAGAGGTGGAGCTCTTCCGCTTTCGCGCCGCCGGAGCTAGCTGATCCTTGGGGGAGTCATTGTCGGACACCACTTGGATATCTTTCAGCTTGGGATCATAGACCTAGGTGGCCATTTGATCTGTCACCAAAGTTGCCAGCTAGGATACATAGGAGTGTTATACTGACAACTTCAAGTCAGAAAAACCTTATAGTATATAACAAGCAACAAAGGAAGCAAAATCTACCTCTAGGAATGTGTCGCAATCAAACATGTCATAGGTGATCTTGAAGCCGTGCTTCCTGTCCTTCACCATGACGATGTCCTTAAGTCGGAGTTTGACAGTGTCAGTGGAGAAGTTATCCCGTGAAATTCGCATGGGATCCCTCCTGTCTTGAGGGTACTTGCACATCAACTTGGGGTGATGCTGTAGAGGCTTGATCCGCCTAACAAACCAGCACATGGCTAGGTCCAAGCCCGTCAGAACTCCTTCCACGAGCCATTCAATCTGCCTGATGGCGTGGTTAGCCTCGTCATCGGGCAGAAGGGAGGCTAGGGTCCACCATGCGGGCACTTCGGCGGCGACTCCTTCGAAAAATTCAGGATTTGGTTCAAGGCTGTCAGGCAGAGGAATATCTGGGCCATAGAACTATGTGCACTACCAGTTCTTGCATGACTCATGCCCTACGATGTCGGGGAAGCGCCAGCTAGGCCGGACCTTGAAGCTAATGGTTCCAGAAATCTGCAATTCATCCTTGGACTCTACAGACTCTCTCTTGACATAAAAAATTACACGAACATATCTACCCTAGGTTTGATGCCTAGGAATCTTTCGCACAGAGCTACGAAGTTGCTAAGGACTAAGATGCTGTTGGGAGAGAGATTGTGGGTAAGTACCCGGAAGTGCCGGAAAACGTCTAGAAAGAAGTTAGAGACTGGCAGGCTTACGCCTTGTACCAGCTGGGCCTTGAGGTACACCTTCTTTCCGGCTTGGGGAAAAGGAACCACCTCGTCGGCTGGCTCCGGTCGCCATACCAAATCCTTCGCCACGAGGAGATACCCCTCGTTGACCAGTTCTTGCAGATCTTCGGTGGAGAGGTCAGAGCCCCTCCACACCCCGTGTGGGAGTCATTGTCTTCTTCAGCAGCTTCTGGCACCGCTCATTCTTGGTCATCGCCGGTGGTTTCCCCCATGGCGATGATAGGGACAACCACCCCCTCCTGCGAGACAATTACTCCCTAGGAAGGCTCTGGAATAGACTCGGGGGTCACCGCCATCAAAGGAATGGAGCTGCTGGAGGGCATTGTGATGAGAAGAAGAGACCTCTAGCTAGGGTTTTTCAGAGAGGAGCTCGAATGGGCGCGCGGCTGGAGGAAGACAAAGACGAGGAAGCGAATGCGGGTAAAAAGAACATAAACTGGCCGCGGTGAAAATATATAGACCCCGCGTCAAGATTCGTGCTAAGGGATCTAATGGATGGAGCATTGCTGACGTGGAGACGAACGTGCACGGTACTTTCGCGCGCTTTGCCGTTTAGGATTTCCCGCGCTTTGCCTTTGTGCCGCTTTGCCGTCTTTCCATATAGAATTTCGCGCGTGTGAAAATAGATGATGATTAATTCTTTGTCTTCTGTGAGTTTCGAGGTAGCGTAGGCTGCACCTTACGTCATGCTCCTGACAGTTGTAGTTAGGTGTCACGTCTGAAGATTCCATCGAAACGGAGATTGTCCGGCTATAGAAACGAAGACTCAAGGAATCTCCGGCCACATTGCGAAGCCGGAGAGGATTGCAAGGTTCTTTGGGAGACCTTTGAGATATTGCTTTACTAATTTTTGGCATCACCTGGACAGAGTATTCAAAGATCAATGGGCAAGACAGCGCAAGATTTCAAAGTCCTCCGGGGGCTACTGTTGGGGATATGCAAAATGGGTATCCTCATAGAATGTCACCAATCCGGCTAACCCGGGTGGCCCATAGTTGGTAGCAAGGCCTATGGCCTGCTAGGCGGCCCAGTTACACATATCCAGAAGGGAGGCCCGTGTCGGATAAAGGAAGGCTACGCAGGAGTCACCGACATACTCGGAGCCTTGGAGTGGAAGACAGGAAAGACTAGTTCATATTAGTATAGGACTCTTTACCTTGTTCGGCAAGGACCTTTCACTGTAAACCCTAGGATCTGGGCCCTTATAAACCGGACCTGTGAAAGCCTTTAAGGCACAACACAAGACAACCTAGATTTCTACATACAACATGCAACACCTCATACAATGAACCTATCTCTATAACTCAGCGTATTGCCATTATAGTGATTTATAGAAGGAGTAGAGTTCCGCCATAGTTGTGGGACTTAAACCAGGGTAAGTTGTGTTACCTCGTACCCACCAACTCTTCGCCTTACCCCATGTCTCTAAACACGCACTGTGAGGACCCCTCCAAGGCGTACTCGTTTGCAATACCATGACATTGTCCGTTAAATATAATGTCTTACTTTGTGTGAAATTTGGGAAGGTAGCATTTTGAGCCATATTATGTTTAGTTGCTTCACAACAAAAGCCATTGTTGTCACTTGAAAAGTTCAAAATAACTTCAATTTTGGAAGATCCTTTGTAAACAATGTTCGAGATGATAATATGCACCAACCTACTTAATATGGACATGTTATCATAAACTATGTCCATGGCCTTGGTCTCATATGAAATATTTGAATTCATACATCATACGCCACATTGTGAATCAAGTTTTTCCAAAAGATGTAAAAATACAAAAATATATTTTACCATGGAAACTAATGCATATGACCTGGCACTTTCTGAATGAATCACTTCGTTTCAACTTATATTTAATTTCGTCCCTATTTTTTTCCTAAAAGGGGCCAAATTTGGCTACATTATCTTTCACATCAAGATGTTGAATCTTCCAAAACTCTTGGTGGTTATCCCTTATATTATACACGGGAACTTAAAATGGTTTAAAATGCACCTGAGCTAGCTATAACGCGCTTGTAGTTTAAATTTTGAGATACTTTCAGCAAATTTCTATAAATCCAAATTATTGCACGAATATATAGCTAGGAAAGTTGGAAATTTATGAAACCGAGGTAATATCAATGAAATAGGTTAAGGTGGCATTCTAACCATATACCTTGTAGTTTCTTCACAAAATAAAATATTGTTTTCACTTTGAAAACTGAAAATAACCTTAGATTTGGAAATTCCATTTGTAAAAAATTCTTGAAATACCAATATGCACTACCATACCAAAAGTATTGACACATTATCATAAACTATGGAAATTTATGGTCTTGACCGTGGTCATTTAGTTTTAAAGCCATCAATCTATTCATACATGTTAGCTAGGCTGAAATGTCTTGCAGAACTATTGGTGGTTTAACCATATTTTAGTATTTGGGTACCTTCAAATATAGTCAAACTTGGAATCTCCCATTGTAAAAATTGTTTGAAATGTCAAGATGCACCAATCTACCCAACATTAACACACTATCATAATGTATGTAAAATTTATGGCCATGACGTTGGTTTTCTGTTTGGAAAGCCATGAATGTGTCCATACATGCCATACCAAATATTGCAAAGCGAGATTTTTCGAAGGTTGTCAAATTTACGTTGATATTTTAAATAGAAACTAGTGAACATAGCATGGAACTTTGCGACAACTTCTATTCATTTACCCTAATTTTCTCGAAAAGGGGCCAAATTTGTGACATTAAATTTCAGATCAAGATGTTGAATCCTCCAAAACTCTTGGTGGTTGTCCCTTGTTTTGTACTTGGAAAACTTCAATAGGTATAAAATGCACATGACCTAGATATAATGCACTTGTGGTTCCAATTTTGAGATACTTTCAGCAATTTTCCATAAAATCCAATCTATTGCACGAATATAGTAAGGAAACTCGAAAATTTATGAAACCTAGGTAATGCACTTGTGGTGGTCTTTTACCAATGTACATTGTAGTTTGTTGACACAAAAAAACATTGTTGTCACTTTTAAAAATGAAAATAACTCCAAATTTGAAAGTTCCATTTGTAAATATTATTTGAAATGCCAATATGTATTACCATACCAAAAGTATTGACATGTTATCATAAACTATGGAAAAATTATGGTCGTGACCTTGTTCATCTAGTTTGAAAGCCATGAATGTGTTCATACATGCTTCCTAGAACCGAATATCTTTCAAAACTCTTGGTGGTTTCCCATATTTTAGTACTTGGGTACTTTCAAATATCTTCAAACTTGGAATCTCCCTTTGTATACATTGGTTGAAATGCCAATATGCACCAATCTACCCAATATGGACACTATCATAATGTAGGTCAAATATATTGTCGCGACCTTGGTATTCTAGTTTGAAAGCCATAAATGTGTCATACATGTCAAGCCAAGTATTGTGAAGCTAGATTTTACAAAGATTGTAAAAATTTTCATTTATCATTTTTCACGTAAACTCCTACAAATAGCAAGACACCAGGAGAAGAGAATGCGTGCTATAGATTTGTATTTAATTTTATTGTATTTCTTCCAAAAAAAGTACACAAATTTGGAGGTATTACCATTCATATCAGTAAGTCCAATCTTGCAAAACTCTCGATGGTTATCCCATATTTTACTAATTGGTGACCTTCTATTAATTATTTAAAAAAATTAAAGACCAACCTATCTCGCACATATAGAACAAACAATTGACATAATTTCGGTAAATAGCCATAAATTCAATTTATTGCAAGAATTTATCTAGTAAACTTCAACGTGGATTATCCATTAAATAGGTTACTTTGTGTAAAAAATGGCACGATGTCATGTTGAGCCATAATATTACCACTATATTGTGTACGAATATCTTTGAAAATTGACCATTGGATCAAGACGAGCAAATCCCAACATTGCTAATAGTTGGATCTTCTTTACCATTCTATCATCTAGAAGATTTTATTGATAGTATTAAGCATAATGAATGCTATGCACAATATTCTCCAACGTTTCTCTAGATCATGGTATCAAAAATTTCGAGGATTAGGTATTTAAAAGTAAAGGTTGACTTCTACATGATATAAAGTACAAAAAACCAAATATACACCTGATACTTTATGGATATCATGTGGCTCAAAATTATAATTATTTTTTGAGATTTACCTATTGTAATTTTATAAACTAATGATATGTCATACTTCTATTATATGTGTCTCACGTGCCAGGCACATGCAACTTACTAGTCTTTGTAGTTGCTTCACAATAAAAAAACATTGTTCCCAATTGGAAAATGAAAATAACTTCAAATTTGGATCCTATTTGTAAACATTGCTTGATTTTCCAAGATGCGCCAATGTACGGTGTACAAAACATGGAAATGTTACCATAAACTATGTTTGTGACCTTGGTCATCTTGTTTGAAAGCCTAGAATGTTTAATTTTTTTCCAAATAGATGTTCATAAATTTTGGCAGATGTATATAAACTCATTAAATGCTGGAAGGAAGACTGTTGGTGGCGTGCAGGTTTATCAGACGGGTACAACATCTTAGCAGTCCCAAGTGGGAGTAGCGTACTTAGAATCTTCAACTTCAAAATATTGGCAGAGCGCCAAAATATTCTAGGCATCCATTGAGACATGCAGCCCAAAAAATCAATTTATTGCACAAATTTAGCCAACAAGCTTGAAAGGGCGTTATACATTAAATAGGTCATATTTGTGTGAAAAATTGGGGTGGTGGCAGTTTGATCCAGCATTGATGTTGCTCGTTCACAACCGAACACATTGTTGTTAGGTGGAAATTCGAAAAAGGACTTCAAATTTGGAACCAGACACATTGATTGATTTTCCAAGATGCACCGATCTACCAAATATAGACACATTATCACTAACTATATCCATGACCTTGGTCATCTTTGCGAAATCCATGAATTGTTCGACAATGTCAGCAAATTCCTAGAAACTCAATTAAATGCTGGAAAGCATACTGTCATTGGCGTGTCGGTCTAGACCAGGACATCATCTGAGCGGCCCCATGTCAGAGTAGGGTAAGCTTCAACTTCAAAATTTTGGTACAACGCCCAAACATCACGCGCATCCATTCAAATATCCCATGCATCCATTCAAACATACTTCACCTTTTCAGAATGCAAAATTCTGCTTCTATTCCTAGTCTAGATATAAGAACCCGAGGACCACTACAATAATAGAGTGATATAGGTGGTAAATTTACATTCTCCCACCTGCATCACCCCATCTCCTCTTCTCTGCCCTTCTTCAATATTTACCCTCCCACCAACTATAACCTACACTGACTTTTTTGGATCAACCATCCATGTGACCTGCATGTAAGTGACCTAGAGTTACGGTAACTAGAGATTCCCATAGTTTCCATTTTGAAATTCACATTGATTGATTCCCATAGCCTTGATATTGATGCCCAGAAGTTGAGCTATATCCTTGGCTTGGGCAATGGTGGTGCTGAAGAAGTTGCTGGCAAGAATCATGCGTTCCTTAGAATCCAGAGCACCCTCACCCAAGTTGGCTAAGCCAATGGGAGCTGGGGTTTGCACAAAACATAAGGACCATGAGTATAAACAAATCAAATGGTTGTCCAACTTACAGAAAAATGACCAAGACGGAGAAAGGTTATCGAAGATGCTCGTTTCCGATTGATTGCATGTCTCCACCAAGACATCGTCCTCCTTATAAACGGTCTTGAACATCTCAATATTCCTAGCATTCTGCTCTTTGGCGGCTTGGTTCTCATCTTTTAGTTGTGCAATTTCGTCCTTCAGGCGCTGCATCTCGGCGTCAATAGACTCTTGCATCACCTTCATCGCCGCCTCCTGGCCCTTGACGGCATCAGCCGGGTCCTTCATCAGAATTTTGTGCTGATCATCGAGCTCCTGGATATGCTTGGATTGCTCGACGATGCTCTTGTCCTTGGCAATGGCTTTTGTAAGACGGAAATCAGAAAATGCTATCAGAAGACGGAATAAATAATCCAATGAGAAAATCAAGGAGTTGTAGGAAACATACTCAGGCTATTTTTGATCTGTTCCTTCAAGAATTTGGTTTTACCCTGTTCAAGGTCCAGTTCCTTCCGAAGAGCAGCAAACCTCTCATTGGCGGCTATCCTCCATTTATTCTCATTCTGCACAAGATGTTAACATGCTATTTTTTCTAGAGCATCTAGTCAAAACTATCAAAGTTTCAACTAAATGCTCGGGGGCTATAGTACATGATTTTAAAGGAAGCTAGTTTCTCTAAAGCATCTAGTCGGAACTATCTAGTTTCAACTAAAGCCTCGGGGGCTACACAGACAAGTTCTACACTTAGTTCTTTGGAGTACTCAGGCCAATAACTATTGAATTATATGCCTAGAAGCTTGGGGGCTACAGTGGGACATACTACACAAAGTAAAATAAGTGAAGTTCAAAAGACTTATGATGCAAATGATCCTAAGGTTGTTGGCTAGATGAGCATAGGAATCATGGAAAGTCCGAGCATTCTTTTAGATTTCATTGGCCTGCTTGATGAGGTCGTCCAGGCTCAACGTTAGAGGAGTCGTAGCCAATGGAGAGGTTGAAGCCGGAGGCATGGATGAAGCCCTACCGTCTTTGCACCTTCAAGGCAGATGATGGCTCGGAGGATCCTGCCTCGATCGTTGCTTCCACGTACACCTCTTCCACCACTTCCTTCCCTTTCTCGGTGGCATCCTTAGCCGGAGCTTCAGCCACTTTAGAGGAAGTACAATCCAACGTCGCCTGGCTGCTGGGACCAACATCAGCCTCGACAAAGCCTGAGATATCAAGGATTGGATTGACATATGTCTTCATGGCGGAGATCTCAGGGATGACAGGGGATGACGGCCTAACGGGGCCAGCAGAAGGCTTGGCGGTAGGAGTAGGAGGAGAAGTAGCAGGAGAGGGCTTGGTGGCCACGGTCCCTGTTCAGCATGTCACAAATGTTTTTTGACCCTCTAGTATCTCTGGAGGATGGCTTCAAACTAACACCAGCTTTCCTCGTAAAATGTACAAAGTATAAGTACAAGAGTTGAAAAAAGGTATGAGCTGAAAAATACAAGCCGGAGAATGAAAGTACTTACTCCACGGCAGGAGCCTTGGTGAGGAGAATGCCGGTGGACTTCTTCTTCTTCTCCTCCTCTAAGACGGTACTGGAACGTTTGGAGTCTCCACTCTCTGATTTCTTCTTCTTGGCCTCGGCAACAGCGTTAGAGGTGGAGATCTTCCGCTTTCGCGCTGCCGGAGCTAGTTGATCCTTGGGGGCGTCTTCGTCGGACCCCACCTGGATATCCTTCAGCTTGGGATCATAGACCTGGGAGGCCATTTAATCCGCCGGCAAGGTCGCCCGCTGGGATACAGAGGAGTGTTAGATGCACAACATCAAGTCGGAAAAATCTTAGAGCATGCAATGAGTAACAAAGGAAACAGAAGCTACCTCTAGGCATGTACAGCAATTGAACATGTCATAGGTGATCTTGAAGCCCCACTTCTTGTCCTTCACCTTGACGATGTCCTTAAGCTGGAGCTTGATGGAGTTAGTAGAGAAGTTATCCCGCGAAATTCACATGGGATCCCTCTTGTCTTGAGTGTACTTGCACATCAGCTCAGCGCGGGGCTGCAGAGGCTGGATCCGCCTAACATACCAACACATGGCCAAATCCAAGCCCGTCAGACCTCCGTCTATGAGCCATTCAATCCACCTGACGGTGCGATTGGCATCATCATCGGAGGGAAGGCAGGCTAGGGTCCGCCATGCGGGCACTTCGGTGGTGTCTACGTCGACAAAGTCGGGTGATGCACTCGACGATCGACGTAGAGCTCGTTGGGGACCCCAAGAGGAAGGTATGATGAGTACAGCAGGAAGTTTTCCCTCAGTTATGAAACCAAGGTTTAATCGAACCAGTAGGAGCAAGGACACACCCCAAAGGTGTTACTAGCTGAGCTTTGGCAGGGCGCACTACCGGTGCTTGTAGCAACGTGGAGACCTGCACAACACAACCACAGAACTTTGTCCCCAACTTGCGATGAGGTTGTCAATCTCACCGTGTTTTGTGGAAAACAAAGGATTAAACGTATCGAATGGAAAAAAGTAAAAGTTTGCAGAAAGTAAACACAAAGTAGTAAAAGATTGTAGATTGTATGTAAAAGACAAGGACCGAGATCCATAGTTCACTAGAGGTGGCTCTCCTTAGATAGATAACATGCTGGGTGAACAAATTACAGCGGGGCAATTGATAAACACCGAGAAAGCAATACATGCATATACTAATCATCTTGACTCCTTTGAGACTTGATTGGGCAATACAACATAATACATAGACCGCCATCCAACTGCATCTATGACTAATAATCCACCTTCTGGTTATCATCCGAACCCCCTCCAGTATTAAGTTGCAAGCAACAGATTATTGCTTTACGAACTGCGTGTAAGGTAAACAATATAATTGTTCTATGAACAAAGGATCGTTGTTTTCTCCATAGTAGCAACAGCACATCTAGTACCTTAGAGATTTCTGTCACTTCCTCGGATTACCAGAGGCATGAACCCACTATCGAGCATAAATACTAACTCTTGGAGTTGCTAGCATCTACTTGGCCAAGATAGCTACTAACAACGGAAAGCATGCAAGATCTCTAATAACAAAGACATGATAGAATCAATAATCAATCTGAAATAGCATCTCAATATCCATCGGATCCCCGCAAACACAACATGTATGGATTACAAATAGATGATCTTGATCATGAATGGAGCTCACAAGATCTAAACATGAAAGCACAAAGGAGGAGAAACCAGCCATCTAGCTACTCATGGATCCGTAGTCCAAGGATGAACTACTCACGCATCACACCAGAGGCTTGCATGGTGATGAAGAATGCCTCCAGGGGGAATTCCCCTCTCCGGCAGGGTGCCGAGAAGAGCTTTAGATCCCTCCCGATCTAGGGGTGGAGATGACGGCGGCTACAGACTCTTTCGTGGATTTTTTCGGGTACCTAGGGTTTTCGTCTCGAGGGCAACTTATAGGCGGAAGGAGAGACCGAGGGGGTCTTTGGGGTCGGACCACCTGGCCTGAACCAAGCTGGCCACACTGACCAGGTGGTGCGGCCGCCCCAGCCCCTCTTCGTCTCATATTCGGCACTTGATCCCTTCCGAAAAATAGGCACTTTGCTTTTGTCCCATCCAATTCGAGAATATTCATTTTTCGACTTTCCGGAACCAAAAACAGCGGAAAAAAGGCAGGTAGCCTTTGTGGCTCTTGTTAATAGGTTAGTCCAAGAAATCATATGAAAAGTACTCCAAAGTTGGAAAAAAACACAAGAAAGTGGATAAAACCAAGCATGGAACATCAAAAATGATAGATACATTTGCAATGTATCAACATCCCCAAGCTTAACTCCTGCTCGTCCTCGAGTAGGTAAGTGATAAAAAGAAATAATTTTTGAGGTGACATGCACCATCAAAGACTTGATCAAAGTATTTGCAAAACATCAAAGCTAGGATCAAAGTACTTCAATCATAACATGAAAGACAAAGTTCTAGCAATAAGCAAAGAAACTATGATGCAACATGAAAAGGCACAAACAAAAGATTCATGAATAACATGCTTTGCAAGACGTTTGTTTGTTTCACATAAAGAAAACATAGCATAATAGTATTCAGCTTGTCCCTCAATAGAGTAGCAAATATAAATGCATGGGACACCTTCAAAGTTCATAAGAGTGACTAGATACAATAGTTTCAAACAAGCAATAACAAGTTATGCATCAATCAACTAGTCTTGGGACAATGCACATAGAACTAAGAATGGCCACTATGCTCTCAAAGTAGGTGCATAAAGGTAGAAGGTGGAGACTCAATATAATGGTGGAAGAAAGGCCTTTTGTAAGAGGAAGTAGGGATTCAAGTCTCATAAACAACTTCCAAATATTATGGTACTTATAGCTTTCAGCTCGCATTGCCCCTATCATAAGCATCTTGAAGGTGATTAAGGTTAATGTGACACAACTAAGAGGATATGCTTGACAAGTTATAAACCGAAATCTCATGCCCCTTACTTACGAAGACCGATCCTCATGCTACTCAACTTAAGTCACGAGTAAGCTCTTGTCATTGTAAGTATATGTGTATCATTAAGAACCACCAACGGGGTACCCCTTGCACATGATATGGGAGCGTTCCCATAATCAAAATGACAAGGCAAGCAGACAATGAGCATCTCAGCGATCCTTTTATTTGCTATTTGCATAGGTTTTTATTGAGGATGCTTCATAGAGTGCTCATTATGGTGATGTTGCAAGTTTACACCATGATTAGGCATGGCTTAGGCTAGCGACCCAGGCGTTTCTCTAACACACATACAAACTCCATGATCTTACAAGTTCCACTTTTATTTCAGACCGCTGGGATCCGTAAGCAAAAGAACATAATATCAACAGGGTACAAAGTACAAGTGCAATGTTGAAAGAGTTCCCCATGAAACATGGTTCTGCTAACTTCAACTTATAAAGCCCAAGCATATACGCAACAAAGAAGGACCCAATGGTTCAAGTTTATTAGAGGCAATAAAGTAAAGTGTGCCATTAAGTTCGTGAGAGCTTTAATCACTAGTTTTCTCATAACAAGTGAAAGGTAGACAAAAGCATGACTATACTTGGAATATCATAAGCTAGTAGGTGGGTATGGTGGACTCTTTGGAATAACTTGGTTTAGGGAGTTGGATGCATGAGTGGAACTCATACTTGGTTGTGGAGGCTTGCAAAAGACTGGGAGCGACAAACTAAGAGAGCAATAATGGCCATAATCATGCAGAGCGACAAAACATCATTGATCAAAGCATAAAGTGATACTACAAGTTGAAAACTAAAGGATCATAAAGGCTATGGTGACTTGTGAAAGTCATACCATGGTGTGAACATGTGCCAAGTCAACCAAAATAAAGCATCAAAAGAGAATACCACTATACCATGCTTTAATATGCTAAAATAACGCATGATTCATCCAAGGCACATTAAGCAATCTCAATTGTTTATAACAAGTCATGCTACATCAAAGAATACTAAGCATAAAGCAAAAACAATATCAAGCATGGCATGACAAAGCATAGCCACAGTAAAAAACGAGCTCTTTTTACCACATAAGTATGAACTTTCCTACTCTTTTCCAAACCAAACCAAACTAATTGCAAACTAACATATGAAAGAGGGGGTCCAGCCAACTTATTCAGAAAACTAAGAAAACCAAGAAAACTAAAAACCAAAACAAAAACGAAAAAAGAAGACGCTCCAAGAAAAACACAACTGTGCATGAAACAATTAAAATGAAACGTTTGGAAGAAACCTGGAATTTTTATTGATGAAGAAGGGGATGCCTTGGGCATCCCCAAGCTTTGACGCTTGCACTTCTTGGATATTTCCTGGGGTGACACGCGTGGCATCCCCAAGCTTAAGCTTTAGTCCATCCTTCATCTCATTACTCATTCCTTCCATACACCTGAAAATTTTCCTTCATACAAAACTTCACACAATCTCATTAGCAACATTAGTGCACTTAAGATAAATAAGTCTCAAGGTTCAGTTCTAACACCAAATAAACTTCCATTAGAACACTATATACTGTAGAACTTCCTTAAAAAAGCTCAATTCCCCAAAGGAACTCAAGAAGGAACTAACAAGAAGCAAATGCAGAAAATGGTAGAAATCTGTCAAAACAGACCAGCAGGTAAAGACGAATTTTTTAGAAGACCTTATGTTTCTTAAATCAAAAAGTGTTGAACTAACGAAAGTTATATAACAACCTGGGTAATAAGCACAAAAAATTACAGCTCAATCCGACGTACATAACTCTCTCAGGAATTTTTACGGTGAAGCACAGAAATCTGTTTCGGGACAGCAACTTTCCCAATCATTACTTCACTCTCATTAGAGGTTACTCTTGGCACAAAAAGCAAATAAAAAGGATAAGGAGAGGTTATTAATGAAGTAATAACTTCCAAGACTCAACTAAAACTTTTGGGTTATCTCCCAATAAGTACTTTTTCTTTAACGCCTTTAAGTTAGGCATTAAAATTTGAGAAGATGCTCTCATAGGAAATATGAATTGAAATAAAAGAGAGCATCAAGAAGCAAATTCAAAACACATTTAAGTCTAACCCACTTCCTATGAATAGGAATATTGTATGCAAATAAATACACAAAGAGCAAAGTGACAGGCATAGGAAGATAAAACAAAAGTAACTTCAAAACTTTCAGCACATAGAGAGGTGTTTCATTACCATAAAAACTTCTACAACCATATTTTCCTCTCTCATAATAATTTTCAGTAGCCTCATTAATAAACTCAACAATTGGGCAGGGCATTTTCTCAATTGCCTCAACTTTAGCTCTATCCACCTCTATGCCTCTTTCAGACACCTTATGCCGAAGGACAATCCCTTCATTAACCATGAAGTGACATTTCTCCCAATTAAGAACAAGATTAGTTTCTTCACACCTCTGCAATACTTTATCCAGATTGTGAAGACAATTATCAAAAGATGTTTCATAGACGGAGAAGTCATCCATGAACACCTGCACAATTTCCTCACAAAAACCATGAAAGATAGCAGACATGCATCTTTGAAAAGTAGCAGGAGCATTACATAAGCCAAAAGGCATACGTCTATAAGCATAGGTTCCATAACGGCAAGTAAAAGAAGTTTTTTTCTTGATCTTGTTGTTTAAACGCAATTTGAGAGAAACAATAATAACCATCAAGAAAACAAAAATGGGTCTTTTTAGACAACCTTTCCAACATTTGATGAATAAAAGGAAGCGGGTAGTGATCTTTCTTAGTAACTTTGTTGACATTCCTACAATCAATGCACATCCTATAGCCTACCACTATTCTTTGGGGAATAAGCTCATCATTATCATTAGGAACACAAGGAACAGGACTAACCCATTCACTATCAGCAATAGGGTAAATAATACCAGCATCAAGGAGTTTCTGTAACACCCTCGAATCGGCCCTATGCAAGTTTTAGCGCTTCCCGCCAAACCCGCATAGAAACGATTCAAGCACGCCCACCAGGCACTTTCGTGCGGGTGGAAAATGAAGTAATACCATTACACATTAGTCCACGATGGAACCCACAGAACATATATATACAACAACGACTCCATGAACCAAGAATATAGATATACAATACAAAGATCCAAATCACCTTGAAAACGATACAACATCCGAGTACGGACAAGATGCAAATGGGGCTAAGAGCCCTGAAGAATAACCAATGGCGTCCATAACCCTGCCCAGGCCAAGCCGGAAGGGTAACCCTGCTAACAACGTCGATCTCAAACCTGCTAAAAAAAGGGGGTGCTGACAAAGGACAAAGGGAAAAGAGGAGTGTCAGTACTGAGGCCAGTACACGGTGAGGCTAGAATTTGGCGGCTCTCGCCTACATAGGTATGGTGGACTTAAGCGGCAGCGCAGCATGCACTAAACAACCTATAGAGAGTCGATGCAACTGTCGGCTATTAGAGAGGGATAAGAAAATCTATTCGGGACCCACCTGATTCTAACACCAATCATACCCATCCTGGTATTTCCCCCTCGAGACCAAACGAGGAAGTCAAACCGAGGAACTCACACAGTTGGCAGTTTATTCATTCCATTATAGTTGAAGCACTTACGAGTCAAATATAGATAGTTTGAGTCATCCTGATAGCATAAGTAGTGGGAAGTATTAGTTAACCATTCAGTTGTAGTTGCGGTAGTTACTAGTCAGATACAATTAGCATGGGACATCGCGAACCCAGCAGTTGTTGGCACTTTTATTTCATTCCATTAGAGTTGCGATACTTACTAGGCAGGTATAACATGACACGATACACCCCAGTTCCACCAGTTGTTGGCACTTTTATTATCCATTCCATTATAGTCAAGCTGATTACTAGTCACATATTAAGTCAAAATTATAGCACTACTTTAGTTATGCTTCTCTATGATCGAGATACTGTGCTCCAAGTCATTCATAACGTGGACAGGCTTTCTGAAAGATTTACCCTACAGGGGTGCACAAATAGCAACACACACACGATCAACCTCGGAAAAACCAACTCAAACCCCAACGAGGCTTTCACGACAAAGCAATCACAGGATTCATAAAAGATTTCAGGGGGCCACCCCACTAAGTTACCCGCGACGAAGTTGTCCGGCTCCGAGACGGACCAAGGGTTTGTGTAGACGGCGGTAAATGACTAGGAACACGAAAGTGTGACTGGGCTTGTCGATACGGTAAAAACATGTCACGGTCCAAAATAGTACAGGTGCTCCACGCACAATCGTAATTAAAGCAGTAAAGCATGGCATAAGTACATGATAGTAATAAAGCCCCAAACTAGTTTGTGGCCCCAAGAAATAAGAAATGACTCAAGCTCTGGCTAAGGGGGATCCATAGGGTGTCCCGAATGTGGATAGTGTGAATGGTCAAGGAACAGGTATCAAGTACTCGGGGCCTACGGGACACAAGTGGACGTGAAAAACCAAATAGCATATATTGCCCGCCGGTGCCTCTTTCATTAGTTATCCCATCAATTTAATAGTTGTATTTAAAGTCATGATCATCTCCACTATTAAGTATTTGAACCATTAAGCATGTGCCAACCTTCCAATAACGGTGGAACAACAACGACGCGAAGCAGCACCTAAGCAAGCAACTACGACTCGCAAGGCCGAGTATCTATCAAACAACATGCAATAGGATGTGTCCAAGGCACTATAAAGGCTGCACAGAATATATCTGGTACGGAACACTAAAGCATCGCGACACGGATAGCAATAGATCAACAGGAGGAAATAAAGACTATAAATACAAAGTAGGTAGAAAGGGGGAGATTGCTCGCCTGGGAAACACTGTCGGAGATACACTAGCCGAAGAACTTGTCGATACTCACATCAACTCATCGGCCAAATCCGCGAAGAAGCAAACACTAGAAGAAACACCGGATGCAATATTTAATACTACGGTATAAAACCGGGCATGATGCATGTATGTCATGGCAAAGGTGCGATGCAACTAGGCAATATTAAGCGGAACCGGGGTCCAGACAATTAATTAAGTGGTTCATGCTGTTTAGATACCCCACAATTTAAATGTTGTCTTAACACGGTAAAACATGACATAGATTTGCTACACAAATTTAAATGGGGGCCAATATAAGACTAGAAAAGCCCGCATATGGCCTCCATATTTAATTATGGTTGAATCGACCAAATACCCCCAAACAAATAAACATGAATGCAAGCATGACAATTTATTTGCACAAGATAGATGTCATACTGTATTACAAAATACGGACTCGGATAGATATCACACATTAGGGACTCGGCGATCTTGGGTTCCGAGGGTGGTCGGGGATCGGTCTTCGGGTCATTGAGCTCGGGCCTCGGATCCGGGAAGGAGAACTTGGCGCGGCGCCGGGGTTCGGTCTACGGATCCAGGAAAGTCTTGTCAGCGTACTTGGGGCATCGTTGAGCAAACTCTCGGTAACGTGTCGGATTTTGTCGATGGCAAAAACATGAACACGGTCATCGGTGGTTATCGGGGCAGAACACATCAACAACACACGGGAGGATGGGGATTGTCTTGTCATTCCGTACCACCAGAAAAACATCATGTGCCCTTCACTGTCTGCCGACATCAACAGGGGATGGCCCCAAGGGCAAGCCCGACGGCAGACGGACATGGCGGTGTCGGAACAAAGCAGACGACCTTGGCTGGCTGGAGAGAGGCGCGAAGGCGAGCGCATCCAGGCGGAAGGAAAGCCGAGGTGGCACGAGGAGGCGAGGAGAGGAAGGACCACGGAAGGATGCGATAGCCGGACTCGAGCAGCCAGAGGCGGCGTTGCAGGGACCCGGGCGCGCTGGCCGGTGGCGGGGTCGACAGCGGAGTTTGGCGAGCTCGAGGCTGCGGGGTGGCGACGCGTCTCGCTGCGGCAGACGGAGGAGAACCAGGCGGCGGCTCCAGGTTGGAGATGCCCAGAGGAGAGGAGGGGCAGCTTCGGGGATCTAGCGCTCGAAGCTTCCGGAGATGCAGCCGGGGCGATGGATGCGGCACTACCTGGCGGTGGAGGCCGTGGCGGCAGGGACAGAGGACGGCCGGGGCGAGGCCATGCGGGCAGCAGTGCCACCGAGCCTTGGAAGGGCGACCGGAGACGGCGTCCTTGGCGGCCAGGCTCTGGACGAGGAAGGAAGAAGGGGCGAGGCACAGAGCGAGCAGGTCAGGGGTGCGACGGGGAGCTTGAGCGGGGATCGCGGCGGCGGGTCCGCTACTGGGGGTCGAGGTGGGTGTCGTGTTCAGGAGAGGTGCGGATCGCGCGGGGTAGGTAGGGAGGGATGATGCAGGGAGAAGAGAGGCGAGTGGGGGTGGTCGGGTGGTGGGGCCAGTGCAGGCGCGCCTGGGTGAGGCTGCATGCGGGAGGGCGGTGTGTGAGCGGCAGAGGAGGTGGGGCGCGTGCCCAGGTGGCGGGGTGGTCGGGGCATGGTGGACGCGGTCTCCCGCGGGGTGGGACCGGTGGGGTGAGGTGGCGAGCCGGGAGTGGACGGGGTGAGGTGGCGGGGTGGTGTGCGTGGGCGGGAGCAGCTGGCGGGAGCGGGAAACGGAGGTGGGGAGGCGCGCAGGTGGCGGCTGGGAGGGAAATTGGAGGTGGTAGGTTGTGTGGATATGGTAGGGGTGGTTAGAGATAGGTTGGGTTAGATAGGATTTGAGTTTTGGATGTTTTTGGGGGTGGCCGGTTGGGTCGGTTCGGCCCGGTTCTGCTGCCCCCTAAAATAATATAAATATTTTATCTGTTTAAAACAGGGCTTTTGAAATTCGATTATAGACGAAACAAAATATTCCGGCCAAGCCCGGGTTTTGATTTGAAATAAAGACGGGGCGTTTAGAAAACAAAACCAGGTTTTTTGAAAATAGTTTTATACAAAACCATGCATGATGATGACGATGCTCAAATGCAATATGGCATGATGACATGAGGATGCGGTCATGATGATGCAATGCACAAAAACACAGCGATTTTCTAGTAGTAGTTTTAGCGGGATGCCACAATTCGACACCACTAACAAGGGATCTCGCCCTCGAGATCCGCCTCGTGGTACCGGGAAGAAGGTCGGCGATCTGAATCTTCTCGCTTCGTGTAGATGCTCGCAACACCACTAACAAGAGGTCGTTGTCCGTGATCGTCGAGAGAACACTCCGGGAAACAAAGGACAAAGGTAAAGGTATCCACAAATAAAGCCACCTCTAACTTCGGTAGAAAGAGAGAACCGATGCATTCTCATCCACTTCAATGTACACGAGCAAATAGAGTGAGTAGTCGGCATGGGGGCCAATCCATCATGCACCCAAACTATTACTCCGCACAATCAGTAGAAAAGCGTGCAACCATTCTCGGAATCAGACTGAAGATCTCGACAATCGAGGTTCGGAACAAAGGAGTGATGCAGGCTCTGCATCGGATCTGGCGTAGATGATGTCGTCACGTCGGAAAACACCGGAAGGCACAAACAAGGAACAAAGAATGGTACCACAGATAAATGATCACTCAGATAGCATGAAGTTTGGAGGTAGAAACACCATTGCCAAAGGAGGAAGCGAAACCCTGAAGGTACGATAGAACCCAACCACAAGAAATCCTGGACTTCAAGAAAGGTAAGAGAGAAGATTTAAAACACGCAGAGGTAAGAGGAGAATAGCATAGGGGTAAGGAGTAAAAGCAGACCTCATCAGATCTATCCAACCGATTTTTGCAAAAATAGTTTTGACACTCTAAATCGGCCATTAGCTAGGTTATCCTACAGGCTGGACCAGTGGGGTATCGCAACTGTTGAGCTCTGATACCACTCTATAACACCCTAGAATCGGCCCTATGCAAGTTTTAGCGCTTCTCGCCAAACCCACATAGAAACGATTCAAGGATGCCCACCAGGCACTTTCGTGCGGGTGGAAAACGAAGTAATACCATTACACATTAGTCCATGATGTAACCCATAGAACATATATATAGAACAACTACTCCATGAGCCAAGAATACAGATATACAATACAAAGATCCAAATCACCTTGAAAACGATACAACGTCCGAGTACGGACAAGATGCAAATGGGGCTAAGAGCCCTGAAGAATAACCAATGGCGTCCATAACCCTGCCTAGGCCAATCCAGAAGGGTAACCCTGCTAACGACGTCGATCTCAAACCTTCTAAAACAAAAGGGGTGCCGACAAAGGGCAAAGGTAAAAGAGGAGCGTCAGTACTGAGGCCAGTACAAGGCGAGGCTAGAATTCGGCGGCTCTCGCCTACATAGGAATGGTGGACTGAAGCGGCAGCGCAGCATGCACTAAACAACCTATAGAGACTCGATGCAATTGTCGGCTATTAGAGAGGGATAAGAGAGACCTATTCGGGACCCACCTGATTCTAACAGCAATAATACCCATCCTGGTATTTCCCCCTCGAGACCAAACGAGGAAGTCAAACGGAGGAACTCACACAGTTGGCAGTTTTATTCATTCCATTATAGTTGAAGCACTTACGAGTCAGATATAGATAGTTTGAGTCATCCTGATAGCATAAGTAGTGGGCAGTTTTAGTTAACCATTCAGTTGTAGTTGCAGTACTTACTAGTCATATACAATTAGCATGGGACATCCCAAACCCAGCAGTTGTTGGCACTTTTATTTCATTCTATTGGAGTTGCGATACTTACTAGGCAGGTATAACATGACACGATACACCCCAGTTCCACCAGTTGTTGGCACTTTTATTATCCATTCCATTATAGTCAAGCTGATTACTAGTCACATATTAAGTCAAAATTATAGCACTACTTTAGTTATGCTTGTCTATGATCGAGATACTGTGCTCCAAGTCATTCATAACCGTGGACAGGCTTTCAGAAAGATTTACCCTGCAGGGGTGCACAAATAGCAACACACACACGATCAACCTCGGAAAAACCAACACAGAACCCAACGAGGCTTTCACGACAAAGCAATCACAGGATTCATAAAAGATTTCACGGGACCACCCCACTAAGTTACCCGCGACGAAGTTGTTCGGCTCCGAGACGGACCAAGGGTTTGTGTAGACGGCGGTAAACGACTGGGAACCCGAAAGTGTGACTGGGCTTGTCGATACGGTAAAAACATGTCACGGTCCAAAACAGTACAGGTGCTCCACGCACAATCGTAAATAAAGCAGTAAAGCATGGCATAAGTACATGATAGTAATAAAGCCCCAAACTAGTTTGTGGCCCCAAGAAATAAGAAATGACTCAAGCTCTGGCTAAGGGGGATCCATAGGGTGTCCTGAATGTGGATAGTGTGAATGGTCAAGGAACAGGTATCAAGTACTCGGGGCCTACGGGACACAAGTGGACGTGAAAAACCAAATAGCATATATTGCCCGCCGGTGCCTCTTTCATTAGTTATCCCAGCAATTTAATAGTTGTATTTAAAGTCATGATCATCTCCACCATTAAGTATTTCAACCATTAAGCATGTGCAAACCTTCCAATAACGGTGGAAAAACAACGATGCGAAGCAGCACCTGAGCAAGTAACTACGACTCGCAAGGCCGAGTATCTATCAAACAACAGGCAATAGGATGTGTCCAAGGCACTATAAAGGCTGCACGGAATATATCTGGTACGGAACACTAAAGCATCGCGACACGGATAGCAATAGATCAACTGAAGGAAATAAAGTCTATAAATACAAAATAGGTAGAAAGGGGGAGATTGCTCGCCTGGGAAACACTGTCGGAGATACACTAGCCGAAGAACTTGTCGATACTCACATCAACTCATCGGCCAAATCCGCGAAGAAGCAAACACTAGAAGAAACACCGGATGCAATATTTAATACTACGGCAGAAAACCGGGCATGATGCATGTATGTCATGGCAAAGGTGTGATGCAACTAGGCAATATTAAGCGGAACCGGGGTCCCGACAATTAATTAAGTGGTTCATGTTGTTTAGATATCCCACAATTTAAATGTTGTCTTAACACGGTAAAACATGACAAAAATTTGCTACACAAATTTAAAGGGGGGCCAATATAAGACTAGAAAAGCCCACATATGGCCTCCATATTTAATTATGGTTGAATCGACAAAATACCCCCAAACAAATAAACATGAATGCAAGCATGACAATTTATGTGCACAAGATAGATGTCATACTATATTACAAAATATGGACTCGGATAGAGATCAAACATTCGGGACTCGGCGATCTTGGGTTCTGAGGGTGTTCGGGGATCGGTCTTCAGGTCATCGAGCTCGGGCCTCGGATCCGGGAAGGAGAAATTGGCACGGCGCCGGGGTTCGATCTACGGATCCGGGAAAGTCTTGTCAGCGTACTGGGGGCATCGTTGAGCAAAATCTCGGTAACGTGTCGGACCTTCTCGATGGCAAAAACATGAACATGGTCATTGGTGGTTATCGGTGCAGAACACATCAACAACACACGGGAGTATGGGGATAGTCTTGTCGTTCCGTACCACCAGAAAAACATCATGTGCCCTTCACTATCTGCCGACATCAATACGGGATGGCCCCAAGGGAAAGCCCGACGGCAGACGGACATGGCGGTGTCGGAACAAATCAGACGACCTTGGCTGGCTGGAGAGAGTCCTGAAGGTGAGCGCATCTAGGCGGAAGGAAAGCCGAGGTGGTGCGAGGAGGTGAGGAGAGGCAGGACCATGGAAAGATGCTGCAGCCGAACTCGAGCAGCCAGAGGCGGCGTTGTAGGGACCCGGGCGCGCTGGCCAGCGGCGGGGTCGACGGCGGAGCTTGGCGAGCTCGAGGCTGCAGGGTGGCGACACGTCTCGGTGCGGCAGACGAAGGAGAACCAAGCGGCGGCTCCAGGTTGGAGACGCGCAGAGGAGAGGAGGGGCAACTTCAGGGATCTGGCGCTCGAAGCTTCTAGAAATGCGACCGGGGCGATGGATGCGGCACTCCCTAGCGGTGGAGGCCGTGGCGACAGGGACTGAGGATGGCCGGGGCGGGGCCATGCGGGCAGCTGTGCCATCGAGCCTTCGAAGGGCGGCGAGAGGCGGCCAGGAAACAGGGACGGCGGCGACGTCCTTGGTGACCGGGCTCTAGACGAGGAAGGAAGAAGGGTCGAGGCACAGAGCGAGCAGGTCAGGGGTGCGACAGGGAGCTCGAGCAAGGATCACAGCGGCGGGTCCGCTACTGGGGATCGAGGTGGGTGTCGTGTTTGGGAGAGGCGTGGCTCGCGCGGGGTAGGTAGGGAGGGCCGATGCAGAGAGGAGAGAGGCGAGTGGGGGTGGTCGGGTGGTGGGGCCAGGGCAGGCGCGCCTGGGGAAGGCTACATGCGGGAGGGCAGCGAGTGAGCGGGAGAGGAGGTGGGCCGCGTGCCCAGGTGGCGGGGTGGTCGGGGCGTGGTGGACGCGGTCCCCGCGGGGTGGGACCGGTGGGATGAGGTGGCGAGCCGGGAGTGGACGGGGTGAGGTGGCGGGGTGGTGTGCGTGGGCGGGAGCAGCAGGCGGGAGCAGGAAACAGAGGTGGTGTAACTACCTCGGTGCATTACGCTCTTAGTTACAAGCCTGGATGAGCGGAAATGGTTAAAATAGTATGGTGGGGCCAAATGCCACTCACAGGTAGACCTTTCGGCCGTCCTAACCATTTCCAAACATCGGGACAAGAACGAGCGGCGTAATCGGCAGGCGAAGGGATCAACTACATACACAAATGAGTATGTATGCAAGCCACCATACAACAGTCCTCAGAGCCATTCCATCTAAAAGAAATAGAAATATTGCAACGCCATACGGCAAGATCCAAATATCCTAGATAGATATAATAGTTTAGGATATCTCCTCATACATCAAACATCAGAGTATCAGGCGGAAGCGGAAAACAAGATCCGAGTACGGATAAGAAGCAAATCGGCATAAGATGCCCCATAAATAAACACATCCCGCCCACAGATCTCACGGATCCCCGTTCCCGGAATCTCTACACCGAGTGATCGTTGCCAACATCGTTCGTCTCCTCCACCCAGTATCCATCTTGCGAGTTTACCTGTTCATCTGAATCAAACAATTTATCGTGTGAGACCCTAGGGGTACTCAGCAAGTCTTTATGCCTCTGAAGGGGACACAACCTAGGGTGACGCAATTGCAGCAAAAGATAATACCTAACAATTCTATAGATACTCGCTAACCATCCGCCTAACCAAAGATAGACGGATGTCCGTGAAATAATAACAGCAGTTATAACGGTAATGTTAACAGATCCATCCACCTCTTCGCTTACCAACGAGGAAGCGGACGAACAACCCCCCATCCGTTGGCAGTTTTATTATCCATTCCATGAGTGTTGCACTATTTACTAGTCAGGTACTTAGTCAAATATGAGCGGTACTTTAGTTATACTTGTCTATGATCGAGAAACTGTGCTCCAAGTCGTCCATAACCGCGGACACGGCTTTCAGAGAGTTTTACCCTGCAGCGGTGCACAAATAGCAACACACACTCGATCAACCTCGGAAAAACCAAATCAAATCCCAACGAGGCATTCATGACAAAGCGATCACAGGGTTCAGGAATATTTCAGGGGGGCACCCTATTAAGCTACCCGCAACGAAGTTAGCCGACTCCGAGACGGACTCAAGGTTTGCGTCAGTGGCTGTAAACGACTGGGAACCCGAAAGTGTGACTGGGCTTGTCGATACCGCGAAAACACTCCGCTTACCTAAACAGTACAGGTGCTCCTCGCACAATCTTAAATAAAGCAGTAAAGCATGGCATAAGTACATGATAGTAAATAAAGCCCCAAACTACTTTGTGGCCCCAAGAAATAAGAATGAATCAAGCTCTGACTCAGGGGGGTTCATAAGCCTCCCGGATGTGGATAGCGCGAATATTCAAGGAACGGGAATCAAGTACTCGGGGTCCTACGGGACACAAGTGAGCACGAAAAACCAAATAACAAATATTGCTCACCGGTGCCACTTTCATTAGTTATCCCATTACTACTCAGGTTAAGTTGTTTAGGTACCTCGTTATCCATCAGACACTCACATACCCTACACGTGCTGTTCTATGACTCGCATGGCTCAAACAACTCCTGTAGTAATGGATCATGGGATGGAGGAACAAGCTTCGGTGGGGTTGAAAAGTAAAGGCTATGCAGTACTTGGGATTCAGTTTAATGCAATCGCGACTCAATGATGCAAGAATAAGATAGTGGCAATAGGTACTATATGTATGCAAGCATGTGGTAGTGCTTGCCTGGCAGCTCAGTTGAAGCGAGAGAAGGATCTGGGTAATGCTCCTGGGTCTCTTGATATATCCCCTGCTCAGCGTCTATTCGAAGAAGAACCAAACAAACAAGGGCCAACATAAATAAAGTGCACAAGCATATGAATAAAAATGCGACAAGCAAACAATCATGCCATGATGAATGATGCACCATTTGCATGGCAATAATGTAGCATGGCATGGGTGAGTTGTGGAATACAAGAATAAATCATTTCATGGTGTTTTAATCACCTTTTATCTTCAAATAAGTTGTTGTATACTTTATATTTATAAGATGCATGTTGCAATTCAGAACATGGAATGCATAAACAGAAAGGTCTCGTCGAGCTGATCATTTTAGACATATTATTTGTTAAATTTGGAGTTATAAAACAAAAGTTATTAATTAATTAAGGCAAAAGGGCATTTTATTGTAATTTTGATCAACTCGAAAAATAAAGTGTTCAAAATATATTTTGAAGGGCATATTTGAATTCCTCACATTTTTCTGATTCAAAAACATATATTATTTGTATTATTTGAAATTATAATTTATAAGATATTTAAAAACATATTTAAATTTGAATTTAAAACAAATTTTGAAAAGTTTGATTTAAAACAGAAAACATAAATCCTTTTCTCACTCGCGCAGATCTAGCCACCGACAATGACAAGTGGGCCACATGCTGACTGGGTGACACAGTGACAGAACAGGTTTTTCTCACCACGTCGCTTCCTAGTCGCTGCGACTGACGGGTAGGGCCACGGCAACCTCAGGGCCACACGCGGGCGCGCCAGCGGGGACGTGCCACGTGGGGAAGCCCGGGAGCGCGGGTTAAGGCTAAGGTTCTATGGGGGGCTCTTTGTAAAAGGGGCGGGGAGGTGGCCCAGTGGGCTCTGTGTACCGCGGGTTGAGACGGAAACAAAAGGAGGGGCTAACTGCAAAAAGGGCACCCGTACTGTGGATCTTCTCCACCGATCGAACGATCGGCGCGCGGCCGACGCAGGCGCGCCGTGGGGGGGGAATCGAACCCAGGACCTGGCTTGCGCGCGCGGAAGCAGCAGCCACTGCGGTGGGAAGGGGTAGTTGACAGGAGAGGTTAACGCGGCTAGGTGAGGTGCTACGTGGCCTTGAGCGTCAGAGCCTTGGCCAACTCCGCCAAGAAAGACCGTTCGACGAAAAGACCGGCGAGGCTAGGGCGGTACGGCGAGGCGGGACATGTCAAGGAGAGAGGGAGGCTCACCGGTGGGCTGTTGACGGTGGTGGTTGAGCGCAGAGGAGCTGGCGATCGGCGGATCTGGCACGGCCGGAGTTCTAGGGTTTGGCAGCGACGCGTCGGTGTCTGGCAGTCTGGCTCCTCCTCCTCGACGTCGTGCACCGAGCTGCTGCAGAGGACCTCCCCGTCCTGGCCGACAATCTCCTACTCGCCTACGCCTCCTGGTTCGACCGGATGTGGTGGAGGCCAACGGTGACCGGCGATGGGTAGGTGGTGGTAGGGGTAGACGGAGAGGAAGGGGCGGCTTGGGGAGATCTGGGAGAGGTCGAGGAGACGGGAGGTGGTGGTAGATAGCAGAGGGAGAGGGGAGGACGCCGTGGGGGAGTGGGGTAGAAAAGGTGGCTTGCCACTTTTCTCCTCCTCTCCTTCACGTGCTCGGGTCAGGCGGGGCAGGGTGTAGGTCTTTGGAGGCAGCCAGTGGGGCAGCCGGGGTCGGTGGGGAGGCTCGGGCTGGGGGCCTCATGGCGGGGAGAAAGAGAGGAGAGAGAGCTAGGGTGGGAGGAAGGCTCGGGCTAGGGTTTGGTTTAGGGTTGGGGTTGGGTAGCTCGGGTTGGTGAGAGGAGAGGTGAGGTGAGAGGGGGAGATGGTGTAACTAGGGTTAGATTAGAGGGAGACTAGGTGTAGGGTTAGCTAGGTTAGAGAGAGGAGAGATGAGGTCTTAGGGTTAAGAGATATAAAAAGAGAGAGGGGTAAGAGAGATTAGGGTTTAGAAGAACTAGGCTAGGAGAGTAAAAGAGAAAGAAAAGAATAAGCCTCATATGATCAAGCATAAGAGTTTTATTTAAAAGAAAAGATATGGGTGAGATAATGGGGTGATGGAATGGATGGAGATGGGTGTAGGGTGTTAGATGCTTGCATGCATCAAGCAAGATCAAGCATGAAGAGGGGTAGAGAGAGATATGGGGGATGATCCACTCAAAGATTCAAATAAAAACCCAAAAGACTAGAATGTGGTGGTACTTGCATGGCCCATGCAAAATATTTAATGCCATGTTTATTCTTGTGAAAACAATAATATTAACATGGCATTATTCCTATGCATTCCCAAAAGTGGAATCAAGCCAAGCAAAAGGATTTAAAGGAAAGTTCCAGATGGAGTAGATGGAGATGATCACATTTGATTATAATTGGGACTTGCTAGTGTGTATATTCCACTAGATGTTTAATAGTCCCAAAAATACCCCAACATGAGCATAAATCCATAATAATCCATATGAAAGCTAGGAAAAAGGGGCACTACTCATAATGCATGCAAAGGTGGCTCCACATATCAATAATGTGAAAACAACATGATGCTAAGATGAGAGCCTGTGGGAAAAAGAATTGGATCCATCCCAACCCACATGAGCTAGAGGTAAAACCCAATAAAGTGCAAAGCTCATATTTAGTTGGATGGTGGAATTATAAGGTGGTGACAGAGAAAGGTGATGGAGTTGAATAAAAGATATGCCCCCAACTCAACTTGGGCATTAAACAATATATCAATAACCAAATACAATATCAATAGGCAAAATACAATTTACAATGCATATGAGAGAAGAACCAAAACAAAAAGGGTTTTGTATGATGCTCAAATGCAAGGTGTCATGATGACATGAGCATGATATAATTATGATGCAACAATTATATATATGAGGTAGCCATTATATTACTAAACCAAGTAGCATTACAATTGTTAGACAATTGGGATGCTACAACTCTCCCCCACTAAACAGGAATCTCGCCCCGAGATTCAAGGAAGAAGAAGGAGACTCAAAGAGGGTAGGATACTTTGCACGGAGCTCATCTTCATGTTCCCATGTGTCTTCATCAACAGAATGGTGCGACCACTGCACCTTGCAGAACTTGATGGACTTGTTGCGAGTCCTTCTTTCTGCGATTTCAAGGATTTTTGTGGGGTGTTCTTGATAAGACAGGTCTTCTTGGAGATTGATAAGCTCATGGTCCACGGTCCTGCCGGGATCCTTGAAGCACTTCTTGAGTTGAGAGATGTGGAAAACATCATGGACCTTGAGTTTTTCCAGGAGCTCAAGAGCATAAGCAACTTCTCCTCTTCTTCCACGAATTTTGAAAGGACCGATGTATCTAGGAGCCAGCTTCCCTTTGATACCAAAGCGGTGCGTGCCTCTCATGGGAGTGACACGAAGGTAAACGAGATCACCAGGGACATACTCCATGTCCGTGCTTTTCTGTCATAATTGCTCTTACAGCAACTTTGAGCAATCTTCAGATTTTCAAGAATGATGTGAACCTTCTCCTCCGCTTGAGTTACAATGTCAGGGCCAAACAATATTCTTTCACCTGCACCCGACCAACCAATCGGAGTTCTGCATTTGCGACCATAGAGTGCCTCAAATGGTGCCATCTTTAGACTTTTCTGGAAGCTATTGTTGTAAGAGAATCCAGCATAAGGAAGACATTCTTCCCACTTCATGCCAAAAGAGATGACGCAAGCACGTAGCATATCCTCCAGAATCTGATTCATCCTTTCAACTTGTCCTTGCGACTGAGGGTGGTAAGCTGTGCTGAAATTCAATTTTGTCCCCAAAGCATTTTGGAAACTTTCCCAGAACTTGGAAGTGAAGATGCTTCCACGGTCTGAACTGATCTCAAGCGGAACCCCATACAGAGAGACAATTTTGTTGATATAGAGCTCAGCCAACTGAATTGCAGAAATTGTTTCCTTGACGGGAAACAAGTGAGCCACTTTAGAAAGCCTGTCAATGACAACAAAGATTGCATTGTTGCCCTTCTGCGACCTTGGAAAACCAGTGATGAAGTCCATCTCTACTTTCTCCCATTTCCATTCCGGGGGTTTCAATGGCTGTAGAAGACCGGAAGGTTTCTGATGGACAGCTTTAACTCTATGGCAGACATCACACTCCGAGACATACTTGGCACAATATCGTTTCAATCCTAGCCACCAATATTGTGTTTTCAAGTCCATGTACATCTTTGTGCTGCCAGGGTGGATAGAAAGAACAGAATCATGCGCCTCCTTGAGAACTTGCTCTCTCAAACCCGGGTAGTTCGGAACAAACATCCGTTGTTCAAAGAAAAGCGTGCCTTGGTCATCGACATGGAAGGACTCATACTTCGGAAGCTGAATGTTGGATATGATCTTTTTGGTGTACGGATCACCAAGTTGAATGGATCGAACCTTTTCTTCCAAGAGAGGGGTTGCCAGAAGGTTCAGAAGATACCCTTGATCCACAATTTCAAGGTTGAGCTGATGGAATTCCTCACACAAGAGAGGCTGTTGTTCTTCCAGCATGAGGTTGCTGACATAAGCTTTACGGCTGAGAGCATCGGCCATGACATTAGCTTTGCCCGGAGTGTAGTTGATGGTCAGATCGAAATCATTGATTGCTTCAATCCACCTCCTCTGCCGAAGGTTGAGATCAGGCTGAGTGAAGATATACTTCAGACTCTTGTGATCGAAAGATTTCTAGCGGTTGCCGAGCAAGTAATGCCTCCATACTTTCAAAGCAAAGACAACTGCTGCGAGTTCGAGGTCATGTGTAGGATAGTTGATCTCATGCGTCTTCAACTGTCGAGAGACATAAGCAACAACTTGTTTTTCTTGCATAAGGACCGCACCCAATCCTTGCAAAGATGCGTCGCAGAATATCTAGAAAGGCTTGGATGTATCTGGGGGAACCAAGACTGGTGTGGAAGTGAGCTTCTCTTTGAGTGTTTCAAAGCTTGCTTGACATGCAGGAGTCCAAAGGTATTTCTTGCCTTTCTTAAGGAGATCGGTAAGAGGCTTCGCTATCTTCGAAAAGTTCTGAACGAAGCGACGGCAATAACTAGCCAAACCAAGGAAGCTCCGCACTTCTTTGACATTAACAGGAGGAAGCCAGTCAACAATTGTCTTTACAGTTTCCGGGTTGACGGCAATGCCCTTGGCAGAGATGACATGACCAAGATAGGTTACTTGAGGCCGCCAAAACTCACATTTGGAGAACTTTGCATACAGGCGGTTCTCACGAAGCTTGTTTAGGACACACCGAAGGTGTTCTTCATGTTCTTCCTTTGACTTAGACTAGACTAGGATGTCATCCAGGTAGACCACAACAAACTTATCAAGATACTCCATGAAAACCGAGTTCATAAGCCTCGAGAAGGTGGCAGGTGCGTTGGTGAGACCGAAAGACATGACCGTGTACTCATACAGGCCATAGCGGGTGGTGAAAGTTCTTTTCGGAACATCTTCCTTGCAAATCTTGATTTGATGATAACCACTTCTCAAGTCAAGCTTAGAGAATACCACAGCTCCAGCTAGCTGATCGAAGAGATCATTAATCCGCGGAAGGGGATATTTATTCTTGATGGTTTTAGCATTGAGAGCCCGATAGTCAACACAAAGTCTATCAGTCTTGTCTCGCTTCTTCACAAAGATTGTTGGGCTACCCCAAGAAGAGGTACTGTGCTGAATGAAACCCAACTTCTCTTGTTCATCAAGTTGGCGTTTTAGTTCAGCCAACTCAGCAGGACCGATTTTATAAGGTCGCTTGGAGATAGGAGCCGTTCCAGGTTCAAGCTCAATTACAAACTCAACCTCACGATCCGGAGGCATACCTGGCAACTCTTCAGGAAAGACATCTGGGAACTCACAGACCACCGGAACACTCTGAATAGCTTCCATAGCATCATCATTCAGAGCCGCCAAAGAGAAAAGCTGAACAGCAGGAGTCAGACTTGGAGAATAGACTATATGGCCTTCAGGAAATTTCAGAGAAACCGAGCGTTCAGCACAATCAATCATAGCTGCATTTGCTGTCAACCAATCCATGCCCAAGATGACATCAATGTCAGAATTGCCCAGAACAATTAAGGATGCCGAGAACGAAGAACCACCAATCTCAATTTGATTGCCATGGCTGATTTTAGAAGCTGCCATCTTTTCTCCATGAGAAAGGACCATTAACCGCTGAAGGAGAGGATCCAATGCTAACTCATTCTCATGTGCAAATTTGTGAGAAACAAAAGAATGCGATGCACCGGAATCAAACAAAACTCGTGCAGGGACTGAGTTAACGGGAAGCATACCCATCACAACTCCAGGTGCATGCTCAGCTTGAGCGGCGTTGACACAGTTGGCACGAGCAACAGTAGACCCGGGCTTGGTGTTGATGTTGAGAGCCCGAGGTGGTGGTGCACGAACCATAGGAGAGCTTGCCGCAGATCTTGGAGGTGGTGGAGGAAGAGCTTTGTTTTTCATCGGACAGTTCCAGTTTTGATGCCCAGTGTCTCCACAAGTGTAACAAGCACCAGGTGGACGTGGAGCAACATAGCCAGGGACTCCGCCAGGCGCTCCAGGGTAGTGGTGGTTGTAGCCCCTGGGAGCAGCAGTGAGGAAGTTTGGTGGCCTTGCTGCGTAGCTTGAAGGTCTAGGTGGAGCCGGGAGCGACGGTGGGGTGTTAGGAACCCAGACACGACGCTTAGAAGGAGTTGTCATAGCTGAAGAGCTTGCTGCATCACGGCTGTGTTTCTTTGACTCCTCAAACACTTGCCTACTTGCTTCTTCCTGCAGAGCTGTATGCTGAAGTTCCAGAAAAGACGCCGGCCTTGCATGTGTGATTGCATATTTAATCGATGCATTGAGCCCTTGCCGGAACCTCTTTTGCTTCTTCTTGTCATCAGAGATCTCATCGCCACCATAACGAGAAAGGTTCATGAAGTTTCTGATGTAGGTATTGACATTGTCATTGCCCTGCTTGAGGTTGAGAAACACTTCCTTCATCCTCTCCATGACAATTTCTGACAGGTACTGCTCTTTGAAAGCTCAAGTGAACTGTCCCCAAGTAGGCTGAAAACCAGTGCAGTTTGCCTTCAGGTAATTCTCCCACCATAGAGCTGCATCTCCCTTCAGAAGGTGAGTAGCACATTTTACCCATTCTTGCTCAGGAACATCAGCAGTCATCAGTAACCTTGATATCTCACGCAACTAATCATCAGCATCAAGCGGTTGATCAGACACATCAAATTGGCGTGGGTTGAACTTCAGGAAGCTTTTGATGTCTCCTCGCTTGGGAGGTGGAGGTAGCGGAACAAACTCATTCCTCCTGACACTTTCTTCAAAACGCTGCTGGTTCTGCTGCATTGCTGCCAAGGCATTGGCGATGTTTGACAATGCGGCCCCCAGTTCAGGTTGTATGTCCTCCTCAGAACGGCGTGGTGGTGCCATCCTGTGATTTATATAAAACACAAGTCAGTACTATAATGGAGAATAATAATAATACAAAATATTACCAAGATGGAATTCATCAAGATTAAAGGATACAATTTACTAAGATGATATTAAAATATCAACAAAGTTCAAAGCACCTAGAAGATATTTCGCATATCGCACACGACTGAAAAGGAGTGTGGTACACAACTATCAAAGAAAAATTTTCCGCAAATTTCGGCATTAAAATACCAATAGATGCGCAAAATCACTTAACGAATCAAGATTAGTGACTCTACCAATTCATTATACAAGAGCGAATGATAAAAGTAGTGGTATGGTCGCGACTCCATCCCGCACTCAAATCATTACTCCGCACATGAATAAGTAAAACACATATCCCAACACCTTCTTCTCACGATGAACCTAAATATTAGTAACTACGGAAACGAACACCCCAAACAAGATAACGTCGGATAACAAAGAGTAAGACAGATCGCGGCGGTATACAACGAATCAGATAGATCGCGTCGGTTTGCAAAAGCCTGTCGGTATGGAATGTACCAACAGTTGATAACCAAAGGCAGATTGTGATAACATGTTGGATGCAATAGATAGACAAGGAATTCACACACACGCACACACACACACAACCTACGGTACTACGGAAACCCAGAACACGTGAATCCTAGTTTGAATTTTAAGAAGAGGATTGAAAACGTTACACTTCCTTACCAGAAAAAGGGTGGGTGGGTGGGTAAGAAGAAAAGTGGAAGCAGTCCTACTCTTGCCTTTTGTTTTTCCCTAGTATACATAGCTACCAAAAATATTTGCTAGACTAACAACGACCATTTGGCTGAGACCCTGAAGGGCGGGATGGCTCTGATACCATTTGTAACTACCTCGGTGAATTACGCTCTTAGTTACAAGCCTGGATGAGGGGAAATGGTTAAAATAGTACGGTGGGGCCAAATGCCACTCACAGGTACACCTTTCGGCCGTCCTAACCATTTCCAAACATCAGGACAAGAACGAGCGGCGTAATCGGCAGGCGAAGGGATCAACTACATACATAAATGAGTATGTATGCAAGCCACCATACAACAGTCCTCAGAGCCATTCCATCTAAAAGAAATAGAAATATTGCAACGCCATACGGCAAGATCCAAATATCCTAGATAGATATAATAGTTTAGGATATCTCCTCATACATCAAACATCAGAGTATCAGGCGGAAGCGGAAAACAAGATCCGAGTACGGATAAGAAGCAAATCGGCATAAGATGCCCCATAAATAAACACATCCCGCCCACAGATCTCACGGATCCCCGTTCCCGGAATCTCTACACCGAGTGATCGTTGCCAACATCGTCCGTCTCCTCCACCCAAAGATCCATCTTGCAGTTCACCTGTTCATCTGAATCAAACAATTTATCGTGTGAGACCCTAGGGTACTCAGCAAGTCTTTATGCCTCAAGGGACACAACCTGGGGTGACGCAATTGCAGCAAAAGATAATACCTAACAATTCTATAGATACTCGCTAACCATCCGCCTAACCAAAGATAGACGGATGTCCGTGAAATAATAACAGCAGTTATAACGGTAATGTTAACAGATCCATCCTCCTCCTCGCTTACCAACGAGAAAGCGGACGAACAACCCCCCATCCGTTGGCAGTCTTATTATCCATTCCATGAGTGTTGCACTATTTACTAGTCAGGTACTTAGTCAAATTATGAGCGGTACTTTAGTTATACTTGTCTATGATCGAGAAACTGTGCTCCAAGTCGTCCATAACCGGGGACATGGCTTTCAGAGAGTTTTACCCTGCAGGGGTGCACAAATAGCAACACACACTCGATCAACCTCGGAAAAACCAAATCAAATCCCAACGAGGCATTCACGACAAAGCGATCACAGGGTTCAGGAATATTTCAGGGGGCCACCCTATTAAGCTACCCGTAACGAAGTTAGCCGACTCCGAGACGGACTCAAGGTTTGCATCAGTGGCTGTAAACGACTGGGAACCCGAAAGTGTGACTGGGCTTATCGATACCGCGAAAACACTACACTTACCTAAACAGTACAGGTGCTCCTCGCACAATCTTAAATAAAGCAGTAAAGCATGGCATAAGTATAGGATAGTAAATAAAGCCCCAAACTACTTTGTGGCCCCAAGAAATAAGAATGAATCAAGCTCTGGCTAAGGGGGGTTCATAAGCCTCCCGGATGTGGATAGCACGAATATTCAAGGAACAGGAATCAAGTACTCGGGGTCCTACGGGACACAAGTGAGCACGAAAAACCAAATAACAAATATTGCTCACCGGTGCCACTTTCATTAGTTATCCCATTACTACTCAGGTTAAGTTGTTTAGGTACCTCGTTATCCATCAGACACTCACATACCCTACACGTGCTGTTCTACGACTCGCATGGCTCAAACAACTCCTGTAGTAATGGCTCATGGGATGGAGGAACAAGCTTCGGTGGCGTTTAAAAGTAAAGGCTATGCAGTACTTGGGATTCAGTTTAATGCAATCGCGACTCAATGATGCAAGAATAAGATAGTGGCAATAGGTACTATATGTATGCAAGCATGTGGTAGTGCTTGCCTGGCAGCTCAGTTGAAGCGAGAGAAGGATCTGGGTAATGCTCCTGGGTCTCTTGATATATCCCCTGCTCAGCGTCTATTCGAAGAAGAACCAAACAAACAAGGGCCAACATAAATAAAGTGCACAAGCATATGAATAAAAATGCGACAAGCAAACAATCATGCCATGATGAACGATGCACAATTTGCATGGCAATAATGTAGCATGGCATGGGTGAGGTGTGGAATACAAGAATAAATCATTTCATGGTGTTTTAATCACCTTTTATCTTCAAATAAGTTGCTGTATAATTTATATTTATATGATGCATGCTGCAATACAGAACATGGAATGCATAAACATAAAGGTCTCGTCGAGCTGATCATTTTAGACATATTATTTGTTAAATTTGGAGTTATAAAACAAAAGTTATTAATTAATTAAGGCAAAAGGGCATTTTATTGTAATTTTGATCAACTCGAAAAATAAAGTGTTCAATATATATTTTGAAGGGCATATTTGAATTCCTCACATTTTTCTGATTCAAAAACATATATTATTTGTATTATTTGAAATTATAATTTATAAGATATTTAAAAACAGATTTAAATTTGAATTTAAAACAAATTTTGAAAAGTTTGATTTAAAACAGAAAATAGAAATCCTTTTCTCACTCGCGCAGATCTAGCCACCGACAATGACAAGTGGGCCACATGCTGACTGGGTGACACAGTGGCAGAACAGGTTTTTCTCACCACGTCGCTTCCTAGTCGCTGCGACTGACGGGTGGGGCCACGGCAACCTCAGGGCCACACGCGGGCGCGCCAGCGGGGACGTGCCACGTGGGGAAGCCCGGGAGCGCGGGTTAAGGCTAAGGTTCTACGGGGGGCTCTTTGTAAAAGGGCCAGGGAGGCTGACTGGTGGGCTCTGCGTACCGCGGGTTGAGACGGAAACAAAAGGAGGGGCTAACTGCAACAAGGGCACCCGTACTGTGGATCCTCTCCACCGATCGAACGACGGGTCGCAGCGACGCGCGGGGGGCAATCGAACCCAGGACCTGGCTTGCGCGCGCGGAAGCGGCAGCCACTGCGGTGGGGAGGGGTAGTTGACAGGAGAGGTTAACGCGGCTAGGTGAGGTGCTACGCGAGAGCGTGCAGACGCCAGCGCACTCCGGCGCGCAGAGACCGTTCGACGAAAAGACCGGCGAGGCTAGGGCGGTACGGCGAGGCGGGACATGTCAGGGAGAGAGGGAGGCTCACCGGTGGGCTGTTGACGGTGGTGGTTCGGGCAGAGGAGCTGGCGATCGGCGACGATGCAGACGGCCGGAGTTCTAGGGTTTGGCCGCGGACGCGTCGGTGTGCGGCGGGTACAGACCTCCTCCTCCTCGACGTCGTGCACCGAGCTGCTGCAGAGGACCTCCCCGTCCTGGCCGACAATCTCCTGCTCGCCTACGCCTCCTGGTTCGACGGGATGTGGTGGAGGCCGACGGTGACCGGCGATGGGTTGGTGGTGGTAGGGGTAGACGGAGAGGAAGGGGTGGCTTGGGGAGATCTGGGAGAGGTCGAAGAGACGGGAGGTGGTGGTAGATAGCAGAGGGAGAGGGGAGGATGCCGTGGGGGAGTGGGGTAGAGAAAAGGTGGCTTCGGCCACTTTTCTCTTCCTCTCCTTCACGTGCTCTGCCCGGGCAGGAGCAGTAGGTGCCGGAGGCTGCTGTGTGGGACGGCAGGGTCGGTGGGGAGGCTCGGGCTGGGGGGCCCTCATGGCAGGGAGAGAAAGAGAGGGAGAGAGAGAGCTAGGGTGGGAGGAAGGCTCGGGCTAGGGTGTGGTTTAGGGTTGGGGTTGGGTAGCTCGGGTTGGTGAGAGGAGAGGTGAGGTGAGAGGGGGAGATGGTGTAACTAGGGTTAGATTAGAGGGAGACTAGGTGTAGGGTTAGCTAGGTTAGAGAGAGGAGAGATGAGGTCTTAGGGTTAAGAGATAGAAAAAGAGAGAGGGGTAAGAGAGATTAGGGTTTAGAAGAACTAGGCTAGGAGAGTAAAAGAGAAAGAAAAGAATAAGCCTCATATGATCAAGCATAAGAGTTTTATTTAAAAGAAAAGATATGGGTGAGATAATGGGGTGATGGAATGGATGGAGATGGGTGTAGGGTGTTAGATGCTTGCATGCATCAAGCAAGATCAAGCATGAAGAGGGGTAGAGAGAGATATGGGGGATGATCCACTCAAAGATTCAAATAAAAACCCAAAAGACTAGAATGTGGTGGTACTTGCATGGCCCATGCAAAATATTTAATGCCATGTTTATTCTTGTGAAAACAATAATATTAACATGGCATTATTCCTATGCATTCCCAAAAGTGGAATCAAGCCAAGCAAAAGGATTTAAAGGAAAGTTCCAGATGGAGTAGATGGAGATGATCACATTTGATTATAATTGGGACTTGCTAGTGTGTATATTCCACTAGATGTTTAATAGTCCCAAAAATACCCCAACATGAGCATAAATCCATAATAATCCATATGAAAGCTAGGAAAAAGGGGCACTACTCATAATACATGCAAAGGTGGCTCCACATATCAATATTGTGAAAACAACATGATGCTAAGATGAGAGCCTGTGGGAAAAAGAATTGGATCCATCCCAACCCACATGAGCTAGAGGTAAAACCCAATAAAGTGCAAAGCTCATATTTAGTTGGATGGTGGAATTATAAGGTGGTGACAGAGAAAGGTGATGGAGTTGAATAAAAGATATGCCCCCAACTCAACTTGGGCATTAAACAATATATCAATAACCAAATACAATATCAAGAGGCAAAATACAATTTACAATGCATATGAGAGAAGAACCAAAACAAAAAGGGTTTTGTATGATGCTCAAATGCAAGGTGGCATGATGACATGAGCATGATATAATTATGATGCAACAATTATATATATGAGGTAGCCATTATATTACTAAACCAAGTAGCATTACAATTGTTAGACAATTGGGATGCTACAACTCTCCCCCACTAAACAGGAATCTCGCCCCGAGATTCTAGGAAGAAGAAGAAGACTCAAAGAGGGTAGGATACTTGGCACGGAGCTCATCTTCACGTTCCCAAGTGGCTTCATCAACAGAATGGTGCGACCACTGCACCTTGCAGAACTTGATGGACTTGTTGCGAGTCTTTCTTTCTCGATTTCAAGGATTTTTGTGGGTGTTCTTGATAAGACAGGTCTTCTTGGAGATTGATAAGCTCATGGTCCACGGTCCTGCCGATCCTTGAAGCACTTCTTGAGTTGAGAGATGTGGAAAACATCATGGACCTTGAGTTTTTCCGGAGCTCAAGAGCATAAGCAACTTCTCCTCTTCTTCCACGAATTTTGAAAGGACCGATGTATCTAGGAGCCAGCTTCCTTTGATACCAAAGCTGCGTGCCTCTCATGGGAGTGACACGAAGGTAAACGAGATCACCAGGACATACTCCATGTCCGTGCTTTCATTCATAATTGCTCTTCCGGCGACTTTGAGCAATCTTCAGATTTTCAAGAATGATGTGAACCTTCTCCTCCGCTTGAGTTACAAATGTCGGGACAAACAATATTCTTTCACCTGCACCCGACCAACCAATCGGAGTTCTGCATTTGCGACCATAGAGTGCCTCAAATGGTGCCATCTTTAGACTTTTCTGGAAGCTATTGTTGTAAGAGAATCCAGCATAAGGAAGACATTCTTCCCACTTCATGCCAAAAGAGATGACGCAAGCACGGAGCATATCCTCCAATCGATTGATCCTTTCAACTTGTCCTCATCGAGGGTGGTAAGCTGTGCTGAAGTTCAATTTTGTCCCCAAAGCATTTTGGAAACTTTCCCAGAACTTGGAAGTGAAGATGCTTCCACGGTCTGAACTGATCTCAAGCGGAACCCCATACAGAGAGACAATTTACATTGATATAGAGCTCAGCCAAACTGAATTGCAGAAATTGTTTCCTTGACGGGAAAGAAGTGAGCCACTTTAGAAAGCCTGTCAATGACAACAAAGATTGCATTGTTGCCCTTCTGCGACCTTGGAAAACCAGTGATGAAGTCCATCTCTACTTTCTCCCATTTCCATTCCGGGGGTTTCAATGGCTGTAGAAGACCGGAAGGTTTCTGATGGACAGCTTTAACTCTACGGCAGACATCACACTCCGAGACATACTTGGCACAATATCGTTTCAATCCCGGCCACCAATATTGTGGTTTCAAGTCCATGTACATATTTGTGCTGCCAGGGTGGATAGAAAGAACAGAATCATGCGCCTCCTTGAGAACTTGCTCTCTCAAACCCGGGTAGTTCAGAACAAACATCCGGTGTTCAAAGAAAAGCGTGCCTTGGTCATCGACGTGGAAGGACTCATACTTCGGAAGCTAAATGTTGGATATGATCTTTTTGGTGTACGGATCACCAAGTTGAATGGATCGAACCTTTTCTTCCAAGAGAGGGGTTACCAGAAGGTTCAGAAGATACCCTTGATCCACAATTTCAAGGTTGAGCTGATGGAATTCCTCACACAAGAGAGGGTGTTGTTCTTCCAGCATGAGGTTGCTGACATAAGCTTTACGGCTGAGAGCATCGGCCATGACATTAGCTTTGCCCGGAGTGTAGTTGATGGTCAGATCGAAATCATTGATTGCTTCAATCCACCTCCTCTGCCGAAGGTTGAGATCAGGCTGAGTGAAGATATACTTCAGACTCTTGTGATCAGAAAAGATTTCACAACGGTTGCCGAGCAAGTAATGCCTCCATACTTTCAAAGCAAAGACAACTGCTGCGAATTCGAGGTCATGTGTAGGATAGTTGATCTCATGCGTCTTCAACTGTCGAGAGGCATAAGCAACAACTTGTTTTTCTTGCATAAGGACCGCACCCAATCCTTGCAAAGATGCGTCGCAAAATATCTGGAAAGGCTTGGATGTATCTGGGGGAACCAAGACTGGTGTGGAAGTGAGCTTCTCTTTGAGTGTTTCAAAGCTTGCTTGACATGCAGGAGTCCAAAGGTATTTCTTGCCTTTCTTAAGGAGATCGGTAAGAGGCTTCGCTATCTTCGAAAAGTTCTGAACGGTTTACGGCAATAACTAGCCAAACCAAGGAAGCTCCGCACTTCTTTGACATTAACAGGAGGAAGCCAGTCAATAATTGTCTTTATAGTTTCCGGGTTGACGGCAATGCCCTTGGCAGAGATGACGTGACCAAGATAGGTTACTTGAGGCAGCCAAAACTCACATTTGGAGAACTTTGCATACCGGCGGTTCTCACGAAGGTTGTTTAGGACACACCAAAGGTGTTCTTCATGTTCTTCCTTTGACTTAGAATAGACTAGGATGTCATCCAGGTAGACCACAACGAACTTATCAAGATACTCCATGAAAACCGAGTTCATAAGCCTCGAGAAGGTGGCAGGTGCGTTGGTGAGACCGAAAGACATGACCGTGTACTCATACAGGCCATAGCGGGTGGTGAAAGCTGTTTTAGGAACATCTTCCTTGCAAATCTTGATTTGATGATAACGACTTCTCAAGTCAAGCTTAGAGAATACCACAGCTCACTAGCTGATCAAGAGATCATTAATCCATGGAAGGGATATTTATTCTTGATGGTTTTAGCATTGAGAGCCCGATAGTCAACACAAAGTCTATCAGTCTTGTCTCGCTTCTTCACAAAGATTGTTGGGCTACCCCAAGAAGAGGTACTGTGCTGAATGAAACCCAACTTCTCTTGTTCATCAAGTTGGCGTTTTAGTTCAGCCAACTCAGCAGGACCCATTTTATAAGGTCGCTTGGAGATAGGAGCTGTTCCAGGTTCAATCTCAATTACAAACTCAACCTCACGATCCGGAGGCATACCTGGCAACTCTTCAGGAAAGACATCTGGGAACTCACAGACCACCGGAACACTCTGAATAGCTTCCATAGCATCATCATTCAGAGCCGCCAAAGAGAAAAGCTGAACAGCAGGAGTCAGAGAAACCGAGCGTTCAGCACAATCAATCACAGCTGCATTTGCTGTCAAACAATCCATGCCCAAGATGACATCAATGTCTGAATTGCCCAAAATAATTAAGGATGCCGAGAACGAAGAACCACCAATCTCAATTTGATTGCCATGGCTGATTTTAGAAGCTGCCATCTTTTCTCCAGGAGAAAGGACCATTAACCGCTTAAGGAGAGGATCCAACGCTAACTCATTCTCATGTGCAAATTTGTGAGAAACAAAAGAATGCGATGCACCGGAATCAAACAAAACTCGTGCAGGGACTGAGTTAACGGGAAGCATACCCATCACAACTCCAGGTGCATGCTCAGCTTGAGCGGGCGTTAACGGTTAGCACGAGCAACAGAGACCCGGGCTTGGTGTTGATGTTGAGAGCCCGAGGTGGTGGTGCACGAACCATAGGAGAGCTGGCAGATCTTGGAGGTGGTGGAGGAAGAGCTTTGTTTTTCATCGGACAGTTCCAGTTTTGATGCCCAGTGTCTCCACAAGTGTAACAAGCACCAGGTGGACGTGGAGCAACGTAGCTGTGGACTCCGCCAGCGCCCAGGGTAGTGGTGGTTGTAGCCCCTGGGAGCAGCAGTGAGGAAGTTTGGTGGCCTTGCTGCGTAGCTTGAAGGTCTTGGTGGAGCCGGGAGCGACGGTGGGGTGTTAGGAACCCAGACACGACGCTTAGAAGGAGTTGTCATAGCTGAAGAGCTTGCTGCATCACGGTTGTGTTTCTTTGACTCCTCAAACACTTGCCTACTTGCTTCTTCCTGCAGAGCTGTATGCTGAAGTTCCGAAAAAGACGCCGCCTTGCATGTGTGATTGCATATTTAATCGATGCATTGAGCCCTTGCCGAACCTCTTTGTTCTTCTTGTCATCGAGATCTCATCGCCACCATAACGAGAAAGGTTCATGAAGTTTCGATGTAGGTATTGACATTGTCATTGCCCGCTTGAGGTTCGAAACACTTCCTTCATCCTCCATGACAATTTCTCGACAGTCTTGCTCTTTGAAAGCTCCTGAACTGTCCCCAAGTAGGCTGAAAACCAGTGCGATTTGCCTTCGTGTAATTCTCCCACCACAGGCTGCATCTCCTTCGAAGGTGAGTAGCATTTTACCCATTCTTGCTCAGAACATCAGCGGTCAAGAACCTTGATATCTCACGCAACTAATCATCAGCATCAAGCGGTTGATCAGACACATCAAATTGGCGTGGGTTGAACTTCAGGAAGCTTTTGATGTCTCCTCGCTTGGGAGGTGGAGGTAGCGGAACAAACTCATTCCTCCTGACACTTTCTTCAAAACGCAGCTGGTTCTACTGCATTGCTGCCAAGGCATTGGCTATGTTTGACAATGCGGCCCCCAGTTCAGGTTGTATGTCCTCCTCAGAACGGCGTGGTGGTGCCATCCTGTGATTTATATAAAACACAAGTCAGTACTATAATGGAGAATAATAATAATACAAAATATTACCAAGATGGAATTCATCAAGATTAAAGGATACAATTTACTAAGATGATATTAAAATATCAACAAAGTTCAAAGCACCTAGAAGATATTTCGCATATCGCACACGACTGAAAAGGAGTGTGGTACACAACTATCAAAGAAAAATTTTCCGCAAATTTCGGCATTAAAATACCAATAGATGCGCAAAATCACTTAACGAATCAAGATTAGTGACTCTACCAATTCATTATACAAGAGCGAATGATAAAAGTAGTGGTATGGTCGCGACTCCATCCCGCACTCAAATCATTACTCCGCACATGAATAAGTAAAACACATATCCCAACACCTTCTTCTCACGATGAACCTAAATATTAGTAACTACGGAAACGAACATCCCAAACAAGATAACGTCGGATAACAAAGAGTAAGACAGATCGCGGCGGTATACAACGAATCAGATAGATCGCGTCGGTTTGCAAAAGCCTGTCGGTATGGAATGTACCAACAGTTGATAACCAAAGGCAGATTGTGATAACATGTTGGATGCAACAGATAGACAAGGAATTCACACACACGCACACACACGCACAACCTACGGTACTACGGAAACCCAGAACACGTGAATCCTAGTTTGAATTTTAAGAAGAGGATTGAAAACGTTACACTTCCTTACCAGAAAAAGGGTGGGTGGGTGGGTAAGAAGAAAAGTGGAAGCAGTCCTACTCTTGCCTTTTGTTTTTCCCTAGTATACATAGCTACCAAAAATATTTGCTAGACTGACAACGACCATTTGGCTGAGACCCTGAAGGGCGGGATGGCTCTGATACCAATTGTAACTACCTCGGTGAATTACGCTCTTAGTTACAAGCCTGGATGAGAGGAAATGGTTAAAATAGTATGGTAGGGCCAAATGCCACTCACAGGTACACCTTTCGGCCGTCCTAACCATTTCCAAACATCGGGACAAGAACGAGCGGCGTAATCGGCAGGCGAAGGGATCAACTACATACATAAATGAGTATGTATGCAAGCCACCATACAACAGTCCTCAGAGCCATTCCATCTAAAAGAAATAGAAATATTGCAACGCCATATGGCAAGATCCAAATATCCTAGATAGATATAATAGTTTAGGATATCTCCTCATACATCAAACATCAGAGTATCAGGCGGAAGCGGAAAACAAGATCCGAGTACGGATAAGAAGCAAATCGGCATAAGATGCCCCATAAATAAACACATCCCGCCCACAGATCTCACGGATCCCCGTTCCCGGAATCTCTACACCGAGTGATCGTTGCCAACATCGTCCGTCTCCTCCACCCAGTATCCATCTTGCGAGTTCACCTGTTCATCTGAATTAAACAATTTATCGTGTGAGACCCTAGGGGTACTCAGCAAGTCTTTATGCCTCTGAAGGGGACACAACCTGGGGTGACGCAATTGCAGCAAAAGATAATACCTAACAATTCTATAGATACTCGTTAACCATCCGCCTAACCAAAGATAGACGGATGTCCGTGAAATAATAACAGCAGTTATAACGGTAATGTTAACAGATCCATCCTCCTCCTCGCTTACCAACGAGGAAGCGGACGAACAACCCCCCATCTGTTGGCAGTCTTATTATCCATTCCATGAGTGTTGCACTATTTACTAGTCAGGTACTTAGTCAAATTATGAGCGGTACTTTAGTTATACTTGTCTATGATCGAGAAACTGTGCTCCAAGTCGTCCATAACTGCGGACATGGCTTTCAGAGAGTTTTACCCTGCAGGGGTGCACAAATAGCAACACACACTCGATCAACCTCGGAAAAACCAAATCAAATCCCAACGAGGCATTCACGACAAAGCGATCACAGGGTTCAGGAATATTTCAGGGGGCCACCCCATTAAGCTACCCGCAACGAAGTTAGCCGACTCCGAGACGGACTCAAGGTTTGCGTCAGTGGCTATAAACGACTGGGAACCCGAAAGTGTGACTGGGCTTATCGATACCGCGAAAACACTCCGCTTACCTAAACAGTACAGGTGCTCCTCGCACAATCTTAAATAAAGCAGTAAAGCATGGCATAAGTATAGGATAGTAAATAAAACCCCAAACTACTTTGTGGCCCCAAGAAATAAGAATGAATCAAGCTCTGGCTCAGGGGGGTTCATAAGCCTCCCGGATGTGGATAGCGCGAATATTCAAGGAACAGGAATCAAGTACTCGGGGTCCTACGGGACACAAGTGAGCACGAAAAACCAAATAACAAATATTGCTCACCGGTGCCACTTTCATTAGTTATCCCATTACTACTCAGGTTAAGTTGTTTAGGTACCTTGTTATCCATCAGACACTCACATACCCTACACGTGCTGTTCTACGACTCGCATGGCTCAAACAACTCCTGTAGTAATGGCTCATGGGATGGAGGAACAAGCTTCGGTGGGGTTTAAAAGTAAAGGCTATGCAGTACTTGGGATTCAGTTTAATGCAATCGCGACTCAATGATGCAAGAATAAGATAGTGGCAATAGGTACTATATGTATGCTAGCATGTGGTAGTGCTTGCCTGGCAGCTCAGTTGAAACGAGAGAAGGATCTGGGTAATGCTCCTGGGTCTCTTGATATATCCCCTGCTCAGCGTCTATTCGAAGAAGAACCAAACAAACAAGGGCCAACATAAATAAAGTGCACAAGCATATGAATAAAAATGCGACAAGCAAACAATCATGCCATGATGAATGATGCACAATTTGCATGGCAATAATGTAGCATGGCATGGGTGAGGTGTGGAATACAAGAATAAATCATTTCATGGTGTTTTAATCACCTTTTATCTTCTAATAAGTTGCTGTATACTTTATATTTATATGATGCATGCTGCAATTCAGAACATGGAATGCATAAATAGAAAGGTCTCGTCGAGCTGATCATTTTAGACATATTATTTATTAAATTTGGAGTTATAAAACAAAAGTTATTAATTAATTAAGGCAAAAGGGCATTTTATTGTAATTTTGATCAACTCGAAAAATAAAGTGTTCAAAATATATTTTGAAGGGCATATTTGAATTCCTCAAAATTTTCTGATTCAAAAACATATATTATTTGTATTATTTGAAATTATAATTTATAAGATATTTAAAAACAGATTTAAATTTGAATTTAAAACAAATTTTGAAAAGTTTGATTTAAAACAGAAAACAGAAATCCTTTTCTCACTCGCGCAGATCTAGCCACCGACAATGACAAGTGGGCCACATGCTGACTGGGTGACACAGTGGCAGAACAGGTTTTTCTCACCACGTCGCTTCCTAGTCGCTGCGACTGACGGGTGGGGCCACGGCAACCTCAGGGCCACACGCGGGCGCGCCAGCGGGGACGTGCCACGTGGGGAAGCCCGGGAGCGCGGGTTAAGGCTAAGGTTCTACGGGGGGCTCTTTGTAAAAGGGGGCCAGGGAGGCTGACTGGTGGGCTCTGCGTACCGCGGGTTGAGACGGAAACAAAAGGAGGGGCTAACTGCAAAAAGGGCACCCGTACTGTGGATCTTCTCCACCGATCGAACGATCGGCCTGACGCAGAAGCGCGGGGGGGGGGGAATCGAACCCAGGACCTGGCTTGCGCGCGCGGAAGCGGCAGCCACTGCGGTGGGGAGGGGTAGTTGACAGGAGAGGTTAACGCGGCTAGGTGAGGTGCTACGCGGCGCGAGAGCGTGCAGACGCCAGCGCACTCCGGCGCGCAGAGACCGTTCGACGAAAAGACCGGCGAGGCGGGACATGTCAGGGAGAGAGGGAGGCTCACCGGTGGGCTGTTGACGGTGGTGGTTCGGGCAGAGGAGCTGGCGATCGGCGACGATGCAGACGGCCGGAGTTCTAGGGTTTGGTCGCGGACGCGTCGGTGTGCGGCGGGTACAGACCTCCTCCTCCTCGACGTCGTGCACCGAGCTGCTGCAGAGGACCTCCCCGTCCTGGCCGACAATCTCCTGCTCGCCTACGCCTCCTGGTTCGACGGGATGTGGTGGAGGCCGACGGTGACCGGCGATGGGTAGGTGGTGGTAGGGGTAGACGGAGAGGAAGGGGCGGCTTGGGGAGATCTGGGAGAGGTCGAGGAGACGGGAGGTGGTGGTAGATAGCAGAGGGAGAGGGGAGGATGCCGTGGGGGAGTGGGGTAGAGAAAAGGTGGCTTCGGCCACTTTTCTCCTCCTCTCCTTCACGTGCTCGGGTCGGGGCAGGAGCAGGGTAGGTGCTGGAGGCTGCCAGGTGGGGACGGCAGGGTCGGTGGGGAGGCTCGGGCTGGGGGGCCCTCATGGCAGGGAGAGAAAGAGAGGGAGAGAGAGAGCTAGGGTGGGAGGAAGGCTCGGGCTAGGGTTTGGTTTAGGGTTGGGGTTGGGTAGCTCGGGTTGGTGAGAGGAGAGGTGAGGTGAGAGGGGGAGATGGTGTAACTAGGGTTAGATTAGAGGGAGACTAGGTGTAGGGTTAGCTAGGTTAGAGAGAGGAGAGATGAGGTCTTAGGGTTAAGAGATAGAAAAAGAGAGAGGGGTAAGAGAGATTAGGGTTTAGAAGAACTAGGCTAGGAGAGTAAAAGAGAAAGAAAAGAATAAGCCTCATATGATCAAGCATAAGAGTTTTATTTAAAAGAAAAGATATGGGTGAGATAATGGGGTGATGGAATGGATGGAGATGGGTGTAGGGTGTTAGATGCTTGCATGCATCAAGCAAGATCAAGCATGAAGAGGGGTAGAGAGAGATATGGGGGATGATCCACTCAAAGATTCAAATAAAAACCCAAAAGACTAGAATGTGGTGGTACTTGCATGGCCCATGCAAAATATTTAATGCCATGTTTATTCTTGTGAAAACAATAATATTAACATGGCATTATTCCTATGCATTCCCAAAAGTGGAATCAAGCCAAGCAAAAGGATTTAAAGGAAAGTTCCAGATGGAGTAGATGGAGATGATCACATTTGATTATAATTGGGACTTGCTAGTGTGTATATTCCACTAGATGTTTAATAGTCCCAAAAATACCCCAACATGAGCATAAATCCATAATAATCCATATGAAAGCTAGGAAAAAGGGGCACTACTCATAATGCATGCAAAGGTGGCTCCACTTATCAATAATGTGAAAACAACATGATGCTAAGATGAGAGCCTGTGGGAAAAAGAATTGGATCCATCCCAACCCACATGAGCTAGAGGTAAAACCCAATAAAGTGCAAAGCTCATATTTAGTTGGATGGTGGAATTATAAGGTGGTGACAGAGAAAGGTGATGGAGTTGAATAAAAGATATGCCCCCAACTCAACTTGGGCATTAAACAATATGTCAATAACCAAATACAATATCAAGAGGCAAAATACAATTTACAATGCATATGAGAGAAGAACCAAAACAAAAAGGGTTTATATGATGCTCAAATGCAAGGTGGCATGATGGCATGAGCATGATATAATTATGATGCAACAATTATATATATGAGGTAGCCATTATATTACTAAACCAAGTAGCATTACAATTGTTAGACAATTGGGATGCTACAGGTGGGGAGGCGTGCATGTGGCAGGTGGCAGGGAAATTGGAGGTGGCAGGTGGTGTGGATATGGTAGGGGTGGTTAGAGATAGGTTGGGTTAGATAGGATTTGAGTTTTGGATGTTTTTGGGGGTGGCCGGCTGGGTTGGTTCGGCCCGGTTCAGCTGCCCCCTAAAATAATATAAATATTTTATCTGTTTAAAACGGGGCTTTTGAAATTCTCTTGTAGACGAAACAAAATATTTCGGCCAAGCCCAGGTTTTGATTTGAAATAAAGACAACGCGTTTAAAAAACAAAAACAGGTTTTTTGAAAATAGTTTTAGACAAAACCATGCATGATGATGACGATGCTCAAATGCAATGTGTCATGATGACATGAGCATGCAGTCATGATGATGCAATGCACAAAAACACTGCGATTTTCTAGTAGTGGTTTTAGCGGGATGCCACAATTCGACACCACTAACAAGGGATCTCGCCCTCGAGATCCGCCTCGTGGTACCGGGAAGAAGGTCGGCGATCTGAATCTTCTAAACGTGTAGATGCTCGCAACACCACTAACAAGAGGTCGTTGTCCGTGATCGTCGAGAGAACACTCCGGGAAACAAAGGACAAAGGTAAAGGTATCCACAAATAAAGCCACCTCTAACTTCGGTAGAAAGAGATAACCGATGTATTCTCATCCACTTCAATGTACACGAGCAAATAGAGTGAGTAGTCGGCATGGGGGCCAATCCATCGCGCACCCAAACTATTACTCCGCACAATCAGTAGAAAAGCGTGCAACCATTCTCGGAATCAGACTGAAGATCTCGACAATCGAGGTTCGGAACAAAGGAGTGATGCAGGCTCTGCATCGGATCTGGCGTAGATGATGTCGTTGCGTCGGAAAACACCGGAAGGCACAAACAAGGAACAAATAATGGTACCACAGATAAAGGATCACTCAGATAGCATGAAGTTCGGAGGTAGAAACACTGTTGCCAAAGGAGGAAGCAAATCCCTGAAGGTACGACGGAACCCAACCATGAGAAATCCTGGACTTGAAGAAAGGTAAGAGAGCAGATTTAAAACACGCAGAGGTAAGAGGAGAATAGCAGAGGGGTAAGGAGTAAAAGCAGACTTCATCAGATCTATCCAACCGATTTTTGCAAAAATAGTTTTGACACTCTACATCGGCCGTTAGCTAGGTTATCCTACAGGCTGGACCAGTGGGGTATCGCAACTGACCACTCTGTAACACCCTCGAATCGGCCCTATGCAAGTTTTAGCGCTTCCTGCCAAACCCGCATAGAAACGATTCAAGGACGCCCACCAGGCACTTTTGTGTGGGTGGAAAATGATGTAATACCATTACACATCAGTCCACGATGGAACCCACAGAACATATATATACAACAACGACTCCATGAGCCAAGAATATAGATATACAATACAAAGATCCAAATCACCTTGAAAACGATACAACGTGCGAGTATGGACAAGATGCAAATGGGGCTAAGAGCCCTGAAGAATAACCAATGGCGTCCATAACCCTGCCCAGGCCAAGCCGGAACGGTAACCCTGCTAATGACATCGATCTCAAACCTGCTAAAACAAAAGGGGTGCCGACAAAGGGCAAAGGGAAAAGAGGAGCGTCAGTACTGAGGCCAGTACAAGGCGAGGCTAGAATTCGGCGGCTCTCGCCTACATAGGAATGGTGGACTGAAGCGGCAGCGCAGCATGCACTAAACAACCTATAGAGACTCGATGCAACTGTCGGCTATTAGAGAGGGATAAGAGAGACCTATTCGGGACCCACCTGATTCTAACACCAATAATACCCATCCTGGTATTTCCCCCTCGAGACCAAACGAGGAAGTCAAACGGAGGAACTCACACAGTTGGCAGTTTTATTCATTCCATTATAGTTGAAGCACTTACGAGTCAGATATAGATAGTTTGAGTCATCCTGATAGCATAAGTAGTGGGCAGTTTTAGTTAACCATTCAGTTGTAGTTGCAGTACTTACTAGTTAGATACAATTAGCATGGGACATCCCAAACCCCAGCAGTTGTTGGCACTTTTATTTCATTCCATTGGAGTTGTGATACTTACTAGGCAGGTATAACATGACACGATACACCCCAGTTCCACCAGTTGTTGGCACTTTTATTATACATCCCATTATAGTCAAGCTGATTACTAGTCACAAATTAAGTCAAATTTATAGCACTACTTTAGTTATGCTTGTCTATGATCGAGATAATGTGCTCCAAATCGTCCATAACCGCGGACATGGCTTTCAGAAAGATTTACCCTGCAGGGGTGCACAAATAACAACACACACACGATCAACCTCGGAAAAACCAACTGAAAACCCAACGAGGCTTTCACGACAAAGCAATCACAAGATTCATAAAGGATTTCAGGGGGCCACCCCACTAAGCTACCCGCGACGAAGTTGGCCGGCTCCGAGACGGACCCAGGGTTTGTGTAGACGGTGGTAAACGACTGGGAACCCGAAAGTGTGACTGGGCTTGTCGATACAGCGAAAACGTGTCACAATCCAAAATAGTACAGGTGCTACATGCACAATCGTAAATAAAGCAGTAAAGCATGGCATACGTATAGGATAGTAATAAAGCCCCAAACTAGTTTGTGGCCCCAAGAAATAAGAAATGAATCAAGCTCTGGCTAATGGGGATCCATAGGGTCTCCCGAATGTGGATAGTGCGAATAGTCAAGGAACAGGTATAAAGTACTCAGGGCCTACGGGACACAAGTGGACATGAAAAACCAAATAGCATATATTGCCCGCTGGTGCCTCTTCCATTAGTTATCCCAGCAATTTAATAGTTGTATTTAAAGTCATGATCATCTCCACCATTAGGCATTTGAACCATTAAGCATGTGCCAACCTTCCAATAACGGTGGAACAACAACGACGCGAAGCAGCAACTATGACTCGCAAGGCCGAGTATCTATCAAGCAATAGGCAATAGGATGTGTCCAAGCCACTATAAAGGCTGCACGGAATATATCTGGTAAGGAACACTAAAGCATCGCGACACGGATAGCAATAGATCAACAGGAGAAAATAAAGACTATAAATGCAAAATAGGTAGAAAGGGGAAGATTGCTCGCCTAGGAAACACTGTCGGAGATACATTAGCCGAAGAACTTGTCGATACTGGCATCAACTCATCGGCCTAATCCACGAAGAAGCAAACACTATAAGAAACACCGGATACAATATTTAATACTACGGCAGAAAACCGGGCATGATGCATGTATGTCATGGCAAAGGTGCGATGCAACTAGGCAATAAGCGAAACCGGGGTCCCGACAATTAATTAAGTGGTTCATGTTGTTTAGATACCCCACAATTTAAATGTTGTCTTAACACGGTAAAACATGACATAGATTTGCTACACAAATTTAAATGGGGGCCAATATAAGACTAGAAAAGCCCGCATATGGCCTCCATATTTAATTATGGTTGAATCGACAAAATACCCCCAAACAAATAAACATGAATGCAAGCATGAAAATTTATATGCACAAGATAGATGTCATATTGTATTACAAAATACGGACTCGGATAGAGATCACACATTAGGGACTCGGCGATCTTGGGTTCCGAGGGTGTTCGGGGATCGGTCTTCAGGTCATTGAACTCGGGCCTCGGATCCGGGAAGGAGAACTTGGCGCGGCGCCGGGGTTCGGTCTACGGATCCGGGAAAGTCTTGTCAGCTTACTTGGGGCATCGTTGAGCAAAATCTCGGTAACATGTCAGATCTTGTCGATGGCAAAAAGATGAACACGGTCATCAGTGGTTATCGGGGCAGAACACATCAACAACACATGGGAGGATGGGGATAGTCTAGTCGTTCCGTACCCCCAGAAAAACATCATGTGCCCTTCATTGTCTGCCGACATCAACAGGGGACGGACATGGCGGTGTCGGAACGAAGCAGACGACCTTGGCTGGCTAGAGAGAGGCATGAAGGCGAGCGCATCCAGGCGGAAGGAAAGCCGAGGTGGCGCGAGGAGGCGAGGAGAGGCAGGACCACAGAAGGATGTGGCGTTGTAGGGACCCGGGCGTGCTGGCCGGCGGCGGGGTCAATGGAGGAGCTTGGCGAGCTCGAGGCTGTGGGGTCTCGACGCGTCTCTCTGCAGCAGACGGAGGAGAACCAGGCGGCGGCTCCAGGTTGGAGACGCGCAGAGGAGAGGAGGGGCAGCTTCATGGATCTGGCGCTCGAAGCTTCCGGAGATGCGGCCGGGGCGATGGATGCGGCACTCCCTGGCGGTGGATGCCGTGGCGGCAGGGACAGAGGATGGCCGGGGCGGGGCCATGTGGGCAGCGGTGCCACCGAGCTTTGGAAGGGCGGCCGGAGGCGGCCTGGAAGCAGGGACGGCGGTAGCGTCCTTCTCGGCCGGGCCCTGGACGAGGAAGGAAGAAGGGGCGAGGCGCAGAGCGAGCAGGTTAGGGGTGCGACGGGGAGCTCGAGCAGGGATCGCAGCGGTGGGTCTGCTACTGGGGATCGAGGTGGGTGTCATGTTCAGGAGAGGCGCGGCTCGTGCGGGGTAGGTAGGGAGGCCGATGCAGGGAGGGGAGAGGCGAGTGGGGGTGGTCGGTAGGTGGGGCCAGGGCAGGCACGCCTGGGGAGGCTGCATGCGGGAGGGCGGCGTGTGAGCGGGAGAGGAGGTGGGGCGCGTTCCCAGGTGGCAGGGTGGTCGGGGTGTGGTGGACGCGGTCTCCCGCGGGGTGGGACCGGTGGGGTGAGGTGGCGAGCCGGGAGTGGACGGGGTGAGGTATGTGGGAGGGAGCAGCAGGCGGGAGCGGGAAACGGAGGTGGGGAGGTGCGCAGGTGGCGGCTGGGAGGGAAATTGGAGGTGGCTGGTGGCGTGGATAGGGTAGGGGTGGTTAGAGATAGGTTGGGTTAGATAGGATTTGAGTTTTGGATGTTTTCGGGGGTGGCCGGCTGGGTCGGTTCGGCCCGGTTCAGCTGCCTCCTAAAATAATATAAATATTTTATCTGTTTAAAACAGGGCTTTTGAAATTCGATTATAGACGAAACAAAATATTCCGGCCAAGCCCGGGTTTTGATTTGAAATAAACACGGGGCGTTTAGAAAACAAAACCAGGTTTTTTGAAAATAGTTTTAGACAAAACCATGCATGATGATGACGATGCTCAAATGCAATGTGGCATGATGACATGAGCATGCGGTCATGATGACGCAATGCACAAAAACACAGCGATTTTCTAGTAGTGGTTTTAGCGGGATGCCACAGTTTGAATGCCTTATTTCTTACCACTTCCTTCATCTTAGGATTTCAACATCGTTGGTGCTCTACTACTGGCTTTGCATCTGGTTCTATATTGATAGAATGATGACATATAGTAGGTGAAATACCTTTTAAATCATCTAGAGTATAGCCCATAGCTCCTCGGTGTTTCTTCAAAACCTCCAATAACCTTTCTTCTTCCTTCCCTGAATGTTTAGAGCTAATAATAACAGGATATATCTTTTTATCATCAATAAAAGCATATTTAAGATAATCAGGGAGAGGTTTTAGATCGAAAACCGGATCCTTTTTAGGTGGCAACGTGGTACCCAAGTCGTCCACATGCAAGTTATGCTTAAGCATCTTGGGTTGACGATGGAGCATCTCGTCAATCTCATTCCTTTCTTCCATGAAGATCTCACTTTCGTGATCTTCCATAAATTGCTGCAAAGCATTGTTAGGAGCAAGAGAAATGGAAGCAAGTTGTTCAACTCTAAAATCCTCATTATGGGTTTCCTCTTCACAAGGTTCTTTAGTAAATTTCGAAAAATTAAACTCATAAGATTCCCCATCAAACTAAGTCAAGATTTTCTCCCTCTTGCAATCTATAATAGCTCCACAAGTACTCAAGAAAGGTCTACCAAAAATGATAGGATAAGTTTTAATAGTAGATGAACCAAGTACTAGAAAATCAGCAGGATACATAATCTTACCACAAAGAACTTCCACATCTCGTACAATACCAATTGGGGAGATGGTCTATCTATTAGCAAGGTGAATAACCACATCAATCTCTTCCAATTCGCAGGGACTGATTTCATGCATAATTTCTCTGTAAAGCTCATAAGGAATAGCACTGGAACTTGCACCAATATCACATAAACCATAATAGCAATGATCACCAATTCTAATGGAAAGCACAGGGACACTAGCCTTTTTAGTTCTATTAGGATGTGAAACAATATTAGAAGCATCCTCACAACAGACTATGTGTCCATCTTCTATGCTTTTAGTGACAGGGTCTTTCACAATTGCTACCACGGGTTCAACGTTTATTTGTTCATCAGGTTTTACAGTTCTCTTTTCACTTTTAGTGATTACACGAGTTATCATAGGATGATCCTTTACCTTATCTGGGAAGGGAATCTTCTCAATATAAGGTTCAGGCAAGATCTGATCAATAGTGCAATACTCAACACTCTCACAGGAAGATGCGCATAGGGGTAAGATTAGGAAGATCAAGGAGATGTGTGATAACTAGTTCTATTTAGCTTAAGCTCCGTGCCTTTTTTAAGTTGTAATAGTTGTACTTGTTGACCTAGCGGTCTGAACTATTGGCCCTGGAGTCCTAGGAGTAAAAAAATTGGTCGCCCGTTAATCTGTCTTAACCCTGCATTACTTCCTTTTGTCTGACCAATGCCCCTTGGATATTCCGCCCTTCGCTTCATCGTCCTCGTGTACAAATAGGAGGCGCCACAGCGCGCCGCTTCGTCGCCCATCCCCTCGCCCTCTCCAATCTCTACTACGCCGTCGCTTCGTTGTCCACCCCCTCGCTCCCTCTCCAATCTCCACCGTGCCACCATGGAGATGCCCTCGCTGAACTTCTACGAGGTGATGATGTTCGCGTACTTCGACATCCTCACGCCGCCGGCCGCGACGGTGCCCCACGGATGGCGCATCGGCTATGCGGGGTTGCCGGTGGATCTGATCCTCGTCCCCGGCAGAGCCGTTATGGAGAGCGAAATCGCGGCACGCCGCCGCCAGATGCCCGCGTGGAAGAGGGCGCTGCCCCGGTACGCGGCGACCAGCCCGTACTGGCCGACGCTGTTCAAGAAGGAACGGAAGGCCAAGATTGGCAACCGCATAGTTTACGGGCACGTGGTGCACCGGGATCTCCGAATCCGAGAAGGGCGGGAGAGGTTCTGGCCTGTCCCTAGATGGACCAAGTTCACCGTCATCGCCGCCGCTCGCCGCGAAGAGGTGCTCCGTCTCGCGTACAATGTGGAAATCATGGAGGTTCCGTCCAACGAAGACGAGGAAGACGGCGGCTCGGAGGATAGCGACAGCGAAAGTGAAATTATTGACTAGTGGTTGAATTAATGTAGGATGTGACATCGCACCTTTGTTTAGAAGAATTTGTGGTTGAATTAATGAAATGAATCGATTTAGATCTCTGTCTCAATTAATTTGTGGAAGAATTTGTGATTTAGATCAATTTCTACCTCGATTTAGATCTCTGTCCTGGATTGGGAACGTGACCGTGGACCAAAGACCCCTTTTCTACTAGTGTATTCTGACATTTGTGGTTTGGTTAAACATAATCTATGTGGATTTGGCCGCATGCAAATGGCACAACCACAATTTATAAAGTGGAAGCACGTACACCTGGTTACTGGAGATCCAGGAGCTTCGCCAGATGCAGGGGATGCAGGAGTAGAGATGCGGTGAGATAGACGGGCTCAAGATTAGGCCAGAAAGTGGTACCCATTTCCTCCTCATATGGAAATTATCGGTGAGAACATTGTTGTTTATGTTGCCACGTCGTTGTGCAGCATCTGAAATAAGTTGCTGCTTCGTGGATTGTGGCAGCTTAAATAATTTATTTCTGTGCCACTTACATTCCGTCATATTTGGAGATCTCCAGCCCCTCAACAATCGTGGAACCGGTGGATCCTTGTTTTCAGATAGCAGTGGCACAATCACAATTTCGGATTCAACTACTGACTCGGGCGTTTTGAAACCCTAAGTCGTGTTTTATTTTACTTAGCGAACGTGGGTAGATTGTTTCGCCCAGCAACATGCCACACACAGAGCTCCAGAATTTAACAGAATTACATATATAGGTTCAAGTTCAACACATTACTATGCATCTTCATTGCCAGCAGCCTTCTTCCGTAGGCTAGGTGCCAAGCCTTCACGTCCACTGACTTCTTCATTTCCTGCCTTCTTGCTCTTCCTTGGTGCCAATTTTCTTACCTTCACGTACTCTGCATCGCCGGGAAAATGGGCACCAGAATCGTGTCTAGCATCATCTTTCCACTCGTTTTTAATTTCCTTCGGGCAGCAAAATGACTGACCCAATAGTCATGTTTCTAACCTTGCGGCGCTTCCTGTCAAAGAAACAAGACTGTTGCATAACTTTCCAATATCTACAGAGTAAATAAAACAAAAATTACAATTCAGCACAAACATGCGAACCCCAAGCGACCTTTGCTTACTAAGAGCTAATTGGGTTCGAGCAACCACCCTGTCCAAGAATAGAAGGGCGACTCTCAGTTGCAGCAGCTTTCACATCCAGTACATGACATTTCAGGTCAAACATGGCAGTCGAAGCATACCTTTTCATCAACCCAATTAGCTGATTGTCACATGTTATAGGAACCATGATGCCACGTTCATCCATGAAGCTGAACTTTGTTGTCTGCTTCGGTCATAATTCAACATGATTACACAAAGCAACAACCATACCAGATATAGTGTAGATCAGCACATGCGCTTCTTCCATCGTGAAACAATGGCTTCCATACCACTTGCCCTTAGAGTCGTACCTGTAGAGGACTACCGTAACCAGGTAAGGGGGGTCCGCACAGATCCCACTTGATAGAAAACTATGGATAAAATATGTTTGTCAGCGTTGGGCTAAAAAACAATTTGAGGTGCAGTAGCCAGCTAGCAGTTGTCATTAGTGCGAATAGCAAAGAGAAGGGTAGCTCACCCGCTTGTAGCCAGAACTTCTTACTCCTTGATAGTAGGATCTGCCATCCTTGAAACTGCTCGGCTCGTCGGTGGTGGAGGCGGGCTAGAGCCTCGCAACGGCGGCTACGGCATGCGCCATTGGAGCTCGGTACCAGCGACTAGGCGCAGCAACTGGGCGCAGCAACTTGGCACCGGAAGTCAAATGTCTGAAGGGATCATCATGCCTGGAGGGTGGATTCCGACGCCGCCGGTGCTAGGGGAAAGCTGGGAATGGATTTGTGAAATTGGTCAACGCGTCCAATCCACTTAGCTGCTCGATTTTCCTAAGAGGTTGCCGCCGTCCGCAGACAGATGACCGACATGTGGGTCCCGACCGTCTATTTCACGGGGCGGTTTAACATAATGTTTGTATTTGGCAGGGTGAGATGAGTTTGCCTCGAAATGGCCCCTCTCAGTAGTTGGCGGCCCAACTTTTCGAAACGCGGTAATTTCAGGGAATTTAGGTACCGACATGCGCGGGCCTGCCAACTTTGGTACCACAGACGAACAAGCCCTCCAACAGGAACACAGTCAACAATATCTTTATAGGGTACATGGTACTTGTTCCATCCCTTTTTTGGAATTTCAATGTAAGAAGAAAAAGCCTTAAAGCAATTTGTAATAACTTGTAAATCAAGACCAAAAGCATTACTAATATTTTGAAAGTCATCAGTTTCCATAAAAGATTCAATGCATTCATAATCATAATTTATACCTGAGTTTCTATATTTGTCATTCTCCCAAGCTTCAACATTGTCTTGAATACGGTCCATAAAATCCCATTTAGCTTCTTCTTCCATATGAGTGAATGATCCAGCACAAGAAGCATCCAATAAATCTTTATCATGAAGAGAAAGCCTTGCATAAAAGTTATTGTTAATAATATTGTTGGGGAGCTAGTGAATGGGATATTTGAGCATTAGTAACTTCAATCTCCCCCAAGCTTGAGCTATACTCTCTCCATCAAGAGGCCAAAAGTTGTATATTTGATTCCGATCTTTATGAATCTCACTAGGAGGATAAAACTTTGAATAAAAGAGAGGTACTATTTCCTCCCATTCCAGAGCTTGACCATTCTTCAGCAGCTTATACCATTCCTCAGCTCTTCCTTTCAGTGATAATGAGAATAACTTCTTAACATGATCTGTAGTAATACCTGCACACTTGAACAACCCACATAATTCGTGTATAAAGAGTAAATGATCACCGGGATGGACAGTTCCATCCCCAACATAGTAGTTATCCATAATACGATCAATAATTCTTGTAGGTATTTTGAAAGCATCATTCTCAGCAGGTGGTGGTTCGTCTACTACCTTAGCAGTGGTAGTAGCTTTACCAAATAATAAACTCAACGAATTATCCATAACAAAAATAAAGTAACTAACAGAAGTAAACAATACTCACAGTAGAAGTTTCCTTTACCAGTTCCACTCTCCAATAGCGCTTCACTCCCCGGCAATGGCGCCAGAAAATAGTCTTGATGACCCACAAGTATAGGGGGTGTATCAAAGTATTCTCGATAAGTAAGAGTGTCGAACCCAACGAGGAGCAGAAGGTGCTGGCTAGTGGTATGGATCAAGAATTCTCTACAAATACTTAGCAAACGGATTTTTAGGGGTTTTTGATAAAGCAAGTAAACAAAGTACGAGTAAATAAAAGACAGTAGGAATAAATGCAGCAAGTGGCCCAATCCTTTATGCAGCAAAGGACAAGCCGGTTGTATTACTTAAGATGACCAAACGTTCTCGAGGATACATGGGAATTCTGTCAAGTGCTTTCGCTTCATATAGTTGATTCATGTTCTTTAGTTTGCTAAGTGTTGTGTGGGTGAACCTGTGCTAATGTACTCATGTTCCTAGGACTAATACATACTTCTGATTATACCCCTTGCAAACATCCGTAAGTACAAGAAAGTAATTAAGGTAGAAACCTAACCACAACTATAAACTCTAAGACCCTTACGTCCCTTGTGCAATGGTTTCCTAACGGGGGTTCAGGTTTCTGTCACTCCGGCAACCCCTACGATTAGTAGCCAAATACACAATGCATTCCAGTAGGCCCATATAGGTGAAGTGTCATGTAGTCGATATTCACATGACACCACTAGAAGAAGTACACCACAACTTAAATATCAAACTATTGAATCTTTCTCAACACAATTCCACTACTAACAACATGACTTCGCCCATGTCCTCAAGAAAAAAACAAACTACTCACAAGACATCATATGGATCATGATCAAAGATGGAATAATGATGTATAACAATCTGAACATAAACAATAATTCAATGGTTCCACTCAATAGCATCAACTACAAAGAGTAATCAACACCGGGAAAGATTCCCCTAAGAACTATGCAAGATTCAACGCAATTGTTACAGCAATATGGAGATGGTGATGAGGGTGCTGATCGTGATGATGGTGGTGACGATGATGATGATGATCCCGATGAAGTCTAGATTGATGGTGGTGTTAACGGCGACGATCTTCCCTCTCCGGGAAGGAATTCCCCTGGCAAAATTCTGTCTGCCAGAGAGATCTTTCTCTCTCAGTGTTTTCCGCCCTGCAGAGGCGGCAGAATCTTTCTGTGATCGCTCCCCGAGTCTTAGGGTTTCGGGAGGAATATATACGCCAGAGGGGAGAGCCAGAGGTGGGCTAGGGCGGCCACACCACCTGGTGGCGCGGCCTAGGGTGGCCCGCGCCAGGGGGTGGTGTGGGCCCCCTGTGGCCCATCTCCACTCCTCCTTCTGGCTTCCTTCGTCTTCTGGAAAAATAGGATTTTCCGTATATTTTCCCGTATTTTCCGATCTTCGCGAATTTTGCCTCCAAACAACACCTTTTCCATCAGAATCCTGACTGCAGCGGTCCATGCTCCAAAAGTCATCAACCATGCAAAAATAGATGAAATAACATAAGTATCATCTCTTAATATGAAATATATCAATGAATAACAGTGAATTATGATATTGAATAGTGATGCAAAATGGACGTATCAGTGTTCATTAAATGAAGTGTTCATTAAATGGAGTACTCATTAAATGAAGTGTTCATTAAATTGAGTGGCATTAAACCAAGTGAATTAAAGTGCTTTAATGGAAAGACCTTTGTTTTTTAGTGGAGAATTAATGAAATTATGGTGACCCTTTGATTTGTGAGTGGAGACTCCACCACGATCAAGAGGGGAGAGGTGGGGGCACCACTAAGGGCTGGTGAATGCCTCTTGGGCGCAACCCCCTCTCTTATAAAAGGAGGAGGTGGAGACCCCTCTCCACACACCAATACACCATTCAACCTTCCCCTCATATGCCCTTTGGTTGGCATCTTCCTCCCATTCTAGCCTTGTCCATTTCCATGAGCGAGGTGCTTAGGTGAAGCCTGCTCAAGATCTTATCCACCATCACCACCATGTCCTAGTGCTGGCAGAGTTCCCAGGGATCAACTACTTCCGCTACCCAACATGGAGCAAGGGATGGGAGTCGTCGGCACACCGAATGTGTGGCCGATTACAGAGGTGATGCCCTCTTGTGGCACTGATCGTCTACATGTCCTTGAGGATGGTCGTGTACACTCTACAACAACCACGTTTGTTTGCGGAAACGTTATCCGCTTTACGATCTTCGAGGGTGAGTCCATCCGAACCCGTTATAAGTATCGCCTAGATTCGATCTTGGTAGTTGCAAAACATAGGAATTTTTTGGTTTTCAATGCAATGGACCCCATCAGCGCCTTCTTGGATGTTTGCTGCGGCTGTGGTGCCGTGGAGCCGGACTTCTGTTTGCTCCACCACCGCCTCCGCCTAGGTTCCCTCCACTACACCACAGCACAAAATCAGCAACAACAAAATTGGTTGGGAAAACTGCTTTCACCAACAAAAAGTTGGTCGGGAAAGGGTTTTGCCGACCAACCATGTCTGTCACCGTAAGTCCGGTCGGCAAAAGCCTTTCCCGACCAACATATCTTTGCCGACTGACTGTCCGACACCAGTTTGGAAACATTCCCGACCAACATATTATTTGCCGACAAACATTTCTTTGCTGACCAACATTTCTTTCCCAACCAATAGTCCGATGGCACTATTTTTGGCGACCAACTTTCTGTTGGCATTGCCATGAACCTTTTCCTTCTAATAGTTGGTCAGTATTTGTTTGCCAACCAACTTCCAGCCACAAATCCTTGCTTCAATGTTCACATTCACATAATTTAGATATTTGACAGCCACAAGTCAGCCAAATTCACATTTCACGCAGGTATACATGCATATCCTCCCAAAAAAAATCAGGGGAAATTAAATCACCACCACCAACAAAAATGACATGCACTAATTCTTACAATATTGAGTATTCTCTTAACTGGTTACCACATAATTAGGTTTACAAAATGATAGCAAAAATCCAATGAGACAGAATGTACTCCATTACACAACCCACCTACTTGGTAGATTGCGACATAAGTTTTTCATGATAATTCATGCTCTCAAGGGGACACCTACAAACACGTACAAACATATGAGATTTTTTTTGCTCAACAATGCTAGTTCATCACAAATAGATCAACTGTTATAATGATGCACAAGGTTGAAAATTAATAAAAATGACAAAGCAACCAACATATGGACAAGGATGCTGACAGTGAACCAAAGGGGAAAAAATAAAAGAACTGCCTTTAGAACTATTATGCATTCAAGTGTACCAAGCTACTTTGTCAAATACCATGATAAGATTGTGAATAAAGAAGATATGAATTCCAGGTCATGTATTCCTAACTAATCCAGACATTTCTATTCAGGTGAATTGCTAGCATTGTCTAACATATAAGTCTGTTTGACAAAAGCCATATGACAGCAGTTTTTTGGGAAAACATCTGGAGTACGCAAGCTACAGATTGCAGGTATTGACATGCATACTTATAACGTATATGACAATAGTTTTCAGTAAACCTACAAACAAATAAGATAAACATCATTAAGTCGGTTTAGGAAAATATCTTTGCACACTAGCTGCTATGTTGATCACTACAAGAAATTACTTGTACATGGAACCAACAAATCTTGTATTGATATATGCTGATCATTATATCTCTAAATACCGCAAAAACGTAACCAGCAATCTTTAGCTTACATGCATGTATTCTGATAAATGGACCCAGAACACCAAAATAAACTTATTGGAAAAAATAATATTGCAAGTGCATCTCTTGCAATTAAGTATTCAGAAACTAATGCAAAAGTTGGCTCACACCTGACATTTTTAATATAGGGGACGAAACTAAAGACACCCGATAGTAGCTGAATACTCACCATTGCAGCACCACGATTGTTTGAAACTTAAGAACATCATGTGACTTCAGAATCTCAACTCTTCTCTGAACATGGATCTCTTCATCATCGTCTTCTTGGCCATCATTATCTTCCCCGAGTTAAACGCTGGAATTCTACCAAACAACAATATGCAAACAGACTTATTGCATGAGGCATAATTATTAATTAATTCTATTTTTACCCATGTACAGAAATACTAACAGTTGAACATCAATGACTACTCAAAAATAATAATGAAAAAACATGATCACGTAGTATGCGTCTATGCGAGACACTCCCATGTTCAAGTTTCACAGAGTCTATGGAGAGAAGCAATCATGCATCACAAGGCACACATGGTTTTTGGTCAATGAGATTATGTTCTTTTTAACTAAGCCAAAGTAAGTCGTGCCAGCTAGGTTAGTCACTCGGTTGGGTAGATATAATATGATTGGTCTCGGAACTGCAGATCATGACTTACGACAAACAACATTTTCTCTCTAGTGTCATTTATAAAAATAATGGAGATAATATTAGACAAAAAGCAACTACCACTACTTTTAGGAGGCATAACCTGGAAGCTGCACATGGAATACAAAAAACCTTCTATAGCTGAGTGACTGAAATACCTTAACAAAGCGATGAATAATAAGCCCCTAGCTTGTGGGGCTTCATCTAGCATAATTATCATGAGTCAACATCACATATTAAACAATACAAACTAAGTGGAGGAAACACATTTAAGATGTGCTTCCAAGTTGCTTGACCACGGCAAACTGCTAACATGTGACACAAGTGAGTGTGGACAAATTTGATGTCCTAGTGTTCTTTACCATCGATATTTCTCCCTTGCTAATTTCATCCCCACCATCACTTCACATGCTTTGTCATGACAATTCAATTAGGTTCAGCTTAGAAGACAAATATAGAAGCCTAAAAAATATACAAAAAACCAAGCACTGCGACAATTTCGTCCATGATTAAATTAAAACGGACACAATTCTTTCCAAAGTCACATTAATCCTAGGAATAGAATATAAATTCTCTTTGTATGCTGAAAGTAGGAAAACAAAGTACATAACTTTCTTTATATTGCAAAGTAAAATCTCAAGGCCTCAACACACTAATAATATGATCATTCAAACCTTGTTGATATTTGACAAGAAAATATTATCAGAGGCACTTTCCTATAAAACCACTGAATAGCAGAGGCAAGAGTAATATTTAATGTCCAAAATAAAGTGCAGAGAGTACTGCATGTAAATTATTCCTAGATAGTATATTAAGCATTCCAAAGGAACATGCAGATATATACGACACACTATACTAAATCAACTAAGCAAGTAACTAGCCATCAGATGAAATCTACAAACAACTCGCTTAATGAAGGTGCGGAACTGAAGCTACATCAAAGAAAATATATTAACCAAGCAAAGCACTTCAGGACCAACAGAGCCTACAAAGTATTATTTGTATAATTAATTAGCTAGTGTAGTATTCAGCCTCTGTGCATCGATATATAAAGAAAAATTGTAATTAAGTAGTAACGTATATTCATGAGAAACTATCAATCTGACTTTCAGAGGAAGTATGAGCATGCAGACTATAACCCTACCGTACACGAGAATGCACCAGATATTTTCGAATATAATGCAGTCACAAAAGAGTACTCTACCAGGTGCAGCAAGTAAATGTGTGTACCATCTAAACCTCTTAGACATGTAGTCATGCTTAAGACCTATTTAGAATGCATGTAATTGCAATTTAAATGTTGATCCAGCTGACCATGCCATTTATTTTAACCAGAACTTACAGCACACTACTGAAGTAAGAGAAGCTACCCTCACCTTACGCTTGAGGAATTGAACTAGCAGCACCTAAGGATAGGAAAATCTTCAAGAAGAAGAAAGGATAGGAGCAACAGAGATGGACGATATAGAAGAGAGTGGTGGTTAGATGCTTGCAAAGAAATCATTCAAAATATGTACCATATGTGAGTACACCAATCATGTATTCTGGGCACACTAACTCAAAGCTGGTTTCTTTTGAACAGAACAAAGACCAGTACATTGATTTTGCGAGACAGGTTTATAAGAGCATATGAACTGATATCGGTACGTAAATAAAAGGCATTATAACACACCAATGTGGGAAAAAATCAATACGGCATAGATGGGAAAACGGCACAGTGATGTGGGGATGGTTGTGGGGAAGAGGAAGGACGAGTGGGGGGCAGCCTCACCGGACCACGCGCCACCGCCGGCGGCCGGATACGGCCTGGACAGAGGAGAAAGATCGAGCGTGAGCATGCAGGTGACATGCGGTGTGGAAACGGCAATGGAGAGGCAGTAGACGAGGGCGGGAGGGCATCGAGCGGGGGCGGTGGTGAAGAGGCAGATCCGGATGAGTGGGATCTGAGGGACGCATCCTCGCTGGACGTCTGCCGGTCGGAGAGAGCACACCGGTTAGATCTAGAGCACATCGAGGTGGAGGAGTTAGATCTAGCTGAGGCGACGGAGTTAGATCTAGGCGAGGCGGCGGAGCGAGATCTAGAGAAGCAGTTCTCTATTTTATTTTTTCCACATTTTTTTAGGAACACGCTGAGAGGATAAAGAGACGCGCCTAGGAGCGAAACGGAGGGGATTCGCGGGCCGCATGAAAATTTTGGCGCCGAAGACTTTCGGGCACGCGCGCAAGGCCAGCCTAGTTGGCCACGCTAAGTCGGTCGGGATTGTTTGCCGACCAACAATGTGACAACGATCGTGGCATCGCCGACCCATAGTTAGACGCTACATAGCTTTATATTCCCGACCGATAATCGGTTGATGCACAAAGGTTTTGCCAACCAACAGTTTTATAGAAGTTTTTTCGACCAACAGTTTGATACGTATATTGACTTTTCCCAACAGACGTTGGTAGGGAATGTAGTTCTATGGTGTAGTGCTCCCTAGCCTCCATGGGAACTGTTATGGACACTGCTTGGTGGATATGGTGGTGCTGGTGGGTTGTTTCCTCCATCCGGGGCTTCGTGGTGACGACCACAGTGCTGGCTTGATCTGGCGCGGTGTTCGTCATCCCTTCATCCGTCGTTGCCATAACTGTGATGTGGTCAGGATGACGGCTTGTGTGTCTAGGAGGGGCCATTCTTTGGCGTTCCTTCTCCCAACGCCGTGCTTCTTCTTCTTCCCTGCGATTATCCAACTGCCGCCAGAGAGGTTGTTGTGGAACCATTGCTGCTAAGACGTCTCTCTCCACTGCTAGGGCGCGTTGATCCAACTACATGCAGGTCTGTGTCGTTGTCCTATAGACATAGTTCTTCAATAATTGCCATCCCGAGGATCAGAACAGTAGTGTCGATCCGGTTCTCATCGGGGTTTTTTATATTGTTGTCAGCTAGTGTCTGTGCGGCATTGGTCGGATTTAGAGACCAGTTTTCAACTGCCAGACATGGCAACCTTATGTTTCTCTAGGTCCTTGGTGAGTAGCGGCACACTTAGACAGACTTGTTTTGGCCTTGGATTATTCGCGAGGATCTCTCGGGCAACAACATTGTTTTATACCAGCGTGTTATACACCCAGTTATCTTTGTTGTTGATCCGAGGTTTTCCCACGGCAATGTTTTTGGTTTTCCCCTCGAAAAGGAACTTATGAACTTCTGGATTCCTACTAGCCAGATCAGGGTCATTTTGGGTCTTCTATTGCTGCAGGGAGTTGAACTTTCCTACTTCTGCAATGCGCTACTTCTCCTCGACAAGGTTAGTGGCTTTGTCTAAGAGTTTATGACGATATGCCTCTAGAGACAGGGCTCTTTCCTCCAACTCTCTTGGATTAAGATTCGCCGCTGTTGGGATTGGCATTGTGAGTGCTTCTCCGAGGAATTTTCGGGCACCTTGTGTAACCATGTGTCCGTCCACCAGAGATTTTTTGGTTCTGAGGGGATCAGAGCACCGTCTGAGTCCTCCTCGTATTCGTCGGTGATTTTGTCGTCAGCTGGAAGATCCTTGGCTGGGGTTTTATTCTTCTTTTTCTTTTCCTTGTTAGCCTTATTAGCACCCGTAGCAAAGACTGCTTTGGGTCCGATTCTTGGAGTCAAGCTTCTATATGTACTCTCGGACATCTAGACGTCGGGATTTTCTCCGAGATCCATGTCATCATGCAGTTTGGGAGAGTTTTTGTCGTATCCTTCGTCCATACTATTATAGGGGCTTTGATCCATAGCTTCTCCTTCTTCTCCAGCCTTGGAGTTGATCTCCTCTTCAAGTTCTTCTTCGAATACCTAGAATTCTGTCGATGCCATGGAATCTGTAGTGACCTCGGATCGAGTAAGATCCTATATCCCTGTGATTAACATGCTAGTCCCTGAATCAATAGATATCACTCACAGTCAATGAAATATCATGTAAAACACAAGTCTTTATTACATGAATGGAATAATATAGAGTTTACATTATTAAAACAGAAGCAAAGTATATACAACTTTGAGTCCCATCAATGCCACAGACAGGTTGAGTGAAGACCCGCGATCCTAGCGCACATTTCAATGATCTCCAATTTCTGCACATGAAACATGCAGCTAGACGAGTTGGTCAATACTTTGAATGCATTGGCAAATTACACGAAGGAAAGAATAAGACTAACTCTACATGCAAGGCTCGGAGTAGGCTTTGGGGTTCATTTGCATAAAGCCAATTTTCTCTAAGTTAGAAGAAAAGAGGGAGAATTTTACCCTACTTTGTAAACATTGTTTAAGTAATATAGGATCGAGGGGAACATGAGGATATTATGCACCAAGTGTCCAATCAACCTAAAACTTGGATATTACGCACCAATTCCCCAAAATCCCACCCACTAGCGATATTATGCATGCCATGGGGTTTTAGAAATACTTTAAGTTTGGAAAGAGAGAGGAAGATCCTTCAGATGCTCAAGTGTTCTTTTCTATGAACTCGACCGATCGATCAGATTGCAATACTCTCGAGAGGTTGCGCACTTTCCCACAATCCATGATCAAGTCCTTTTACAGACAAGACCATGGCGAGGCTTTCCCTTAGTAGCCCTCTAGCAGCTGGATCCAACCGTGCCAATAATCTCCAAATGTTGGTACCCCGGTGAGGTTTCCTACTAAGTACTAGGCCAACATAGAGCCCATATGTATTGTGGTTGCACTGGAAGCTTATGAATTCTGAAACATGATAGACTTCTTTGATTCCTGGGCGGCCGTCCTCCACCAAATTCCACTCGTTGACTAATACGTCGTAAATGTATCTATAATTTTTGAAGTTCCATGCTTGTTTTATATCTACTTTCTTATGTTTTGTTCACACTTTGAGGTATTTTTATACATTTTCTGAAACTAACCTATTAACAAGATGCCATAGTGCCAGTTTCCTGTTTTCTGCTATTTTTGGTTTCAGAAAAGCTAGTAAGGAAATATTCTCAGAATTGGACGAGACAAAAGCTAAAGTCAATATTTTACCCGAAGCAACACGGAGTCTGGAGGGGATACAAATTGGCATCCCATGGGGGCCACACCTGGTGGCGGCGCGGACAGCCCTAGGCGCGCCACCAAGGGGTGTGGGCCCCCTGGTACTCTACCGACCTTGCCCCTTCGCCTATAAAAGCCTCTCGGGACAAAAACCCTAAGTACCCGATCAAAATTCCACGAAAGACTTTGTAGCCACCGCCATCTCCATCCCTAGATCGGGAGGGACCTGAAGCTCTTCCTGGCACCCTGCCAGAGGAGAGAGATCATCCTGGAGGCCTTCTTCATCACCATGCCTGCCTCCGGTGAGATGCGTGAGTAGTTCACCCTTGGACTACGGGTCCATGTAGTAGCTATTAGGTTGGTTCTCCTCCCTTGTGCTATCATGTTTAGATCTTGTGAGCTCCGTTCATGAACAAGATCATCTATTTGTAATCTTACATGTTGTGTTTTCGGGGATCTGATGGACATTGAGATGCTATTTTAGATTTATTATTATTTTTATCATGTCTATCTTATTTGTGATCTTGCATGCTCTCCGTTGTTAGTAACTATCCTGGCCAAGTAGATGCTTGCAACTCCAAGAGGGAGTATTTATGCTTGATAGTGGGTTCATGCCTCTAGTAATCTAGGGAAGTGACAGAAATCTCTAAGGTTGTAGATGTGTTGTTGCTACTAGGGAGAAAACAACAATCTTTTGTCCATGGGGCAATTGTATTGTTTACTTCTCATACTTTGCTTAATGCAATTATATGTTGCTTGTAACTTAATACTGGGAGGGTTCAGACGATAACCTCAAGGTGGATTATTAGTCATAGATGCAGTTGGATTACGATCTATGTATTATGTTGTAATGCCCAATCAAATCTCATAGGAGTCAAGATGACTAGTAGATGCATTGTATGCTTTCTCAAATCTGTTAATTGCCCCGCTGTAATATGTTCACCTCTAGTGATCTATGGACCCCGGTCCATTCTTTAACCATTGATATACCATCTACTGTTATTGTTTATTATTTACTTTCTACAAGAAATTAATATCTTCCACACTATATGTTTAATCCTTTGTTTTCAGCAAAACTAGTGAGATTGACAACCTCACTTTAAGTTGGGGCAAAGTTTTGTGGTTGTGTTGTGCTGGATTCCAAGTTGCTAGCAACACCTTGGAGTTGTTTCCTTGCTCCTACTATTTCGATAACCTTGGTTTCATAACTGAGGGAAAACTTGCTACTGTGATCATCATACCTTCCTCTCGGGGTTCCCAACGAGCTCTACATTTTGAGCCATCAAGCACTTTTTCTAGCACCATTGCCCGGGAGTTAAGGACAGCTTCACAAGGGGAGTCCCTCACAACCAATCTCTGTACTTTGTTTTTTGTTTTGCTTAGTTTATTTTGCTTTGTTTTCTTATTTCTTTCTATAAAAAACACAAAAAATTAGTTCTTTCTGTAAGTTGTCACCTCCTTCTTAGCTCACCATGTTGATCCCTAAGTTCACTCTGAAAGACCTTTCAATAGGTAGTGGCTCTATAATTGGGAAAGATAATATTAAAGAATTTTTTAATCATGTTAGCAAGCATGAGGATATAGACGATAGATCATTGGACGAACTTGCTCCAAATTATGAAATTGCTGCAGCCTCTTTAGTTCACATGTTGGAGGCTAGGTTTGTTCACCTTAACCCCATGATGCAAAAAATGTTTCTCAAACTTAAATATATTGAGGATACTGAAAAGAGAGATTTTGTTCTAGAAACTTTGCTTAAGGAATTCAATGATGTTGCTAAGGAAGATAGAAAGGTCTTTGATCGTTTTAATATGCTAGGCTCATGTGTAGATGTTATTGGTAGACTAGAAAAGTTGGACAAAACCCAATGGAGAGGAAATTAAAATACCAATACCCTTTAAACTTTTGGGAATGCATGAAGCCTTAGAAAAGAACTTTGATTGGATTGTTCCTGAAAACCCGTTTGATGAAAGTCGTGAACCCAAGAGTATTGAGAGAGAATCCTCTAGAACTTATTTGGATGAGATACCTTGCCTCGTTGAAGATATTTCTAGTATTGATCTTAATGCTTCTTCATTCGAAAATACTTGAATCTTGCTGCTATGCCTAGCTGAAAGGCATTAAAGAAAAGCACTATTGGGAGATAACCCATTTTTTTTTACTTTTAATAAGTTTTTCTTTTGTTGAGTATTGGAAGTTATTGCCTTTGTAATAACCTCTCCTTATCCTTTTTGTGTGGTTTTTATGCCAAGAATAACCTCTAATGAGAGAAAAGTAAGACTTGGGAAAGTTGTTGTCCATAAATAGTTTTTTGTGCTTCACTGTAAAAATCGTGAAAATCTCTGAATGTCGGATTGAGCTGTAATTTATTTGTGATTATGCCCCAGGTTATTATCTAACTTTTGTTAGTTTATCACTTTTCAATTTGAGCAACAGAAGGTCTTAGAAAAAATTTGTTTTTACCTGCTGGTATGTTTTGACAAATGTCTGCCATTATTTGCATTTGCCTCTTAATCTCTTTCTCTTTGAGTTCTCTTTGATCAATTGAGCTTTTAGAAGGAATTAATACACTAGCTTATGTTTTAATGGGATTTTTACTTGTGATGAAACTAAACCAAAGGACCTATTATATTGAATACACTAATGTTGCTAATGAGGATTGTGTAAAGTTTTGTATGAAGGAAATTTTCAAGTGTAGGGGAAGAATAATGTGATAAGATGAAGTATGGACAAAAGCTCAAGATCGGGGATGCCACCTGTGTCACCCCAAGATATATTCAAGAAGTACAAGTGTCAAAGCTTGGGGATGCCCAAGGCAACCCCTTCTTCATCAATAAAAATCTCAGGTTTTCTTCCAAAACACTTAATTTTTATTATGTCATGCACAATTATGTTGTTCTTGGAGCATATTAGTTTTTGTTTTTAGTTTTCTTTTGTTTGGTTTGCTTAAATAAATTGGATGGACCCCTGCATTCATATGATATTTCAAATAAGTTGACTGGTGATTGGAAAAGAGTAGGAAAGTTCATGCTTATAGGTGGTACAAAAGGAGTTTTGCTTTGACTGTGGCCTAGACTTTATCATCTCATGTTTGATATTGCTTTGACTTTATGCTTAGTAATTATTGTTGTAGCATGACTTGTTCCAAATAATTGAGATTGCATAATGTTCCTTGAAAGAATCATGCGTTGTTTTAGCATACAAAAAGCATAATATTGTGGTATTCTCCTTTGATGCTTTATTTGGGTTGACTTGGCACATGCTTACACCATGTTAAGACTATGAACCAGTCACCTTAGCCTCTATCACTACTAGAGAAAAGCCTACCCGAGGCGCACCTGGAACCCCATCCGAGGAGCATATGGTATGCGCCTCTAGCACCACGCCTCTAGTATTTGCTACGCGAGGCGCATATCATATGTGCCTCTAGTATCTATTATGCGAGGCGTATATCACATGCGCCTCCTATACATCATATACGCGAGGCGCATATCAATATATGCGCCTCGCGTATATGAAGTATAGGAGGCACATGTGATATGTGCCTCACATATGTGGTGGTATGCACCTCGGGTAGTACCCAATATGCGCCTCCTATACTTCCCATATGCGCCTCGGGTATATTTTCAAAATTCAAGTTTTACAGCAATTTTCAATTTTCAAATTACTATTTACTGGTATTCAAATATACAATATAGTCCAGAATACAGTATAAACAGCACAGAATTTTCTAGAAACTTGCAATTGGCAAAATCATAATAGAACCACCATGAATACAAGTATATTACACATCAATCGCGACATACTCGTTCATACATCCACAAGTGCCAAGTTTTCACACAACACCAAGTGTTTGTGCCACAAGTTCATACCTCCGAGTACATGTTGACAATCACATTACAACTCCGACGACGGAGCTCTATCTAGATGAAGTAGAGCACATAACCTACCTTGAAGAGCAACAAGGTTGTGATCACGAGGAAGTTCCTCCAATTCTTCCTCACGTGCCTCCTCCACTTCTCTTCCGCCACCCTCTAGTCTTGTAGCCTTTGTAGTTGTTGCCCGAGAATTCGTTCACTTGCTTCTGGCAGTCTTCCCACTCCTCGTACACACCTGGAACCTTGTTGGCATACACGACATAGCACTTCTTTGCCATCTCCTATACACAAGATAGATGATATTATCTATGTCAGTGCAAAGCAATAGCAGTTCAGAAGATAAGATCATGCATATATATATATGGGTGCAAAATATGTAAGAAATCATGTTCTAATCATCGGCATTTCAAAGAAAGAGAAAAAAAGCAAACCAAGAATGACTTGCATTAGTGCCTCATACTTAGGTTGGGCGTGGAAATACCAATGCTCGCTGTTTGATCTCGTGCGGCAAGTAGAGTATATGCCCAAATTACTAGTCTACTTGGCACACGAGATCAAACAACGTCATAGTCATACACATGACGCCACACCACGTTCTAATCATCGACATTTCAAAGAAAGACCAAAAAAAGCAAACCAAGAATGACTTGCATTAGTGCCTCATACTTAGGTTGGGCATGGAAATAACAATGCTCATTGTTTGATCTTGTGCGGCAAGTAGAGTATATGCCCAAATTACTAGTCTACTTGGCACACGAGATCAAACAACAACATAGTCATACACATGACGCCACAACACGTTCTAATCCTCAGCATTTCGAAGAAAGACCAAAAAAATAAAACCGAGAATGACTTGGATTCGTGCCTCATACTATTCGTATCGCCAAAGACAAAATAAGAGAAATACTTCCACGATTCATATAGCATGGGCATGATATGTCAAGTGGCAAAGCAAGGAAATGATTCGGTCTCCACCGAAACGACTCATTTCGAGTTTGGTGTGTCTAAAGGAGTCATTGCCATGGACCCAAAACCCTTTCCTTGGCTTCACACTTAATATATTATGTCCTATGTACATGAATCTCGAAAATATCTGTCCTGTTTCGACTTTAGGGCTACAAGATGAAATAGTTTATCATTTCATTATATCGCCAGAGACGAATAGTGAAGTAATGGCTTTCCTTTCGACTTTGGGGCTACAATGAGATATTTGAAACTAAATACTTCACCATTTCATTTAATTCACGCTATCTAATCTATTCGTATCGCCAAAGACAAAAGAAGAGAAATACTTCCACGATTCATATAGCATGGGCATGATATGTCAAGAGGCAAACCAAAGAAAGGATTCGGTCTCCACGGCAACGACTCATTTCAAGTTTGGTGTGTCTAAAGGAGTCGTTGTCGTGGACCCAGAACCCTTTCCTTGGCTTGCCTCTTAACATATTATGTCCTATGTATATGAATCTCAAAAATATCTGTCCTCTTTCGACTTTAGGGCTACAAGATGAAATAGTTTATCATTTCATTGTATCGCCAAAGACAAATAGTGAAGTAATGTCTTTCCTTTCAACTTTGGGGATACAATGAGATATTTGAAACTAAATACTTCACCATTTAATTTAATTTACGCTATCTAATCTATTCATATCGCCAAAAACAAAAGAAGTGAAATACTTCCACGATTCCTATAACATGGGCATGATATGTCGAGCGGTAAACGAAAGAAAGGATTCGGTCTCCATGGCAACGACTCATTTCGAGTTTGGTGTGTTGAAAGGAGTCATTGACACGTGGACCCAGAACCCTTTCCTTGGCTTGCCGCTCAACATATTATGTCTTATGTATAGGAACCTCGAAAATATTTGTCCTCTTTCGACTTTGGGGCTACGAGATAAAATAGTGTATCATTTCATTATATCGCCAAAGTAGAAAGAAAAGAAATCATTCCACGATATTTGAAACTACATTTAATTCATGCTATCTAATCTATTCGTATCGCCAAAGTCAAAATAAGAGAAATAATTCCACGATTCGTATAGCATGGGCATATTATGTCTAATGGCAAACCAAGGAAAGGATTCGGTCTCCACGGCAGTGACTCATTTCGAGTTTGGTGTGTCGAAAGGAGTCGTTGTCGTGGACCCATAATCATTTCCTTGGCTTGCCATTAGACATATTATGTCCTATGTATATGAATCTCGAAAATGTTTGTCCTCATACTTAGGTTGGGCACGGAAAATGACAATGTCGTTGATGGATCTAGTGCGGCAAGTAGAGTATATGTACAAAGCTCTAGTCTACTTGACACACCAGATCCAGCAATGGCATGGTCACACACATGACGCCACAACATGTTTTAATCATCGGTATTTCGAAGAAAGACAAAGAAAGCAAACCACAAGAAGTAGGGCGGCAATAACGAATGAAAGAAAGAAGCACTTAAAATATTTCATAACACAAATAACTAGCTAGTGTCACTCACAATCAAGTTCAATGGTTCACGAAACATACTCTAGATGTTTTGCTAGCCAAGTTTAACATAGTGATAAGAGGTTACAACACGAGTTCGGAACTAATAGCTAGCTACCTAGGCAATGCAATCATCAAGACTTCTTTGGCTGTTGAGTCGGCTTTAGGGGGGCATTAATGAAGCCCGACCAAGTTTTCACCATCTGCATGAACGTCCTGTGGTCACCATGCTGCGTTAAACGTTCGTCTATCTCCCTGTTGGGCGGTGTATGGCCGCGGTAGAAGGTGCCCCCAGCATGACTCCCTGGTGCACGATCATCGCGATCTCCTCCTGGATGTCAAAGAAGTGCTGCCTGAGGTTGCGATCATGTATGGTTGCAAGCCTTTCAGCCCACTTTGCGAGGTCAGATGGAAGCATTTTGATCTCCATGTCATTGAAGAACGCCTTCATGTGGTAAATGGCATAGAAGGCATCCTTCCTGCTGCCAGACGACTGCTTGACGCAGGCGAACTTGGTGTTGTGGCTAGCGATGTAGGTGGGATGGGACTTCCCACCAATCCCGCCTCCCATCCCGCCAGAAAAAACTGCTAACCCCATATGTAACATCCCGCTTTGCGCCGGCGGAAAAAGCGGCAGCTTCACACTAATCGCGCTTGCACCCTTGAGACATTCAATGCATGCGATCTGATGGAGCGGATAAGGCAAGTTCCATGCATGGCGTGGTGCACTCCATTCCCGGATGCTTGCATACGCTAGGAGTTATTGCAAAACCGATGGGATCCGCCTGGCCACCTGGCCTACTTCCTAATATCCCTCTAATCCCATTAGTCCGAGCGGAAATTGGCAGGCGGGAGCGGGTCATCCCAGACCCGTCCCACTTGCATCGTTGGTTGTGGCGGAACATGTGCGCGCCGAACTTCACATATGGCGTTGCCGGTTTGACGCCTCCCGCTACGACGTAGCCGGTGAGAGAACCTTCAAGAATGTTCTTGATATTGGTGTAGTTTTTCGGGATCGCACTGTTTGAGTCGAGGTACACGGCTGTTGAGTGTTTCAAATTCAAGCATATGAGCATGCCGCCTATCTGATCATCCTCCGTGATGGGATGGTAGGGAAGGAGAATCACATCCTTGACCGAGTATGTTTGCAGGAAGGTTGAGAGGTAGTCGGTCGCCAGCGCTATGTCCTCGACATCTTTCAGGATGACGTCCCGCATGAAGTAGGGATCCACTATATGGATGCCCAGGATCTTGTCTCTGGTGATCTGCGTGGCCATATTGAGGGAGAATATCCAGACCAGGGTATTGTGTAACCGAAACCCGTTCAACATGTCAAAGATGTCGGAATGCCGCAGGTAGAAGATATCCCTGGGGGGTAACTAACGAAGCACGACACATAAGGCACCTTAGCCTTGAAAACGAGGTACGACTGATCGTTCTCACGAATGCGGCACTCCTCAATTCTGAGATAGCTATAATGAAGATTGTGCATTTGAGAGCCTGCGACCTCGAGCAACGAGTTACACATCATCGATGCACCTGCCATGTGCTGCTGATTCCTGGCTTGCCCCGCAGGGCCGTCCTGATCCCGGAGAACAAGACTTGGACCCTTGCTCCGGTCACCCTTAGGCTTCCTTTTGCGACCATGCTTCCTTCCCTTTGGGGCGTCGGCCACCACGTTCACCTCACCGATCACCTTACGAAGGGTGATGGGGATGATCAAAGGAACTGCTGGCCCCGGAGGCTCGATGAAGGGGGCGGGTGGTGGCGTCTCCTGACTAGTTGGGATGAGACACACCTGGCAAGGGGGTTTCACCGGTGCTAGTTGGGTATCAGCAACTTGATGTGTGGCTGATGGTCCCGGCTCATACCAATCAGAAAACCTTGTGTTAACGAACTGGTCGATGAAGTTCAGATCAATTTCTCCATCATCATCATAGGGATCATGTGCCATGTTGTCGAAGTCTGCCATCTCGAAGTCTTCACCATGTGCTGGCTATGCTAGTTGTGCTGCCCCTAGGGTGATGTTGAGCTGGTCCTCCGTCGCCAAACGGATCTAGCTCTTCGGCAATAGGTACAAGTAGCCGAAGGCGGTATTGAGGACCGTTGCCGTCTCCTCATCATCCCATCCTTGAGGTTGAGAGGGAGGTTCCACTTGATCGTAGCCCGGAAGCACCATATTGTATCTGACCCTCATCATGTCAGGTGGAATTGTGACATTGTGCATTTTGCGGTTCTCCACTTGAACGATACTACCCTTGGCAACATCCTTCAACTGGCCGCCCACCCAGTGCATTAGAGTGCAAGGAGTGTATCCTTGTGAAAGACATGTAGGCCAGGCGTCAGTAAAATGAAGATCAAGTCATCGGTGTGGTTAAGCCTGCCAACTCTTGCTTTAATTAGTTAGTTACCTTGAGGGCGTCGAACTCGGCCAAGGTCGAGGCACCGCCGCAGGCAGGCTTGAGCGTGCAAGTGGCGCGCAAGTGGCGCAAGTGGCAGGCCGGCGCCTTTGCCATAGCGGGCAAGTTAAGCTCCGGAGTTGGAGGAGTCTCCACCACCACCGGACTCGCTGGAGGAGTCACCAGCACCTCCAGCCGTGCCATGTTGTCCGATTGGGTGCTTTCGAGGTTGGGAACCAGTGGCGGCCCTCATTTACCACCCTTCTGCCGCTTGATGTACTTTTAGATGTAGGCGGGAAGGATGGTGTTGAGCTTATCGTTCATTTGTGCCTGGACTTGTGTATGAATTTGTTCTTGGAACATTGTCTCGACAGCCGACACAGCCTGGTTCATGGCATCTTGGACTATATTGGGAAAGGCTTCCACCTGTTCCCTTAGGTGTCTTACCTCGGTGCTTTCGGCCTGCTTCCTGCCCTTCCGCTCCGTGGTGCCATAGTATTCGGACCATGTTATGCCGCCAAAGCCGACCACATGACCAGCCGAAGATGGGGCCGCCAGGGGCTCAACATTCTTTGTCCGGTTCAGCGCCCTATTAAAAGTGGTGTCCCACTTGGCGACAGGTGCCGACCCCTGCGATGAGGAGCTCCTACACTCCTCATCCTGCGCACAAGGAACACGAAGCATTTGATTAGAAAACTGGACTTCATTGATTAATCGTGAATGCAATTAATCGACTTGCATGCAAACTACTTACATATTTTCTCATGAAGTCTGTCACCTTCGTAGCGAAGGGGCCGATGGGCTCCGAGGAATAATCAAAACTCCCTTTCGGCTTGGCAAACTGGGCCCTGACAATGTGCTTTTCATGTGGCTCTTTGATACATTGCAAATGTATCTATAATTTTTGATGTTCCATGCTTGGTTTTATCCACTTTCTTGTGTTTTGTCCACACTTTGGAGTACTTTTCATATGATTTCTTGGACTAACCTATCAACAAGAGCCACAGTGCCAACTGCCTATTTTCTGCTGTTTTTGGTTCCAGGAAAGTCAGAAAATGAATATTCTCGAAATTGGACGGGACCAAAGCCAATGTATCTATTTTTCCAGAAGACTCTCGGAGCCAGAATATGAGACGGAGAGGGGCTGGGGCCCAGCCACACCACCTGGCCGTGCGGGTTGGGCCTGGCCGCACCAGGGGTGGTCTGGCCGCCCTAGGCACCCCCTCGGTCTCCCTCTTTTCCTATAAGAAGCCTTCTAACCTAAAAACTCTGGGGTTCGACGTTTTTCCAGAAGGAGTTCCGCTCCGCCGCCACCACCAGATTCCACGAAACAGCACCAGAAACTCCGTTCTGGCACCCTGCCGGGATGGGGAATTGGAGGAGATCATCTCCATCATCATCACCATCGCTTCTCCATCGACCATCCATGTTTCCCCCATCTATGAGGGAGTAATCACCCGCTGTAGGCTATGGGGATGGTAGGGATTGGATGAGATCGTTCATGTAATGGCATCAGATTGTTAGGGCATAGTGCCTAGTATATTTTATTAGTGCTTTATGACTTTGTTGTGACTTGTTATGCTTAATGTTTGTCACTAGGGCCCGAGTGCCATGATTTCAGATCTGAACATGTTATGGATTTATTATGATAGTATTGTTTTGGTCTTACCTGCAAGTTGTATACACACGTTATTGTCCGGAACCAATGGCCCCGAGGTGACAGAAATCGGGATAACCAGAGGGAATGGCTTTGATGTGAGGATTACATGTGTTCATGGAGTGTTAATGCTTTGCTCCGGTGCTCTATTAAAAGGAGCACCTTAATTGCCCGTAGTTCCATTGAGGCCCCGCTGCAAATGGGCTGGCAGGACAAAAGATGTGGTGCAAGTTCTCATTGCGAGCACGTATGACTATATATGGAACACATGCCTAGGATTATCTAGTACTTGGATGCTTTATCTTATTTATCTGCAATTGTCCTATGTTCTGATTGCTATGTGAATTGTCTTGTCCATGCAACGCCCGTCCATCCATCCCTATGCCTACCGCACTCGAATCCTACTGTTTACTGCTATTGTTACTGTTGTCTTTACTTTACTACTTCTGTTACTTTACTATTCCTACTACAAAAGTGTTGCCACTGATAAACTGGTGTGAGCAAGATTGTTTCTAGGTGCAGCTGAATTGAAACTCAGTTGTTAAGGCTTATAAATTGGGTTTCACTTCCCTCGAAAATACCGCGATACACCCCCTATACTTGTGGGTCATCACTCTTTTATGCCGTCAAAGGGAGGTGTCAACCCCTTCGCGCGAGCATCGGCGTCCTCCATCTCCCATTTGGGAATCACAGCTCTATAACCGTCGGAGCCGAGAAGGTGGGTACCAATGTTCTTCTCGTACAACTCCTTGAAGTACCGACTCTTGGCCTTGCCCATGGAGGATTCACATCTAGCCTTGAACACCTTGAAGTGTTCTTCCCTAAGCAGAGGCTCCCTCTTGACGACCTCCGAATAACTTAGGTCGTCCTCGAAAATCAGCTTCTCCATCCGGACCTTCCAATTCAACAAGGCCTTGGTCATCTTCTTAAGGGCGTACTTGTTCACCGGATTCCCTTTGAGATTGTCATTATTGTACTTGTGTTCCTCATCACCCGGGAACGCTTATCTTGCGTGCAGCTTCTGAAAGACCTGGATGCGGAAACCCCTGTACTCTTCGGCCTTTAGGTTCTCGGTGTTGATTGTGACTGTGTTCCAGATGATTGCCACGAGCTGGTTTGAGTAACCTGCGACAAACTCGGCTGGCTCCAAAGGTGCACCTTCATCGTTCACGCTTGTGATGATGGACCTTTTGATGTCGACCACGATCGGGGCATGCTCCTTCTGTGCCTTCTTCGATGTGCTACCACCGTTCGTAGTAGCTTCACCACCGCCACTAGTCGTAGTGGCGTCGCCATCGGTGTCCCCCATCTCCTCATCGCCCGACGACGTATCCTCGTCGTCCCTAGGAACGAATTCGGGGTCCTCTTGGGATTCCATCTCCGCCTGCTGCTCCCAAAAGGGCTTCTTGCTAGAAGGGCCCTGCTCCGCAGATATTTCTAAACACATAAATAAATGGAACGAATAAGCACAAAAATTCACAACAAATTTTGGCATGACCTTTGCTAATTTTCTATGTCTAGGAGTGCCAGAAATTTGCTAGAACGGAAATTAATCAACATTCCGGCAAAACATTGGCAACTCAAAAAGAAAAACCTGCACAAAAAAGCCTAAATAGTCACAAACACAACCATTTTGCTGCCAGCATACACAAGCACTACCAGTGTGTACACTCCAAATGGAGGCATCATAGTGGCAGATGTAGTAGCAGCAGCACAGAATTTAGCTAAACCAAAAAAGGGAATTCAAATTATGCAAAAGATGGACAACATACACAATATATGCATAAAATAAAAATTAGGTGTTGAAGCAGTACAAGCAGTTCATTAGTACTAGATGTACATCATAGATAATAAGAACCACTACCTGCAGTTCATTAGTACAAGAAGTACAAGCTCTCATTAGTACACTTCATTATAGAAAAGACAACCCCTTTTTGATTAAATATTCTCAGTGCTATGCTATTGGTGCTATTGTTCAAGTTCAGTCAAACACATGTCCAAGTTCAGTCAAACACATGTCCAATTAATCTACAAAGATTAGCTAGAACAGCCTCAACTGGATCTGTCCAGTAGCTATTTGGTTTAATTCCATTTGAAATTATAAACCTGCACCAAATATTCAGATCTATTTTTCCTAGGATTCATGAATGTTTCCTTCAACACGCAGTACCCTTGGTTATCCCAAATTATGTCTACATTTGGAAGAAGCAAAACAAGTCAAATTTGGGCAAAATTAACTACATGCAGCAAACTCCAAACATGAATCTAGCGGCATATACTATATATGAGAGAAACATGTTCGTTCATGTATTTGCTTTCAAAACAAGCCGAATTCCTCGCTTTTGAAATTCCCCAAAAAAAGTCGATATCCCAACTAAAATCAAACTCCTTTTTTCCCAAGCTTATCAACTAGACATTAATGCACTATTTTATATCTAGACATTAATGCACTATTTTATAACTGTGACTTTTCACATGCTGTACCTAGCACTCTAGCATCTCCTATCTCAAGTTGCAGGAGTTCAGCTGTACATACTTCACATGCTGTACCTAGAACTCTAGCATCTAGTATCTCAATCTACAAGAGTTGTGCCTAGCAATTAACATCCACTATCTCAAGCTGCAAGACTTCTACCTAGCAGACCAGCACTCCAACATCTACTTAGGAAATACAGAAATCTTGCTGTGCGCAGGCATATGAATGCTCCTTGAAACAGGTGGTGTATGCACTAAAAAATCTAGTCAGTTCAAACCAATGGCACCACAATGATGTGACCACGTCCCTAGAGCAGACTGGGCATATGAATAGTACATGAAACAGGTGATGTATGCATAAGAAAAAATCTAGCCAAGTTCAAACCAATGACACCAAAATGATGTGATGTGGAAATAGTCTTTCTCTCATTCTCTGAATACAGAACATTTGATTTGGTCAAACAATCATTCTTGAATCAGAAGAAACATCTAGGGTATTACCGTCTAGCACGACAGATGGTGCCCTAGCTGGCACATGTGCTTATCTTAAAACAGTTTGCTAGTTCCCCCTACACGGCCATTTCATTTTTATATGTCTGAATCAGTGTCAGATACTAATACTTGGTAAAATTCCAAATACAACAGTCAATAATATCCATCATGGTTAGGTGCTTACCCAACCCTACCCCAAACGACTAAATCATGCTTTCGACAGATCATGCCTCTAGAGCATAGTGTTCTAATCTCACATGAAGGGCCTAACAAACAAATCGGAGAATTTGGGGGTTCCCTAATCTGGCAGTAACGAGGGGAAGGGGGAAGGGGAGGGACAGGGGTAGGGGGAAGGGGAGGGAGAGGGAGAGGGGAAGGGGTCACACACCTCGACGATGGTGGACGGCAGGTGTGGAAGGCAGCAGGAAGGGGCGACGATGGCGCGACAGAGGAAGGGCGGCACGAGCGGGCTCCTCCTCCTGGGCACGGGTGGGCTCCTCCTCCTCCTGGGCACGGTGGCGTGAGCGGCAGAGTGAAGGCGACGACGAGAGGCAGAGCGAAGGCGACGGTTGCATAGTACACAGGCTTAGTCGTCGATCCAGAGAAAAAGACTCAGTTGATCATAGACAGGTACCAGCTTATGCGAGGCGCATATTTGAAAATGCACCTCGCATAAGTTTACGCGAGGCGCACTCTGGCCGTATGCGCCTCGACTATTTTTCACTACTAGTCAACTAGCGCGCTTCGCTGGTATTTGTCAACTAACACACACTAGCCCACTGGTATCGACCCTTGTCCTGTTCTAAACCCTAGCCACCCAGGTTCGAATCCTGGGGGCAACATATTATTGTAAAAAAATTTAAAGGCTATTTTTCATGTAAAAACATTATCCAAACACAATATAAACTATACAATATTGCCAAAAAAACAAAAGTGAGTATTATGAATGTGTCTCGTCGATACATAATATTCTCAATGCAATATTATAACATACAAAAAATGATAATTATGAATGTTTCGATACATAATAGTATGCCACACACACACGACGTTTCTTGGAAATGGTTAGAGCACGCTAGCATTTCTTGACAATGGTCATCTTCTTTCCCATCTTTGTCGCGGTTGCATAGGTTAGGTCTAGGACGTCTTCATATCTTTTGAACGGGAGTCCTTTCTTAGGTAGGGTTGTGCTGTAAGGTGCTTGGTTGGCGTATTCGTCTTCCATCTTCGGGTCACCGTTCTGGTCAAAGTCTTGCTCGTTGGCAACTCCGTCCATTCCGATGATGTTCCTTTTGCCTCTCCTGACAACAACCCGGCTAGGCTTTGACGGGTCTATGATGTACTAGCATTGGTCGACCTTGCTAGCTAGAACCCAAGGCTCATTTCTCGCGGGTGCGTTCGTGCTGGTGGTCTTTGATGGTACAACCATGGTAGTGAAATATCGGCATTCTTTCTCGACGCTCTTGGCCCACCTGACACAGAACATTGGCACCTTCTCCGTAACATAGTCGAGCTCCCAAATCTCCTCGATCCTTCTGTAGTATCTTTCCAGGACGTCGCCGGTGTAGAATATCCCCGTAACCCCTGAGTTCTGGTAATCGCAGTTATTGTCCTTTTCCTCTGTATAAAACGTGTATCCGTTGATATCGTATGCCTGATAGGTCATCAGGTTGTGCGAGGCGCCCCGTGACAAGGAGAATATGAGTATATTTTCCTCCGAGTACTCGCCCTGCGGTGGATTAGCAATGACCTTCTCCTTGAACCACCGCGTGAAACCGGAGTTGTGCTCCTTGATAACATCTTCCTCCGAGTACTGGCGCCCCTGGTAAGTGTAATTCTTCTTGATAGACTCTTTGTGCTGATATATGTATGGATCGACCACCTGCAGGTGTTCTAGCACGACCAGGTTTGCTCTTTCAATGTCCTTAGTTCGGCCCTCAATGTCGACATGGTTTGGGCACCGACCCTCATGGTGACCGCATCCAGCGAGCATCCCGAGGTGCTTGTTGAATGGCAGACCAAGAGGGGTCTCGGTTTGTAGAAAGTTCGAGCAGAAAGAGATGCACTCTTCGGCCAGGAAGCCGTTTTCTATGTGTCCATCTGGACAGGACCTGTTCTGAACATATCCTTTGATGTGTCCATTGAGCCTTTCGAACAGCATCATGCTTCGCAGAAATGGAGGACCGAGCTGGACGATATCCTCCACGACATGGAGAAGGAGATGATGCATGACGTCGAAGGGGGAATAGATCTCGAGCTCACATAGTATCACCACGATCTCGTCCTGTAGCCTCGTGAGCTGCTTAATGCCTATTGACTTCCGAGAGATGACGTCAAAAAATTTGCATAGGCCAAACAACGTTTCACGGACGTGCTTGTCCATTATACCTCGGATCGCGACCGGGAGTACCTGCGTCATCATCACGACAACGTCGTGAGACTTCATCCCGCTGAGGCGCTGCTTCGCCCCGTCTGGCCATCTGCTTACCTTCCCTGCATAGCCGTTCGGAAATTTGACTCCGAGGAGGCACTTCATAAACTGTATGGCCTCCTTCTTACTCGGAGTGAAGCACGAGGCCTTGAGCTTGACCTCGCCCTTCTTGACCTGCTTTTTTCCCTTGTGATGATGGCTATTATGTGTTTTTGTCTCCTCCTCCTCCTCTTCATCGCTAGGTGGTGGTTGAAGTTCATCCTTGATGCCCATATGCTTCAAGTCGTTCCTTGCCTTTGGCCCATCTTTGGTGTTGTCGGTGTTAAAGTGAGTGGCAAGCACACTCTCGCCCACGTTCTTCGTGATATGCATGAGATCGAGGCTATGAGGGACGCTGAGGATCTTCTAGTATGGCAAGTCCCAGAAAACAGACCTCACCTTCCATACCTCCAGCAGCGACTCTGGCTTCTTATGGGTCTTCCCCGGTGCAGGGCATTCCTTCCAGTTATTCAACAGCTCATAATTTGCACGACGCTCCTCTGGTCCAGGATTCCTCGGAGCTCGATCGCTCCATCGAACAGATCTCTTAGCTTTCTCCAGGCGTGATTCTTGGGAAGCCACCTCCATGCCCCAAGGAACACGGTTTTCCCGGACCCGGGATATTTCTGTAGTTGGCGGTATGTTGTATTATCTTTGGACCTAACGCACCCATAGAATCCTTGGACCACCTGCCCCGAGAAGTATCCGTAACCGGGATAGTCTTGCACCGTCGTGATCACTGTCGCTCTCATGTCAAAGTATTCTTGTCTCGAGGCATCCCACGTACGGGCTCCTTCTTTCCATAATGTGACCAGCTCCTCTTTCAACAACGTGAGATAAAAATTGATGTCTGGACCAGGTTGTTTTGGCCCTTGAACCAGCATACTGATGGTTACGTACTTCGTCTTCATGCACAACCAGGGGGGAGGTTGTAGATCCATACAAACACGGGCCAGGTGCTGTGTGTGCTTCTCTGGCTTCCGAACAGATTGACTCCATCGGTGCTCACGCCCAGCCTGAGGTTCCTTGATTCCTTCCTGAAATGTTTGTAATATTGGAGGTCCAACGCCTTCCACTAGCAAGCATCTGAAGGGTGCCTCAGCATTTCCTTCTTCTCCGGATCATCGTCTTCCGGCCTCTTTCTTTTCGCGTGCCAGCACATGAGCTCTGCTTCCTTAGGGTCCACGAAATACCGCTACAGATGAGGAGTTAGAGGAAAGTACCACACCACCTTTCTAGGAGCTTTCTTGGTACCTCTCTTGTATCGAGAGGTCTTGCACACCGGACAAGTGGTCTTCTCCGCATCCTCACCCCGGTAGATGATGCAATCATTTATGCAGACGTGGTATTTGACGTGCGGTAGATTGAGAGGGCACGCGACTTTCTTGGCCTCAACAATATTAGTCGGACATGTGTTCCCCTTCTTGGGAAGAATACCGTGCCAGAATGCAATGTTGTCGTCGAAGCATTTTTCGGTCATTTTGTGTTTCACCTTCATCTCTAGAGCCCTGAGCGTTACATTCAGACGGGTATCCTCGTCGTTGCATCCATCAAACAATGGAGTGACCGTGTCTTTCTTTATTTGCTCCAGCTTAGATTTCTCTCTAGCGGTGGCTCTAGCGTTACTCGTCTCCTTGAGAAGTAGATCTTGGACATGAGGGTCTTGCAGCCAGCTCGAATCATGATCGACACCTTGATCTTCATGTTCATGCCCGGCGCCACCTTGATCATCTTCGTGTTCATGCCCGCCTCCACCCTGATCTTCATGATCATCACCTGCCCTGCCGTCGGCATCTTGATCTTCGTGATCTTGACCGGAATCTTGATCTTCACCATTATAGACATCCTCATCATCATCTTTGTCATCCCGTATCCACCGATTGTAGCCATCCATGAAACTATGTCAGAGCAGGTGCGACTCCAGCATTCTGGAATCGTGCCTTATCAGATACATCAGCTTGTTGTCGCGACACGGACATCTTATCTCTGTCTTGTTTGCGCGTGCCATATCGGTCCTTGCAAATCTCATCCACCTATCCATGAGGGCTTTGCAGATCAGTGGTCGGACCATGGTTGCCTACGCATTGTACAACGAGCAAGAGAATAATTAGAGCATATATGGACATCTAGATCGCCCAAAAATTCGGCATGACCTTCCCTAAAAAGAGGACATCCGCGAGTGCTAGAAATTCGCTGTAAAAGAAATTAATCGACATTCCGGCGAAACAATGGCATCTCAAATGAAATCCCTGCACAAAAAGAAGCATGCACCACAACACAATCATATAGTCGCGGTGTCACCGACAACGCGCATGAGCATAGAAGCAACGCCTTCACGCCTCCTCCAACGACAAATTGTACAAGAGAGACGGAGAGAAGTAAAGGGACATATTGTAGATCTAGAGGAGAAAGAGACTTCACTTACATATGAGTTTCAACCAATGGAGATTAAGCAAGCGTCTATGGTGTATCAATGTGGGAAATGAGGTGGGGAGAAGGAGGGGGGCGACCAAATCTGTCTTTTGGTGGAGGAGGAAGAAGTGTGAGGCAAGTGAGTGGCATGCATGTGCCAAAAAGGTGCAGACAAAAGTGAGCCAGCTTATGCGAGGCGCATATTGCAGTAAATGTGCCTCCTATTGTCTGAACTATCCGAGGTGCACATGCCAACATGCGCCTCGCCTATGCGGCCACGCGGGCCCGCAGGGGTTACTTGAGGTGCACGTTCCCTAATGTGCCTCGCCTATTGTAAGTATTGGAGTCGCATGTTACTATATGCGCCTCGCATATTGGACCACCGATCCCCACCCGGGCCCACCCAAGATATGCGAGGCGCATTTGTCACATATGCGCCTCGCCTATTTTAGTACTAGAGGCGCATGTCTGGCTGGTGCGCCTCGCATAAGATGGGGGTACCAGATTTCGTCCGTACAGATGCTATAGGAGGCGCATCCTGCAGATATGCGCCTCGCCTATTTAAGTACTACAGGCGCATGACTGGCTGGTGCGCCTCGCCTGTTTTATTAGAGGCGCATATAGTATAAATGCGCCTCTAATGTGCATGTCTCCTATAGGCTCTTCTCTAATAGTGTATGATCATTTAGTTTTTGACTTGTAATATCATTTTATGCTTTAATTAATAATGTTTTATCGCTTTGCATGATTATGGCTATTATTGCTCTCTTAGTTGGTCGCTCCCAGTCTTTTGCTAGCCTCCACATGTACCAAGTATGAGTTCCACTCATGTATCCAACCCCCAAGAAAAACAAGTTATTCCATACAGTCCACTATCAATTCCTATGCATGGTGTTTTACACTATTCCAAGGATATTCATGTTTTTATCTACCTTCCAAATTAAACTTGTTATGTGAAAATTAGTGATTAAAGCTCTCACAAACTTGATGGCGCACTTTACTGTATTGCACTTAATAAACTTGAACCATTGCATTCGTATATGTTGCGTATATGCTTGCACTTTATAAGTTGAGAATTAGCAGAACCATGTATCATGGGGAACGCTTTCAACATTGCACTTATTATTCAGTTGATATCATGTTCTTTTGTTTCTGGATCCCGGCGGTGTGAAATAAAAGGGGAGCTTGTAAGATCATGGAGTTTGTATGTGTGTTAGAGAAACACCTGGGCGGCTAGCTTAAGCCATGCCTAATCATGGTGGAAACTTGCAGCATAACCATAGTGAGCAATCTGTGAAGCATCCTCAATAAAAACCTATGCAAATAGCAAATAAAAAGATCGCTAAGATGCTCATTGTCTGTTGCCTTGTCATTTTGATATGGGATAGCTCCTGTATCATGGGGCAAGGGGTACCCCATTGGCTGTTCTCCATGATACACATGTACTTACAATGAGAAGAACTTACTCGTGACTAAAGTTGATTAGCATGTGGTTTGGTACTCGCAGGCAAGGGGCATGAGATTTTTGACTTATAACTTGTCAAGCATATCCTCATATTTGTTCACTTTAACCTTAATCACCTAAATATGCTTATGATAGGGTCAATGAGACATAAAAGCTAATAAGTACCATAATTTTTGGAAGCTCTTTATGAAACTTGAAATCCTTGCTTCCCTATTATGAGGGGCCTTTCTTTTTACTTTTATGTTGAGTCTCCATCTTCTATCTTTATGCACCAGCTAAGAGAGTATAGTGATCATTCTTAGTTTAATATGCATTGTCCCAAAAATTGTTGATTGAGTGATAACTTTTATATTGCTTGTTCTTAAATTATCTGTATCTAGTCACCCTTATGAACTTTGAAGGTGTCCTATGCATTTATGTTTTGCTATACCATGAGGGATAAGCTGAATACCATTCTTATTATGTTTTCTATATGTGAAACAAACAAACGTCTTTTAATGTATTGTTATTCATGAATCTTTTGTTTGTACCTCTTCATGTTGCAACATAGTTGCTATGTCTTATTGTTAGAACTCTATCTTTCATGTTCATGTGAGAGTACTTTGATCCCAGCTATCAATGTTTTACAAATATCTTGATCAAGATTATTATGGTGCATGTCACCTCAAAAATTATTATTTTTATCAATTACCTACTCGAGGACGAGCATGAGTTAAGCTTGGGGATGCTTGATACGTCGTAAATGTATCTATAATTTTTTATGTTCCATGCTTGTTTTATATCTACTTTCTTATGTTTTGTTCACACTTTGAGGTATTTTTATACATTTTCTGGAACTAACCTATTAACAAGATGCCACAGTGCTAGTTGCCTGTTTTCTTCTGTTTTTGGTTTTAGAAAAACTAGTAAGGAAATATTCTCGGAATTACATGGGACAAAAGCAAAGTCAATATTTTACCCGAAGCAACACAGAGTCTGGAGGGGAAACGAAGTGGCACACCAGGGTAGCCACACCTAGTGGCGCACGACCAGCCCTAGGCGCGCCACCAGGGGGTGTGGGCCTCTGGTACTCCATCGACCTTGCTCCTTCGCCTATAAAAGCCTCCCGGGACAAAAACCCTGAGTACTCGATGAAAATTCCACGAAAGAGTCTGTAGCCGCCGCCATCTCCATCCCTAGATCGAGAGGGATCTGAAGCTCTTCCCGGCACCCTACCGGAGAGGAGAGATCATCCTGGAGGCCATCTTCATCACCATGCCTGCCTGCGGTGAGATGGGTGAGTAGTTCACCCTTGGACTACGGGTCCATGTAGTAGCTAGATGGTTGGTTCTCCTCCTTCATGCTATCATGTTTAGATCTTGTGAGCTTCGTTCATGATCAAGATCATATATTTGTAATCTTAAATGTTGTGTTTGTGAGGGTCCAATGGATATTGAGATGCTATTTCAGATTGATTATTGATTTTTTCATGTCTATGTTATTTGCGATCTTGCTTTCTCTCCGTTGTTAATAACTATCTTGGCCAAGTAGATGCTTGCAACTCCAAGAGGGAGTATTTATGCTCGATAGTGGGTTCATGCCTCTAGTAATATGGGAAAGTGACAGAAATCTCTAAGGTTGTAGATGTGCTATTGCTACTAGGGAGAAAATAGCAATCTTTTGTCCATGGGGCAATTGTATTGTTTACTTTACACACTTTGCTTAATGCAATTATCTGTTGCTTGCAACTTAATACTGGAAGAGGTTCGGACGATAACCTGAAGGTAGATTATTAGTCATAGATGTTGTTGGATTATGGTCTACTCCCTCCATCCCAAGGCTTTAGGCGTAAAACTTCCAGCACAGTTATTTAGGCAGGTGTTCGGTGGAGAGAAAAAAAAGGCAACCTTCCTTTCTTGCCCTTGCATCCATGCATTAATTCCTCTCCTGCATGTCTTGCTAGCCTTGGTTCCTACACGACTTGCTCTTTTCCCGCATGACTCGCTCGCCTCATTCGCCTTGCTTCACGCACGCGTACACTCAGTCTCGTTTTTTGCAGGGCGTACACTCAGCCTCGTTTTTTGCAGGGGCAAAAAAGGGAGACTACTGCTACCACGCACTCTGTGCCTTAAGCCTTGGGAAAAATTGAATTTTTTTACGCCTAAAGCCTTGGGATGGAGGGAGTAAGTATTATGTTGTAATGCCCAATCAAATCTCATAGAAGTCAAGATGACTAGTATATGCATTGTATGCTTTCTCAAATCTGCCAATTGCCCCGTTGTTATTTGTTCATCCAACGTGCTATTTATCTTTAGTAGAATCACCTCTAGTGAACTTTGGACCCCGGTCCATTCTTTTACCATTGATATACCATCTACTATTACTGTTTATTGTTTACTTTCTGCAAGCAATTACTATCTTCTATACTATATGTTTAATCCTTTTTTTCAGTAAAACCAGTGAGATTGACAACATCACTTTAAGGTTGGTAAAAGGCATGTGGTTGTGTTGGGCATGATTCCAAGTTTCTAGCAACACCTTGGAGTTGTTTCCTTTCTCCTACTGGTTCGATAACCTTGGTTTCATAACTGAGGGAAAACTTGCTACTGTGCTCATCCTACCTTCCTCTTGGGGTTCCCAACAAGCTCTACATTTTGAGCCATCATTGACCCGACAACTATTCCGCCCAGAAGAAAACTTAGTTTTATTTTGAAGGGGGTTTTGAGAGTAAAAGGTTCGCTCGAGAGAGCTTTATACTTAAAAAAATTTCAATCTTTCGAACCCCCCAATGGTACATTATATATATATATCATAACAAGCAGTACTTAGGAAAAATACGGGTAACCTATTAGTTTGGAAATTCCTAAGTATAGAGATACTCATGGCATACTACAAAACCGTACTTGCAAAATAATACTAAGAAAATCTACCATATAAACCTACACACGCATACTACAGAATTTGAAGATCAAAACATGCATAGTCAAAATTGGGACATAAATATGAACAAGTGGTGTAACTTTCCTTATATTGTTAATATGTGTGATGATTGTATTCCTCCTTAGAGACCACACTCTCCGAACAATCTAACGCGAGGATAAAATAATTCCAATCAACACAATTGCAACATACAATACAACAATGATGATCACAAACATGCATGATGATTTTAATATTAGTTCTTTGAATGGTCTTAGATCGTATGATGCATGTAGGATATCATTTAATGCAATAGGGTATTTATTATTAAATCTTGATGACCAAATAAGAGGTTTTAGTAGTTCTGTTGTAACTTTTGTCATAATTGTCGAATTAAATTTGGTTATTGGTTTTACTGGATTGAGGACATTAATATGAACCTGTAGGAATTTGATTCATCTTATTATTAAATTTTGAATCCAGAGACATATTATTTATATTTTTCCGACCTATAAATAATTTATTATGAATTTAATAGTCCAAATGGCCATTCAAACTAATTAAATTACTACAGTAGTTATACACTACGGAAATTAGATCTAACAGCATATTAATGTCGCATATTAAATTATGAAACCATAGGTACCTTATTTGTATTTTTCTAATGTACAACTAATTTACTATAATTTATTTAGTCTAAAAGGGCTATTGAACCAATTAAATTACTGCAGTAAAACTATATAGTAAAACCTATATTTAATATCATATTGATATTCTACATATGTTTATGAATCCATAGGTATATCATTTTTACATGATTAGAGATTTTTCTGGATTTTATTCCTATTTTAAAATAAACATGCGTTGAGTGGCAGTTGACTGGATCTGGCGGTGATGGAGCACGACGTGGTGCTGACTGGGCGCGGCTGACTAGGCGACACATGGCAGGTTCTGGTTCGCCCGTACCAGTTCAATGTGAATCTAATTTAGAGCATTTCCACGAGATCCAACGGCTGCTGGTGATCCGGCGTCGATGGCAGTGAACGGCGGCACAGACGGTGGTTTCGGCGGCTGCAGCGCTCGGATGGTGCATGGTGGAGCGCCCTCCACGGGTCTCCAACAATGGATAAGAACACCAAGATAAGTGGTCGAGGTCGGGGGTCACGACGGTGTACTCATCATCTCCTTGTGCTTCCTAGAGCAGCGATGGAAGACGGCCGGAGACGAGTCGCGATGGTGGAGCTCCGGCAAAGAATCGATGGCACTACAGCAACCTGGGCATGGGAAAGATACATGAGAGGATGCGGTTCTTCGCGAGGAGGAGAACGAGGGAGAAGGGAAAGGTCAGGGCCAACTGAACTGGTAGTTGGAGCTTGATCTGGAGCTTGCGTGCTTCGGCAATGGCGGCGGTAGTTCGATCTCGAAAAACGGCAGCCTGGGGCAGAATGGATCCAATTTTTTTAGGGTTTGCGGGGAGGGCGTCGGGGGATTTTATCTACTCGTTTTCGTGGTCGAGGGCGCAAGGAACACGCAGAATCGACGAGATTTTCACGGCCATGGTTCGGAAACGTGAAGAACTGGGCCTCCTGCGCGAGGAAGGTGGAGACCGGGTGTGTCCCACGCGTCAGCGGGAGAGAGGGGCGGCTAGGCTACGCGGCTGCTGTTGATGGGCCGGCGGGGTGTGATGCTGCGATGTGGGCTGCGCGCACGAGAGAGCGGGTGGGCGATAGCTAGGCACATGTGTGCTGGGCCACCGGGTAGCTTAGATCTAGATTTTTTGTTTCTTTTTGTTTTCCATTTTCTCTTTTGTATTTTCTTCATAAATTTTTCATTTAAACTCCAAATGACATGGAATTACTTTCTAATTTTTTATAAAATTCAGTAGATCATCATAGGATCCCTTTTGGCAATATTCTTATACTTAAAATAAATGAATTTATGAATCCTTGTTTGTACTCTCGTGGGAGTATTTTTGTTAATTCAAAATTGGGTGTTGCAAATGGGGTTTTAATTTAAAAACTTGTATGAATGCAATGATCCAAGGATCATGAATGCAAAAAACATAAATTCGTTGGATTAGTTCAAAACTTCTCAACCACTGTGATATTCATATTAATCCACTTATTTTAATGTGATTTGGTAAAATTTCAAACAGACATTAAAAGTATCTTTTCACTCAAAAATTTCAAAAATACCAAACAATTCAATCAGCTTATTTAATTATATTTAACATTCCAAAAGTAGGAATGTTTTGGGATGTTACAGAATCCTCAGGGGAAGACGGGATATCAACATTTGTTCCGATTGCGTCTAGCACCGACTCATTGTCATCTCCAGCATCAGTAGAGCCAGATCCACAGCCAACATATCCGACGACGTGCCATCCATGTGCTCCGAGTTAATTGCAGCTCTCCTTGTTAGCTTCCTCAAATCTTTTGATGGTCTTGAGGATACTATCCATACTAGAGTTGCCACGCAGAATCATCCCCTTACAGTGTGCCTCAGAAGCAATTCTCCTGCTCAAGCATCCGCAAAACCGGATCTAGAGCTCTTGCTGCTTTGATTTTTCTGAGATTCAACCTTTGGGGGAGTTCTTCCTTAGATCTTATCTTCTCTACTATCTCCGCTTTAGGTGCATGTTGGGTGGTATTAGGATTTGTTGAGACCCAGAACTATGCCGCCTCCACACACAAAGTGGATCCAGAAGTTTCTTCTGCCTCTATCATCACCGCTGGGGTGGGTTGGGCAGGTTCAGCGAAACCAAGGTAAACATCAATCTTGCCAAAATACATGACTGTGTACCTGGTCATGGGTTCAATAGCTGGCCTCGAGGACGAAAAGAGGAACGTCGCTGGCGTAGAGGACCTGGTCAATGGTGTTTGTCTTGAAAGTCACCTGCCCCATGGTGGCCGCCAACTATCATTGGATTGATGACAAGTATGCCATGAGGGGGTCCTAGAGGCGTGGAGAAATATGTAGTATGAGACAACGATGTTCCAGGATGGTGAGAACACAAGCTTTACCCATGTTTGAATCCTCCTGCGGTGGACGGGTCCTACTGCTGATAGCAATCCAGTAATACGGCAGAGCCGAAAGTATAGATTACAAGAGAGGTTCCACCTGTGCGAATTGAAGTTGTGGTTTTCGATGCCCTAAAGTCATCTCCCTAGGGTGTCTTATATAGTCATCAGGTCCTAGGATTACAGCAGAGTCATATCTGGCTACAATACATAGTTGGTTATATAGTACATCTCGGACTACAAGTAGCATTACATGCCTAAGTTGGTAAGTTGTCTGGTCCTCCCTGTAGCCGTATGGCCTTCCATCTTCTCTCCCTGACTGGGCCACCCTTGAAGCATAGTTCTAACCCAGAAGTGTGCCACCCTGGTCAGTGAGTCATAGTGGGTACACCCGTAAAGTATATCCCTAACAATTAGTACTATGGACAGTTTTGCATGCTTGTAGACGGTAATTTTTTTCTAGCCACAAATGATACACAATGTATGACTTGTATATCAGAATGATACACAAGCTAACACCATATCTTTTGTGTTGTTTAAAGCTAATGGGAAAGTAAGATGTGGGGTGAAACCACAAGTGCACAACTTCTTGAAATAAAGAAGCATATTAGTTAAACTTGACCCACTATGATTGTAATTATGTGAGATATGTGCTTGAAAAATTATGAGTTGATTGTTACCAAAAACATTCTATCATGGGGAACACTTTATTGCAGTATTTATGTTAATGTCATGTTCTTTTGGCCAAGGATGCCTATCGATGTGAAATAAGCTCGAATCACCCTAAAGTTTTCTGTAGTTTGCATATGTGTCAGAGGGATGCATGAGCCACCAACCTAATCCATGCTATGCATCATGGGGGAAACTTACAACATGCACATTCTATAAAGCATTTTTAATAAAAAAGCTATGAAAACATTAAATATAATGAAATAATGAGGGCTTCATTTATCCATTTGTCTTGTCAACTAAGTATGGATAGCCCCTCACAAAGTTACTCTTGATACAAGGGGAAAAGGTACCTCAATTTATGCTCTCATTTGGAAGTGTATGCCTACAATGAAAAAACTTCTTTGGGGGTCTAAGTTGACTAGCATGAGGACTTGGTACTTTTGGTCAATGGGGATGATACATTCAACTTGTGGTCACATTAACCATAAAAATTAAAGATGCCGGGAATCCCATTATTATGATTACCGTTGACATGAGCAACATATCCCAAAACTTTATTTTATGATCTCTTATATCTTTTATTTCCTCAACGGACTATCACATATATTCCTTTCTTACTTTCTGTTACTTAAGAGTCTATGATGGAAAGAAATAAAAGAAGAAGAAAACGTATGATTCTAAGACAAAAAAAGATGTTTACTTTACTTTTGCACTTTTCATGCTTAATTGTCCATAATACACAAAATGACTTATTGTTGAGCATGGATGTAGTGCATAGGAGATATCACTTTATAGCTTATTTGATTCTTTATATTCTTTATAGAATGAACCATTTAACCCTGTGTGACAATGAATATTATTTATGATATCAAAAATAGCAAAAAACTCCAAAGTGCATGTTTAGTTTTACCACCTTCATGCTCAAGGATGAGCATAGATTAAGCTTGTGGATGTTGATGCATAAAATATGCGTATTTTAACTTTGTAGGTTATTGATACATATACCCACATATTAGCAACATATATAATGTTATATCTATGCCATATATTGATTTATGGGGATTTACCAATGATCCCATTTAATTAGGTTATAATTCTAGAGGACATGAATTCCCTATTTTTGTATTTTTATCTTTAAAGGACCTAAAAAAGAAAACATAGCTGGGATTTTTCAAGCATCATTTTTTTGCAAATACAATGACCTCGAGAGCTTGAACCTTGCTAGGATAGCTCGGAGGCCCAAAATAGCCCAGGTGGCGACGACCACTTTGGGACCCATTCCACTTGTGCTCGTTTGCTCGTCAAGCATCGTTAGTCGTCTGCCTTCATCTACAACTCATTGTTTTGACCTAAAAACACCTATATAAAGGTCCCCCGATGCATCCCTAGAGGATGAGGTGGTAGAAACACAGAAACATAAAAAAGAGGTAGAACCAGCAAAGATTGGAGGGGCGAAGGCCGCCGGAGCTGCCGCTGGTGGGATCTCTACCTTCTCCCACATCTCCACCATCATCACCATGATGAAGCGAGAGTAGTACACCTATGGTCTATAGGTTTGTGGAAGTAGCTTGATCTATTTCTTTATTTTTCTATCATTTATCTAGTATCATATGACCTTCCCAACATGATTATGGTCATATATATAATTCCTATGTGGTGGATCTATATTCAATGAGTTGATATTTGAGATTGAATTAGTAGATGTGTATGTAGATGCGTATTATGTATCCCTTCTTAAGTACTTGTTTTGATCCAACATATATGAGAGGGCACGTGTGAGGAAAAGTGTGTATTAGTTGTAGTATCGTTATGGTAGTGACACAAAATTCAAGGTCTACTATGGTGTTTACCTTTCTTTTGTTACCTAACTAGGGATAAAGCGAATTCATGTGTGATATGTCATCTATTGATAGCTAGATGATTTTGTATATTCAAGGTAGCATATTTGTTATTCAAACATCATGCCAAAGTACGTAAGTCTATGCTCAGTTAATTCTTAATTATAGATTTCATGGAGTTTTCCCTTTCTAGAGGAGTATAAGTGAGATGGTTTGCATCATCTCTATAATAGGACATGATTCCCATATAAATGTTTATCATACACATAATAAAGTTTCATCAATATTATATTTCCTATGACTTATTTTATGTCCATTACACCTTATGAAAGAATCGACAAGTGAACCCATGAACCCCGTTCCACTTTTTATTATAAGAAACATGTTTCCAACACCATTATAATCCTTTACAATTTTTGCAATTATTATATTCAAAAATAATACTATTAGCAAAAACAAAATAAAAACACATAAAAATCTTTATTTAATTGTGTTTGCTTTCCTTTCCTAGTCATACATTTTTTACTGTATTTATTTATAAGTATATTTAAAGTTTACTAATATGAAACCTTGTGCTTGACAACCACATGGTAGAGTTGAGACAAAGAATGGTTTTGTAGGTTGCTTGTAGAGTAGGAGCAAAAGAAACTCAAAGCCAATTCCCTAAGAGTCCGATATAAAACCTCGAGTCACCTTTGTGGGAAAAGATGCTTGGTACATCACTCTACACTTGGAGTCCCAACGAGTTGGTACACATGGAGTTGTTGCCATCACTAAGCAGTACCCCTCATAAATCTTATGAATCTTATGAACTCTTTGCTAAGTGACTTTTACACCTCCAATAGTCATGCCTTATCACGTAAAAGTTGTAGTATCCAGGGACCATTCATCAATTCTTTGGCTTGCATCCTTCCCATGGTTTGTTGTAGAGAAGGATAGACGAGGGTATAAGGATGAAGAATTTCAGCAAATATTAGTCAGCAAGATAAAAAAATCAGAAAAATTGTTCGATATTTTTAGAGTAACATAAAACTTTTTGCACCTAAATAATTTGAGCGATACTTTAATTGTAAAAAAATCAAGTTGATTAATAGTGTATGACTACTGAAATAATGTTTTTAAGATAAATTTCCGCAGGTGATATTTATCGGGAATGAAGGAGTAGTATATACTTGTATATGTACAAGTGTGAAATTTAGTAATCCTACATTTTCTTGTACTTGGGGAAATTTAGCATAGTATTAAGATGCTTGCTTTAGTAAGCCCAGGATTAACCCAAACGTAGGATTACCTAGCATTAAATCTAAGATAAACTAGATATACCACTAACCTCAACCTCCTCCCGCCCGGGGGCACGACAAAAAGCTTGTCGTGCTGATACTTCTAATGGGGCAGGCCGGAGTCCACAACGAGGTTGTGGTGTTGCACTTCCAACACCATGGTGAGTTCATGGATCTGTTGCCGCTTGGGCGCACATCGGACTTGACTACAAGGCCGGTCTAGTTCTTCTAAAAAGTGATATGGGTCGATGGAGTCGATGGCAAGCGGTTGGTGCTGTTATTCCTACTCTTGTTGGCAATCCACGGCGGAAGTCCACGCACCGACATCATTGCCTCTTCCATTTGTGGGCTTTATCTCCTATAGCTAGAACGCGAGAATTCACAAAACGGTCGTGGTATTATGGTTGTTTATGGGAGAGGCGCCGATGAGTGGGGTACTGCTGCACGTTTCATCCGCGGGATGTTCATGGTTTATGGTTGGGCTTGTTTGTGGGAGGTTGATGACAAGGACTAAGCAGCCAGACCATAGACACATATGTCAAAGGCGTGATATTTTGAATAACCTTCCCTCCTGATGTTTAAGAACGAAGTGAGAACTTCAAAACCGGAAAACTTTGAATTTGTGGCTACTTTATATCGGCAATGCCCAAAGTGGTTCCTTCCTACGTACTCCACAGAACCACCGTACGAAGGCACACATACGAAGAATAGTGTGTTGGCATGTGCACACGGGTTTTCCGAGGAGAGGTGAAAGATGGATGGTGAGAGGCAGCAAAGGAGAAAGAAAATACACAATTTGTTTTGCATGCATATATATGAAGGAGATATGCCGTAGAGGTAAATAATAAATGGTGTTTATTATCAAATGTCAAATTAGTTCATAATAGTTTTATAAATATGTTGTAATTGTATCTATCATATACATTGATACACGTGTGATATGTGGGCCCCTTGAATTAATCCTCCGAGAATCTATGTTATGCATACACCAAGATCCCATGATTAGTTAGTCTTGGCACATGAACGACAAGTATCAAAGTAAACATCCATTACTTAAGCGGATACAAGTCATACCTCAACTGCCATTATGGATACAATCATCATCAGTGGAACTTTATCAAAGTATAGAGCCCGATACATGCCTTAACCTATAGAAAACTGACTGGGAGAACGTCCTAGCTCGCATAGTCGTGAACTTCACCTTCTTCTCGATATCTGACCAAGTTAATATCCGGAGACAATGCCAGTGAGTACTTTGAATGTACTACCAAACCACTTTAAGATAAGCAATAAGAGGATACGTATTATGGTTGTGGTAGTAGGAGCGCTCCAAGAGAGGTTCTTTTATAAATTAGTTTCTCTTGTAGATATAGCACATACCTATATTTGATGAAAACCTTTGTAAAACATTTTGGATTCCTTTTTGAAAAGTTTTGGAAAACAGTTTTGATGAGTTTTGAAAACAGTAGGACTAGGTCACCCATTTGTTTCTTCCTTCCGGTCATCTCATGACCAAACTCCCTTCCTTCCTTTCCGACCATCTCATGGTCAAAAATTTTCCAAAGCCTCTGCTTTTCTGAAGTACTTTTTGAAATCAAAACTAACACCGCTCTACAGGAACCTTTCCAACCGTCCATGACCAAGGACTCAGCTATTCGAATAGATTTACACTCTAGAGAGGTTGTAAACTTTACCCACAACATCCGGGTACCCTCTGCCCTGATGCACACCGATCGTGGGTCGAGTAACCGGTCAAGACCTTCGAAATGCCCACTCCAGTATAAGTGCCTACCCTATGAGAGTTGTTCCCCTCAACACCGGGATGTCACGTACCGTGGACCAACCGGAGTGCCTTACTACGCTTTTAATGACGGGCTCATAGTAAAGCATGGAGGCCCGTAGAACCTTTGTTCCTTCTCCTGCGTGTGAGGTGCATTACAGGGACCTAGAGAAGGAAAACCCTCTAGGGATTTTGAATTCCCCTGTAGTCGTTATGATATAACTCATACCAGAGCAGGCAAACTTCCAGCCCAACCCATTCCCATATATGAGTAATGTGGTTGGACGGGTTAATTGTTCTAGCAAACTGCAAAGAAACGGGTGCGTTTTCGTAAACATTTTTCCTCCTTTTTTGCTTCAGCATTTTGTAAAAAAAATATTTTTCCTTTCTCAAACTTCTCTTGGTAGGCCAAACCTCAGCAAGGTTTTATCATAAAAAAATATTTAAACTTTTTCGGGGTCTTCACATCCTGTAATTTTAGCTTCTGCTAAAATAGGGTCTCCAAAGGGGTATGGTGTTATACACCAACTATCATCCTAGGGACAAGTAGGTGTCATCAATGGGATTGTACTTACTAGTACCAAGGAGTAGTGATTTGGAGGAGCCAAGCCACTACCAGATATAGATCATTATGTAATAAAACAATGCAGTTTTCATAAATAGTTGGTAAAACATGCATAAGTAAAACAATAGGACGAGGCTTATGAGCAAGAAGGTGGCTTTCTTGTACTCAGCAATATGGCAATATGTCCCTGGACTTCTTCTTAGAAAATCATAATAATAATAACCATCTTCATCGGTTCTTCGATATGATCGCATCTAGCGTCGCCACAGATAAAACATGCAAGGAAATAAGGCCACATTCAACAGAAGGCATACAAGCATCAATACAATACAACAACATACATATGACACATTACTAACTTCAGTAGATTTTGGTAGATTAATTTCATAGAACTTGGAATTACTATAATTGTCTTTGTGGAATTTCTTTTATGACTTAATTGTCAAATACCGTCTAATGAAGGGGTTTTGAACTAATGCTTGGGTCTGTATGATATCATTCTATAAAAATGATACCATCAGATAGGTAATGATAATTTGAAGCCAACAAAAGTGGTTTCACCATTTTATCAATCTCCTTTGATTTACTATGGATTTTCTAGTGATAAAAGCTCTAGTTTAGGAAATAATTAACAAAAAAAGATCAGTGGTCGAAACAATTATTTACTTGGATGGTTATGTAGAGATTGATGGACTGATTCACCAAGATTTAGAATCATTCCAAAATATTTACCAGAATGCCCTCAGGAAATTCACAAAGCCAGTTCTCGAAGGTATTTGTCTTTTTCACCAGATTCAATCTATATGATCCCTATTACACATGTTAGATAGTTGAAATACCTTTCTGTATAAATTGGAATCACCATGTTTTTTGTTATAGAACTACTTAGGTGATTTTATTAATGAATCAACCATGCATAGAATAGTTTAATTCACAATAAATCGATCTGGGTTTGATAAATCTTGGGTTGCTAGGGTTTGAGGGATATAAGGATTTTTTAGTTCTAGGAGTTGGAATTAGGTCAATACCTCTTTTGGTTTGACCTGTAGAAATTCCTAAAGGTAGAAAAAGGTAGTTTTTGTTATTTTGACCCATAGCAATCAAGGAATCATAATAGGGTAGGGCCAATGTGACATGCTAGGTAGACCATATACCTTTCAGTACAAAAAGTATTCACATCATTTGGAGTTGTAAAACTAACAAAAATAAATTGTTAGTGAAAAGGGTACATTTAGGTAGTTGATTTATTGGAATTAATATGGACATTATTTTGTCAACACTAGATACTGTAAGGGAAAACAACCCTAAACTCTAGAAATTTTAGATCTAGGCATTTGGATCTGTTTTGTATTTTCAAAATGATTTAAACTAAATGCCAAACTTCTGGATTTTAATGAACTACTAAAAAGAAAAAGAAATTGGCAGCGCTAGTCTAGAAATCAACTGCGCGAGGAAGATCTGAGAAGGGCCAGCCTAATTCGGCCCTCACCCACGCGGTACGGTGAGGGTTCAAACCACCAGTATGGGCCCGCCGGTCAGTGGATGCTGCAAGCGGAGGGGCATGGGGTGATTTCTGCTATTAGATTAAAATGAGATCGACGGATTTGCTACGTCTTTTTCCTCTAGCAGCAGAAATCAGGGCTAGAACCCTAGGTGGGGGTGGTGGCGCCTCGAGAGCTCACCTGGGGGCTTGTGGGAAACCAGTGAGGAGGCAGGGGATGCAGTGGTCGATGGCGGTCTCGGAGATGGGATGGAAGGGCAGGTTTGGCGTCTGAGAGGTCCTCGCGCATCTGCACCAACATGGAGTTTGGGAGCTCGCCGGAGCAGAACCAGGGAAGCATGCATGTCGCTGGTGAGACGTCGGAGACGGCCAAGAGGAGATACAAGTCCAGAACGATGCCCTTAGAGTGGTAGAAAGTTCTCGGAGGCATGAAACTTAGGCGGAGGAGCTTCTCTCGGATATGCAGTTGTGGTGGTGCCTGAAGGGTCCCTGAGACCAAAATAGTGACATGCACAGGTTGATCAGGATTAGGGGAGTCCATATATGCAGAGAAAAGGGACAAGGGATGGTCGGGACCAACCGTAGCTTCAACATTTAAAGAATGTCCGAGGTGAGGTTTTCTTCCTCTCCATGGGTAAGGAAGGCAAGTGGAGTGAGCGGGGCTCATGGGGTGGATGGAGAAGAGGTGTGGGAGCAAATGATAGTCTAGGAGGAGCCAGGGGAGGTCTCTGCTCTATTTAACTAGAGGAGGTGGGTGCATGGTGCACTAAGTGCACTCATGGCTTGAGCTTGGTCCATGGCCCTGCCATTGGTTGCCCTGGGCGATGGAGGGGTGAGAGAGAGATCTCTGGCTGTGGAAGGGGAGCAGAGAGGGAGTGGGGGTGCTGCTGCACTTTAATACTAGACTTTTGTTAAATGGACATGTCCCTCTTCTTCCAAACATGTGAGGACAAGGGGCTAGGGTTTTTCTAGAGTGGAAAGCTAAAGTGTAGCTCGGCTAGGACATATGGGTGGGTGTAGTGCTGAAGTGCTTTGCATGTTTGGATGGATTTTGAAGGGGTTTAGTTCATGGTGTTGATCTGTAACATCCCAAAACTTCAATCCAAGCTTATCAAAATCAAGTCATCCAAAAATGGGGTTAACAAAAACTTTTCCAAATTTAAAATGAAAGCATTCATATATGTGTGCATTTAAAATAGGAGTTGATTGAATTGCCATGATTGATTGATACAATGCTTGTAAAATGTTTCTTAGGTGATTTAAACATCATCTACATCATTCCCAAACTTTTTCTAAAAGAAATCAAATCAAAAAGAATTAAAATGAAGGAATGGTCATTTGGACAAATTTAACTCTCATGCCTACTTTGGCTATTCCTAGTACTCAATTCTTAATAGAAACAATTCTTGATCTTTACACCCCTTGCTAGTACACATAATGAGGTACCAAGGCCCACCTTTTGATATACTAAAAACCTTCTGTTAACTATTTTAAATGACAGTTTAAAATTGAATCTAATGCATATGCATAGATCACCCCTATTTCAAAATCCATCAAATTGAGCACCATTTTCAAAACCCTTGCAACCAGAGACTACCTATCACTAGTGGAGATTACCCAAAATTCTTGAACTCAAAATTCAAATTTTTTTCTCTTGCGGCCATTTCATCAAACACTTGGTAGGCAGAATCACACCTCTAATCCTAGATCACTGTTTTGAACAAAGTTTTGCCCCCAATTGATCTCCATTTAATCTCTTTGTCCCCCTCTGATCAAACCATGCCATTTGCAACCCATCCCCTACACCCTAGTAGCAATGCCATGCCATGGAGAGCACCACCCTGGCCGGCCAAACTTGCCCCGCTGCAGCAGACCACCTCCTTGTTCCTCTCCATGTCTAGGAGGTAGCCAGCACCGCACCGCCCCTCTCTGCCCCTTGTCCGAGCCAAGAGCCGCCGTGGACCACAGAGGAGAACCCGTGCCCGGAGCTTGTCGACCATGCCGACGCTGCCCACAGAGCGCGCTTTGTCCCCGTGTGCACAAGCCGCCGCTCGACATCAGCCCGCGCCCACCGCTCCGCCTCGACCTGGAGAACACCCTAGACACCTCCGTTCGCCGCCCAAAGCCCAACAGCCACCGCTCGCCATGGACACAGCCGCTTCGGCCGCGCAGAGCGCCACCTCACCCCGACCGCATGCCACCACCCCTACGGCCGCATTGAAGTGCTAGAGCACCGCCAGTGAACCGCCCACCGATCGCAATCCCCAGCCATGCCGCTAGCTCGCCGTAGCATGTCGCCAGTGTCGACAGCCCATCCTGCTCGGTCTCAACATCGAGCCTATAAAAGAAGCCCTCACCAGCACCAAATACTCACACCATTCCACTCCCCTCACCTCTCTGAACCTCAACCACCCCTCGCCGGAGCAAGTGGAGCCGCAGCTCGCCGGAATTGGAGCCAGAGCCGCCGCCGCTGGAGAAGAAGGGTGTCGTTGATTCTGGCCACCCTAAGCTCCACCGCGACCACGCCTCGCCCCGCTGTTGTCTTCCACTTTGTTCGCCCGCATCGCCGACCCTGCTGGAGCCCTGGTACGCCCCCAGTAGACCCCCACCGAGCCGCTAGGGTTCGAGCTCGCCGGAGACTCGTCCGTCGTTGACGACGACCCTCAGCCGTAGATCTAGCCTCTAATCGCACAACCCACAGCGCGCGTACCATTTCGCGTTTTAAGTGCCGCTGACAAGTGGGACCCCCTGTCAGCTGAGCCCCGTGCCGTGTAGAGCCACCGGGCCGACACATTTCCTTTCCCGTGCAAGCCCGTAGATTCAAATCTAGGTTTTTCTTTTTAGTTAGAATATAGGTTCTGTCCAGTGTTTCAAAATTTAATTCTGTGAGTTTGACAAATCCAAATTACATGAAACTAATTTTGTCTGAAAGGTATTGAAATGCTCTATCCAAGACCTTTGGATTTAATTCATTTAGAGTTATAGATTTCTTCTAATAAAAATAAGAAGACAGAAGCTTTTGCAACTTGAAACATTTTTGTAAAATCAACCAAGTTCGCTTTTGAGTTGATTCCAACTCTCAAAAATCACATTTCATCATATCTATCCAAATATGTAATAATATTAAGGTTTATAGGCAGTGATTTTGTACTAGTACCAAAATAATGCTATATAGGCATTTCTAGTAACTTTAAATCATTAAATAATGAACTTAAACCAAAGTAATATTGATCCAACCTTTAAATCTCATTCCCATATATTAGAATATGTGGTGAGGACATGTGTCCACATGATCCCAAGTTTTGGTGGTGAATATTAAATTGTAGTTAATTTTTCAATGAGTAGAAATTACTTTTCCAAAATAAAAAGGTTGAAACTATTGAATTAAAACTTGTGATGTTTGGGATGATAATAGATCATCAATTGTGTGGTTTAGAATACTACTTAGCCTAAGTTAAGTATTGTTTGGTGATTGTGCACTCCTTATGTATTTCTAGACGATAGTACCGACCAAGCCTTAGAGGAGGAGGAGTTCTACCAAGAAGAAGAAGAAGAAGAAGAAGAAAACTTCAACCACTGCACCAACCAAGGCAATCTATTAGTGGCAAGCTAAACCTTGCAAACATGCTTTATTAAGCTATTGTAGCAAGCTAGAATAAAACTAGATAGCTTAGTAAAGATGCCTTAAGCATACTTTGATCACACCCCTTTAACTCTTAGTACCTCAAGTCTTATTAACAAGTTTTACCCCCTTAGTTTACACAAAGTTCTTTAATTAATTTTGAAGGTAGCATAAAGAGTATAAAACTTAACCTACTTAGAAACCTTTAGATGTCATTCTATGGCATGAGATTGATCCCACCTTTCCACCTTAGTGAACACTCTTAACCTAGTGTTTTAGCATAGATCAAAACTTGAGTCACTTTAGATGGGAACACTTGGTGAAAATGAGTTATGAAAACCTTGGAACGATGAGTCATTCTATTGAGATGTTTTGACATGTGTTGAGAAACACAATGGGTTTATGATGATGAAAAAGATAAGGCATGAGCCTTAAACCTTTTATAAAACTGATGGTTGGATTCGGATGCGATACCATTCCAAATATACCATACAACCACATTACCTGAATTGGGTAAGGCTTAGCTGGAAATTTATATGCATTAGTATTAGTTCCCTCGCGGGAGAGGTTTGAGCTGAGGCTACCTCTCAATGATGTCCACCTATGCAGTGCCCAAGATGACTGATGGTCATGGTTGCGAGGCCATGCTCATAGGAGAGGTGCTTGTACTAGGGTGTGTAAAGGGAAGGTTATGTTTGATTATCTGCATACTAAGTATGATGATTCAGGGTTATCCCTGACAGATGTACCGGATCTTGTGGTGAAAGTGTACCACCTCTGCAGAGTGTCAAACTATTCGAATAGCCGTGTCCGTGGTTATGGACAGTTGGAATGACCATACTGTTTCGTTGTGAGATGTTTTCTAAATAACTTGAAATGAATGATGGCCTTTGACTTGACCACAACAGGGTTGTGTAGATGATAATAGCTTCCCAACTTAAGTGATTCTAGAACTTTAATTTATCTTTTCTTGCTTCAGAACTCAGCTTAGGTTTCAAACTTAACTTGATAGTGGTTCCTTAAATTCAGTACTTTAAATTAGTATTACAATCCTGGTTAGTAGTAGTTTGCGAGTACTTAAAGAGTACTCATGGCTTTTGTCCCTGGCTATTATCATGGCCAGACTATGAAGGAGATTATCAAGATGATGGTCAGCAGGACGGCTATGATAACTAGGACTATCTGCCTTCGTCAGTATTGCCTGTGCCCCTGAAGATGGACCCCACCGCTACGCTATCGTTTAGTTCTGCTGCTTGTTGTATTAAGGACTAGATCATGAGATCCGTATTTGTGTAAAACCTTATGTATGGTTTGTAATGGATGATGTACTGTGATATCCAATCCGTTATGTCTCGCAAAAATGGTAATCCTGGAATTGCGAGGTAGGGCATAACGGGCATCTGGGATTAAAAATCCGGGTGTTGACAAGTTGGTATCAGAGCCATCCTGACCATAGGAGACCCTAGTTAGAATGGACGTCCAAACCAAAAAACTTAGCTTCAAAACCAAAGTGAGTATTTATGAAAAACTATTTCCCCTCTTACCCTTGTGAACTCATTCTTTCTCAAAAATACATGTTCCTAAAAATTCTTACATTACTACTTAAAAATTTGACACACTTGATCACTTCACTAATTTCCTCATCCTAAATTCTTGTAGATGGAGACTTAGTTCAGCAAGTTTTACCAGTTGGGAAACGGAGGTCAGCTGATCTTCGATAGGGATATGGATTCACTGTCGGAGTTACTGGGACGCCCACATCCGGAGTTTTTTGGAGCTCAACTTCTAGGACCCCCAGGAGGAGACCTACAATGGCTAGTCACCGCAGATCTTCGAGGAAGCATTGAAGCACCAACTTCTGGAAGAATTCAGTTCTCCGTGAGAGAGAACAACTGGCTAGATGGATTAGCCAGGGCAATGCATGAAGCTCTTGCATGTCTATGTGCCCTCAGCGTCAACAAGATTCAAGGAACCCGTTTTGCCCACTATGCAAGACGTGACTTCATGGGAATGCCGATGGAGATGCCAAGTCACCCAGAGTTGAGGCGTCAAGTGGAGAACCTTGACTACTTGCTTCATGACCGACAAAGGAATCGGACAATGCCGGAGTTAGCCAACCAGAACCGTGCCATTGCCGACCAGAAGGCCTAGACTTTCGCACTGCTCGTCCAAGATCACCAGTCTCTTCGTCGCCAGCGTGCAAAGAAGGATCGCACCATCGCTCGTCTTTGCAAGAAGGTGGCCGACCTCGAGAAGACCGTCAAGGAGCAGGAAGCTCAGATTGCCGCCAAAGAAGAAGATGATGAGGGAGAAGACATCCAGGGAGATATGGATTCTTACCTCAGCAACGATGACGATTTTCTGGCAGAGGATGTTGTGGACTTCTACACTGATGATGAAGACTCCGACTTCATCGACGATGAGTAGATGCACTAGAGCACTGTCGTAGCATGAGATGTATCAGCTCATTGTATCGTAGCTTGCAGGATGGTTCTTAAAACCATCTGTTTTTCCCCTTTGCTTGTTGTGGTGTGTGTTGTATGGTGTGCTTGCTTCCATGAATGACAAAGAAGTTAGTTGAAAAACCTGAGTCTAACTCAAAGTTGTAGCTTTGAAAACCCAAAACCATGAACCTTAGAATTTCCCTCTTACCCCGGTATCTGTCTCAATCTTCAGATGACTCGTGGAAACCAAGGAGGGAGCAGCTCATCGCAGGACCCAATGCTGCAGATCTTGCAGAATCTCATCGCAGACCGTGAAGCAAGCAGGGCCGAGCGTCAAGCCAACTTAGCAACATTGCAGTAGATCGCACAACCAAGGACATGGAAATCAGGATCACCATGGATCTAAACTCAAAAAATTTCAGAACACCAATACCCCCGGATAGGGATATAGAGTTCATTATCGAACTAATCCCCGGAACCGGACCTATAGCCTAGAGACCCTATACCATGAACCCCTCAGAGTTAGTAGAACTGAAGAAACAGTTGGATGCCATGTTAGCAACCGGCTTGATTCAACCAAGTGCATCGCCATGGAGATCACCAGTGTTATTCGTCGACAAGAAAGATGGAGGCAACCGTCTGTGTACAGACTATATAAAGTTGAATGATGTCACCATCAAGAACAAGTACCCCTTGCCAACGATAGAGGATCTATTTGATCAGTTGACGGGAGCTAAGGTATTCTCAAAGATTGATCTTAGGACTGGTTATCACCAACTTAAGATTCGTGCAACGGATATTCCGAAGACCGCCTTTACTACTCGCTATGGTCTATACGAGTATACGGTTATGTCTTTTGGATCAACCAATGCCCCTGCTTATTTCATGAATCTCATGAATAAGATCTTTATGAATTTCTTAGATAAGTTTGTAGTTGTGTTTATCGACGACATCCTTACCTACTCCAAGTCAGAAGAAGAGCATGAGCAACATCTGAGAATCATCCTAGAAACCCTGACAGAGCATCTGTTATATGCCAAGTTCAGCAAATGTGAGTTTTGGCTGAAAGAAGTAGGATTCCTTGGACATATTGTGTCTGCCGGAGGAGTCTCTGTTGATCCCAGCAAGATCAAAGATGTCAAAGAATGGGAAGCCCCAACCAATCAAACCCAAGTTCGTTCATTTCTCGGATTAGCGGGATATTACCGCAAATTCGTAGAAGGATTCTCGAGCATAGCCCGACCAATGACCCAATTGTTGAAGAAGGACAAGAATTTTGAATGGACAGACAAGTGTGAAGCCAGTTTCCAGGAGCTGAAGAAGAGATTGATATCAGCCCCAATTTTGATCATGCCAGACATCAAGAAGCCGTTTGATCTGTATTGTGATGCATCCAAGATTGGTCTAGGATGTGTATTGATGCAAGAAGGCAAAGTCATCGCGTATCAGTCTCGACAACTAAAGCAGCATGAACAGAACTATCCGACCCATGATCTTGAGCTAGCAGCCGTGGTTCTAGCATTGAAGACATGGCGTCATTATTTGATGGGTAATCGCTGTGAGATTTACTCTGATCATAAGAGTTTGAAGTATATCTTCACCCAGAAGGAGTTGAATATGAGCCAGAGAAGATGGATAGAGTTAATCAAAGATTATGACCTTGACATTCACTATCACCCCGGCAAAGCCAATGTGGTAGCGAATGCTCTTAGGAGATTGCCATGTAGGCTTAACACCATGATCAAAGAGAAGAAACCAAGTTTGTATGAGGAGTTGGAGCAGTTCAGGACTGAGTTAGTTAGCAAAGGATTCCTAGCTAGCATTGAACTTCAACCCACTTTGATTAGCCAAATCAAGGAAGCCCAGAAGGGGAATGAAAGTATCGACGGAATCAAACGTTGTATTGGTAGAGGCAAAGTACCTGGATTCACTGAAGACGAAGAAGGTGTACTGTGGTATAAGGGACGTATCTGTGTACCAGCAGATTCAGAGCTGTAGGAAATTATCATGAAGGAAGCTCATGATAGTCTTTATTCTATCCACCCCGGAGGAACAAAGATGTATCAGGATTTGAAAGAGCAATTTTGGTGGCACAAGATGAAGAGAGAGATCGGAAGGTACATCGCCAAATGTGACATCTGTCAAAGAGTCAAAGCAGAGCATCAGAGACCTGCAGGATTGTTGCAACCATTGCAGATTCCGGAATGGAAATGGGATTCCGTCGGAATGGATTTTATCACCGGTTTACCTACTTCTAGTAGGGGAAATGACTCAATCTGGGTAATAGTTGATAGACTATGTAAGGTAGCCCACTTCATACCAGTCAAGACAACCTACCAGAGTGCAAAACTAGCAGAGTTGTACATTGCTAGGATTGTTAGTCTGCATGGAACCCCCAAGACCATCATATCAGATCGAGGAACCCAGTTTACTTCAAGATTTTGGTAGAAAGTTCAGGAAGGTTTAGGAACCAAGTTAAACTTCAATACCGCGTATCACCCGCAAACAGATGGACAGACTGAGAGAGTCAACCAGATCTTGGAGGATATGCTTAGAGCTTGTGGGTTGGAATATGGATCAAAATGGGAAGACTGCCTGCCCTTCGCAGAATTCTCATATAACAACAGTTATCAAGCTAGTTTGCAGATGGCGCCATTTGAATTCCTATATGGAAGAAAGTGTCGTACCCCTTTGAATTGGTCGCAAGTAGGAGAGAGTCAGATCTTTGGACCCGACATTCTCCGAGAAGCAGAAGAGAAAGTTCACAAAGTTCGTGAGCACCTCAAGGCCGCCCAATCTAGACAGAAAAGCTATGCTGACAAGAGAAGGAGAGACCTGACTTTCAATGTTGGAGATTTCGTATATCTAAAGGTTTCACCATTGAAGGGAACCCAACACTTTAGCCTGAAGGGAAAGTTAGCTCCCAGATATATCGGACCTTTCAAGATTCTGAACCGCCGAGGAGAAGTATCATATCAGCTGGAATTGCCTGAAGAGATGTCAGCCATCCATAATGTGTTCCATATCTCGTTACTTCGCAAATGCTTGGAAGTGCCTGGGAAGACTGAAGTTTTCAAGAATATCGATCACAGAGCAGTGGAAATCAATAATGACCTGACCTATCGGGAAGTGCCCATTCGTATCTTAGAAGAAGCCTACAGAACCACCAGGACCAGGAGTATCAAGTTTCTCAAGATTCAGTGGAGCAACCATACCGAGGAGGAAGCCACTTGGGAGCGCGAGGATTACATTAGGACAGAGTTCCCAGATCTCTTTTGTTCCTAGTTTTCTTGTAAATCTCGGGACGAGATTTTATTTAAGGGGGGAAGGTTTGTAACATCCCAAAACTTCAATCCAAGCTTATCAAAATCAAGTCATCCAAAAATGGGGTTAACAAAAACTTTTCCAAATTTAAAATGAAAGCATTCATATATGTGTGCATTTAAAATAGGAGTTGTTTGAATTGCCATGATTGATTGATCCAATGCTTGTAAAATGTTTCTTAGGTGATTTAAAAATCATCTACATCATTCCCAAACTTTTTCGAAAAGAAATCAAATCAAAAAGAATTAAAATGAAGGAATGGTCATTTGGACAAATTTAATTCTCATGCCTACTTTGGCTATTCCTAGTACTCAATTCTTAACAGAAACAATTCTTGATCTTTACACCCCTTGCTAGTACACATAATGAGGTACCAAGGCCCACCTTTTGATCTACTAAAAACCTTCTGTTAACTATTTTAAATGACAGTTTAAAATTGAATCTAATGCATATGCATAGATCACCCCTATTTCAAAAACCATCAAATTGAGCACCATTTTCAAAACCCTTGCAACCAGAGACTACCTATCACTAGTGGAGATCACCCAAAAATTTTGAACTCAAAATTCAAAACTTTTTCTCTTGCGGCCATTTCATCAAACACTTGGCAGGCAGAATCACACCTCTAATCCTAGCTCACTGTTTTGAACAGAGTTTTGCCCCCAATTGATCTCCATTTAATCTCTTTGTCCCCCTCTGATCAAACCATGCCATTTGCAACCTGTCCCCTATACCCTAGTAGCAATGCCATGACATGCCGAGCACCACCTTGGCCGGCCAAAATTGCCCCACTGCAGCAGACCACCTCCTTGTTCCTCTCCATGTCTAGGAGGTAGCCAGCACCGCACCGCCCCTCTCTGTCCCTTGCCCGAGCCAAGAGCCGCCGTGGACCACAGAGGAGAACCCGTGCCTGAAGCTTGTCGACCATGCCGACGTCGCCCATAGAGCGCGCACTGTCCCCGCATGCACAAGCTGCCGCTCGACACCAACCCGCGCCCACCGCTCCGCCAGGACTTAGAGAACACCCTAGACACCTCCGTTCGCCGCCCAAAGCCCCACAGCCACCGCTCGCTGTGGACACAACCGCTTCGGCCGCGCAGAGCGCCACATCACCCCGACCGCATGCCACCGCCCCTACGGCCGCATTGAAGCGCTAGAGCACTGCTAGGGAACCGCCCACCGATCGCAATCCCCAGCCATGCCGCTAGCTCGCCGTAGCCATGTCGCCACCGTCGACCACCCATCCCGCTCGGTCTCAACGTCGAGCCTATAAAAGAAGCCCTCCCTAGCACCAAAGACTCACACCATTCCACTCTCCTCAGCTCTTTGAACCTCAACCACCCCTCGCTGGAGCAAGTGGAGCCACAACTCGCCGGAATTGGAGCTGGAGCCGCCGCCGCTGGACAAGAAGGGTGCCGTTGATTCCGGCCACCCCAAGCTCCGTCGCGACCACGCCTCGCCTCGCCGTCGTCTTCCACTTTGTTCGCCTCAGACGCCGACCTCTTTGGAGCCCTGGTACACCCCCAGTAGACCCCCACCGAGCCGCTAGGGTTCGAGCTCGCCGGCGACCCGTCTGTCGTCGACGACGACCCTCAGCCGTAGATCTAGCCGATGATTCAAATCTAGGTTTTTCTTTTTAGTTAGAATATAGTTTCTGTCCAGTGTTTCAAAATTTAATTCTGTGAGTTTGACAAATCCAAATTACATGAAACTAATTTTGTCTGAAAGGTATTGAAATGCTCTATCCAAGCCCTTTGGATTTAATTCATTTAGAGTTATAGATTTCTCCTAATAAAAATAAGAAGACAGAAGCTTTTGCAACTTGAAACATTTTTGTAAAATCAACCGAGTTAGCTTTTGAGTTGATTCCAACTCTCAAAAATCACATTTCATCATATCTATCCAAATATGTAATAATATTAAGGTTTACAGGCAGTGATTTTGTACTAGTACCAAAATAATGCTATATAGGCATTTCTAGTCACTTTAAATCATTAAATAATGAACTTAAACCAAAGTAATATTGATCCAACCTTTAAATCTCATTCCCACATGTTAGAATATGTGGTGAGGACATGTGTCCACATGATCCCATGTTTTGGTGGTGAATATTAAATTGTAGTTAATTTTTCAATGAGTAGAAATTACTTTTCCAAAATAAAAAGGTTGAAACTATTGAATTAAAACTTGTGATGTGTGGGATGATAATAGATCATCAATTGTGTGGTTTAGAATACTACTTAGCCTAAGTTAAGTATTGTTTGGTGATTGTGCACTCCCTATGTATTTCTAGACGATAGTACCAACCAAGCCTTCGAGGAGGAGGAGTTCTACCAAGAAGAAGAAAACTTCAACCGCTACACCAACCAAGGCAAGCTATTAGTGGCAAGCTAAACCTTGCAAAAATGCTTTAGTAAGCTATTGTAGCAAGCTAGAATAAAACTAGATAGTTTAGTAAAGATGCCTTAAGCATACTTTGATCACACCCCTTTAACTCTTAGTACCTCAAGTCTTATTAACAAGCTTTACCCCCTTAGTTTACACAAAGTTCTTTAATTAATTTTGAAGGTAGCATAAAGAGTATAAAACTTAACCTACTTAGAAACCTTTAGATGTCATTCTATGGCATGAGATTGATCCCACCTTTCCACCTTAGTGAACACTCTTAACCTAGTGTTTTAGCATAGATCAAAACTTGAGTCACTTTAGATGGGAACACTTGGTGAAAATGAGTTATGAAAACCTTGGAATGATGAGTCATTCTATTGAGATGTTTTGACATGTGTTGAGAAACACAATGGGTTTATGATGATGAAAAAGATAAGGCATGAGCCTTAACCCTTTTATAAAACTGATGGTTGGATTCGGATGCGATACCATTCCAAATTTACCGTACAACCACATTACCTGAATTGGGTAAGGCTTAGCTGGAAATTTATATGCATTAGTATTAGTTCCCTCACGGGAGAGGTTTGAGCTGAGGCTACCTCTCAATGATGTCCACCTATGCAGTGCCCAAGATGACTGATGGTCATGGTTGGGAGGCCATGCTCATAGGAGAGGTGCTTGTACTAGGGTGTGTAAAGGGAAGGTTATGTTTGATTATCTGCATACTAAGTATGATGATTCAGGGTTATCCCTGACAGATGTATCGAATCTTGTGGTGAAAGTGTACCACCTCTGCAGAGTGTCAAACTATTCGAATAGCCGCGTCCGCGGTTATGGACAGTTGGAATGGCCATACTGTTTCGTTGTCAGATGTTTTCTAAATAACTTGAAATGAATGATGAACTTTGACTTGACCACAACAGGGTTGTGTAGATGATAATAGCTTCCCAACTTAAGTGATTCTAGAACTTTAATTTATCTTTTCTTGCTTCAGAACTCAGCTTAGGTTTCAAACTTAACTTGATAGTGGTTCTTTAAATTCAGTACTTTAACTTAGTATTACAATCCTTGTTAGTAGTAGTTTGCGAGTACTTAAAGAGTACTCATGGCTTTTGTCCCTGGCTATAATCATGGCCAGACTATGAAGGAGATTATCAAGATGATGGTCAGCAGGACAGCTATGATAACTAGGACTATCTGCCTTCGTCAGCATTGCCTGTGCCCCTAAAGATGGACCCCACCGCTACGCTATCGTTTAGTTCCGCTGCTTGTTATATTAAAGACTGGATCATGAGATCCGTATTTGTGTAAAACCTTATGTATGGTTTGTAATGGATGATGTACTGTGATATCCAATCCGTTATGTCTCGCAAAAATGGTAATCCTGGGATTGCGAGGTAGGGCACAACGGGTATCCGGGATTAAAAATCCGGGTGTTGACATGATCACATACACATTTTGGCCATAGTATAGATTATGAGGAAGGTTCTCCAAATGGATCGGGGAAAGGTGGCTCAAGGGTACTGGTATATATATATATGGTAAAGGTTCCCTAGTGGTAATTGTTTGGGATTTTTCAGATCATCTTTGATCCTTTTTAAATCACTTATTTGAAAAGGGTTGAAATGGTTTCCAGGATATGGATTGAGATTTTTTTAATTGTACATGATGTTTTTTGTTTGATATGGTCCCAAATATGAGTTCACACTTTGGTGATTTTTCCTAGGATTTATTAAGTGGAAAAGTATTTAAAACAATTATTTTTCCATTTCTGCCATTTAAGAAAAAGGGCAAAAGAAATTATCAAAACTCTTCAAGAATACTTATTTTCGAAGTGGTAAGACAGGGTAAGATATATAGGCCTCAAATGTGCAAAGAGTTGGACAAGTGTTTTGAAGAAAAACCAAGTTTCTTTTATAGAGGGAGTTTTTAGGTTTTAGTGAAAGAAAGGAATTTAATTATTTTTGGGTCAATGAATTATGGGTAATATTTGATAGATTTTTATATCCAAGGTAGATGATGTCCACAAGGTGTATCTAGCATTTTAGACCTTGGGTGTTGAGAATCCAACTTGATTTTGGTAGAAAACAAGGAAAAAAGGATCTAGGGTGATTTTATTTTCATACAATCAAAACCTTGTTGGATCTTGGAGCTCAAAGATCCCCTTAGGGTAGGGGCTATATGGATGGATATACCAAGTTATGTAGATCACCATGGTACGAAGTTTGAGGTTGATAAGGATTGAGCCTTCCTAAGATTGGTACCAAACTTTGAATAAATTAAGGGTGCCATAGCAAATTATCAAGTAGCCTTCAAAACCATGTGGGTTTTAGAAGCACAAGGATCCAATTGTAACAAGTTAAATATGGTTTGATAGACCTTCATGATTAGAGCACAACGATACCAAGGTATGGTCAAGAGGACACAGTACGAAGGTGTGAGCTTCTGCTGGAGTAGGCATGTTGATAAGTTTTGCAGAAATTATTGTTTTCTTTCCTGCAAAACCATCAAGAACAAGTGGTTTAAAAGATGATATAGACAAGGTGAAGAGTGGTACTTGGTAGTCCTTAGTATGGCTTACAAGATGGTTCAAGTGCATTTCCAAAAATGCAGAAGTATTGGGAACGAGGGAGACTCAAAGATGTCATTTTTGGCAGAGTGGGAGATTTTGACTAGAATATAAGAGGGGAGGATTTTGAGAGGATGAAAGGTTCATAATAATCATCAAATGGATAATGTTGAATTATAGGTTGACTAGGGTGGATCCATACTTGACGTTTGTTTTCATTGACTTGGAAGTTTCTAGAATGAATAACTGAAGTGGTGATCTGGTTAAGGGTTTTAGATGATCCCCGGTGGATGCATATCAGATCCAGCTAGGTTAACTTGCTTAGGGTTGATACTCTATGATTAGCTAGCTGCTAGCTGATGAGCTCTTAGGGTAACTCATACTACTCCTAAGCAGACAATTCAAGCAGGAGATCAAGGAAATTCATCTTAGCAGATCAAGGCAACTCATCTTACAAGGAAAACAAATCTACTACAATGGATACCTCCAAGCCTATCTTGTGGTAAAGATGGGTATCTTGAAGAGGTTGGAGTTTGAACAAGGTAAGGTCCTTGGTACATCTACCAAGAGTATAGTTCAAAAGTTTTATAAAAATGTTTTAGAGAAACCTAGAGGTAAGAGTATTTTGAAGGTTCTATCTTGAAAACATAAGGAGATTATATCTTTTAGATCTCCATAATTTTGTAAATAGAAGATAGTAGGATTGTTAGGGTTGCAAATCCATCTTGGCTCAAGTTTTGAAGTGCCAAAACATTTGAGAAAAATATAAAATGAGCCAAGACAGTTTTGGGTAAATAGCTTTTGTCAACTATTGGTGAGGTAAGGAGTATATCATATGGAGTACATTCATATGCACAAGCACAAGCAAACAACAAGAAAACACTGCATTATTAAACATGATTTTTTTTGTTCCCTCTAATTTTTGCATTCTGGACAAGAAATCAGGGTTGCTGAAATTGGGATGTTACATATATATAAACAAACTAAGTCACTAGTAACCTCTATACAACTAGTTCATTGTGCAACTGATGATCAACGTTTCCTGGTCATGGAGAATTTATGTCAATTAACAATGAGGTCATATCATTAGTAAGTGGTTTGATGGATATGCTTACCCAACATAAGTATTGCGACACAATCATCTCAAATAGTTCATCGTTGCAATAATTTGGAAATGAAGTGACCTTCTTCTTAGACCATGAGATCATGTTTAATCATTATAACCCGAGGCTACCTTGACTTCATTGTAATACCTCAGACCATACGCTCTAAGCAACAAGCCATGATTAACCAAAAAGTGGATAAGGGTTCCTACCGCGGAGGCCCAAGGCCACCCACGTGTAGGCCCTTAGAAGTGGAATAGGGCACGGTACCAGACAACCACCCTACCCACTTTAAAGAACATGATGAGAAGAGTGAGCAGCGTAGTCTATATGTATGCGAACAAAACATACACAAGTGTGTATGCCAGCGACATACAACAGTACATCAGAGACAGACCATCTAAAAGAAATAGGAATATTCAACGCCATATGGCAAGACCCAAATATCCTAGATAGAGATAATAGTTTAGGATACATCTTCATACATCACACATCAGAGTATCAAGCGGAAGCGGAAGATAAGATCCGATTATGGACAAGAAGCAAATTGGCATAAGATACCATGAAAATAAGCACATCCCACCCACAGATCTCACAGATCTCCATCCCAGGACTCTCTACACCTGATGATCATTGCCAGTGTCATCTGTCTGCTCGACCTAGTAACCTTCCTGGGAGTAAACCTGTCCATCTAAACCAAAATATTTATCGTGTGAGACCCTAAGGGTACTCAGCAAGTCTTAATGCATCTAAAGTTATCAACATGGGGTGACGCAATTGCAGCAAAAGATAATATCCAAACAGTTCTATAGAGACACGCTACAACATCCGCCAAACCAGATATGGATGGACACTTGTTAATTATTAACAACAATTATGTAAGTGACATAAATAAACATCGATCGCCCTCCTTCTCTCTTACCGACGAGAAGGGGGAAGAACGTCCCATCTGTTGACAATTCTATTAACCATTCGATGAGTATTGCACTATTCACTAGTCATGTCTTAGTCAGACTAAGCACGGTACTTTAGTTATGCTTGTCTATGACTGAGAAACCGTGCTCCAAGTTTTCCATAATCGTGGACACGACTTTCAGAAAAAATTTACCATACAAGGGTGCACAAATAGCAACACACACATGATCAACCTCGAGAAGAACCAAATAAAAAGCAACGAGGCCTCACGACAATGCATTCACAGGATTCATAAATTATTTAAGGGTACCGCCCCCAATAAGCTACCCGTTACGAAGTCGGCCGGCTCCGCGATGGACCCAAGGTGTGTGCCGACGGCTGCAAATGACCTGGAACCCGAAAGTATGACTGGGCTTTTCAATATAGCAGAAACGTGGCACGAGGTTCCTAAACACTATATGATAGTAATAAAGCAGTAAAGCATGGCATAAGTACATGATAGTAATAAATTCGTAAACTAGTTTGTGGCCCCAAGAAATAAAGTGCGAATCAAGCTCAGGTGAAGGAGTATCCATGGAGTCTCCCTCATGTGGGTAGTGTGAATAGTCAAGGAACAAGTATCAAGTACTCGGGTCCTATGGGACACAAGTGAGCGTGGAAAAACCAAATAATAGTTATTGCCCACCAGTTCATCTTTCTTCAGTTATCCCATTACTACATAGTTTAATTTAGAGGCAGAGTAATGGCTCCTAGGATTGAGGTACAAGTTTCGGTGGGGTTTAAAAGTAAAGGCTATGCAGTACTTGGGATTCCAATTCAATGCAATCATGACTCAATGATGCAAGAATAAGATAGAGGCATAGGTTCTATATGTATGCAAGCATGCATAATTGCTTGCATGTCAGATCAGCAATGGGGTAACCAGGATCCGGGTGGTACTCTTGGTTATCCCGATAGTTCCCTTACTCGGCGTAGTCCAGAATAAAAGCAAAATACACAAAGGGCCATAATAAATAATATGAGAAATCATATGAATATGTGCAACATGCAAACAAGGTATGCCATGATAGAGTGATGCACAATTTCATGGTATACTATATCATGGGATGGGTGTCGTGTGAGAACAATAATAAATCACTTTAATTAATTATTCAGGCATGTTTTGCACCATAAACCTTTTAGTAACTTAATATTCACATGATGCATGCTTTAATTGATATCATGGAATGCATAATCAGAACAGGTTTGGCGCGATGATCGATTTAGACATATTACTTATAGAATTTGGAATTACGGATTTAAAGTTATGATTTAATTAAGGAAATGGGCATTTAATAGTATTTAAATTATTTCGAAATTTTAAAATTTCCAAATAATATTTTGGATAGCATATTCATAATCCTCATGTTTTTGTAATTCAAAAACATATTTTATTTGCATTATTTGGAATTATGAATTTAAAACAATATTTAATACAAACCATTTCAATTTAGGTCAAAAGTCAAAGGTTTGACTAGTTAGAGTCGACCCTGTTCAAATTTGAAAACATATTTGAATTAACATTCAAAATTGATTCATATTTCATATAGAAAGTTTGTTCAAATTCAAAGTATTTCAAAAGATATTAATTAAATTTGATTTAAACAAATTCACGAATTTTATTTGAATTATAATTATTGTGGAAACTTTTGTTACTCGGAGTGAACATGCCCACGGTCACCAAGAAGTGGGACCAAATGTCCACGAGGCCACATTGCACGCGGGAGAGCTAGGGCTACCACGTGGGACAGCTGGGAATTGTGTTTGGGCGGCAGGAAGATAAGGGGCCTAATTGCAAAACGCTGAAGGTTCCTCTGACCAAACTCAACGAGGATAGGCGCGCGGCGGTGGATCTGATCAATTTCCGGCGACGATGGCGATGACGTGGATGGCCAAAACACGGAGGCACAAAAACAAATAACGCAGAGGGCTCCTTGGGCTACAACTCTTGTTTAGGTGGAATCGGCGGAGAAGGGTTATGTGCACCGTAATCTTGAGGGGAACAGGCGACACGCGGGCTGCTGGCTAAAGCTGCGCACCCGCTGCAGTGCGGCGAGCAGCATGGCTAGGGGAAAATCCGGCGGCGGGATGAGCTCCCGGTGAGCCTAGAGGATGCAAAATGGAGGGGAAAGGAGAGAGGAACTCGCCACGAGGCCAGTGGTGGTCTCGGTGGTCTTGGTTGAGGTTGAAATAGAAGGTGACATCAATGAATGGTGGCGGGAGATAGGAAAGCAAGCTTGTCGTCGATTCCATGTGCAAGGGCCAAACTGGTGGTGCTGAGGTGACCACGGAGTTGCGGCAATCCTACTGGTGGCCTCGACAAGGAAGGGGTTGCTTGGAGTGGTGGTGTCATGTAGAGGCTAGCGCGGTAGCGCTCGGTACCTCCATAGGAAGAGGGGGAAAAGGAGTGTGGTATCTAGAGTTTCTGCAGGGCATTGCTGCTCGGTAGATAAGGGCGAGTCACGCGCATTGCATGGGGATGCCGAGGATGACGGTGTGAGACGGACACCTTCCGTGGTGGTCAAGGTCAGAGAGAGGGGACGCGAGACGAAGAAGAGAAATGGGAGGTGGAGACCTCTATGTTGAAGCGGTATGGGTCAAGACAGCGGCTCTAGGCCGGCCCAATAGGACGGGGTGCTGGCGGTGATGTTATCTATTGCGGCTTAGGCTGCTACCTAGGATCCTGGTGGGCTCAAAGCTGAAGTGGGCTAGAAGGTCAGCTATTGCTTTTTTATTTGTTTGATGGAATTTGATTTGATTCAATTTTAAACAACTCCTGTATGCAAACAAAATAAGAACATGGAACCAACAAGCTAGAGTGAAGTTGTTGAAAAGGAGTTATAAATTAGGTTAGGATTATTAGAATTCACTAAACCAATTGTGATACAAACAGATAGAAGGTAAATAGAGCAACAGGACATGGTTCATGCATGGTTATTCAATTACCAATTTTAAGATTGTGAAAACAACCCTAAATATACATAGGCATTTAACCTTCCATGCATGCCTTCAAAAAGAATAAAGCAAATTATAGAAGAATGATGGATTGCTCCCATAGGTAATGATGAAGAGATGAACACATATGCATATAATTGGGCCATACTAGGGTGGGTGTCCCACTAGTTGATTATATGGCCTCATATATATTCACACATGCTCATAAGCCCAAATAGAAGCCATATGGATGCTAGAGGAAGAGTTCTACACATATAGCATGCAATGGTTGCTAGTGTGGCTCCACACCTTTAATATTGTGAAAACACCATAGATCATATATGGGAGCATGTAGAAATAGAAGTGGATCCATCTTTATACACAGAGATAGAAATACATACCAAATAGTAATGCAATGGATCATAGTAATGTTGTGGTATTGCCGACGAGTACGCCATGGAGGGGTCCTCACAGTGCGTGTTTACAGACGTGTGGTAAGGTGGATAGTTGGCGGGTACGAGGTAACACAGCTTACCCAGGTTCAAGTCCCACAATGGTGGTGGAACTCTACTCCTTCTATAAATCACTATAATGGCAATATGCCGAGTTACAGAGATAGGTTCGTTGTGCGAGGTGTTGCGCATTGTACGTAGCAATCATAGAAATTGTGTGTCCTAAAGGCTCCCATAGGCCGGCTTATAAAGGCGCCAAGACCTAGGGTTTACAGGGAAAGGTCCTTGCCGGACAAGGCAAAGAGTCCTACACCTACACGAACTAGTCTTCCGTGTCTTGTGCTCCAAGGCTCCGAGTATGTCGGTGACTCCTGCGTAGCCTTCCTTTATCCGGCATGGGCCTCCCTTCAGGATCCGTCTAACTGGGCCGCCCAGCAGGCCATAGGCCTTGCTACATACTATGGGCCACCCGGGTTAGGCGGATTGGTGACATGCTATGAGGATACCCATATAGCATATCTCCAACAGTAGCCCCCGGAGGAGTTTGAAATCTTGCGCCGTCTTCCTCGTTCATCTCTGAATATCCCGTCTAAGTGATGCTGGCAATCCGTCAAGCATTATCTCAAAGGTCTCCCAAAGAACCCTGCAATCCTCTCCGGCTTCGCAATGTAGCCGGAGATTCCTTGAGTCTTTGTTTCCTGAGTCGGATGATCTCCGTCTTTGATGGAATCTTCGGATGTGACCCTTCACTGCAACTGTCAGGAGGATGGCGTAGGGTACAACCTACGCTACCTCGGAACATACAGAAGCAAAGAATTAATCATTAGCTATTTTCACGTGCGTGAAATCCGAAACGGTGGAGCGGCAGAAGACGGAGGACGCGGGGAAATTACCGCGCACGTTCACTTCCACGTCGGCAATGTTCCAACCATCAGATTCTTTTGCACGAATATTGACGCGAGGCTTATATATTTCCACCTTGGTTAATTTATTTCTTTTTACCCGCATTCTCTTCCCAGTCTTCGTCTTCCTCCAGCCACGCGACCATTTGAGCTCTCCTGGGAAAACCCTACCAGAGCTCTTTCTTCCTCCACACACTCCTCCTTGTAATGGCCTCCATCAGCTCTATTCCTTCTACGTCGGCGATTCCCGAGGCTACAACGGAGCCATCCCAGGGAGTGATCGTTCCACCGGAGCGGGTGGTTTTTCCCATCTCCACCGTGATGGACTCCGTCGGTGATGTTCAAGAATGACCGGCGCCCGAAGCTGATGAAGATGAAAGCGACTCCCACAAGGGGGTGTGGAGAGGCTCCGATCTCTCCACCGAAGATCTCCAAGAACTGGTCGACGAGGGGTATCTCCCCGTGGCGAAGAAGTTCATCTGGCGGGCGGTGCCGGTCGGTGAGGTGGTCCCTTCTCCCCAACCCGGAGAGAAGGTATACCTCAAATCTCAGCTAGTACGCGCCGTAAACCTACTAGTCTCTGACTTCTTCCTGGACGTCCTTCGACACTTCCGGGTACTTCCCCACAACCTCTCTCCCAACAACATCTGAGTCCTTAGCAACTTTGTAGCTCTGTGCGAAGGATATCTAGGAATCAAACCTAGATTAGATCTATTTGTATATTTCTTGACCGTCAAGAGAAAGTTCGTAGAGTCCAAGGATGAATTGCGGACCTTTGGAACCATTAGGTTTAAGATCCGGCCTAGACGGTGCTTCCCCAATATCATAGGGCACGAGTCTTGCAAGAACTGGAAACGCACGTATTTCTACGGGCCATATGTCCCTCTTCCAGAATGTCTTGAGACTTACCCCGACTTCGTCGATGGGGCTGCCACCAGAGTGCCCTCATGGTGGACCCCAGCCTCTCTTCCCTCCGACGACCAAGCCAATCATGCCGTAAGGCGGATCGAATGACTCATAGACGAAGGTCTAACGGGCTTGGACCTTGCCATGTGCTGGTATGTTAGCCGGATCCAACCTCTGCAGCACCGTGCCGAGCTGATGTGTAACATCCCAAAACATTAATCAAGGTTATCAAGATCTAATCACCCAATTTAGGGTTAACAACAACTTTTATTAAGAAAATGAATGTGAATGCTTGTGTGTTTGCATTAGTATAGAATTGAGTGTATGTGCCATGCTTGATTGTTCTAAATGTTGTCAAATGGTTTAAAGGTGAAAGCCACACCATCTAGACCCTTTACAAACAAAATCCAAAGAAAAAGAAATCAAATAAGAATAAAGAAAGCAGATGGTCATTTTGATCATTTTAAACCACTAGGCCAGTTTAGGTGTTCCTAGAAGACATTTTCTAACAGAGACATTTCTACTTCTTTTCACCCCTTGCTAGACCAAGTAAAAGTGTATCAAGGACCACTTTAGAAAACTTACAAAAATATCTAGCAAATCATCTTAAAGGACATTTGAAAATTGAATCAAGTGTATGTGTTAAGATCACGCTTGTTCAAAAACCAATCAAATGACTTCACCTTGACCTATCCAAGCAAACCTAGTGTCTCAAGGTTAATCTAAGATCACTCAAAAAATTTGAATCAAAAATTCAAAAATAAATTCCATGCGGCCATTTTATCAAACACTTGGCATGCACAGAATAATCTCTAGCCTAACTTCACTGTTTTACACAGTGACCATCGACCAATTGATCTCCCTCTTAACCCCCTTGTCCCCCTGAGTGACTAGCAGCAGCAGACAAGCCCCCCTTCGCCGTGGAGAACAGTGGAGTGCTGCTAGTTTGTGGTCATTGCTGGCCGACCATGACCAGATCTCACCAGACAGCCTCGCGCCTATCCACCATGTCCACTAGCATCGCTGCACTCTACCGCCACCCCCTGGCTAGGCCACAGCCCCAGCCGAGCCGTGGACCACCCTAGTTGCGCTGCGCACCGCCTCTCTGTGCCGTGTCTAGAGCGTGCCAGGGCGCCGTGCCTGACAAGCCCCGCCAGCTCGCGCCTTGCCCTCAACATGCACGTGCAGCCTCACCATGATCACCGCACCCCGGCAGACACCCCCATTTCCCGCCGCGCGACCCGCAGGTGCCGCACGCCACCGCAAACACCACTGACACTGCTCAGAGCACCGCACGCGCCTGACCAAACCAAGCCGCCTCATGCCGCTCCATTAAGTCTGTGAGAACAGCTAGGAGAAACCGCACCGTCCTACGCCCTCGCCCATGTTGTTAGCTGCCTGTAGCGATGCCACCATTGAGCTCAGCGCCGCACCGCTCGGTCCCCTCGCCGAGCTATAAAAGGAGGCCACCCCAGCCTCCATTCCTTACGCAATTCGACTCCCCACTCCTCACTGACCTTTCCCACCTATTCCCGGAGCAAGGCGAGCACCAACGTGCTGGAATTGCATCGGACTCCGCCGCTGTTGGAGGAGAAGGGCGCCAGCGGTTCCGACCACCCCAAGCTCCGCTATGACCGCGCCTCGCCTCGCCGTCGTCTACCATATCATTTGCCCCTGTCGCTGAGCCTAGCTGGAGCCCAGGTGAGCCCCGAGAGACCCCCACCGCCGCGCTAGGTCTAGTTCCTCGCTGGAGCTGTTCGTCGTCGATGATGACGCTCGACTGTTGGATTAGAATAGAATCACACGGTCTAGATTTGTTGATACTATTCCGCGTTATATGTGTCGCTGACTAGTGGGTCCATGCTATGAGTAGCCTGCTGCACCATGGAGCGCCACTGGGCCAACCCGTTTAGCCTCCCGCGCTGGCCTGGAAATTCAAATATTGTTTTTCCATTTTATTTTAAACTAGTTTCTGTCCACTTATTCAAAAATCAATTCAGAGAGTTTCACTTAACCAAATTGCATGATTCAAATTTTTATAGAAAGGAAATTAAAATATCTATCCAAGCCCATTGGATTTAAATCATTTGGAGATAGAGAAAATCTATAGCAAAAATAACAAGACAGAGACTTTGCAACTTCAAACATTTTTCAAAAATCAACCATAGTAGCTTTTGAGTTGATTCCAACTCTCAAAAATCACATTTGACAATATCTATCTGAATATGTAAAAATATTTAGGTTTGCCAAAAGAATGCTATTAGGGCATTTCTAGTCACTTTGAATTTATTAAATAGTAATCTCAAACTTTATAAAATGTGATCAACCATTTAAATCACATTCCCATGTATTAGAATATATGGTGATGACATGTGTCCACATGATCCCGTATTCTATTTGGAGAATACTAAATCTTAATTAATTTCATTGAGTAGAAATTACATTTCTAAAATAAAAGGAATAAAACTAGTTCCTTATTTGATGTGATGTTTCTGATGATACTAGATCATCAAGTGTGAGCCTTGTTGTGCTAAATAGACTTAGTTAAGTATTGTTTGGTGATTGTGTACCCTGTATTTTATTTATAGACGATAGTACTGACCAAGTCTACGAGGAGGAGTTCTACCCTGAAGAAGACGAAGAAAACTTCAATCACCGCACCAATCAAGGCAAGCTAGAACTAAGCAAGTTAACACTTGCCACGTTGTTAACTTAAGAAAATGCATTAGGCATGCTTTGGTTATATGCTTTGATTTATACCCATCCGAAGTTTTACTTGCAAGCTTTACTCTCTTACTTTACCAAAGTTCTTTACTTTTACTATAGATAGCATAAAGAGTATAAAACTTGGCCTATCTAGTGATACTTAGATGTCATTCTATGACATGAGATTGAAGGTTAGCACCCCTCACTCTTAACCTAGTGGATAGTGCTAAGCATAAAACTTGATCACTCTAGATGGGAATACTTAAAATGATTATGAAAACCTTGGAATGATGTGTCATTCTATTGAAATGTTTTGACATGTTGTGAGAAACACAAATGGTTTGATGATGAAAATGTTGAGGCATGAGCCTTAGCCCCTTTTACAAAAACTGATGGTTGGGTTCAGATGGGATATCATTCCAATTTTACCGTACAACCACAATACTTGAATTGGGTAAGGCTTAGCCGGATGTTTATATGCATTAATATGGGTTCCCTCGCGGGAGAGGATTGAGCTGAGGCTACCTCTTGATGTGTGTCCACCTATGCAGTGCCCAGGATGGCAGATGGCCATGGCTGGGAGGCCAAGCTCATAGGTGAGGTGTCTATACTAGAGTGTGTAATTGAAAGGTTATGATTGATTATCCGCGTACTAAGTATGATTGATTCAGGGTTATCCCTAACAGATGTATCAAATTTTGTGGTGAAAGTGTACCACCTCTTTAGAGTGTCAAACTATTCGAATAGCCGTGTCCGCGGTCATGGACCGTTGGAGTGGCCATACTGTTCCGTCATCAGATGTTTTCAAAATGACTTGTGAAATGAATGGTGACTTTGACTTGACCATAACAGGGTTGGGACTATGAAAACTAAGTTCCCACTTAGGTGATTTAGAACATTAAATTAGCTTTCTTTACTTCTAAACTCAGCTTAAGATAAATCTAGCTTTTGCAAATAAACCTAGAGCTTAGTATTCCTACTAGAACTACCGTACTTGTTAGTGATAGTTTGCGAGTACTTAAAGAGTGCTCATGGCTTTGTCCCTGGCTATTCCCGTGGCCAGACTATGAGGAGGACTATTAGGAAGATGGACAGCAGGACGGCTACAACAATTAGGATCATCTCCCATCATCAGCATTGCCTGTGACCCTGAAGATGGACCCACTATTACGCTTATTATTCCGCTGCTTGTTTGTATTAAGACTGGATCATGAGATCCTTTATTTTTGTAAGACCTTATTATGGTTTTTAATGGATGATGTACTGTGATATCCAATATGTTATGTCTCGCAACAATGGTAATCCTGGGATTGCAAGGTATGGCATAACAGGTATCTGGGATTAAAAATCCGGGTGTTGACATGATGTGCAAGTATAACCAAGACAGGAGGGATCCCATGCAAATTTCGCGGGATAACTTCTCTACTTACTCCATCAAGCTCCGACTTAAGGACACCGTCAAGGTGAAGGACAAGAAGTGTGGCTTCAAGATTACCTTCGACATGTTCGAATGCCGCAAGTGCCCAGAGGTAGCTATTGTTTCCTTTGTTGCTCGTTATATACTCTAAGGTTTTTCCGTCTTTGAAGATGTCCATCTTACACTCCTTTGTATCCCAGCTGGCGACCTTGGCAGCGGATCAAATGGCCTCCCAGGTCTACGATCCAAAGCTGAAGGATATCCAGGTGGTGTTCAATGACAACGCCTCGAAGGATCAGCGAGCTTCGTTAGCGCAAAAGCGGAAGAGATCCACCTCTGCTGCTGCTGCCGAGGCCAAGAAGAGGAATAAAATTGAGAGTGGAGTCTCCAAACGTTCCACTGCCGCCTTACAGGTAGAGAAGAACAAGATGTCCACCAACATTCCCCTCAGCAAGGTTCCTGCCATGGAGTAAGTACTTTCATTCTCCGGCTTGTATTTTTTAGCTCACACCTTTTTCAACTCTTGTACTTATACCTTGTACGTTTCAGGAGGAAAGATGGTGTCAGTTTGAAGCGATCCTCCAAAGATGTTGGAGGGTCAAAAAACATTCGCGACATGTTCACCAAGGGTCCGTCCGCAAAGCCCTCTCCTGCCACCGCTCCCCTACTCCTACCGCCAAACCCTCTTCTGGTCCCGCTCGGCCGTCATCCCCCATCATCCCTGAGACCTCCGCCATGGAGATAGATATCAATCCAAACCTTGATGTCTCAGTCTCTGTCGAGGCAGACGTTGCTCCCAGCGGCTAGGCGATGTAGGAGAGCACCTCCTCTAAAGTGGATGAAGCTCCGATTGAGGATGCCACCGAGAAGGGGAAGGAAGTGGAAGAGGTGGACATGGAAGCTGCGATTGAGGCGGGAGCCTCTGAGCCAGCAACTGCCTTGAAGGTGCAGGAGGAAGCTAAGGCTTCATCCATTCCTGTGGCTTTGACATCTCCATTGGCTACGACTCCTCCGATGTTGAACCTCGATGACCTCATCAAGTAGGCCAACGCAATCTACAAGAATGCCCAAACATTCCATGATTCCTACGCTCATCTAGCCAACAATCTCAGGATCATTCCTATCGTATGTTTTTTGAACTTCACTTTCCTTACTTTGTGTAGTATATCCCATTGTAGCCCCGATCTCTTAGGCGGATAATCCAATAGTTATTGTCCTGAGTGCTCCAAAGAAATAAGCATAGAATTTGTCCGTGTAGCCCCCGAGCGTTTAGTTGAAACTACAAAGTTCCGACTAGATTCTCAAGAGAAACTAGTTTACTTTAAAATCATGTACTCTAGCCCCCGAGCATTTAGTTGAAACTGACTAGTTCCGACTAGATGTTCTAGAGAAACTAAGCATGTTTACTTCTTGTGCATAATGAGAATAAACGAAGGATAGCCGCCAATGAGAGGTTTGCTGCTCTTTGGAAGGAGATATACCTTGAACAGGGTAAAACCAAATTCCTGAAGGAACAGATCAAAAATAGCCAGAGTCTGTTTCCTACAAGATCTCCTTGCTTTTCTAATTATATTTATTTCTTCCGTCTTCTGATAGCACTTTCTGATTTCTGTCTTACAGAAGCCATTGCCAAGGCCAAGAGCATCGTTGAGCAATCCAAGCATATACAGGAGGTTGATGAAGAAAACAAGATTCAGAAGAAGGACCTGGCTGAGGCCGTCAATGGCCATGAGGCTATGATGTAGGCTATGTAAGAGTCTGCAGATCAAAGAGCAGAATGTCGAGATGCAGCGCCTGAAGGATGACATTCCACAACTCAAAGATCAGAACCAAGCTGCCAAAGAGCAGAATGCTAGGAGTCTTGAGATGTTCAAGTCAATCCAGAAGGAGCTCGTTGTCTTGGTAGAGACATGCATGCAACCGTTAACGAGCATATTTGGTAACCGTTCTCTGTCTTGATCTTTTTCTGTAAGTTGGATAACCATTTGACTTGTTTATACTCATGGTCCTTGTATGCTTGTGCAAACCACAGCTCCCATCGGCTTAGCCACCTTGGGCGAGGGTGCTCCAAGTCCCAAGGAATGCATCATTCTTCTCGGTAACTTTGTCAGCACCGCCATTGCCCAAGCCAAGGAGATAGATCAACCTATTGGCATAAATATCAAGGCGGTAGACTCAGCAGCCAAGTTCGCGGAAATCCTGCAGCGAGCCCTCGAGAAAATGAAAGACTGGAAAACATCTTGCATCCGGGCTGGTGCTAGGATGGCCCTGTCCCTGGTCAAGGCTCACTATGATAATGCTGACATCAACTTTGTAACCTCCGGCATGCCCAAGCTGGACGAGGAAGGACAAGAGATTAATAACAATGCTATTTGGAACTCTCTTGCTGGCTTTGATACCAGGGTTGCCAAGATGGTCAAGGCTGATGTCTTCGTGCCTGCCAAGATCCTGGATGATGACATGACCTCTTCTAAATCTAGCCCCTCTCCTTTAGAGTTTGATGAGCTCTCCCAACCTGGGTCTCCTGATGATGCCACCATGAAGCCTCCTGCAGCAGAGCAATGAAAAACAATGTCTGTATTAAATGTATCTCTGTAGAATGTATGCGGAAAAAACTTATGTTTGTCTAAGGCAGAAAACTTGTATCCAAGCTTCCTACAACTTATCTGTTTCCAGCATGTGTTTATATTTTTTAAGCAAGTGTTGGCTTATCCATTACTCTGGTTCGTATGTTTGACCTTTAGTGAGACGGAAGACTCACAACACAAAACTATGCTCTCAGGTGATGATGCTTAATAGCACCGTCCATCACCTAAGAACAAAATCGCCGGCTTTGAGTGCCGAAAAGTCACTACTCTAGAATCCACATAAAAACTTCAGAAAACGTGTAGACCAGAAAACTTAAGTTAACGCCTATAGGATGAATTTTCATAAGGGAAAATGCAACCTTGCGCATAAAGGGTTTATATGATCCAAAAATGAACAACTAAAGGAGGTAAAAGACCCAGAGAATATGAGTGTACTAAATGCTTTGTTTCATTGATCATATAAGAAACTTATTACATAATATAAATGTGCTAAGTGTAAATGGGACGTAGCTATGCTATGTTCCATGGTCGATCTGTCTCTGGGTAATCATCGTTGGAGTCACATTGCTTGCGCTTGCGATTTTTTGGCCTATCTTTCAACTCGTGAATATCGACGAGGTAATAGGAACCATTTAGCAATGCTTTGCTTATGATGAACGGTTCTTCCCAAGGCGGGGATAGTTTGTGTGATTTCTCCTGCTTGAGTCGAAGCATCATATCCCCTTCTTTAAACGAGCGATGCCTTACACGGCGACTATCATAGCCGCGCAGCTTCTGCTGGTAGATGGCACATCTCTGGCATGACAGCACATCCTCTTCTCCAAGTAGGTCCACAGATAGTCGTCTGGATTCTTCAATGTCATCCTCCTTGTAGATGGAAACTCTTGGTGCATCATGGAGGATGACGGATGGGAGAACTGCTTCTACTCCATAAAACATGAAGAAAGGAGTCAAGGCGGTAGATCTGTTGGGTGTTATTCGTAAACTCCACCAGACAGATGGTAATTCCTCCGCCCAGGCTCCAGCTGCTCTACGTAGCGGTGCCTCTAAGCGTGTCTTGATTTTGTGTAGAATTAATCCATTGGCCCTGTCATTTTTGCCATTTGACTGTGGATGTGGCACATATGCTAGGTCGACGCGGATGCCTTTCTCATGACAATACTCCTCAATTTCTCCAGGAGATAAATTTCTACCATTGTCGGTGATGATGCTATGTGGGAGACCAAATCTCACCACTAGATCCTGGACAAACTTTAGGGCTGTTACCCCATCAAGCTTTCTAATGGGTTTATCTTCGATCCATTTTGTGAATTTATCCACTTCTACTAGCAAGTGTGTGAATCCACAGGGGTGTTGTCTGTAGAGGTCCCACCATGTCCAGCCCCCAGACTGCAAACAACCAAGTTATTGGTATGGTTTGCAATTCTTTAGCTAGAACATTTGGTTGTCTTGAATAAAACTGACACCCAAGGCATGTTTGTACCAACTTGTCAGTGTCCGCCTTGGCAGTTATCCAGTAGAATCCTTGTCGGAAGACCTTGGCCAGCAACGATCGGGGAGCGGCATGATGCTCGCAATCTCCGAGATGTATTTCTCTAAGGATTTCAATACCTTGCTGCTGGGAGACGCATCGTAGGAAAACTCCTGTGGTACTTCTTTTGTATATCTGGCCGTCAATGATGATGTAGCCTTTTGCTCTGCGTACTATTTGCTGGCTTTCGACTTTGTCGGCGAGCAATGCTCCGTCTTGTAGATAGTCCATGAACGGCTTCGTCTAATCCGGAGTGGTCACTGTTACTGTGTTAACAAATGAGTCCACTCTATCCGGGTTGTCGGGGTCTGCTCCCTTCACTGATGGAGTCCGTAAATGCTCCAGGAAAACGCCTGGCGGAATTGGTCGACGAGCTGATCCAAGCTTTGACAGCAAATCTGCCGCCTCATTATCGTCCCTTTTGACATACTTGACTTAGTAGCCGTCAAAGCACTTGGATATTTCATCTACTTCGTCTTGATATGCTGCCATCATAGGGTTCCGCGCATTCCAGGTGCCAGCTACTTGCTAGGCAACCAAGTCAGAATCTCCATAACAAACTATGCGCTTGATACCAATATCCTTGGCTACCCGAAGTCCGTGAATGAGCACCTCATACTCCGCCATGTTATTTGTAGCGTTGAAGTGGATCTACAGGATGTATTGCAACTTCTCTCCTGTTGGTGATTGTAACAATACACCTTCCCCCGAGCCATTGAGTAACTTTGATCCATCAAAGTGCATGACCCAATACTCTGGCTCCGGCACAGGAGTGTCTTCTGGCAGTTCTGTCCAATCTGCAAGAAAATCCGTCAATGCTTGTGATTTGATAGCGTCGCGTCACTTGTAGGTGATGTCAAAGGCGACAAGTTCAATGCCCCACTTTTCCACTCTCCCTATAGCGTCGCTGTTGTTGATGATGTCAGACAGTGGAGCTTTGCTCACTACTGTGATGGGGTGGTCCTGGAAATAATGCCTTAGCTTGCGTGAAGCAAGGAAAACTCCATAAGCTATCTTCTGGTAGTGCGGGTAACGCTGCTTGTATTCCATCAAGACCTCGCTTACATAGTAAACGGGTTGCTGAACTCCGTTTTCGTGTGTTGGTTCCTTGCGATCCACCATGATGACGATGCTGATTACTCGGTTCGTCGCCGCCATGTAAACTAACATAGGCTCCCTTGTCACCGGTGCTACAAGTATAGGTGGGGAGGAGAGTATTGTCTTCAACTCCTGAAGTGCTGCGTCAGCTTCGTCCGTCCATGTGAATTTGTCCGCCTTCTTGAGCAACTTGTAGAGCGGCATAGCCTTCTCACCATGTCGGCTGATGAACCGGCTTACTGCTGCAACGTAGCCTATGAGCCTTTGTATGTCCTTAAGGCATGTCGGACATTTGATGTCGAGGATGGCCATGAATTTCCCCAGGTTCACCTTGATTCCACGATGCGAAACGATGAAGCCCAACAATTTGCCGGATGGTACCCAGAAGACGCACTTCTTGGAGTTCAGCATCATGTTGTATTTCCGGAGATTGTCGAAGGTTTCCTGCAAGTCAGCGATAAGATCATTTGATTTCTTTGACATTACCGCGATGTCATCCACGTAAGCCTGTACATTGCGACCTATTTGGTCGTGTAGGCAATGTTGCATCGTCCGCTGGTACGTAGCACCAGCATTTTTCAACCTAAAGGGCATCGTGACGTAGCAATACAGGTCGTAGGGTGTGATGAACGAAGTGGCCAATTGGTCCGACTTTCACATCCTGATCTGGTGGTATCCTAAATAAGCATCGAGAAAACACAGAAGTTCTGAGTCAGCCGTCGAATCAATGACTTGGTCAATGTGAGGCAAAGCAAACGGATCCTTCGGACACGCTTTGTTCAAGCCGGTGTAACCAACACACATTCTTAATTCATTGGTTCCGTTTTTGGGGACAAGTACAGGATTTTTCACCCATCGGGTGTGAATAACTTCTCGGATAAAGCCATCCTTAAGTAACCTAGCTATTTCATTACCTATAGCCCTTCGTCTTTCATCACCAAATCGTCGTAGAGGTTGTTTCACCGGTTTGGAATTAGGATCAATATTCAAGCTGTGCTCGGCATGTTCCCTGGGTACACCTTTCATGTTGGCAGGTTGCTAGGCAAAGATGTCCCTATTCTCACAGAGGAAATCAACGAGCGCGCTTTCCTATTTGGGATCTAGGTCCGTGCCAATGGCGGTGGTCTTGGAGGAATCACCTTTGACAAGCTCCACCTGCTTGGTCTTGATGGCGGCCTTGAAGGCGGAATCGGTAGCAGTGATCTGCTTCTTTGAAGCCGGCATCTCCATGGCATCGACCTGGTTCTGGATCTCCTTGAACTCCTCATTATAGAGGACTGCTTTGGCGAAGGCGTCTTCGTTGAGCTTGCACTCCCGTGCCTTGGTGAAGCTTCCATCAACAGTGATGACGCTGTTTGGTCCGGGAATCTTGAGTTTGCTGTAGACAAAGCATGGCCTTCCGAGGAAGGAGTGGAAAATGTCGCATCCGAAGATGACGTGGTACACGCTCTTGAAAGGCACTACTTCAAAGGTAATGCATTCTTGGTGGTAATTCTTTACATCGCCAAAAGCGACCAGAAGGGTGATGCATCCCAGGGAATTTGCTTGTTGGCCAGGGATAACCCCATGGAACACGGGTTGCTCTTCCTTAGCTGGGTCTCCATCAAGTTCATCTTGTGGAGTGTATCCAGGTACATGATGTTCATGCTGCTTCCACTGTCCACGAGGCACTTGGTGAACTCCGTGTCTTTAATCAAAGGCTTTATTACCATGGCATACTGGTTCTCTGTTGCGACGAGTTATGGGTGATCCTTTCTATCCCAAGTAATTGGAACTTCTCACCACCTAACGTACTGGGGGACCGGAGGGAGGGTAGCCATCAATATCCTTAGAGAGGTTTTCTGGGCCCGGATGGTTGGAGTGCCAAGGAAGGTATGGTAACATGGAGCCTTCTTTTCGAAGGGATTTTTCCCTTTATCCTCTCCCTAATCGGAAGATTTTGGGTCCATGTTCTCGTCCATATCACTTGATTCCTTAGGCTCTTCCTCCTTCTTCCCTTTGCCCTTTCCACGGGGTCTGTTCTTCCAACTTTGCTTGTAGCCGGACTCGGTGTCCTCCTTGAGATCATTAACAAACTTGCACCGGCGATTGGTGTGGGTGGATTTGCCATTGGTGTCGAGATGGACGAAGCACGGCATATCGCTGTACTCTTTGTATGTTTGGGGAACACGGGGCGCTAAGGGTGTAGTGTCACTCCTATGCTGGCCGCTCCTAGATCCCCGACCATGTCCACGTTGTCCGCCATTTCCTCTACCGGTGAACGTCGGCGACCATGTTGTCTACTTGCTTCTCTTCTGGCAGATTTTTCCACTTGTTATTGTTGTTCTTCTTGGCCTGGGTAGGGATTGCTATCGCCGACAACGATCCACGCGCGTCGTCATCAGCAGTGGTGAACTCGCTAGCCATGGCGATCATTGCGTTGAGGTTGATGTCATTGTTGTCTTGCCTGCGCTTCAACGTATGCCAGAGCAAAGTTCCCTTCTCCAGTCCATCAATGAAGGCGGCCATAGCGGTCTGTGCGTGCACCCCTGCGCAAGATTTTTTCATATCCAGCCAGTAAGAGAGGTAGGCACGGGAGGTTTCATCCTTTTTTTGCACACACCACTGTAGGTCTCCAACAGTGCAAGGACATTTGTACGTACCCTTTAAGTTCTTGGACGCTTCATGCATGTCCAACCAATTGCATATTGATTTCTCTGGTAAGTCGTCGATCCATTGTCGGGCGGTGCCGGTCAACATGAGTGGGAGGTACTTGACGGTGACATTGGGGTTTCCCCCTGCGATATGGATCGCTTTGCTATAGTCCTGCAACCACGTTGCTGGCTGGGCGGTGCCGTTGTATGGCTTGATCGTCTTGTCTATTCGGAGGCCCTTGGGGTAGGTTGTGGCTCGTATGACTGGTCCAAAGCAACGTGGCCCAAGGTATGGGAGCTCCCGAGCTTCTTGGATCTTGTCCAGCCGTGATCGTGCCTCATATGGATCTGGTTGCTTCCCTTTTCCATCATGGGGAGGGGAGTTGTGGTGTGATTTATGATATCCGCCATGCCCTACACCATGATGGCTGCTAGGTGGCGATGGCGGTGGTGGAGGTGGTGGGTTAGCTCTCTTGCTCTGCCCCTCCTACGACTCCTCACGCCTATCGCGGTTGCTTGCCGGATGTGGCGGTTCCTTGTGGGACCTGCTCCTGTGTCCGTCATGGCCACTGTGCTCTTCGGCATGTCGAGGTTGTTCGCCCTGATCGCATATAACGATACCGGGCTGTGACCGCCTTGGAGGTGGCATGCTTGTGCGGTGGAACAGCTCTGGGTCTTCGTGACATCGAGATGGTGGTGGTGGCGAACGACAGGGACGAGCCTTCTCTCTGTGGTCGGAGGATATGGGGATAGTGTCAGTCCTGTTGTGTGACTCTCTCCGTCTTCGCTCTGTGGAGCCTATATGTGATCCCTCGTCACGGGGAGATTTTGGCCTTCTACGACTGTTCAGGGTTGACTGGCAAAGCTCCGGGTTGGACTCAAGCCTCTGCGAGGTAGCCTTTTCCTGTTGCTTGCATGCCTTAGAGACAAGGTCATACTCCTGAGCAACTGCTTCTAGCGACCTGTCCTGCTCCAGGAGGGTCTTGGCGACGACAATGTTGAGAGCGGGGGTTGGCATGACCTGCCTCCCCTCTGAATCTATGTAAGGGGTGGCTTTTGTCGTCTTAGACCCGTCAAATCCCAAACCTCACCGAACGCCAGGATCTTGGACGATGTGAGCTGGTACCTTCTTTGCCTTATGCTTTAACAAAGTTGCTTGTATTCGGCCTCCATAGCTCTTACCGCCTTGATGGATTGCTGCACCTTAGCCATGTCTTCGTCTAGCTTAGCGCCTTGCTTCACGATGCACTTGGCCTCCGCCAAGATCTCCGCATGCTTCTCATCAAGGTCCGTAACGCTCCGGATATGGGCGACGGTGATTGGTTCAATGAGGAGTGCTCCGTAGATTGCTTTATCGGCAGGAGTGGCTAGTGGGTTACTAGGTGTGGACATTGACGGTGGCATTGGCGGCTGATTTGATTGTTGGGCCATATTAGGGGTCGTGGTGAGTTCCTGTGCCAGTGGGTGGCGGGTAACCGGAGGTGGCAAAGCCTTGGCAGGAGCCGGAGGCTCGGTTGCTTTTTTAGCTGCTGCTGCTCTGGTGACCGCTGGCGTGGGCGGAGCTCTCTCATGTTCCCGTTCATGTTTGTCTTCTTCCATCACGTTCCCAATGGCGACTAGCACCTGGTGGGAAGTGTTGGTCTTCTCGACGCGTTCCTCCTTCTCGATCTCCTGCTCGATCTCCCTCATAATAGTGTTGTATTCCTACGAGTTAGTTTCCGAGCCACCGGCATCCATACTGATGTCGGTGTAAAGCGCATCGAGGACGGAGTCGGAGTTGGCTTCGGTGTTGTGGACGGCGGATGTGGAGGGTGATGGAGCCGGGCCGTTGTTGTTGTTTCCTTCTCCGGTTAGGACGGGGATTGCAGCTTTGGCCTCTTCATTGGCAGCCGCGTATTCGTTGATGATGGCAACCATCTCATCAAGGGTGAGAGGGCATGTGGCCTACCGCCTTCGGAGGGTATGCCGAAGAAGTGTTCCAGGCGTGAGCCCTTCTACGAAGTGGTACACGAGCTCGTCGGTGCAGTCGCCCTCTAGAGTTTCCCTCACCCTCATCCATATGGCAAGGTATTCACGGGGCGGTTCCCCGTCCCTTTGAACGCATCAGGCTAGATCGAAGATCGTGACGACACCGACAAAGTGTGACCTACACATCTCTAATGCTCGGGGAAGCCAAGCGGATTTGTGGGGTCCTTCAACCTTTATATCCTGCCCAGGTGCGGTTTGGGTGGGCCTTGAAATTTCTTGATCCGAGCCACCATACTCCAAAGAGAGGTATGGCCCAGATCCTTCCGCGAACGTGTGCTGCTCATAGGCGGTCCGTGCGGGGCTTGACGAGTTTCCGACTTCCTAGGAGCTAGGACTCGAGTCAGGTTCGCCGATGAAGATGTGGATGTCTCCGAAGCGGATGACAGAGCAGCGCGTGGGGTTCGTTTTTGCTAGCACCCAGAACACATCTGGAGGGACGATCGGGACATTGCCGGAGAAGAGAACGCGACCGATGGCTATGGTGTCGCCGATTCCCGCGAAGATATTGGACCTCGCCCGGTGTAGAGCTCGAATCGGCTCTTACCCCATGGTAGGCGCCAAGTGTCATGGTATTGCCGACGAGTACGCCATGGAGGGGTCCTCACAGTGCGTGTTTCGAGACGTGGGGTAAGGAGGAAAGTTGGCGGGTATGAGGTAACACAGCTTACCCAGGTTCAAGTCCCACAACGGTGGCGGAACTCAACTCCTGCTATAAATCAATATAATGGCAATACGCCGAGTTACAGATATAGGTTCGCTATGCGATTTGTTGCGCATTGTACGCAGCAATCAGAGAAGTTGTGTATCCTAAAGGCTCCCGCAGGCTGGCTTATAAAGGCGCCAAGACCTAGGGTTTACAGGGAAATGTCCTTCCTGGACAAGGCAAAGAGTCCTACACCTACACGAACTAGTCTTCCATGTCTTGTGCTCCAAGGCTCCGATTATGTCGGTGACTCCTGTGTAGCCTTCCTTTATTTGGCATGGGCCTCCCTTCAAGATCCGTCTAACTGGATGACCAGCAGGCCATAGGCCTTGCTACCAACTATGGGCCACCTGGGTTAGGCAGAGTGGTGACATTCTATGAGGATACCCATATAGCATATCTCCAGCAACTTCATATATATGCACAGATGCTCATAAACCCAAATAGAAGCCACATGGATGCTAGAGGAAGAGTTATACACATATAGCATGCAATGGTGGCTAGTGTGGCTCCAGACCTATAATATTGTGAAAACAACATAGATCATATATGGGAGCATGTAGAAATAGAAGTGGATCCATCTTTATAAATATGAGCTAGAAATAAATACCAAATAGTAATGCAATGGCTCATATATAATTAGGATGGTGGAGTTTATATGGAGACAAAGAAAGGTGGTGGAGTTTGGGAGAGATATGCCCCAACTCATCTTGGGCATTGAGCAATATATCAAGACCAACTACAATTCGTCAAGAGGAAAATACAAGTAATATAAATGCATATGGGATAAGAACCAAACAGAGGTTGGTTTTAAATGATGCTCAAATTCAAGGTGGCATGGTGACATGAGCATGATATAATGATGATGCAATTAATTATATGTAGGACCTAGCAATGTATTGAACAGGAAAGTAGCATTGTAATTGTTAGACAATTGGGATGCTACATGCACCAACTATCACACCATAACAGGGTGATCATAAAGGTGTCTATCAGGTATTCCAAAGGAATATGTTGAGTCATATGCATCAAGATCGAGATTTGTTCTCTCGCATGATGGGAAGCTACATTGGGCCCAATTGGTGAGTTTGAATCCAAGAAGCTGAAGTGTATGACTAGGTCTTGACTATGAGATATCATGGGAATGAGATAAGTATAGATGTTAGTAATGAGATTGAAGAAGGTATGTTGATCCTGATGATCAGATATCACATGAGTTATGTATCGAAGTAACAAAACGAACTAGAGTGAATGTTTAATTTATGGTTCAAACTATGATAATATTGTGGAATGCACATTGGGCATTATGGGTATCAAGATCCCGCTAATGATCATTGATAAGAGAGAGGTGTCCCGATCATGTCTGTGATGTTCCCAAACCGTAGGATAACACACTTAATGTTCTATAGCGCTTCGAGATCGTTTTAGAATCATTGGGATCATTGTTGGAATGAAGAGAGGAAATAGGATTGGTTTCAGGAGTATTCGAAGGAAGTTTAGAATGATTGAAAAGAAGATTTTTATCATGATGAAATGTTAAAAGTGTTTTTATTAATTATTTAATTAATGATTAAAAATAACATTAAAATGATCTTTGGTAAAACCTCCCTAATGGGCCATTTCGCGGAGAGAAGGGCCCATGACGGGAGCCGCCTCCTAGGGCATCCTACCCGGTTGGCCTTGGGCCACATGTGGTGTGGAGGGGGCCACCTGGCTAGCCTCATCCTCCTATTGTCCAACCTCTCCAGCTGGTAGGAGGGAGTCCCTCCCCTAGTCTTATATAAGGAGGGTCCAAGGGAGAGGGAAAATGACAATTACTAAATTGGGAAAATCCTAAAGGCAATTTTCCTGAGTTTCTCTCTCTTTCATTAAATCCACTCTAGCATGCCATCGAGCTACTAGATCCTAGTTCCAGAAGTTATACTTCCGCATCCTGACTAGATCAGGTACAACGGGAGTTTTTGTTGAGAACCGGACGTGTGCAAGACCACGAAGTTGCTGCCAGTTGTTTCTCGTAAAGGTGAACTTGAGGTCGGCTATGAGTACGACTACATCATCCATGTTTCTCGTGAAACATTAAACGCTTTTGTTCTGCACAGGTATGTTACCAAATCTCTCTCATTATTGACTTACCTCATAGATAGATCTTTCCATTGATGTTGTGCTAGTTAGAGAAATTATTATTTTCTGCTACGAACCCCTTCAGTGGTATCACAGCTGATCTATGTGTAGTTATGATAGTACTAGTAGAACACATGTTTAATGTGGGCATTGATCCTCTAGTTGTTACCCTCCTATGCATACTTGTTTATATCGAGGCACTGTTTGAGGAAGGGGCCCAAACCAAACATACACGTAAGCTTACCCGACACAGGATCCGCACTTGAAATATGGATTGTACCATATATGGGGCTGGCATGTGTCTATCTCTCTCACAATAGTTGATATGAAATTTTGCAACGGAGGGTCCTCACAGGGGTGTAATCAACTACTAGATCAATGTTGTGGTTGAAGTTCGTAGGTAAGAAATGTTTCTATCATAAAAGTCCTAGCAGCCATTTAAATCATGTAAAAGATAAAGTAGAGGCGTCTAACTTTATTTTAAAGGGCATGTGATGTGATATGTTCATTTTATATTGTTGTATGTAATGGAATTTATGTAAAGCAACCGGTAGGAGCCATTTGGTTGTTCATTTTGTCTAACGTCTTGCGTGCGTAGATCATCATGCAAAGTAGATTACTTTCTATTACTAAGTTGGAGTATTAGCAAATCATCATGATGGACGACTGACTGGAGGCGTCGTGGACTCAGTATCATGCTGGCTGGAAAGATGGATATCATGCTGGCGTGATGATTGGGTGTTAGACATATTGGTGTTCACATATAGTGGGTATAAGACATGTCGCACATCAAATACACTTAGGTTAAATTGGCGAGCCTACCATGTATAGACATGGCCTCGAAATACGATATATTGAAATATCGAGCATGAGTCTCATGAATGATGCGATCTACCTGTATAGTCCAACTTTGCAGCTATATGATCGGTCGTGACGATCAGCGGTGGTGTAGTGAATTTGGATCGTGTAATCACTAAAACTGTCTTGAGGATGATATTCTTAGTGGTATCTCATGTAATAATTTGATTATAAACCTTGAACTCATATTGTGAACTTAGTATTAATGTCTTGGCAAATGTCCTTTACATCATGTCATGCCCTCATGTGTACTTAAACAATGGTTCTTTCTTACGTGATGAGGAACCTAAAGTAGATGGGTCCAACTTCATAGACTGGTATCAATGCTTAAGGGACATCCTCAATGTTAATGACATACTCTACACAATACAAGAGCCACTAGGAGATGCTCCCAATCATAATGCAAGTGAGGATTAAGACGATGAATTCAACACTCGCCGTGAAAGGTTCATCTACATCCAATGCACCATGTGCTTTGAAGTGGAATCTGAAGTGCGGGAACGCTTTCATCACTCTAAACCATAAGATATGGTTGATGACTTGAAGGCACTCATTATTTGGCAATTTAGACTTTTCAAGTTTGATCTATTAGAAAACTTTCTTTCACAAAAGTTGGAAGAAAACATGTGTTGGGTGAGTTACTTAGATCTCATGCATGGGTTTCATGCATGGCTCGTGTATGTATGGACTACTAGATGAAGGATCAAATTTTGATATATGAGGTGTTCCACTCGCTTCCTACGAGGTACAAAGAGTTCATGAGGGGCTATGTGATGAAAGAGGACGCACTCATCTTTCATAAGTTCATGGCATAGTTAGGAACTATCAAGGTAGAAAACCTATCACAGGAGAAATCATCAACATAGATGGTATATACATGATATACAGTTTATAAATGTTTTTCTCACAAAACACTTATTGCAGGTTTACTAACTATTTGACAATTGTTCTGTATTGTTAAAGAAGGATCGTCTGCTTGAGGGTTGCGTGGAGAATATGAGGAGACATGGCATGGTGATGGCAAGCAAGATGTTGATGGCCGACGACACAAATTCCTAGTATAGTTTAAAATTTGAATAAATTTTTGTAATCGATTTTAGTGAGTGAACTTATTAGTATGTCTTGCATCTCACGAGATAGTTATTTATACAATTTAGTGACAAATCATTAGTTCTATTATAATGAACAATTTCTATTATGGTAACATTTTCGATTATGAATGCGTTATTCTTATTGTAATCTTGATAATGGCTTAAACATTTATAAAACATTGAAAGCTAAAAGATATCTAAACTTAATAATGTCAACATTAATGAATGTCACTATTGTTTAAGTTATGTTGGTGTATGCATTCATATCGATGAAACATAAAGTCTTTAGATATTTGATCTTTTGTCGCGTGCAAAACCATGCCTAGTTGGGCAAGATGGCTAAAACTTCCTGTTCTGGTAAAATAGAATGTGTTCTAAGTCATTGGAATTCCTACATAGTGGTGTATTGTAATTCATCAATGTGGTGGATATAATTATTTCATAAACATGATTGTGGATATAAGTGAATATAAGTATTTACTAGATGAAACATAAATCTGAAAATCATTGTCAATGTTCAAAGCTTTTTAGAATAATGATGGATATTACATTAAGGAGAAACACAAGTCTCTATAATTTGATGAAAGTGGATATCATTTGAGTTAAGTTTTTGTCATACAAGACTTGTGACCACAAATTATGGTGATTGGATATTTCAAAGTGTATTGATATGTCTAAATATCATAATCATATATTATTGGATACATATGGTCAAAAGATTATCTCTAACTGTGTTACAATCGAAGTTTAGAGGTATAAGTTAATAGTAGCAAACACTAAAATAGGGAATCATCGAGATTCGTGGAAACAACACCATAAGAGTTATGTCATGTTCGAGTTTCTAGAGATTTCAATAATTTGAAGTCATGACACTAAATTAATTATTTTGAGAGTATTGTTAGGCAACTACGAATACATCTTCCATAACCAAAGGGGACAAACCTGTTGTTTACCAAACATGTTGCTTTCTCAAAAAAGTGTTTCTCGATGAAAATTGTACGTGGTAGAAAGTAAAAGTCCAAAACCAAGGTATTTTACCTTAGCTCCAAATGATGAGTAGCGCAACCAAATAATTTATAAAGAAAAAATCAACAAAGTAGAGGAGAAACTAATTATGATGATCATAATGTTTCGAGTAAGTACTTTTACTGAAGTAAGTGGGATTTAAGAATACATACCGCCATTTCTAGAATTATATTGTTGATTCACTTGTCAGGTTAATGGAACAAGGCAAACTTATAAACTACGAACAAACGATGATGGACCTAAGTACGAGAATATAATAAAGATTCACGAAATCCTAAAGTAAGTTACATTCAATATTCCGATGTAATGAGTTACTTGATCTTATCAAGTAAAATGTGTTACTTGATGTTTCTCAATAACTCCAAAGTTGCAATGAATAAATGAAACTTTGGAGAAATACATCAAGCTTGATTTGTCATAAAGAGTTTCTTGACAAGTTCAAAGGTTTACTACAATGTTGTGTGATACTTGACTCTGTTGGATTTACACTAAGCAATTACTACAATATTGATAATTGGTAGCTGGTTGTAAAAACTACGTGTTCTTCAAGGACAAGACTGAATAAGGGTTGTAGGCAATACAACAAGAAGGATTTGTCGAACCACATGGATGCTAGTGTATCATAGTGGGAAATTCTTGATTCAATATATGATCAAAATAATTTTGGAGTTATCAAGATTATCGAGAAAACACGCACTTGTGATATATTTAAGTGGGAGCCAAATAGTGTCTTGTTCAAATATGTGGATGAAATTTTTGAGTGGGATCTAAGTGAGTATTCTAGTCTGTCATATGTGGATAACATGTTTTAGTGGGAGCGTGACAACATTCATACATATGGTGAATGGTGTAATTGATATTAGTGAAAGTTAAGTTAGTAAATATTCTATGAATGAAGTTGACAAAGTATGGAACATTGAAGTCTATCAAGATAAATCGATACATTTAATAAACATTAGAGTCGAAATGTTTCTGTTTTAGGTTATGAATAAAGTTCAGAATGTCCAATATTAGATTCTTAACTAGTTCAGAATGGAATAAGAAAAGAAGGAGGTTCTTACTTGTGAAACTAGATGAAACATTTAGTTACCTTGGTATAAGCAACAATGGTTAAAAAGGAGAATAATAGAGATCATTATCATCCCTATGCCTCTGTCATAGGTTCTTCCACATATAACCATATTGAAATGCTCGACACAGTGAGACCCATGTTCTTAGCTTGAAGAACTTGTTCTAACGTGATTCATGAATAGATCACTAAACGAGAATTAAGTATATCCTAAGCATTTAGAGAAACTGAGGATCTACAGTTATATAGAAGTATATGGTGACTATAGAAATGGCATGTATGATTAGTTTGGCTAAGGAAGCTTGACTTTGACTAAGTGTGTTTTCAGTATACATGACTACTATGAAAGTCCACTTGATTGAAAAACCAGCACTATAGACACTAAGAAACAAAGTCACACTATGCCTCCAAACAAAAACTTGGACATATTATCAAATAATACGATAATTTCAAACAAGGTGACATTAACAACTTGCAAAGGACATACATATCTAGTAGATACAGATCATTGACATGACGTTTTCCATGAGCAAGCATGATCAAAAGCATAGAATGTAATACTGTGTTTATGATTAGTAGTAAATGCAACTAGATTATTTGTACTCTAGTGCAAGTGGGTGACTAAAGGAGATATGCCCTAGAGGAAAATAATAAATGGTGTTTATTATCATATCTCGAATAATTTCATAATAGTTTTAAACCATGTTATAACTGTATCAAGCGGAAACATTGATACACGTGTGGTATGTAAACAAACTAAGTCCCAGTAGCCTCTATACAACTACTTCATTGGGCAACTGATGATCAAGGTTTCCTGATCATGGAACATTTTTGCCAATTAAAGTGAAGTCATATCACTACTGAATGGTGTGATGGACAGGCTTACCCAACATAAGTATTGCAACACGATCAAGTCACATAGTTCATTGTTGCAATAATTAGGAAAAAAGTGACCTTCTCCTTAAACCGTGAGATCATGTTTAATCACTATTAGCAAGGCTGCCTTGATTGCTTCAACCATCACACCATAGCATGGTGATCATAAAGGTGTCTATTGGGTATTCCAAAGGAATATGTTGCGGCATATGCATCAAGATCGAGATTTTTTATCCCACCTAACAGGAAGATACACTAGGCCCACTCGTTGAGATTGCATCCAAGAAGTTGCATCATATGACTAGGTCATGAGGATGCAATATCATGGGAATTCTATAAGTAGACTTGTCAGTAACGATATTGAACAAGGTATGTTGATACCAATGATCAGATAACGGATGAGTTATGTATCAAAGTAACAAAAGGAATTAGACATGATGTTTATGGTTCAAATGATAATAACATTGTGGAATACACATGTTTCATTATGGGTATCTAGAGACCGCTAACGATCATTCATAGGTGAGAGGTGTCTCGATCATGTTTGTGATGTTACCAATAGTAGGGTTACACACTTAAGGGTTCTAGAATGCTTGGTGATCATTTCGTAATCATCGGGACCATTGATAGAAAGAAGAGTGAAAATCAGAATGGTTCCAAGAGTATTCCAAGAAAGTTCAGAATGATCAAAAAGGGGTTTTTTATCATGAGGAAATGCTAAAATTGTTTTTAATAATAATTAATGAATTAATGATTAAAAATAATATTTAAAATGAGTTTTGGGAAAAACCTCCCTAATGGGTCACTTCATGGACGGAAGGGCCCATGGGAGGAACCGTGGCCTAGGGCACCCTAATCGGTTGGCCTTGAGCCGTGTACGGGGGTGGGAGGGGCCCAACCGGCCGGCCTCCTCCCTTGTAGCCCTGTCCCACCTTGCCAGCTAGCTGGTGGGAGTCACTCCCCTTCTCGTATATAAAGTGGGTCCAAGGGACAGGGAAAATAACAATTAATGAATTGGGAAAATTGTAAAGGCAAATTTCCTTCAGTATTCTCTCTCTCTGGTTGACTCTCGTGCTTGCATTTACAAGAAGAACTACATGTGTGGGAGATGACACCACTCCGGCACGCTGTTGTGCTGCTGGATCCTAGTTCCAGATGGTTCGCTTCCGCATCCCTGCTGGATTATGGAGAACATGAGTTGTTGTTAAGCATTGGACGTGTGCCAGACCATGTAGGTGCTGCTATTTGTGGCACCTGGACGTTGTGCAAGGATAAACACTATATTGAGGTTGGCTACAAGTACGACTACATCATCAATATTTCTCGACAAATGTTCAACACTTTTGGTCTACAAGGGTATGTCACTAAAGTTCTCCTGTATTTTATTTAATCATTGAAAGATCATAGCATTGGTTTTGTGCTAGTTAAAATATATTGTTTTCTTCGACGAACCCCTTCACTATAGGTCCTGAAATTCACTTTGGAGTATCCTCTAATGTTGTAGTACCCAATGTAAGGAACCCATAAAAATGGCAACCACAATGTTTCCATATCAAAATCTACCAAAAATCTGAATCTGGCATCACCATGCAATTTGGCTAGAGCTTCACAATGTAGCTATGCTAAATTCCTGCACCACATGGTCCCACTACTGACAAGAGAAGGCATGTTTTCTGTAAAATACATGAAAGCACAAGACACATGTCACACATAGGTTCCCTCTTTTCATCAATTTGTAAGTACCCTCACAGTGTAGGGAACTACTCCTTCTGTCCAAAAATAAGTGACTTAAATTTGTCTAGATTCATATGTATCTATATGGTAAAATGTGTCTAGCTACGTGTGAATCTAGACAAATCAACGTAAATTATTTGGGACAGAGGTATTAGTTCCAAAAGCCGAAATAGCAATTTGGAAACACATTTGGCTAGAAATTGTGGGTACCCTAACTGTGCTCCGACATCGCATCGCCTTCAGTTCCTCTTCACACATTCCCTTCCACACTACCTCCCTTCTATTATCCCCATAGCCTTTTCTTCCTCTTTGGTTTTTCCCCTCCATTTCGAGCCATATTCTTTGCAGTACTACTTCCTTTCTAGAAAAAAGTCCTATGAAACTCCCCTTGGCAACATTGTTTACCATTCCAAGATTGGTAACTCTTGGCATGGTAAATAATATCTTTCCAAGGGAAGTTTCAAACAAGTATTAGGAAAAGAGACAATCTCAATTTCCAAGTGACTAGGTTTTTTTTTGCAAGAACATGTATGCTTTTTTTTATAAAGAAACTAGTACTAGGAAAAATATGGCTTGAAATGGAGGGGGAAAATGAAGAGCTAATGTATACGAGATTATGAGCTTAGGTAATAAAATGGTGGCTGCTTTAGAGGGAAGCGGTGAAGAGGATTGGAACGCGATGCGATTTCAGAGCAGAGTTATGATGGGTTCCTGACACGAGGTAGTCTATCAGCCTTATAGTACTCCTCTACTAGTACCATAGTATATTTCAAGACCTATGCAGGAAAAACAAATTGTGTAATTCTCTCTCTTTCGATTACTCTCACCATCGATCTTCCATATCTTCCCAGCAACCTCGCATGCACCTACCGGCTGATTTCTCCCTCGTCGACAATGTGGTGTTGTGCATGTGTGCATGTTACAATGGCTCTTTGTCTATCTCTGATGTGTTCGTCAGCTGTGTAGCGTTGGTGTACATAGGAAGGAACCACTTTGGGCCTTCGGTTGGGGCGGCGAAAAAAGCAGTAGCAATTTGTGACACCCCCAAGATTAAGGCTAGACAAATCCTAGACCTCTGTCTGATATAAGCCTAACCTAATTCTCAGAAGCATACATAGAGATAATCGGTAACATTACAGTGACCCTACGACACAAAAATTATTACAGCAATCTCATAACTATGCGAAGAACCAAATTATTACAAGAAGAGGTCACTGACCACAAACATCAAACAATAGAAGGCAAATTATGCTATTAAGTATAGAAAATTTAAAAAATGGCCTAAGAGGCCTGAAGCATAACGATGACGTCCAATCCATAGATTTTAGGCTGTCGACCGGGAACCCCAAGCTACGCGTCGATATCGATGTCGTACCAAACTCATCTTCTATGGTAACACTTACCTGCTGCAAAAGTATCAACAAAGCAAGGCTGAGTACAGGGTTTACTCTGCAAGACTTATGACTGGTGGTGTTACTTTGCATAAATCTAACTTTCTTTGTAAAAGAGGTAGAAGAAACTCGACTACTAGAACCTTTTGAAAGGGGATAAGAAAACGATATCTCTAGCTTTGATCTTCTTTTGATATCCACCAAATCTTTATCAGCTGAACCTACCAACTAGGATCACCCCCTCGATCCCTGAGGAAGCATCCTTAGAACACACTTTACTTACTTACCAAGTTTTATGATTAGGTTATAGTTATCTTTGATCATCATGTCTGTTCCCAAGTCATCCATAACCGTGGACACAGATTTTAAAAAAGATTAATAACCCTGCAGTGGTGCACAAATTTACCGACACATACCAACCTCCTCTTAATGCTAGATATTGTTAGCCCTCTTCCTTGGAAGGCCGGCAGAGAGTGGTTGGACACTACCTTTACCTTGGTTTCACCGAGACCATGAGTCACTCCCTAAGGAGATGGCGTCGTAATAGGTCAAGTCCCGAAGTCGGTCCAAAGAGATCTGAATAGGGTTTGAGATTACGGAGGCCATGCCTCTCCCATTCCCTGCCATGCTTACCTACGTGTATGAATGCACCTCCTTCACCGCTTTCAAGAATGACCAGAATGCATATGTCAAATGGAACGCCTGAACTATGTGAATCATCGAATCTACTAGGCAAGATAGTTGGTCGAGGGGGTTTCTAGGCCCCCGTGTCTCTGTACGCTCATCTTGGTTCAAGAGGCAAGAACTCAGGTCCTAGTAGTGGCAAGTGTGAGACTGCAAAAAGAACAAACCACTGTGGTCTCCCATACAAGCCTTAGCATGTTTAACCTTCATCTCTGATCATACCATGTCATCCTGTCCAACTAGGTTCATTCGTTGCTCTGATTCATCAACTGGATGGACCAGCGGTAACAACTAAGCATGGCTAAGCGCAACGGATATATCAGCTCAAGCAAAGCTCATAAGCCAAAGCCTAGTTATTCTAGGAGAAGTGGATCAGGTAATATAGGCTACAAAGGTAACATGCATCAAATAGGATTAATCTATCTATCTATAAAATACATTGGAATCGTATGCACATGGCAAGAATGAAATACTTCGAAAGCATAGGATTATATCATGTGTGGGGTTTTGCTTGTGTTTGCCTGTTGATACCGAATACAGAACTTCAGGTTCATCTGCTTGACATGGTTCACCGCTGATCAGGTACTTCTCTTTGGTGGTGTTAATCTTTGTCTTCGTTCTTGAACTCGATATCATTGCTCACATCAACTCCGACGCCTACCGAGAAGAAGCAAAAACACATGGCATTTGTGTAATGCTCAAGCAAGGATGATGATATATAAAGTTAAAGTGTATTGGAATGAACCCTAGTACAAGCTTGCTCATTTTAAACAGGGTTAGAAACCCTAGAACAGGGGAACCTCGGAATCACCTATGGGGGTCCAATTGTTCTTCTAATTATACATGCAATTTAAGTTGTTGATCAATGCATGATTATAATGCTATTGTGTAGATCTCATTTTTCTGAACATTTTGATATATTACACATATTTTTCTGAGTTAAAATGAATTATTTATGATTTTTCTCATTTTAAATCCATTTTTTAAATCATTTTAAAACAATTAAACATTTTTGGGATTTATTAAATTATTTCCAGTTGGCCCCACTTGTTAGACTTTTATTAATTTCAGAATGAATAAAATCCTGACATACTGGACCCACCTGTCAGCATTTTCAATTATTAGAAATTATTATAGAAATTATTTGTTGAAATATTAAAAGAAAATGGTTATTAGCGTCAGCATGACGTCATTGTGACATCATCGATGCCAATGCTCCCAGATCGAGCACGGGCATGGCGTTAGAAGTGATGTGGGGCCTTGGGGGTGGGCACGTTCGACGTAGCATGACACGGGCTACCATATACTGGCGGCATCGCTGTGGTTTGGCCACCGGAGCGAGGAGTTTGACGGTGGCCGGCAGCGACGGCGGAAGATGCACGGCGCTACGGCGACAAAGAGCGAGAGGTAAGTAACGGAGAGGTGCCAGAGTAGCAGCGGCTCACACTGATCGTGATGAAGGGGTTGAGGAGGCGACGTGAGCTCGAACGGTGAAGAATCGATGGCGGCAACGGGGGCGACCGACGGTGAAGTTGAGCTCAACATGGGGCTCCTGGGCCCGATTCCTTTGGCGAGAATGAACAGGGCGATGAGGCGGACCTCCAGGACAACTTAGCGTGGGGTGGGGAGGCTAGATACGGTGAACATCACGATGCCTAGCAGAGATAGGGTTCGGCCATGGCAAGCGAAGTGGAGGAGAGGGGGAAAACGACAGCTAGGGTTCGTCCTACATCGGCAGACCCTATTATATAGATGACCGGGGGCGACGACACGCATCTTGGCACACGCCGGCGGCAGGGACGCGACCAGCGAGCTGCTTGTGCCGATCGGGAGGTGGATGTAACACCCCAAAACTTCAAATCAAGTTTATCAAGTTCTAATCAGATAGGGTTAACAAAAACTTTTATTACAAATTCGAAGATGAATGCATTTGTGTTTTTGCATTAGTGTAGAATTGATTGAATTTGCCATGCTTGATTGCTACAAATGATGCGAAATGGTTTAAAGGTGAATGCTACATCATCTAGTCCAATTACAAACAAAATCAAAAGAAAAATAAATCAAATATGAATAAATAAAGTAAATGGTTATTTTGACCAAAGTTAACCACTAAGCCACTTCGAGTGTTCCTAGAAGAGAAATTCTAACAGAAACAATTCCACTTGTTTTCACCCCTTGATAGACCAAGTAAAATTGTATGAAGGCGAACTTTACAAACTTACAAAAACATTTTCCAAATCAATTTAAAGGACATTTGAAAATTGAATCAAGTGTATGTGGTAAGATCACAATTTTTCAAAAACCTATCAAACCAGTTCCACTTGACCTCTCCAAGTAAACATAGATACTCAAGCTTAAGATCAAATCACTCACAAAGTTTCATTCAAAAATTCCAAAGTATTTTTCCCGCGGCCATTACAATAAATACCTTGCAGATAGAAAACATCTACTTCCTAACTTCACTGTTCTGAGCAGTAATTCTCCACCCTAGTGTCCCCTCTTCACTCCCTTGTCTCCCCTGAGCCTAGCCCAGAACAAGACCGATCCCCCTGAGCCGTTATGCATAGTGGAGCGCCACCCAGTTTTGGTCATCACCAGCCGATAGTGGACAGCGCGCCAGGAGCATCACCGCCCTCGCCCACAACGTGCACCAGACACGCTGCACTCCACCGCCACCCCGTGTCCAAGCCTCGACCGCAGAAGAGCCCTGGACCACCCTAGCACCGTCGCGCCTAGCCTCTCTGTGCCATGCCCAGAGCGCGCTAGCTCACCGCACCCGACCGCCTCACACAGACTATGCCTCACCCCCGCCTCACGTGCACTAGCTTGCCATGATCACCCCAACCCCGCAGACACCCCTGTTCGCCGCCGCGCGACCCGTAGCTGCCGCACGCTGTCGCAAACACCTCTGCATCCGTGCGGAGTGCTGCACGCTCCCGATCAATCCACACCGCCCCGCGCCGTGCCATTAAGCCAGAGAGGATCGCCAGGGAACCACGCACCGCCCCTACCCTCAGCCGCGCCACTAGCCGCCAGTAGCATCGTCACCGACGAGCCCGAGCCCATGCTGTTTGGTCCCCTCGCCACAGTATAAATAGAGCCCTCCCCCGCCTCCATTATCCACACCAACAACCTCACCACACCTCACTGATGCTCCCTCATCCTTCGCCGGAATTTGGCCGGAGCCCGCCGCTGCAGGAGGAGAAGGGCGCCCTCGATTGGAGCCGCCCTAGGAGCTACCGCGACCACCGTTCGAACCGTCGTCGTCGACCACGTCGCTCGCCCCCATCGTCGACCCTAGCTGGAGCCCTGGTTGGCCTCGCCAGACCCCCAGCGCCGCGTTAGGGTTTAGACCTCGCCGGAGATGTTGGTCGTCGATGATGAACTACAGCTGTTGGATCGTCTTTTAATCGTAGGGCCTAGATTCAAAGATACCGCTTCAGTTAGTTAAAACCGCATTCTGTCAACAGATTCAAAAATCAATTGAAAGAGATTCACTAAACCAATTTGCATGATTCCAATTTTGTTAGAAAGATATTTAAATTATCTATCCAAACCCCGTTGGATTTAGAGATCACCTATAGTAAAAATAACAAAATAGAGACTTTTCCAACTTCAAACATTTTTAAAAAATAAACCATAAATGTTTTGAGTTGACTCCTACTCTCAAAAATCACATTTGACAAGATCTATCTGAATATGTAAAAAATATTTAAGTTTACATGTATGACATTGGACTAGTACCAAAATAATGCTAAATAGGCATTTATAGGCACTTTAATTGTATTAAATGATAAACTTAAATTTAATAAAATATGACCAACACTTTAAATCACATTCCCATGTATTGGAATATGTGGTAATGACATGTGTCAACATGATCCCATATTTTAATTGAAGAATATTAAATCTTAAATATTTTCAATGAGTAGAAATAAGACTCAGTCTTTATTTCATGTGATGATGCTAGATCATCTAGTGTGAACTTAGTGTGCTAAATAGAAATAGTTAAGTATTGTTTGGTGATTGTGTACTCCGTATTCATTTATAGACGCTGGTACCGACCCAGAATACGAGGAGGAGGAGTACTACCAAGAAGAAGAAGAAGAAAACTTCAACCACTTCACTACTCAAGGCAAGCCATCACAAATTACAAGTTAACTATGCAAGTTAACACTTTCCCACTTCATAAGCTAAGCAATATGCCTTAAGCATGCTTTGGTTATACAACTTTGGTTATACTCATCCCAAGTTTTACTTGTAAGCTTTATTCTTTTTACTTTACCAAAGTTCTTTACTTTTGGTTAGTGCTTTGTGAGTATTGGAACAATAGTATAGATACCATAAAGAGTATAAACTAGGCCTAAGTGTTCATACTTAGATGCCATTCCATGCCATGAGATTGGAGATTAGCACCCCTCATTAGGGAATACCCTCAATTATAGTGGCTAGTGCTAAGCATAAAAGTTGATCAGTTTAGATGGGAATACTTGGTGAAATTGATTATGAAAACCTTGGAATGAAGATTCATTCTATTTAAATGTTTTGACATGTGTTGAGAAAAACAATGGTTTGATGATGAAAATGTTGAGGCATGATCCTTAGTCCTTTTTATAAAACTGATGGTTGGGTTCGGATGCGATACCATTACAATTTTACCGTACAACCACAATTCCTGAATTGGGTAGGGCTTAGCCAGAAGTTTATATTCCTTAGTATGGGTTCCCTTGCGGAAGAGGTTGATCTGAGGATACCTCATGTGAATGTCCACATATGTAGTGCCCAGGATGGCAGATGGCCATGGCTGGGAGGCCAAGCTCATAGGGGAGGTGCATATACTAGAGTGTGTAATTGAAAGGTTATGATTGATTATCCGCATACTAAGTATGATGATTCAATGTTATCCCTGACGGATGTATCGAATTTTGTGGTGAAAGTGTACCACCTCTGCAGAGTGTCAAACTATTCGAATAGCCGCGTCCGCGGTCATAGACAGTTGGCGTGGCATTATTGTTCCATCATCAGACGTTTTCAAAATGACTTATGAAGTAAACTATGACTTTGACTTGACCACAACAGGGTTGTGGATATGAAACCTAGGTTCCCACTTAAGTGCTTTAGAACATTAACTTAGTTTTCTTTACTTCTAAACTCAATTTAGATAAATCTAGCTTTTTGCAAATAAACCTGGAGCTTAAGGGTCCTACTAGAACTACCTTACTGGTTAGTGATAGTTTGCGAGTACTTAAAGAGTACTCATGGCTTTGTCCCTCGCTATTCTCGTGGCCAGACTATGAGGAGGAGTACCGGGAGGATGGACAACAGGAGGTCTACAACAACTAGGATCATCTCCCATTGCCAGCATTGCCTGTGACCCTGAAGATGGATCCCACTACTACGCTTATTATTCCGCTGCTTGATCTGTATTAAGACTGGATCATGGGATCCTTTCTTTGTGTAAGACCTTATAATGGTTTGTAATGGATGATGTACTGTGATATCAATCTGCTATGTCTCGCAAAAATGGTAATCCTGGGATTGCGAGGTATGGCATAACAGGCATCTGGGATTAAAAATCCAGGTGTTGACAAGTTGGTATCAGAGCCATCCTGACCATAGGAGACCCTAGTTAGAATGGACGTTTGAACAAAAACATAGTTTCAAAACAAAAGAAGTGAGTATTTATGAAAACTTATTCCCATTCCTATCCTTGAGATTCTTTCAAAAATTCATGTTCCTAAAAATTCTTGAAAATTCTACATACAAATTTGGCACATTGGATCACCTCACTAACTTACTCATCCTAAATTCTTATAGATGGAGGTCTAGTATTACAAGTTATACCAGCTGGGCAACGGAGGCCACCTGATCTTTGAGAGGGATCAAGATGCACTGTTAGAGTATCTAGAGCGCCTGCACCCACAATTCTTCGGGGCTCAACTCAATGATCATGTAGGAGGAGATCTACAATGGCTGATAGTTGCAGATCTCGGAGGAAAGATGGAAGCACCAACTTCGGAAAAGATCCAACTCACCTTGAGGGAGAACAATCTCGGCGGAAGTGGTCGGGTTGATCACACGAGAAACACGTACTTTTCTTTTAGCATAACTGAGTTGACGACCCGCCTATGTTGACATCGGGAGGTGGAAAGGCCTTGCCAATGAGGAGATATATTGGGCAATTGACAGTGACATGGTCTTGGCCTTCACAGAGGAAACAAGTGACAAACCGAGTTGGACAAACTTTGGACGAGTGGGGTTTCCCGCAGTTTGGGCAGTGGCCAGAACACCTGCTGGCTTGGTGTCTTTCATCTCCGCAACGGATACATGCCTTCTTCAATCTTCTGGACTTCATGGCCATCTTGCGGGAGTTCCTGCTGGTGGTACGCGTTCCGGTTATGGGAGTATGCTATATTAAACGGTTAGCTATCAGAGTTCCACTCAGAGGGATTAATAGGGTACAAAACTATGGGGTAGCAATTTTGGTCTAACTAGAATATCTAACCGAGGTTCTAGGTCTCCCGAGGTAGATATAATGGCGTACCTGCGACCATCCCGTGTTGAGATCGATACCGGACAACCAGGAGGGGTGAGCATTTGGGGCAGTTTTGTTCCGGGTTGGGTCTGATGCAACATCTTGGGTAAAACACGCAAGAAGGGAACATCCAAGCAAGCATAGCAATCCAAGGAAGTTATTACAAAACCAACCAGTATGCACCCGAGGGTGCTAATAGTACTTAAGCATTACAAAACGCGTTTAGGGACGATACATGACTCTACCCTATTGCAAGATGGGCGAGTACCGCAAAGCGGGTGATTACTCGAAGGGTGCATCAGTGGAGTCGTGGATGGCTTCTAGCAGAGTAGTGGAGGCTTCCTGCACCTCCTGGATGGTCTTGAACCTACGGAGATACTGACTGGTTATGATGCACTTCCTGCTTCTCTTGGGGGCGGCTTCTCTCGAGGTTCCTTCAGTGGCGGAGGTTTGTGCTTGATTCCTTTGCAGGGTTTCTAGGGCTTCCTTACGGTTGAGAATGGCTTGTAGGCGACGGAGCTCTATCTGGGAGTGACGGTATTCATCCACGACTATTGTTAACACCTGATTGCTAGAGTAGCTGAAGCGGGTCTGAAAAGAGAGAGTGGGGAATGCCAGGCTGGGGTCTTGAGATCCTCCGGTGCAGTCGACATTTCCCTTCATGGGGAGTTAGAAGGTTGCGGGCTATCTCATCTCTGGGCGGGAGCTACGAATGCGCATCAAAGCTTGTATGGCTACCAAATCAACAGCAAGTACTGGGCTTCCATTGGTTCCCGGCTTGGCTAGTATGACAATCTGTCCCACATAATCTCCTAATTCCAGTCCCTTGTGGAGGGTGTAGATTGGTTTCTGTTGGTAACCACAAAGTTACAGGGAGTCCTAGAGGAGTCGGGGAAATCCAATATTCAGCCACTCTTCATCAATAGGTTCCATCTACAAAAGTGTTTAGGACCAGGTTGGGTTAGCGACAAGTGTGCATGATTTTAAGATTAGAAAATCATAGTAATGCAAGTAGTTTTCAAAAATGGAAGGGAAAAGACATAAGCAGTATTGCAAATAGTCATCTCTTCTCCCTTGTCTTTAAAAAAAATGGGTTTGTCGTTTCCTGTCTAACGTCCATACTAACTAAGGTCTCCTACTGTCAGGATGGCTCCGATACCCTGTCTGTGGGCTCCCCCAGATTAACATCCGAGAAATCCCTGTTATGTATACATCCACGTTCCCATGACCAGTGAGCCGTGGAACATAACCGACAAGTATCATTACATCATCCGAAACATAACGAATATACAAGACTTACATAAATGCCATTATGGCTACAACATCTTTAGCAGTGGAACAACATCACACGCAGAGCCCAATTGTGCCTCAACCTACAGGCGACTGACTGGGAAGACGGCCTAGCTCGTTGGACGTCACCTTGATCTTCAGATGTCGAACCTATGAAAGTCTGGTCAAGTAAATAACCAGGGACAATGCCATGCGAACTTTTGAATGTACTCACAAACCACCAAGATAAGAGAGATAAGGAAATGCAATTATGGCTGTGGCGAGATAGCTCTATCTAGGGTTGCTTTCGAAAAGCCTATACTACCTCTTGTAGTTATGGCATCTTCATATCTTTGTTGAAAAAGAGTTTTGAAAACTTTCCTCTGTTTTATAAGTCAAGAATATCCCCATATCTTTGTTGAAAACATTTTTGAAAACAGTTTTGGAGTAAGAACCCTTTTTAAACCTCTTTGACCACCTCTGGTCAAAACAACACTTTAAACTCAGGCTCGCCCGGAACCTTCATACTTTCATCCATTCTTTCCAAACAAACACCGTTTAGGTACTCCTATCCAACACCTTTCCAACCGTCCTTGACCGTGGACACGGCTATTCGAATAGATTATACTCTGCAGAGTTTGCGCAATTTCCCAACAAGAATCAATACATCCGCCGGGATACAACCACGGCCCACTACCACTGTAGATGGGGGTCCGGATAATCAAACCTAACCTTTCGCTTGTCGACCCTAGCAAAGGATGCTTTTCCTTTTGGGTTTGTTCTCCCAGTCAATGAGTATGTGGCTCCCAGTCATAGTCCTGCCTTCCGTACACACGTATACCCAAGACGCAACTTGGCGTATACCTTCATATGGTGACTCCACTTCCTTCCGTACCTCCTAAGTCATACCATCCGCGGGAGACCCAATTGTTGCACCGGCACTCCTGCCAGAACAGGCTCACTCTTGCCGAAGCAAGCTACAGGTTGCAGATCCATTGATCTGTTAGCGCCTGCCTGGGCTTCGAGGGATCTCTCCCTGTAAGCATTGTACAAGCTGCATCGGCTAATGCAGACAAACTACAAGTTAAGCCCTAGCACCTGGGGTAATGTGGTTGCACTGATCAAATTGTTCCGGTAAAGGTGTAGAACATCTCTTCTCTTCCTTATTTCTCATCATCACAACTTTTGTAATTAATACATCCACTGGGAACGATGCATGTTCCCAATGGTTTTACAAACAGTCTTGAAACATTTGTAGTAGGGTAAAACCCAAAACAGTTCATTTCTCAAAAAACCGGGGGTTTTCAACGAGGTAGGATGCTAACCACCATACTCTCAGTCTAAAGGGATAGAATGGTAGGTACATAAAGGTGGTGCCACGAGGGACACAAATGCATAACTTGGAGGAGACAAGTTATAAGCGCAGTATTTGTAAAACAAGACATGCAGGTAGATAATGCAATTTATAAAGAGGATACAAAACAGGTAATAAAAGAGTAGGACAAGTATCAGGATTCAGGAAATGGTGGCTTGCCTGTGATCAGAAAAAAGTCCCTGGACTTCTTTACATAACCAATAATACCCAATAGATATTAAGAAGTCCCTTCCTTCTGGTCGTCAATCACTCACACTATCGTCGTCATCGGGTATACATGCAAGCAGACAAGTCCACAATCAATACAAGGCATACATGCATCAAACCATACATCAAACAAACATAAGGGAAACTACCTAACTTAGTAGGTTTTGGAGAAGTTGGGTATTAATAGGGGAATTACTAGATTGCCATTGAGGTGTTTTTCTCTTTGGAAGATAGTTGTCAAGGCTAAATACCATGAACTTGGAGTGGGGTTCTAAGGTTTGTAGAATACCAATGTGCAACAATGATATCCTCAGATAGGTCTTGAAAAAACAAAACCAACACAAGTGGTTTCACTAGATTACCAATTACCTAGATTTAGTTATGCTTTTTATAGTGGAATAAACTCTAGTTTGAGGAAATAATTCACCAGAATTTATCTGGAGGCCCAAAAATTATTTCCTTGGGTGGTTTGGTAGTGTTTGTTGTACTTAACCACCTAGAGGTGGAATCAAGTCTAAACAATTACCATAATACCCTTAATAAATCATCAGAGGAAGTTTTGTATGATTTTTCTCTTTTTCACCAGATTAATTCTACAAAAGCTCTTGAGTTGATTCCAAAGGAATGTGGTAGGCACTTAGAATATCTGTAGGAATTAGATTCACTCATTTTGGAGTTGTCAAACTCCTGGAGTGATTTATTTAGTGAAAATACCATTTACAAAAGTATTTAATTCACTTTAATTCTACCAGAGCCCAATAAAATCTGAGCTGCTGGGATTTGATATATGCTGATACAAGGGTGTACTAGGAGGTGGAATTAGGTCAATACCTTATTTGGTTTGACCTAGAGAAATTATCTAAGGCAGATAATTCCTTCTTTTATAAAATTTGTTATAGACAAACTACTGTTCACCTTGGCATAAGATAAATGCTAGATGACAGGTATCTCAATTACCTTCCAGTAGAGCTTTGGTTCTCCCCAGTTGGAGATGTACAGCTCTTTGAGGAAAATCTTTAAGTGACAAGGTACTTTTTAGAAACTGATTTATCATGGATAATTTAAACCTAGTTTGGGATAACCAAGGGTATATTCTGTTAGACAAAATAGGTAGGTACCACCAAGATTTTGGATCTTGGTCAAAATCATATTTTTACATTTTTGTTTGAATTTAAACCAAATAGCAACTCTAGCAGATCTAGGGAAAAAAATAAAATAGAGGGGGTATCGGGCTAGAGTTCCGGAGGAGAGTGGGTTGCGGAGGCGGTTTCGGCCCAGCGTCGCCCGCGGGAGAGCACACGGGGCGCGTGAATTGAATGTCAGCGAATCACTTGTTTCACTAATGTGACTAGTCTTGACTGTAGGTTTTTGAATCTGACGGGGCTGGCCCGCCTGCCAGCCACAGCGGGCAGCGAAACGGTAAGGAGGGACAGAGGCCATCCGATTAAAAGGGCGATGGACGGCCCTAGATCGTCCTCTTCCTTTCGACGCTAGTGACGGGAGCTAACCCTAGCAGAGGACGGCGCGGGGCAGGGAGCTCACCTGAGGGCTCAGGAGAGGATGTGGAGGAGGCAGGGCAACTCGATCGACGACGGCGACCTTGGGGATGGGCGGAACGAGGGGGTTCCTTGACTGGATCTGGCCCGTGCAATGACGACTGAGGAGAGCTCGTCGGAGCTCACCGGTGCGGCTCGAGGGGACGGTCCTTGGGAAAAGGAAGAGCACGGTTATATGCATGGCGGTAGGGGGGCTCGACCAGGTGACATGGAGAAGGAGAAGCAGAGGGGATTGGAGGCCTTGCTCGATTTTTGTAAAAGGCCCGAGGCTCCTTCTTCTTCTTCTTTCGGGCAGCACAGAGCAGAGGAGGAAGAGGGGGCACTGGGTATGGTGAGTGAGGAGGAGAGGGGGCAAATGAGGGGCATAGGCTGGCTGGGGGTGGCCTCTGGCCTTTATACCGGGGGGAGAGCTAGATGGAGAAAATGTCCACTTTGGACATGGGAGAGGGGGTGGGGTGGAGTTGGCCAGGGATTGGCTCAGGGGGCGGTGAGGAGGGGCAAGTGGGGGATTTGGTCAGGCAGAGAGGGGTAGGGCTACTATGGTAATTAAATGTGGCGAATCTTGTAAGATTGTGGTTGTCTGTCTCTCTCTCTACTAGTCCAAGGGTAAAAGGGGAAATGTTGGGGTGGAGATACAGTGCTCACGACCAGGGGAGTGTTGGTTGCTATGGAGGAGTGTTGGACAAGCTTTGGTGGTGGTTTGGTCCTAGTTTTGTTCAAGTTTAATTGTTTTGCAAGTTTTTGATCACAAGAGAGCTTGTGAAGGAATTCAGAGATTTGCATTGGGAAGGATGGGAAACATGGTACTGGTGGATAGATGAGGTTAAAATACCTCTCTAGGAATTATTTGGGATTTTTCAAAGGATTTTTAGTCCACTTAACCCTATTTACTCAAAAAGGGCAGAAGTAGATTCTAGGAGATCATTTGTGTCAACACCCGGATTTTTAATCCCAGATGCCCGTTATGCCATACCTCGTAATCCCAGGATTACCATTTTTGCGAGACATAACGGATTGGATATCATAGTACATCATCCATACATAAGGTTTTACACAAATAAGGATCTCAGATCTAGTCTTAATACAACAAGTAGTGGAAATAAAAGATAAGCGTAGCGGTGGGGTCCATCTTTAGGGGCACAAGCAATGCTGACGAAGGCAGATAGTCCTAGTTATCATAGCCGTCCTGCTGGCCACCATCTTGATAGTATCCTTCATAGTCTGGCCATGAGAATAGCCAGGGAGAAAAGCCATGAGTACTCTTTAAGTACTCGCAAACTACCACTAACAAGAAGTATAGTGCTAAGTTAAAGTGCTAAATCTAAGTTTAACTATAAAGTTAAGTTTGAAACCTTAGCTGAGGTCTGAAGCAAAGAAAGATAAAATAAAGTTCTAGAATAACTTAAGTTGGGAAGGTATTGTCATGAACACAATCCTGTTGTGGTCAAGTCAAGATTCATCATTCATTTCATAAGTCATTTTGAAAACATCTGACAACAAAACAGTATGGCCATTCCAATTGTCCATAATCGCGGACGCGGCTATTCGAATAGTTTGACACTCTGCAAAGGTGGTACACTTTCACCACAAGATTCGATACATCTGTGAGGGATAACCCTGAATCATCATACCTAGTGTGCATATAATCAAACATAACCTTTCCTTTACACACCCTAGTATAAGAACCTCCCCTATGAGCATGGCCTCCCAACCATGACCATCTGTCATCTTGGGCACTGCATAGGTGGACAACATTGAGAGGTAGCCTCAGCTCAAACCTCTCCAGCAAGGGAACTAATACTAATGCATATAAACTTCTGGCTAAGCCTTAACCAATTCAGGTAATGTGGTTTTACGGTAAATTTGTAATGGTATCGCATCCGAATCCAACATCAGTTTTATAAAAGAGCTAAGGCTCATGCGTCAACATTTTCATCATCATAAACCATTTGTGTTTCCCAACACATGTCAAAACATCTCAATAGAATGACTCATCATTCCAAGGTTTTCATAATTCATTTTCACCAATTGTTCCCATCTAAAGTGACTCAAGTTTTTATCTACTCTAAACTACTAAGTTAAGAGTGTTCACTAAGGTGGAAAATGATAGGTTCAATCTCATGTCATAGAATGACATCTAAAGGTTTCTAAATAGGTCAAGTTTTATACTCTTTATGCTACCTTCAAAACATGTAAAGAACTTTGGGTAAAGTAAAGGAAGTAAAGCTTGAGAATAAGACTTGGGGTAACTAATAGTCAAAGTGGTATAGTCAAAGCATGCCTAAAGCATCTTTGTTAAACCATCTAGTTCAATCTTAGCTTGCTAACAGTATCTTACATTGTTAATGGTGGCTTGCAAGTACAACTTGCAAGGGTTAACTTGGATAGTGCTAGCTTGCCTTGGTTGGTGCAGTGGTTGAAGTTATTTTCTTCTTCTTCTTGGTAGAACTCCTCCTCCTCATAGACTTGATCGCTACTATCGTCTATAAATACATACGGAGTACACAATCACCAAACAATACTTAACTAGTCTAATTAGCACTCTAAGGAATATAGTTGATGATCTATTTTCATTACAAGCATCACAACTTTTATTAACTAGTTTCATCCTTTTTATTTTAGAAAAGTAATTTCTACTCATTGAAAAATTAACTAAGATTTAATATTCACCACTTAAAATATGGTATCATGTGGACACATGTCATCACCACATATTCTAACATGTTGGAATGTGATTTAAGGGTTGGAGCATAATTACTTTGGTTTAAGATTATTATTTAATGATTTAAAGTGACTAGAAATGCCTATATAGCATTATTTTGGTACTAGTTCAAAGTCACTGCATGTAAACCCTAATATTATTACATATTCAGATAGGTATGATGAAATGTGATTTTTGAGAGTTGGAATCAACTCAAAATCTATCTTGGTTGATTTTATAAAAATGTTGCAAGGTGCAAATTCTTCTGTCTTAATATTTTTACTAGGAGAGATCTCTAATTCTAATTGAATTAAATCCAACGGGCTTGGGTAGATCTTTTCAGTATCTTTCTAGCAAAATTGGAATCACTCCATTTGGATTTGTAAATCTCTCTGAATTGATTTTCAAACTAGGGGACATAACTAGGTTTAAACTAAAAATAAAAATCCTAATTGAAACTAACTGGGTTGCGCGGGAACGCTAACGGGCCGGCCCAGTGACACTCTGCGGCGCGGGGCTCAGCGGACATGGGGGGTCCACCGGTTAGTGGCTCATAACGCGCGAAGCGGTACGGACCGATGTGGGGCGTTGGATTAGAACAGGGATCAACGACTAGGGATCATCATCGACGACGGACCTGTCGCCGGCGAGCTCTAACCCTAGCGGCTCGGTGGGGGTGCATAGGGGGCGTACCAGGGCTCCAGCGACGATGGCGATGGGGGCAAACGGACTGGCGGTCAACGGCGACCTCAGGGACGGTCGAGGCAGCTCCGGGGGTGATCGCAATCAGCGGCGCCCTTCTCCTCAAGAGACGACCTCCTCCTGTGCAATTCCGGCGAACTGGTGCTCTCCTTGCTCTGGCTAGAGGTGTAGGACGATCAGTGAGGTGAGGGGAGGTGAGTGGTGTGCTGCAAATGGCTGGGGGTGCCCTCCTTTTATAGGCTCGATGACGGGACAGCGCGACATGGCCAGGCGAAGGTGGTGACATGGCTACGGGCTGCTAGCGGCATGGCTGCGAGCGGCGATCGATGCACGGTCTCCTGGTGGTGCTCTAGGTCTTAAATGCAGGCTTAGGTGCGGTGGTATGTGGTCGGGCGGAGCTGGCGCTCTGAGCGGTAGAGACAGCGGTGTCCACAGCGAGCGGTGGTTGTGGTGCCTTGTGCGGCGAACAGGCATGTCCGGCGTTCTCCCTGGGTTGTGGCGAAGCAGTGGGCACAGGCTATGGTCGAGCAGTAGCTTGTGCACACGTGTCGGGCGCGGCGCTCTGCCGCATGCTCGGCATGGCGCAGTCGCACTAACGCGGTGGTTCCTCGGTGGTCCATGCTCTGGCCTGGCTCTAGGAGGGGACACAGGGTGGCGGTGAGGTCCTAGCTAGATGCTAGACATGCAAGAGAGGGGGAGATGGTCTGCTGCAGCGGGGCAAGGTTTGGCCGGCGAGCATGTCCTCGGGTTGGCATGGCATGGCTGCTCGGGGGGTAGGGGATGAGTGTTAAGGGCCTGGTTAGATCAAGAGGGGATAGTGGGATTAAATGGGGATCAAATGGGGGTAAAACCCTATGCAGAACAGTAAGCTAGGTTTAGAGTTAGATTCTTGCCTGCCAAGTATTTAATGAAATGGCCGCAAGAAGTTTCTTTTTGAATTTTGAAAAGATTTTTGGTGGGTGTGCTAGTACTAAGCTTGAGACTCTTTAGGTGCTTGGGTTTTGAAAATTGATCTGGTTTGAGTGGTTTTTGAAATAGTGGTATCTTCCCATATGAAATAGATTCATTTTTCAAATGCCATTTAAATATAGTGTTTGAATGTTTTTGGTAGATCATAAAGTGGGCCTTGGTACCTCATTACGTGTACTAGCAAGGGGTGCGAGGATCCACAATTGTTTCTGTTAGGTTTTGAGGACTAGGAATAGCCAAAGTAGGCATGATAGTTAATTTGACAAAAATGACCATTCACTTCATTTGTTCATTTTGAGTTGTTTTTCTTTGGGAAAAGTTTGGGAATGATTTAGATGATGTTTATTTCACCTAAGAATCATTTTACAAGCAATGGATCACTTAATCATGGCAATTCAAATCAACTCCTATTTTAAATGCACACACATGAATGCTTTCATATTTTGAATTGGAAAAGTTTTTGTTAACCCTAATTTTGATGATTTGGATCTTAATAATCTTGGATTAGAGTTTTCGGATGTTACAATTTGATAAATATACATTGGACAAGGGTGGATTTTGATTTGAGATGGTCCCAAATGTGAATACACACTTAGGGGAATTTGTCCAAGATTTATTGTGGCTTAAAAGTATTTAAGACAATTATTATTCCATTTATGCCATTTAAGAAAATGGGCAAAAAGAAACAATGAAGCTCTTAAAAAATACTTATTTTTGGAGTGGGAAGATGGGGTATTATATGAGGACCTCAATTGGGCCAAAAGTTGGAGAAGTGTTTCGGCAAAAACCAAACTTTCCTTTATGGAAGAAGTTTTGGAGATTTTGTCTATTAAAGGAATTAAATAGATTTGGGGCCATAATAATTATGGATAATATTTGATAAATCTTGATGATCAAGGTATATGATGTGGACAAGGTGTAGCAAGCATTTGCAACCTTGTGGAATGGAATTCTAACTTGAATTAGATTGAGAACCATGGAATTGAGGATCTAGGGTGATGTTATTTTTATACCACCAAAACCTTGTTGGATCTTGGAGCTCAGAGCTCACCTTTATGCAAGGGTTAGATGATTAGTTAGACCAAGTCATAAATATGATCATGGAAGAAGGAGTTTGGAGTGGTTGCATTTGAGGTGATCTAGAAGTGATGGCAAACTTTGTTGAAAATAAGGTCGCCATACCAGATGAGTCATGATGCCTTATAAACCATGTGGGTTTAGGTAGCACAAAGATCCACCTGGAACTAGTGAAGTAGATTTTGATAGACCTATATTGGTAGATCACAACCCTGCAAAGAGTTGGTCCATAGAAGGTTGGATGATGGTGTGAGCTTCTGTCAAAGTAGACATGATGACTAGATTTGCAGGAAAAGTTATTTTCTTGCCTGCAAAACCATCAAGAACAAGTGGGTTGGAGGATGATCTAACCAAGGGAAAATGTGGGCCTTGGTAGTCCTTAGGATGCTTAACAAGATGGTTCAGGTGCATTTCCAAAAATACATAGGGTTTGAGAAAGGGAGGCATTCAAAAAGGTGATGTTGAAACAGTTTCCAGATCAAGGCTGAGTTGACTAGCTCTTCAAGATCATCAAAACAGATGGTGATTAACACCGTTTGCATCTCATCATGCAATCCATTCAGGAATCTCTCCTTCTTCTTGGCTTCTGTGTTGATCTCATCAGGTGCATACCTAGCAAGCGACAGGAATCTGTTATGGTACTCTAGTACAGTCATCCTGCCCTGCTTCAATTCTCTGAACTCATCTCTCATCCGAGTGACCAAACCTTACAGCACATGGGTGCGGCTGAACTTGGTCTTGAAATCTTCCCATGTCATCACTTGACTGTACTTCATAGTACGGGTGCTGTTCCACCATGCACTTGCATCTCCTGCCAGATAATGAGTGGCAAACAGAACTTGCTCATTGGGGTCCACTCTTGTGACTTCTAGGTTATTCTCCATGGTCTGTAACCAATCATCTGCATCTAGTGGGTTCTCCGAATGGCTGAAGATAGGGGGATTAGTATTCTAGAAGTTTTTAAGCTTGGATCCTAGATGATCCTGATTTCCATCGCCTTGATTGTTATGGGCCACCTGGGTGATCTGCTGTAGGGTAGCTAGGTTGGCTTGGCGCTCTACTCTACTAGCTTCACGGTCAGAAACTAGCATCTGCAGAATCTGCAGCATCGGGTCCTGCGATGAGCTGCTTCCTCCGGGGTTTCCACGAGTCATCTGATGATTGAGATAGGTACAGGGGTAAGAGGCAAAGTTCTAAGGTTCATGGTTATGTTTTCAAAAGCTAAACTTTGAGCTTCACTCAGGTTTTGCAACTAACTTCTTTTCATTCATTCAATCAAAGCACACGATACAAACAGACACACACCACAATGGGGCCGATACATCTCCTCCTACGATAGTGCTCTAGTGCATCTACTCATCATCGATGAAGTCAGAGTCATCATCGTCGGTGTAGAAGTCCATGGCATCATCCTCTAGGTACGTTGTTGAGGTATGAGTCAATATCTCCTTGGATGTCTTCACCTTCCTCCTCTTCTTCCTTTGCTGCAAGTTGATCTTCGAGCTCCTTGATGGTCTTCTCGAGGTCGGCCACCTTCTTGTGAAGAAGGTCGATGGTGCGATCCTTATTTGCATGTTGACACCGAAGTGATTGCCGATCCTTGATGAGAAGGGCGAAAGTTTGGGCCTTCTGGGCGGCAATGGCAAGGTTGTGGTTGGCGTACTCTCGAGCATTATCCGGGTCTGTCGTATAGTAGGAAGTCGAGGTTCTCTACTTGACGCTTCAACTCCGGGTGACTTGGCATCTCCAGAGGCATTCCCATAGAATCATGCCTTGCATAGTGAGCAAAGCGGGTTCCTTGGATCAAGTTGACATTCTGTGCGCAAAGGCGAGCGAGAGCTTCATGCGTTGCCCTGGCTAATACATCTAGCCAGTTGTTCTCTCTCACGGAGAACTGAATCCTCTCGGACATTAGTGCCTCTAACTTGCCTCGAAGATCAGCAATCACTAGCCATTGTAAATCTCCTCCTAGGGGTCCATTGAGTTGAGCTCCAAGAAATTCCGGATGCGGACGCTCCAAGTACACAGATAGTGCATCAAGATCCCTCTTGAAGATCAGTTGGCCTCCGTTGCCCAACTAGAAGAACTTGGTGTACTGAACTTCCATCTAGAAGAATTTAGGATGAGAAAGTTAGTGAAGTGATCAAGTGTGTCAAATTTTATGTAGAAATTTAAGAATTTGGAGGAACATGTATTTTTTTGAGAGAAAGAATCCCAAGGGTAAGAGAGGAAATATGTTTTCATAAATACTCACTTCTTTGTTTTTGAAACTAAGTTTTTGTTCGGACGTCCATTCTAACTAGGGTCTCCTATGGTCAGGATGGCTCTGATACCAACTTGTCAACACCCGGATTTTTAATCCCAGATGCCTGTTATGCCATACATCACAATCCCAGGATTACAATTTTTGTGAGACATAATAGATTGGATATCATAGTACATGATCCATTACAAACCATAATAAGGTTTTACACGAATAAAGGATCTCATGGTCCAGTCTTAATACAACAAGAAGCAGAATAAATAATAAGCGTAGCGGTGGGGTCCATCTTCATAGTGTCAGGCAATGCTGACAATGGGAGATAGTCCTAGTTATCATAGCCGTCCTGCTGTTCTTCATCTTGGTAGTCCTCTTCATAGTCTGGCCATGAGAATAGCCAGGGACAAAAGCCATCAGTACTCTTTAAGTACTCGCAAACTATCACTAACAAGTAAGGTAGTTCTAGTAGGAACGCTAAGTCTAAGTTTGCTTACAAGGTTAAGTTTGAAACCTAAGCTAAGTTCAGAAGTAAAGAAAGATAAGATAAAGTTCTAGAATCAATTAAGTTGGGAAACTAGTTTCATGTTCACAACCATGTTGTGGTCAAGTCAAAATCATTCATTTCATAAGTCATTTTGAAAACATCTGACAACGGAACAGTATGGCCACTCCAACTATCCATAACCGCGGACATGGCTATTCGAGTAGTTTGACACTCTGAAGAGGTGGTACATTTTCACCACAAGATTCGATACATCCGTCAAGGATAACCCTGAATCATCATACCTAGTATGCGGATAATCAAACATAACTTTCAATTACACACCCTAGTATAAGCACCTCTCCTATGAGCTTGGCCTCCTAGCCATGGTCATCTGCCATCCTGGGCACTACATAGGTGGACAACATTGAGAGGTAGCCTCAGCTCAAACCTCTTCCGTGAGGGAACTAATACTAATGCATATAAACTTCCGTCTAAGCCTTACCCAATTCAGGTATTGTGGTGGTACGGTAAATTTGGAATGGAATCGCATCCGAACCCAACCATCAGTTTTTATAAAGGGGCTAAGGCTCATGCCTCAACATTTTCATCATAAACCATTTTTGTTTCTCAACACATGTCAAAACATCTCAATAGAATGACTCATCATTCCAAGGTTTTCATAAGTCATTTCCACCAAGTATTCCCATCTAAAGTGATCAAGTTTTGGGGTTTTAGCTCTAAACACTAAGTTAAGAGTGTTCACTAATGTGGGATGCTAATGTCAATCTCATGCCATAGAATCACATCTAAGTCTAACTAGATAAGCCAAGTTTTATACTTTTTATGATATCTATAAACAAATTAAAGAACTTTGATAAAGTAAAGGAAAGTACAGCTTGTAAATAAGACTTGGGATAAGTATAAGTCAAAATGTATAACCAAGCAAGCCTAAAGCATCTTGCTTAGGTCATCTTGTATAATGCTAGCTTGCTAACAATAGCTTGCATTGTTAATGATGGCTTGCATAGATCTAGCTTGCATATTTAAGAAACTTGCATGTTTTAGCTTGCCTTGTGTAGTGCAGTGGTTGAAATTCTCTTCCTCTTCTTCTTGGTAGAACTCCTGCTCCTCGTAAGCTTGGTCGGTACTATCGTCTATAAATACATATGGAATACACAATCACCAAAAAATACTTAACTATTCTATTTAGTACTCTAAGGCACACATTTGTTGATCTAGCATCATCACCATCATCACAAGATTTAAATGAACTAGTTTCATTTATTTTGTTTGCGAAAAGTAATTTCTACTGACTGAAAATAATTAAGACTTAATATTCTCGAATTAAAATATGGTATAATGTGGACACATGTCATCACCACATATTCTAATACATGGGAATGTGATTTAAATGTTGGATCACATTTTAATAAGTTTAAGATTAATATTTAATGATTTAAAGTGACTAGAAATGCCTATATAGCATTATTTTGGTACTAGTCCAAAGTCACTGCATGCAAACCTCAATATTATTACATATTCATATAGGTATGGTTAAATGTGATTTTTGAGAGTTGGAATCAACTCAAAATCTATCACGGTTGATTTTAGAAAAATGTTTGAACGTGAAAAAGCTTTTCTCTTGTTATTTTTTCTAGGAGAGATCTATAACTCTAATTGATTTAAATCCAACGGTCTTGGATAGAGATTTCAATTACCTTTCGAAAAAAATTGGAATCATGTCATTTGGTTAAGCAAATATTTTTGAATTGATTTTCAAACTAAGGGATACAATTAAGTTTCAGCTATATTGGAAAAGGACTTATTTGAATCTAATGGGTCGCGCGGGAAATAAATGGGCTGGCCCACTTTACTCCATGCAGCGCCTGGGCTGGCTTTAAGTGTGGTCCCCACCTGTCAGTGGGACAGGGGCTGCAAAATCAGTATGGGAGGATGTTGGCCGCAGGATTAGATCCTGGATCAACGGCTCACAGCCATCATCCACGCGAGAACATTTCTCGACAGGGACGAACCCTAGTACGATCGATGAGGGTGCAGCGAGGGCGTACCAGGGCTCTAGCAAGTGCGGCGAGGCGGGCAAATGGACGAGTCGACAACGGCGGTTCTCCTGGTACCGGCGGTGTCCCGGGAGATGGCCTGGATCACTGGCGCCCTTCTCCTCCTTCCGTGGCAGACTCTGACGAAATTGGGGCGCTACGGGCTACGGCTGGCTCTGGTGGGGCTTTGGGAGTTCCCTGAGTTGGAGTGGATGGGAATGGTGTGAGGAAACGGTGCTGGGAGGCGCTCTATTTATAGCAGGGTGAGGGGTGCAGAGAGGCATGGGCGGAGCTCATCGGAGACGACGGCATAGGGTGCTATCGGCATGGGCAAGGTAGGCGGACGGTGGGCGGTTGGCTCTCGCCGCCTAGGGCTTAATGGCGGCGCGAGCGGTGGCTAACGGTCAGAGCGCCTCGAAAGCGATGACAGGCGGTGCTCGACGTGGTTCCCGACGGTTGTGGGTCGCGCGGCGAGAGAAGAGCGTGCCTGGCGGGGTGCTGTGGTCAAGGCGGAGCAGCGTGCGCGAGCTATCATCGAGGGGCGACGCGTGCTGTCCTATCGAGGATGGCACTCTGGCGTGCGCTGGCGCGACGCAGAGGCTTAGTGCGAGGCTTGTCCTCGGTGGTCCAAGGGCTGGCTGTGGCCGTGGGGTGGACAGTGGACAGTGGTGATCACGCCTTCCTTCCTGGAGTGGCGTAGAGGGGCTGGTGGTCTCCTGTGGCTTGGGCACGGTCGGCCGATGATCATGGCCTCGGGGTGGCGCTTCACTGTGGCTAGGGACTAGGGAGTGGGCTGGTTATGGCCTGGTTAGATCAAAGAGGGACAGAGGGAGTGAATTAGGGTCAATGGGGTTGCAAATCGCTGTAGAAACAGTGAGGCTATACTAGGGTGTGATCTGTGCATGCCAGGTGTTCGACCAAATGTCCGTATGACACAAAGATTTGAATTTTTCAGAGATTTTTGGTGGAGTGGTTGGTCTAATGCTTGAGCATCTCTGGTTGCTTGGGATTTTCAAATTGAGTTCATTTGAGTGGTTTTTGAAAAAGTGTGATCTATATAGATACAATTGATTCCATTTTCAAATGTCATTTAAATTTAGTGCTTGAATGTTTTTGGAAGATCACAAAGTGGGCCTTGGTAGATCATTACTTGTACTAGCAAGGGGTGCAAAGAGTGAGAATTGTTTCTATTTGAAATTGAGTCCTAGGAACACCCGAAGTGAGCTAGTCGATTAAAATGGCAAAAGTGACCATTTCAATTTATTAATTCTATTTGATTTCTTTTTCTTTGGATTTTGCTTGGGAATGATCTAGATGTTGTAGAATTCACCTTAGAGTCATTTTACAACCAATAGAACAATCAATCATGGCATTCAAAACAATTCCTATTTAATGCAACACACATATGCATGCTTAAATATTTAAACGGGAAAAAGTTTTTGTTAACCCTAAATTTAGTGATTTGGATATTGATTAACCTTGATTAAAGATTTGGGATGTTACAACCGATGACCCAATTGTTGAAGAAAGATAAGAAGTTTGAATGGACTGACAAATGTGAATCAAGTTTTCAAGAGCTCAAGAAGAGATTGATTTCAGCCCCAGTTCTGATTATGCCAGATATCAAGAAGTCTTTTGATGTGTATTGTGATGCATCCAAGATTGGTCTCGGGTGTGTGTTGATGCAAGAACGCAAATTCATCGCATATATGTCCTGACAACTGAAGCAACATGAGAAAAACTATCCTACCCATGACCTTGAACTAGCAGCTGTAGTTTTAGCATTGAAGACCTAGTGTCATTACCTTGTGGGTAACCGCTGTGAGATTTATTTGGATCACAAGAGTCCGAAGTATATTTTCACCTAGAAGGATCTGAACATGAGGCAAAGGAGATGGATAGAGTTAACCAAGGATTATGACCTTGACATTCACTATCACCCTGGCAAAGCCAATGTGGTAGCGGATGCTCTTAGCAGATTGCCGTGTAGATTAAACACCATGATCAAAGAAGCCCAACCAAGTTTGCATGAAGAGTTGGAGCAGTTTAGAATGGAGCTATCTAGCAAAGGATTTTTAGCTAGCATTGAACTTCAACCCACTTTGTTCAGTCAGATCAAGGAGGCGCAGAAAGGAAATGCAATTATCGACGGAATCAAGCGTCGTAGCGGTACAAGAAAGGTACCTGGATTCACCGAAGATGAAGAAGTGTTGTGGTACAAAGGAGGTATCTGTGTGCCAGCAGATTCCGAGTTGAAACAAGTTATCATGCAAGAAGCTCATGATACTCTTTATTCTATCCATCTCAGGGGAACAAAGATGTATCAGGATTTCAAAGAGCAATTTTGGTGTCACAAGATGAAAAGAGAAATTGGAAGCTACATAGCCAAGTGTGTTATCTATCAGAGAGTCAAAGCGGAACATCAGAGACCCGCAGGACTGTTGCAACCATTGCAGATTCCAGAATGGAAATGGGATTTTGTCAGAATGGACTTTATCACCGGTTTGCCTACCTCTAGTATGGGAAATGACTCTATTTGGGTTATAGTTGATAGACTGTCGAAGGTAGCCCATTTTATACCTGTCAATATCACCTACCAGAGTTCGAAGCTAGCAGAGCTATACATTGCTAGGATCATTAGTTTGCATGGAACCCCTAAGACCATAGTGTCGGATCGAGGAACCCAGTTTACCTCAAGATTTTGGCAGAAAGTCCAAGAATGATTATGAACCAAGCTGAACTTCAGCACAACTTATCACCCGCAGACCAATGGACAGACTGAAAGAGTCAACCAAATCTTAGAAGATATGTTGAGAGCCAGTGCGCTAGAATATGGATCAAAATGGGAAGATTGTCTGCCTTTCGCAGAATTCTCATACAACAATAGTTATCAAGCCAGTTTGCAAAAGGCCCCATTTAAGTTCTTATATGGAAGGAAGTGTTGTACCCCTTGAATTGGTCGCAAGTAGGAGGGAGTCAGATTTTTGGAACCGACATCCTACAATAAGCCGAAGAGAAGGTTCACAAAGTCCGTGAACACCTCAAGACCTCCCAATCCTGATAGAAGAGTTATGCTGACAAGAGATGTCGAGACTTGACCTTCAATTTCGGAGATTTTGTGTATCTCAAAGTGTCACCCTTGAATGGAATGCAACGCTTTCAGCTGAAAGGAAAGTTAGCCCCCAGATATATTGGACCCTTCAAGATTTTCAATAGTCGAAGACAAATATCATATCAACTGGAACTGCCAGAGGAGATGTCAGCCATCCATAATGTGTTCCATATCTCGTTACTTTGCAAATGCCTAGAAGTTTTGGAGAAGACCAAAGTTTTCAAGAATATCGATCACAGAGCCATAGATATCAGCAAGGATCTAACGTATCGTGAAGTTCCCATTCGTATTTTGGAAAATGACTTCAGAACCAATAGGACCCGAAGTATCAAGTTTCTTAAGATCCAATGGAGCAACCATACCGAAGAAGAAGCTACTTGGGAGCGAGAAGATTACATTAGGACTGAGTTCCCAAATCTCTTTAGTTCCTAGTTTTTCTTAAATCTCGGGACGAGATTTTGTTTAAGGAGGGAAGGTTTATAACACCCCAAAACTTCAAATCAAGTTTATCAAGTTCTAACCACCCAAAGTTAGGGTTAACAAAAACTTTTATTACAAATTTGAATATGAATGCATGTGTGTTTTTGCATTAGTGTATAATTGATTGAATTTGCCATGCTTGATTGCTACAAATGATGAGAAATGGTTTAAAGGTGAATGCTACATCATCTAGGCCAATTAAAACAAAATCAAAAGAAAAAGAAATCAATTATGAATAAATAAAGCAAATGGTCATTTTGACCAAAGTTAACCACTAAGGCACTATGAGTGTTCCTAGAAGAGAAATTCTAACAGAAACAATTCCACTTCTTTTCACCCCTTGCTAGACCAAGTTAAAGTGTATCATGGCCCACATTACAAACTTACAAAAACATTTTCCAAATCAATTTAAAGGACATTTGAAAATTGAATCAAGTGTATGTGGTAAGATCACACTTCTTCGAAAACCTATCAAACCAGTTCCACTTGACCACTCCAAGCCAACATAGATACTCAAGATTAAGATCAAATCACTAAAAAAGTTTCATTCAAAAATTCCAAAGTATTTTTCTTGCGGCCATTACAACAAACACCTTGCAGACAGAAAACATCTACTGCCTAACTTCACTGTTCTGAGCAGTAATTCTCCACCCCAGTGTCCCCTCTTCACTCCCTTGTCTCCCCTAAGCTAGGCAAGCACCAGACCAATCCCCCCTGAGCCGTTATGCACAGTGGAGCGCCGCCCAGTTTTGGTCATCGCCGGTCGACAGTGGACAGCGCGCCAGGACCATCGCCGCCCTCGCCCACGACGCGCACCGGACATGCCGCACTCCACCGCCACCCCCTGTCCAAGCCTCGACTGTAGAAGCGCCTTGGACCACCCTAGCACCGCCACGCCCAGCCTCTTTGCGCCATGCCTAGAGCGCGCCAGCTCGCCGCACCTGACCGCCTCACACAGACCGAGCCTCACCCATGCCTTGCATGCACTAGCTTGCCATGATCACCCCAACCCCGCAGACACCCCCGTTCGCAGTCCTGCGACCCGTAGCTGCCGCACGCCATCGCAAACACCTCTGCATCCGCACGGAGCGTCGCATGCTCCCGACCAATCCACACCTTGCCGCGCCGCGCCATTTAGCCATAGAGGATTGCCAGGGAACCGCGCACCGCCCTCTATCCTCAGCCGCGCCGCTAGCCGCCTATTGCATCGTCACCGACGAGACCGAGCCCACGCCGTTCGGGCCCCTCGCCGCAGTATAAATAGAGCCCTCCCCCGCCTCCATTATCCAGACCAACACCCTCACCACTCCTCACTGATCCTCCCTCACCCTTCTCCGAAGCAAGACGAGTTCTCCTTCGCTGGAGTTTGGCCGGATCCCGCCACTGCAGGAGGAGAACGGCGCCGTCGATTGGAGCCGCCCCAGGAGCTGCGCGACAACCGTTCTAACCGCTATCGTCGACCACGTCGTTCGCCCCCATCACCGACCCTAGATGGAGCCCTGGTGAGCCTCACCAGACCCCCACCACCGCATTAGGGTTTAGACCTCGTCGGAGCTGTTCATCGTCGATGATGAACTGCAGCCGTTGGATCGTCTTTTAATCATAGGGCCTATATTCAAAGATATGTTCCTCTTGAATTTTATAGATGTCATTAAACGTACCAACTCTGTTAATATATCGAGAACTAGTGCTAGTTTTGAAAAATGCAACTAACTTCGTGCTAAGAATGTGCATCCCTATAAATTTTATACTATTTTGAAGACATTGAAATAAAACAAAGAAAATAAACCAAATACTTTCATGTGGCATGCTCTTACGTGTATTACTTTCCATGAAAAAATAAGAAACTTGTGTTTTGACAACTTTTCAAAAGAAAAACTGCTCTCTTGCTTCATAATATCTATACCACTATATAGTGTACGGATAACTTCGAACATCGGCAGTTGGATTTATATTGGAAAATCCCAACATTGGCAACCATTGGATCTCTTTCAGTACATTAGATTATATCATGTATAGCATTTAGAAGATTCCATTGTTAGCCTTTAGCGTCATGAACACTATGCACATACCTTAAAACACACTTCACTATCTTTTATGCTTAAAATATTCGAACTTACTTTTTTAGTAGAACTTACATAGTTTTATTTTTTTATTGTGTCTTACGTCTAGGTTATATCAACATATGTTTTTCATATGGAGGTCAAACCGGGGGTACTCATTTATAAGAGCCATCTTTTGGCTGATATGTCACACATTTATTATCGAGATCGCACGTGCAAGGCACGTGTAACTTACTAGTTGGCCTACAATGTGAACATTCTTCAGTTTCACCCCGAATGATCAAGGTCATGACCATATTGAAATCGATCATATATATTTTATGATATAGTTCTGACATCTGGTAGATGGGTGATTCTTGTTGGAGTAAATAGTGTTGCTGGTGGGGGTTGCCAACTATTAGGAAAAATATTCCAAGTGATGATGGGAATGTTCTTTTCCGTAAAGGAAGTCAAAAAATATGGTTCTGCATTCCACAAGCCTAGTTTCTAGACATAATGGACCATGTTTTACTTATGATCCCATGTTTTGTGAGTTTTTAAGCTTCCTAGCTAACTCAGCCCACTCGAATAACTTTATGACTCTTTTAATAAATTTAGGTCAAATTTGAACTACAAGTAAATGGTAGATTTCTATTAAAGTTTCCAAAGCTTTTAGAGGGATCCATCGGGCAGTTAATATATGAGGAACAATTATGATTTTTGGCTGATTCAACTTCGTGCCAAGAATTTGCATCTTGACAAATTTGAATCTGTTTCGAAACAATCACATGAAATAAAAAAAATATTTATGCATGGTATTCTATCACGTCACATGTACTATCCACCAAGAAAACGGTAACCATGGGATTTGACAACTTTTGAAAAAAATAGTTCCGTGATATTGTCCCATCATGTATGATATTATTTGGTTTCAACCCTGATGAACAAAGGTCATGGCCATATCGACATCATAGTTTATGATACCATTCTCACATTAATTTGGTAGATAGGTGCATCTTAGCATAGTAGGAAATGTTGCCCGTGAGATTTACCAACAATTAGGAAAAACATATTTTGAGTTTTCCTAGTGACGTCGATGATGTTTTTCTATAAAGAGATAGTTAGAATAATAATATGGCTCGGAATGCCACAAGTCTATGTTTTCACACATAGTATATCGTGTATGTTTTACTTAAGATTCCCATATTTTTAAGAGTTTTTTTCAAGAGAACTTTGCCTACTTAAATGACTTTATGTCGATTTGTCGAAATTAGGTCAAAATAATTTGAACTATGGTTAAATGGTGGATTCCTCTTAAAGTTTTATGAAATACCTTTGAAGGTACCCACTAGGCAACCAATATACTAGAATGACCGAGAGTTTTGAAAGATTTCACATCTCACAAATAGTTTGTGAGCTCACAAATTAAACCAAGCTTTGAAAACAACAGAAATAAATAAAGACAAATCCAAAAAAAAGATATGTGCATGGCATTCTTTTGCATGTATTACCGACCGAGAAAAATTATAAACATGAGTTTTGATAGCTTTCGAAAAACCAACTTCACAAAAATGTCCTTCCCTGTATGAATAGGTTTCAAGTTGGACGACCAAGGTCAATTTCATATCCACATCATAGTTTATGACAAATTTACCATATTAGGTAGATTGGTGTATCTTGGTATGGTATACAATATGTTGCCCGTGGGTGTTTCCAACAAGTATTAGGAAAAAAGATAGTCTCAATTTTCCAAGTGACAGGATTATTTTTGTGAAAACGAGAACATTTTTTTCTATAAAGAATGTAGTACTAGGAAGAACATGGCTCGAAATTGAGGGAAAAAACAAAGAGCTATTGTAGAAGAGCTTATGAGCTCAGAGAATAAAAGGGAGGTAGCGCGAGAGGACAGTGGCAAAGAGGAGTTGTAGGCGGTGCGATGTCAGCGCAAAGTTCTGATGGGTTCCTAACACGAGGTACGCCTACAACATTACAGTGTAATACTTTACCTCTACTAGTACTATAGTAAATTTTACGACCTATGTAGGAAAAACAAATTATGTATTTCTCTCTCCTTCGCTGAATCTCAGCATCTATCCTCCATATCTTCTCGGCAACCCCGTGCGCACCTGCGAGATAGTTTCTCTCTCATCCACAGTGTGGCGCTGCGCATGTCTTCCATGGTATAGAGTCTAGGTGTCTGTCTCTGGCTTGTTCGTCAGCTGTGTAGCATTGGTATACATAGGAAGGAACCACTCTGGGCCTTAGGTTGGTACGGTGGAAAAAAGTAGTACCGGTTCAAACTTTTCTGGTTTGAATTTTTTCACTTTCTTGCCAAACATCGGGATGGAAGGTTATTCAAAATATCACCACTCGCAGAAGTGGACAAGGGATACAATACTTCATATATATACATCCCATCGCATTCGATGCACTTCATCTATAAGATCTAGCAAAAGTGAGCATCGTGCTAATTTCCTTTGTTAAGAAAGTACTCCCTTTGTTCCATAATATAAGATGTATAAGTTAAATCAAAATCTATACACTAAAAGCCATAATAGATATATTTGTTTCACAAAAGCTAAAATACCTTCTATTTTTTAACGGATGGATTACTAGTTCTAGTACAAAGAGTATGCCTAAGGTAGTGGGTCCAGAAGGAGAGCCAGACCCGACTACTTTTCCATACTTATTTTCAGGGCCTTTTTGTACTAAATGATAAATATAATGGTTAAACTTGTTAATGTCTGACTTTTTAGAAGCTTTATACGTCTAACTTAATTGTGGAGCAAAAGTAGTATACTGTCACCACGAAGTAAGAGTTTTGAAAGATTTAACTTATTGTTGTGATGTTGCATGCCTGTAATTTTGAATCGATTATGTATGAAATCAAAAAACTGTATAGAAATCAAGGAAGTGAAAACCACTTACACGTGTGCTAGTTACAATGAAAACTACAAACATGAATCTTGACAATCTTCAGAAAACTTGCTTCTAGAAGGTTTATAAATACTTTCTTCACATTATAACCAACGATGTATTAACATACTTGAGTTTCAAGTAAAATGAGTCGAATACATGGCAATTAAATATATATATATCATAATTTATAATAAGATGTCCATGTCTATTAGATGGGTGCAGCTCTTAGCATGGAATGCAATGTTCTTAATGAGTCTTTCCATCTTTTATGAATAGAAACCATTTTCAGTTATAGAAGGGACATATATAACTGATTTGTTAAGTAAGTGAAAAAATTATGGCTTCGAATGCCACAACACACACTAAAACACACACAAATAGAGTATATTTTATGGATAATTAACTAGTTCGATGATTTTTGGAGCCAAAGTAGATCAAATTTGAACTACAAGTGTGTGATAGGTTTTTTGTATTTTTTCGAAAATCATATGTATTAAGGTACCCACGTAGTCACTACATTGTAAACCAACGACTGTTTTGAGATATTCAACTTATTTTGTATGTATTTTCATGACGATCTTACCCCGTTTCATGAAAACTCAAAGAAAAAATAAACATCGAAATGTGACCAAGGTCATGGCCATATCTTATCTTACCACTATATTGTGTATGATTAACTTTGGACATTGATTATTGGATCTTCTTTTCCATTCTAGCATCTTTAGGATTCTACTGATAGTTTTTAGCACAATGGACTTTATTTAAAAACCTTCAAACACACTTCTCCATCATTCTAGAATCTTATGTCTCATTTCTCTAGATAATGTTATAAAAAAATTCGAGTATTAGGTAGCTAATAAATTTTAATTTCTACATGATATAAATTACAAGAACCAAATATACACCTGATACTTTATGGATTGACTCAAAAGTATAATTATTTTTTGAGATTTACCTATTATAATTTTGTAGTGATGATATGCCATACTTCTATTGTCTTAGTCTCATGTCCAAGGCCCATGCAACTTACTAGTATATAGTAGTAGTTGAAAAAATAATTATTGCATCCAGTCGGCGGATCTAGTTCTAGGAGTAGATTATGTAAAATGTGGTATTTACAAGTAAGTAAGTAAAAATGATAGAGTTAAAATGTCAATAAAAGTGACATGGGCACATTCACCGCCCCTTGGTTTTGTTGATCGGGAGTTTATGCAAAAAGTGAACCAAAGGGAAAACAATTTAACAGGGAAGTTAAAGGCTACAAAACATATCATGATTTCATTTAATGATATTTTTCTAGTTTGTACTAATCAAAAAATCAGCCAAAATGCAGATTAGTCAGCCTATTTATCTCTAATTTTTGCCGGCCAATAATTTTATTTCCTCAGCATTGTTTTTTAGTCCACCGGTCTCTGACCTAAAGTTGTTGTGTTGCTTGTTCTTTTCTCTCTCTCTCTCGTACTTTCGGCAACCCTACTGTTGTATGCTCTCTAGAGCGACCAAGCCAGCTTCTCAGAAACTTCTACACACTAGTGAAAGAATCATGTGCGTATGTCTAGACTACTATCTTATCTTACCATTATATAGTGTACGAATAACTTTGAACATTGACCATTAGACCAAGACTGGTAAATCCAAACATTGCTAGCCATTGTATCTTCTTTTATATTCATGTATCTAGAAGATTCCGTTGATAGTCTGTAGCACAATGAACTTTATGTACAAACCTCAAACACACTTCTCCATCATTTCTAAAATATTCTCTCTCATTTCTCTAGGGAATGTTACCAAAATTTTCGAGAATTAAGTAGCTAATAAATGTTTATTTCTACATGATATATTGTAGAAGAAACATATATACACATGGTACTTTATGGATATGGCTTAAAAGTATAATTACTTTTTTGACACTTACCTATTATAATTTTATAGTGATGATACACTCGTACACTACAAGAAAAGTTGGCTTTTACAACGGACGATTTTCGTGGTTGAAGACCCATTTTTCGTGGCTAAAAAGTCTTCCATGACGCATGACCTTTGTGGTAAGTGCCCTGTCACAAATGAATCAACCACCGTATTTTTTGCGACCATGGCGGATCGCGCCCTACTGACGTCATGCAAACTGCCACGTGGCAGCCGCCGTTAACGACTAGTTACCTCCATTAACAGTTAGAGAAACCGTGGTAGAAGCCTGGCTTAGCTAAGGCCTGGTAGTTATTCAGTGGGCCGTCCCATGAGGAGAGCCCAATAAATAGATGATCCGTTGCTGTTTTGTTCTACACTGCTGGAAGTGGGCCCATTAATTCATCCAGCTTCAACCCGATACTGTTTCGGCAAACAGAAGACCCATGTTGGTCCAACACTGTGTGACCCATTTGAAACCTACGCCAAGTCGCTCTTGTACAATTAGGGCATGTTGTCAGCCCATCACTGTTAACGCAACCCGTCATGGGCTGCCTACTACCGGCCCTTCTTTGAGATGGTCTGTTACTATTCTGGACTTTTACAGTTCCGGCCGTCAACTATTCATGCCCACAAGCAGCCTGTTATTGTTCTGGCCTGGTAGTTTTTTGGGCCTGTTACTGTTCTCTAATGGAAATTTCTCGGTCCGTTACTGTTCTGGCCTTTAAGTGTTTTGGCACTTTACTATGATGGCCTGGTACTGTTCTGGCCCATTAGACCTCTGGCCTGTTACTGTTCTACCATTTTACAGTTTCTTGCCTTTTACTGTTGTGGCATGTTACTGTTGTGGCTTATTTATGTTCTGGCATGCTGTTTTCTGGCTTGCTACTGTTCTGGTTTGTAACTTTATTGTTACAGCCTGTAAATGTTACTTTTCCCACATGTGGGTCGGCCCATTACATTTACGGTCTTTTACAGTTTTAGCCTTTCTGAAGACCATCCCAATATCATAAAAGGTGAATAATTAGCGAGCATCTTTTACTGTTTATCGTCGGCCGAATACAATACATGCCAATAACAATGCACGATACTATTCCCTAATCGACCTGCCTGGCGTAGTTACGGTAACAACTACCGCCATGTGTGAACAGCGTCAACTAAATGCCTACATGGCCTATGCGAGTTATCTAGATATTACATCAGCTGCCATCTTCTTAAAATTATTACATATTATCAACTCAAGGGAAAGAAAATTCAGCACTTCAGTTGACAATTGAGTTGATATCAGAGTCCTCAATTTGCTTTCTCAAACGATCACTTGCATCTTCCTTCGAGTGTGCCAGCTACATTGGAGGAGACATGATCTTACAGCCCCCTATTTGGTGGCAATAGCAATAATTGTAGTCTGAAACTAAGTAATAAAAAGTTAATACATTAAACAAGAGAAACTACTCATTTGACTAATATGATCGGAGTTATGAACTGGAGTTTACAACTGGTCAATGGTTCAATTATTGACCAACACGTCACACAAACCAGACAAGCAAGCACCGCATTAAACAAGTGTACCTACCGTGAAACGAGCAATCAAAATATGTGTGTGTGGCCTAGAATTTCACCAAATATAAACTAGCCATGTTATTACAACAAATATATATGGAAGAAGTTGTATACCCTAAAATGTAAGAGATATTGGGTGAATCGGAATTTATGCTGAGCTACACAATGGCATGTAGTTACTGTCGTAGCTAAGAATGAACCAAATAGAAATTATAATCGCATCATACAAGAACTTGAAGAGCAAGAATGCAAACCATGAATGAACTATATATAGTAGAGAATAGTTATGTCGTTGCTTAGGACGAACCAGAACCAGATGCGAGATATGATGGTGTCCCTTGTGAACCAGTAGAATAGGCTATGCAAACCAACATGTTCATTGTTCCATTTTGAGCTCTATGCAAGAAAAAGGAAATAGCTAGGGATGCAGCTTTTGAAGAACCAGATTGCAACAACAAAATTATAATCAAATTAGTATGAAGAATTTAAACGGCTACTATAGGATAACAGAATGATGCCAAGGAGGAAATGATAACGACTGATCTTGGGACAAATCAAATAGATTCAGTAACTGTAGAGCAGGGAATCCACACTAAAAAACACAAGAATCTGGGCAACCAAACAATTGGGCCTATTTGTAGGAAATGAAAATGCAGGAAGACAAACAAGAGCCCAAAGTTGGCCAAAGTCAAATCTCTCCCCATGCATCATCCAGCGGTCCAAAAGGAAACAATGAGAAATTTGTGCCTAAGTAACCAAACACGCCCTAACTGTAGAGCAGGCAATCCACACTAATAATTTACACTGACTTTAGAATTTTTAAGAATTACATGGTAGCAGGAAATTACTGTTGTATGGAGTAGTTAAGACCATGTGGATGACATTAAAATTTGTAGGGCAGCGAATGCAAACAAACATGTCTAGTGACCTTGTATGTATTTTGTACAATAGGCGTGCACATTGACTTGGTGTGTAGCATGATTATAAAAATGTAGTTCACTGCAACAAGCTTGAACCTGCTATACTACTGACAAAACAAAAAATGGATGGATATTTGTTTACCTTGGTAGGAGAGGCATCTAAGCAACATCGATACCGTGCGGGTGACATCCAGGTCACCGAGGATGTTGTGGTTGCGGTTGTTGTTGGCGTCGGGGAAGTAGATCTTGGGCAGTCGATGCTGGCTTGAGCATGGTGGATTAGAGCATTGCTAACGGAGAACCGGTGTAGTGAACAATGACGACCCTGTAGCTGGTATTGAGCGATGAAACTCCTTGAACTAGTCCATGTTCGGTGGACATCGATGAAGCGGATCCGGTACGGTTGGATAGATTTCGGCGGCGAGGAAGAAGAGCTTGGGCGGTCGATGACGCCATCGGTGGGGTGAACGACAGCGCAGCTCCGATGAAGTGGCAGAGAAACCCGGTGAACTAGATCCAGCGGGTGACCACCGGTAAACCGGCTCCGTGGTGGTGCACGATACCACATATCAAGCCGGTGCATGTGGTGGCTGTGGAGGGGACATAGGAGCTTGGGATTTTTGGGAGGGCCAGTAAGAAAAACTACGCAAATCGGGACCATATAAGTGAATAGAAATGTAATTATGATCATGCCCCTGAGCTACTAACTTTCGCATGCCCATCTATCGTCTGAATAATGGGTAAAACAAGAAATTTGAAGACAAAGTTTTTGAAACAGAGGGGTGCAAAATGCTTCAAGGTTGGTGTGTGATATTGCTGCTCGATTGAGATTTGAATTTGGCTAGCGTCCAGCTAATTATAATTGAAACATGGTACTATTCGTTGGGATATTTTATCTCAAAGGTTTTGAATCGGTGGGGCGAGAAATACTTCAAGGTTGGTGGGTGATTTTGCCGCTCATTTTATATTTTGAATTTGGCTAGTGTCCATCTAGTAATAAAAAGGTAGTAGATCATAAGCTATCTATCCATGAATTCAAGGTCGAGAGTCAGATCAACTGATCATCCATATCCATAATTTTGCATGAAACATTGGATACCTATGATTCACACAACATAGGCGGTAAATTTTGCTGCTTTACAGAGATTTAAAATTTTCTAGCACCCAAACAATACTCCCACCATCTCAAAATATATGTCTCAGATTTATCAAGTATATTACACAACCTCGTTACAATCTCTCAAGTATATTCCACAAAGGAGTTGTGCGCGTGCCCCTTTTTATTTGTCGTACTTTCAAGATCTCAGAAATTATGAGATAAATCATGAACGTTGGATGTTCTATATCTTGTGCATTTAGCTACTTCCACCGTCCTCAAATAAATGTACTTCTAGCATTTGTTCTAAATTAAACTTAACTATTTCTGACCAACTTTTATTTATAAATGTAACAATATTTATGACACAAAACTAGTAAAAGTTGATTCGTTTTGAAATCTACTTTCACAATTTGTAGATTTCATGTTATATATATATTGCTAGATTTAATTTTGTAATATCCCAATTCTAGTAACCCTGATTAGTTGTCTAGAATGCAAAAATCAGGTGGAACAAAAACCTTTTCTTGTTTAATGATGTAGTTTTTGCTTGTTGTTTTACTGTGCTTATGCATCTTAATATGTAGAAAATAATATACTTCTTACCTCACCACAGTTGACAAAAGATATTTCACAAAATCTATCTTGGCTTATTTTTCATAATCTCAAATGTTCTGGCGTTTCCAAAAACCTGTGCCAAGATGCCTTTGCAACAGTAACTATTTTAGTAGCATTTATTAACCAAACTATGGAGAGCTATATGAAACAAAATCTCCTTATTTCTCAAGACAGAACTTTCAACTACTCTTACCTCTAGGTTTTCCAAAACCTTTTTTATAAAGCTTTTTAATTCTACTCTTGGTAGAGATACCAAGGAATCTCACCTTATTAAAACTACAAACTTTAAAACTACCCATCCTTACCTCTATCTAAACTTGAAGGTAACCCTAGTAGTAGTTGAGTTTCTTGCTTAGATGAGTTTCCTTATTCTGTTGTTTGAATTGTTTGCTTAGGAAGTCGTATGAGCTACTCTAAGAGATCATCCTCTACGAATCACGCTAAAGAAAGATCATAAACCCTAATAACATTCCCTGAGCTTTCCATTTTCATCTGGTCACTAAAGTGACTATCTAATCGCTTAACAAGATCACCTTTGAATTCATTCCTTCTAGAAGTTTCTAAGTCTATGAAGACCAATATCAAGCATGGATCCTTTCTACCCATTCTACACTTCAACATCATCCATTTGATTGTGATTTGGAACCTTGCAATCAAATGAAAACATCAACACTTGTATTCCAGTGAAAATCCCCAAATATGCCAAAATATGACTAAGTATGGAAATGTTATCAAGATGCCATCTTTGAGTCTCCCTCATTTCCAATCCTTCCACATTTTTGGCAATACACTTGAACCATCTTGTACACCATCATAAGGACTACCAAGGACCACTATTGAAATTGGTTAGATCATCCTCCAACCCACTTGCTCTTGATGGTTTTGCAGGCATGAAAATAACCTTTTCTGCAAATCTTATCAACTAGCCTATTTTGGAAGAAGCTCACATCTCCATACTATCTTATTTTGACCAACTCCTTGCATGATTGTGTTATTATAATAAAGGTCTATCAATACCTACTTCACTTGTTTAAATTGGATCCTTGTGCTTCCAAAACCGCATGGTTTTGAAGGCTATCTGCTAATCTGTTTTGGCACCCTAAATTTATTCAATGTTTGTCATCAATCCTTGGTGAGATCACACATGATCAATCTAAAACATTTGTACCATGGTGATCTACATCACTTTGGAGATCCATCCATATATCCCATGTTCTAAAGGGAGCTTTGAGCTCCAAGATCCAAGGTTTTGGTGGTATCAAACTAACTTTGCCCAAGATCCTCTTTAACATTGTTTCTACCCAAATCAAGATTGATATTCAAAATCAAAGGGTGAGAATGGTTGTTACATCATGTGGTCCTCATCTACCTTGTATATCAAGATTTATCAAATATTATCCATAGTTCTCTTTACCCAAAAGGAATTAAATTCCTTTCTTTTCACAAAATCTCAAAACTCTCTCTATAAAGGAAAGTTTGGTCTTTGCCAAAACACTTCTCCAACTATAGGAAATATTTTCGAAGACCCTTACTAAGTCTTGTTATCAATTTTCTAAAACAGCAGAAATGAGGAGTAATTGTTTTTAAATACTTTCCTCCCTCAATAAATTCTGAGAAAAATCCATAATGTTTGGAATGATGTTTAGGATCATCTCTCATCAAAATCACACCTTGGCCAATTCAAAAATATCAAATAAACTGCAGAAAACACATTCAACACTATTTGAATGATTGATGTAAAAAGGGATCTGGAGGAATAAAATAAATCCCATATGATTCCTGGAGGTGTACATTGATCACAAGGGCATTCTAGTGTAGAGTAAATATAGTGAAAAGATAATTTGTTTATAGAATAGAAATTGGGATTTCACAAGGGCATTATGGTAATTATTTTCGGTGTTTCCAACTCTCAAGAATCATAAACTCAGATATATACAAATCCCTTAGAGGAAAAAATTATTTGAGCCCCAAATTTTTTCTGATGAACTATTCACCTAAGCTAGGGTTTTTCCACTAACATAATCATATCTAATTAAAGAAAAGTGATAAAATCATGAAACCACTTTTTTTGGCCTTGTTATTTAAATACCTATCTGTTGCTATAAATTTTGTATATCGATCATGATGGCTCCGATTTTTGCCATCTTCCACTACATTTAAATATTGTTTTTAGTCAAGCAATTACCAAAGAAACTCTCAATACTTATTGCTATTGACTAATAATTGCAAAGATATGCAAATACTCTCTTCGATTTTTTGTGTGTGGGAAATCATGGCTATTAATGCGAAATAAGGAGTCATAATGAAGGATTTTGAGGAAGTACACATGGCCAAGTAATTGGGATGAAGTATGAAGGTGCCATAATGCTTAAAAACCACTAGTACGGCCGTGGTCCGCCCGTACCGCCCTCCCACCTGTAATAGGTGGCGACGGCTTCGTCTCCTTAAACCCTTTAATTTTTGTGAAGACGCCTATATACTTTGAGGCTCCAGCCGCCGACCAGAGAGCCCCATTCTCATATTCAATCACAACACCTCCAAAGGAGATCCACACCATTGTTCATCCATTGTTCATCACTTCCACCATCCATCCATCCACTAGCCATAGCCATTACTTTGTACTTTAGATCTCCTTGTGATTTGGCGACCATTATAAGAATATTTTATTTCAATCTAAGTATTTGTATGATGTTTTCTATCTCCGATCTATTTGTTATGAATGAGTAGTCCTCACGGGCTATGTGTTGGGGAGAAACCTCGCAGCGATTATGTGCATATAGATCATGGGAGAATTGTATTTTGTTTGCAATTTTGATTTGTATCGTTTGTTTCTTTGTCTCTTGTCTCGATCTATGGACTTGTAGGTACCCAAGATCCCATAGATTGATAAAGCCTTGAGGTGGGATAGTTGGCTAGCAGCGATCTCATAGGAACCTCAGTGATAGAAAGGGTAGTACGGTCTTCGCTTAGTGCCCCATCCGGGATCAACAACAACATCACCACTTGAAGCTTTGATTTGTGTTTTACACTTAATAATTATTTGTAACATGTGGCTTCGGTGTGAACTCGGTTGGATTATCTCCATTTAAACATTATACATGACTATGCCCGCTACATCACGGGCGCTCTATAATATTAGGATGTGTTTCCCACAAGATATTATCTCCATTCAAACATTATACATGACTATGCTTATTATTATCTTTTATCCCATTTGATGTGCTGCTGTAGGTGGATCTTCAACCCTGGCCTGGTCAACTAAGGTAAAACGAATAAACAAAGTCTTGTAGACGTGTCCTTTTGATTACCTTTTAGAAGTGCTTTCCGAGGTTCGATTAAACCTAGGTCTTCTAGGGAAAAGGCTATTATACTACATCCGTTAATCCGGATCGTAGGTATCAACCCTTTTATTGGTGTAGTTGCCTGTAAAGCAATTTTCGCTATCGTGGTGAGGTCATTAGAGACCTTGTTTTTAGTTTTATTCTTAGTTATAGTTTAATTCTTGTTATTAGTTTACTTTCTTATTATCTATTTGAAATCCCCAAAAAATCAGTTACTTGTTATTTATTTTCATTAATTATAATTTACCAAAAAGATAATATACATGGCTCAAAAGAGATTAGGGGATTATGCTAATCCCACTGATGATTTGATTCGTGCACCCATCACTCAGCCCGCAACTGATGTGGAAACATATGAGATGAAACCTAACCTTTTAAGTTTGGTTCCACAAAATCAATTTGGGGGTTCATCCGATGAAGATTCGGGATTGCACTTAAATACTTTCACTAAAATTTGCAACATGATGCATATTAAGGATGTAGATCCAAATGTTGTTAAGCTAAGATTGTTTCCTTTCTCTCTTAGATTAAATGCTAAGGATTGGTTGCTAGCTCTACCAAAGGGCACTATTAAATCTTGGGAGGAATGTACTAATTTGTTTAAGACTAATATTTCCCCCTAGCTAAGACTATGCAGCTAAGATCCAACATTACAAGATTTAGATAAGAAAACCATGACCCACTAGCGCTTGCATGGGAAAGGATGAAAGAAGCTGTAATGAAATATCCTAGTCATGGGATGTAAGAGTGGATTATATTATATTTGTTTTATAATGGTCTTAACCCAATGTCTAAGTCTATGCTAGATACTTCAGCAGGAGGAATAATCATGGGAAAGCAAGTGAGTGTTGCAAAGAATTTACTTGATGATATGCAAAATTACCATGCCCAATGACATGTGAAATAACCTTGAAGAGAGTAAGTTCAATTACCGAGGTAAAAAATGAAGAGCTTACATCTAAGGTAGATGAGTTGCTTAGCTTGGTAAAAGTTAAAGAAGATACCCAAGTTAATGCTATCACTACTGATGCTAATGATGTTAATTTTATAGCTCGTACTCCTTTTAATACTGCATGGAAAAATAATTATGCTTCCAATATTAAAAGTATCATGCTAATCTGTAGGAGCTTCTTATATAATTATGATAATACTAATGGAGCAAATCATGGCAATATCCCGTTTAAGCAAACCATTATAACATTTATACAAGCTCAAATCAAGAAAAATAATATGCTTATTAAGATCATGGAAAACCATGAAAGTAGTATATGGCGATTATCTAACCAGGTCGTTGCAATTAGAAATGATGTGCAGGTACTATAGGAAAGAACAAGACTATGGAGGCTCAGCTGGGTAAGGTAGCTGAGAGCCAAGCTCTCATACTATTAAATTATGATGGAAAACCCGAGCCAAATCCGGTAGAAGACCTCAAGATGATGAGGGTGGTAACCAATGAAGAAAAACTTGAAGAGCTGGATTATAGCAACGGGCCAACACCGGAATATACCGTGGAAGATATCTTGAAGATTGTCACCGTTAAGAATCCAGCTATAGAACAAGGTAATGATGTTATGTACAACAATTTATACAACAAGTAGAATCTAAGGTTCGCAATTTAGAGAGGGAGTATAAAAGACTAGCTGATAAGCTTCCAGCTAAGCTAGATGATATCTTTGAGCCCACTGTTGGGGATATGCTATATGGGTATCCTCATAGCATGTTAGCAATCCGCCTAACCCGGGTGGCCCATAGTTGGTAGCAAGGCCTATGGCCTGCTGGGCGGCCCAGTTAGACGGATCCTGAAGGAGGCCCATGCCGGATAAAGGAAGGCTACGCAGGAGTCACAGACATACTCAGAGCCTTGGAGTACAAGAAATAGAAGACTAGTTCGTATTAGTCTAGGACTCCTTACCTTGTCCGGCAAGGACCTTTCCCTATAAACGCTAGGTCTTGGCGCCTTTATAAGACGGCCTGCGGGAGCCTTTAGGGAAAAATTCATAACACCCTCGCACAGCGAACCAATCTCTGTAACTCGCCGTATTGCCTATATAGTGATTTATAGCAGGAGTAGAGTTATGCCACTTTTGTGGGACTTGAACCTAGGTAAGCTGTGTTACCTCGAACCCGCCAACTCTCCTCCTTACCCCACGTCTCTAAACACGCACTATGAGGACCACTCTATGGCGTACTCGTTGGCAATACCACGACAGTTGGCACCCACCATGGGGCAAGAGGCGCTTCGAGCTCTACATCGGGCAAGGTCCAACCTCTTCGCAGGAATCAGTGACACCATAGCCATCAGTCATGTTCTCTTCTCCGGCAACGTCCCGATTGTCCCTCCAGATGAGTTCTGGGTGCCGTTAAATACGAACCCCACGCGCTACTCCGTCATCTCCTTCAGAGACATGCACATGTTCATCAGCGAAACTGACTCGGGTTCTAGCTCCCAAGAAGTCGGAAACTTGTCAAGCCCCGCACAGACCGCCTATGAGAAGGACACGTTCGCGGAAGGATCTGGGCCATACCTCTCATGGGAGTATGGTGGATCGTATTAGGAAATTTCAAGGCCCACCCAAACCGCCCCTATGCAGGATATAAAGGTGGAAGAACCCCGCAAATCCGCTTGGCTTCCCCGAGCGTTAGAGATGTATAGGTGACACTTTGTCAGTGTCATTACCATTTTCGATCTAGCTAGATGCATTCAAAGGGATGGAGAACCTTCCCGCTAATACCTCACTAGATGGATGAGGGTGAGGGGAAGCCTAGAGGGCAACCATGCCGACGAGCTCGTATACCACTTCGTGGCAGGGCTCACACCTGGAACACTCCTCTTGAATGCCCACCGAAGGCGACAGGCCACAGGCCCTCTCACCCTTGGTAAGATGGTTGACATCGTCAACGAATATGCGGATGCCAATGAAGAGGCCATGACGGAAATCGCCGTTCTTGCTAGAGGAGGAAACAACAACAACGGCCTGCCTCCATCACCCTCCACATCCGCCATCGTCAACACCGAAGCCAACTCCGACTCCGTCCTTGACGCACTTTACGCCGACATCAGTATGGATGCCGGTGGATCAGATGCTAACTCAGAGGAATACGACGCTGTTATGAGGGAGACCGAGCAGGAGATCGAGAAGGAGGAGCGCGCCGAGAAGACCAACACTTCGCACCAGGTGCTAATCGCCATTGGGAGTGTGATGGAAGAAGACGAACAGGAACCAGAATGTGAGAGAACTCCACCCATGCCAGCGGTCACCAGAGCAGCAGCAACTAAGAAAGCCGATGAGCCTCCGGCTCCGGCCAAAGCTATGCCGCCTTCGGTTATCCGCCTGCTAGTATGGCCCCTAGTATGGCCCGGCAATCAAATCAACCGCCAATGCCACCATCAACGTCTGCAGCTGGCAACCCACTCACCACTCCTACTGACAAAGCAATCTACGGCGCACTTCTTATTGAGCCAAGCACCATCGCCCATATCCGGAGCGTTACAGAGCTTGCTGAGAAGCATGCGGAAATCTTGGCGGAGGCCAAGTGCATCGCGGAGTAGGGCGCTAAGCTGGATGAAGATATGGCTCAGGCGAAACAATCCATCAAAGCAGCAAGAGCTATGGAGGCTGTTACAAGGAATTGTTGTTAAAGCAAAAGACAAAGAAAGTACTAGCTCACGTCGTCTAAGATCCCGGCGTTCGGCGAAGGTTGGGATATAACGTGTCTAAGCCGACAAAAGCCACAACTTACATTGATTTAGAGGGGAGGAAGGTCATGCCAACTCCCGCCCTCAACATTGACATCGCCAAGACCCTCCTGGAGTAGAACAACTCGCCAGAAGCAGTTGCTCAGGTGTACGACCTTGTCGCTATGGCATGCAAGAAACACGGAAAGGCTACCTCCCAAAGGCTTGAGTCTAACCCGGAGCTTTGCCAGTCAACCCTGAACAACCACAGAAGGCCAAAATCTCCCCGTGACGAGGGATCCCACACAGGCTCCACAGAGAGAAGACGGAGAGAGGCACGCAACAAGACTGATGCCATCCCCATATCCTCCGATCACAAATAAAAGGCTCCTCCCCGCCGGTCGCCACCTCCACCACCATATCGGCATCACGAGGAACCAGAGTCGCGCCACCGTACAAGCATGCCACCGCCAAGGCGGCCCCAGCCCGGCATCATTATACGCGATCAAGGAGAGCATCCTCGACATGGCAGAGAGCACAGCGGCTATGAAGGACACATGAGCAGGCCCCACAAGGAGCCGCCACATCCGACAAGTAACCGCAATAGGCGTGAGGAATCATAGGAGGGGCACAACAAGAGAGCTAACCCATCGCCGCCATCGCCACCTAGTAGCCATCATGGAGGAGGACACAATGGATCTCATAGATCACGCCACAACTCCCCTCCCCATGATAGAAAAGGAAGCAGCCAGAGCCATACGATGCACGTACACGGCTAGACAAGATCCAAGAGGCTTGATACGTCCACAAAGTATCTCTAATTTTTGATGGTTATATGCTAATAATATGATTTTGACAATCCTTTTTGTATAAAGTTTCTGATTTATTTGGACTAACCTACTAATAGTTGCAAAAGTGCACAATGTTCTTGTTTTACACTTTTATGTGTAGGAATTACCAAGAATACAAGTAGAAACCTTGTTGGAGTCAAATTGGGATTTTTCCAGAAATCTGTCATAGAACTCTTTTTGAAGATGATCACGTTTCGGGTCAAAGACAGCGTCAAATGGAAAACTCTTTAACTATAACGTTGTTGGAAATTTCACGACAAACATTCTGGACATAAATTTAGCTGGTTCCGAGTCCCTTTTAGGCCCGATTTACTGCAGCCCAAGATGGGGTGACGGGAATCCAAGAAGCTATATAAAGGGAGGAAACCTAATTCGCCCAGGGCATCTCCACCCACGAATTTGCAGCCACCAAAACCAAGTTTTGCCTCCCCCATGGATCCCATCTCCATGGGGGGAGGGCTCCCATGAAGCCATGAAGGAAGGGGGCTAAGGAGCGGTGCTCCCCCATGATGCCGGCGGCGGGGAAGGAGTCACCCGTGCCGCCGCCCTCTTCACCATCTTCGCCATCTCCATCACCTAATCCTCCTAGTATGCAGTGGTTCATCCTCCCACACACCTCTGTACCGTCCTATGTAAACATGGTGTTTGATGCTATAAGTTATAATCCTATGATCTATGTCATGTTTGCGTAGTTTCTTTGTTCTTAGATTGAATGGTTGAACGTCTTTGGTTCATTAGAGTTGTATGTTGATATGGTATAGTCCTTTGGTGTCCATTATATTTGTGTGCGCATGGATTAAACATCATAGAGTTTGTAGTATGTGTTAGAGGAAGGGGGAAGTTCTGCCAGAGTGACAGAAACCTGAGGACGCGAACCGGAACGTTGCACGTATGGGAGTAAGAGGACCTTTAAACTTAAGGCTATGGTTGGGGAAACCTTAATGCATTGATTAGTACTTAGCGGATGTTTGCTAACAATCCAATCATATATTACATGTAATTCCAAGTAGTGAAGCGCATGTATATTTAGCCTCTCCCACATAGAAAACTGCATCGAAGACAATGAACCCGATCTATTCGCTATTTAAAATTGGACAAAGCCACCACAATTACCACCACTATTCCACACTCATGGTTCTATTAGTTTAGTGTATTTTATTGCTGCAGCAACTAGGTTTACTTTGTTGTTATTTATTATCATGCATAGCTATTTCTATTACTCGTATTGTTGCTCTAATTTTATTTCCTAGATAATGCAAACGTTTAGTGTGCATATATATAGAGTTGTATCAGTGGTTGGTAGAACTTGAGAGAACATTTATCCTACCTTTATCTCCTCGTTGGGTTCGACACTCTTACTTATCTAAAAGGCTACACACGATCCCCAATACTTGTGGGTTATCAAGGCTCGGGAGTTCCCATACCTTGGGCCACGATGTTTTGGACCGGTCATACGGGCCACAACTTATCCCAAGGGGCTCCGGATAGACAAGACCATCAAGCCCTACAACGGAACTGCCAGGCCAGCAACATGGTTGCAAGACTACAGCGAAGCGATCCACATCACGGGGGGAGACCCCAATGTCGCCGTCAAGTACCTCCCACTCATTTTGACCGGCACCGCCCGGTAATGGATCGATGACTTATAGAGAAATCAATATGCAATTGGTTGGACACGCATGAAAAGGTTCACCAAGAACTTCGAGGGTATGTACAAGCATCCCTGCATTGTCGGAGACCTATAGTGGTATGTGCAAGAAAAGGGTGAAACCTCTTGTGCCTACCTCTCTCACTAGCTGGATATGAAAAATTCCTACACAGGGGTGCACGAACAGACCGCTATGGCCACCTTCATCGATGGTCTGGAAAAGGGAACTTTCCTCCGGCATACGTTGAAGCGCAAGCAAGACAACATTGAGCTCAACCTCAATGCAATGATCTCCATGGCGAGCGAGTTTGTCGCTGCTGACCGCGACACGCGTGGATCGTTGTCGGCAATAGCAATCCCTACCTAGTCCAGGGAGAACAACAATAACAAGCGTAAGAGTCCGCCAAAGAATTGCAAGTAGCCGACATGGTCGCCGGAACATTCACTGGTAGAGGCAATGGCGGACATCATGGACGTGGTCGGGGGCTAGCAGTGGCCAGCTGAGGAGTGACACTACACCCTCAGCGCCCCACGTTCCCCAAACATATGAAGAGTACCGCGATATGCCGTGTTTCGTCCACCTAGACGCAAACGGCAAAGCCAGCCACACTAATCGCCAATGCAAATTTGTCAACAATCTCAAGGAGGACCCTGAGTCTGGCTACAAGCAAAGTCGGAAGAACAAATCCTGCAGTAAGGGCAAAGGGAAGAAGAACGAGGAAGAGCCCAAGGAATCAAGTGGTATGGATGAAGATGTGGACCCAAAATCTTCCGAAAAGGGAGAGGATAAAGGGAAAAATCCTTTCGAAAAGAAGGCTCCATGTTCCCACACCTTCCTTGGCACTCCAATCGTCCGCGCCTAGAAAACTGCTCTAAGGATAGTGATGGCTACCCTCCCTCTGGTTCCCCAGTACGTCAGGTGGTTGGAAGTTCCAATTACATGGGATAGGAAGGATCACCCAGAACTTATCCCAACAGAGAACTAGTATGCCATGGTCATCAACCCTTTGATTGACGGCACGAAGTTCACCAAGTGCCTCGTGGATAGTGAAAGCAGCATCAACATCATGTACTTGGATACACTGTAGAAGATGAACTTGACGGAGACCCAGCTAAGGAAGAGCAGCACCGTGTTCCATGGGGTTGTCCCTGGCCAACAAGAAAATTCCCTAGGCTGCATCACTCTTCCGGTCGCTTTTGGCGATGTCAATAGTTACCTCCAAGAACGCATGACCTTCGAAGTGGTTTCCTTCAAGAGCGTGTACCACGTCATATTTGGACGCGACATCTTCCACTCCTTCCTCGCAAGGCCATGCTTTGTGTACAACAAGCTCAAGATTCTCGGACCAAACGACATCATCACCGTTGATGGAAGCTTCACGAAGGCACGGGAGTGCGAGCTCAGCAAAGCCGCCTTCGCCAAAGCAGTCCTCTATGGTGAAGAGTTCAAGGAGATCCAGAACCAGGTCGATGCGTCAGAGATGCCGGCTTCGAAGAAGCAGATTACTATTGCTGAACCCGCCTTCAAGGCCACCATCAAGACCAAGCAGGTGGAGCTTGTCGAAGGTGATTCCTCCAAGACCATCGCCATTGGCGCGGACCTGGATCCCAAATAGCAAAGCACGCTTGTCGAATTCCTCTGTGAGAATAGGGACATCTTTGCCTGGCAACCTTCCGACATGAAAGGTGTACCTAGGTAACTTGCCGAGCATAGCTTGAATATTGATCCTAATGCTAAACCGGTGAAGCAACCTCTACGACGCTTTGGTGATGAAAGACGAATGACTATAAACAAAGAAATACCTAGGTTACTTAAGGCTGGCTTTATCCGAGAAGTTATTCACACCCGATGGGTGGCAAATCCTGTACTTGTCCCCAAAAAGGGAACCAGTGAATTAAGAATGTGCGTTGATTACACCAGCTTGAACAAAGCGTGTCTGAAGGATCCGTTTGCTTTGCCTCGCATTGACTAAGTAATTGACTCGATGGCTGGCTCAAAACTTCTGGGTTTTCTCGATGACTATTCAGGATACCACTAGATTCGGATGCGAAAGTCGGACCAATTGGCCACTTTGCTCACCACACCTTATGGCACATATTGATATGTCGCAATGCCCTTTGGGTTGAAAAATGCTGGTGCTACGTACCAGCGAACGATGCAACATTGCCTGCACTACCAAAGAGGTCGCAACATACACGCTTACGTGGACGACATCACGGTAATTTCAAAGAAAACAAATGATCTTATCGCTGACTTGCAGGAAACCTTTGACAATCTCTGGAAATACAACATGATGTTGAACCCCAAGAAGTGCGTCTTCGGGGTACCATCTGGCAAACTATTGGGCTTCATCGTTTCGCATCGTGGAGTCGAGGTGAACCTGGGGAAAATGAAGACCATCCTAGACATCAAACACTCGACATGCCTGAAGGACATACAAAGGCTCACAGGCTATGTTGCAGCAGTAAGCTGGTTCATCTACCGACTTGGTGAGAAGGCTATGCCGCTCTACAAGTTTCTCAAGAAGGTGGAAAAATTCACATGGACGGACGAAGCTGATGCAGCACTTCAGGAGTTGAAGAGAATAGTCTCCTCCCCACCAATACTTGCAGCACTGGTGCCAAGGGAGCCTATGTTAGTTTACATGGTGGCAACCAACCGAGTAATCAGCATCATCATCATGGTGGAGCACAAGGAGCCAACACACGAATACGGAGTTTAGCAGCCCGTTTACTATGTAAGCAAAGTCTTGAAGGAATCCAAGCAGTGTTTCCCGCACTACCAGAAGATAGCTTATGGAGTTTTCCTTGCTTCGCGTAAGTTAAGGCATTATTTCCAGGAGCACCCTATCACAGTAGTGAGCAAACCTCCACTGTCCGACATCATCAACAACAGTGTCGCTACATGGAGAGTGGCAAAGTGGGGAATTGAACTTGCCGCCTTTGATATCACCTACAAGCTACGCGACGCTATCAAATCACAAGCATTGGCGGATTTTCTCGCATTGGACAGAACTGCCTGAAGATAGTCTTGTGCTAGAGGCAGAGTACTGGGTCATGCACTTTGACGGATCAAAGTTACTCAATGGCTCGGGGGCTGGTGTATTATTACAATCTCCAACAGGGGAAAAGTTAACAATAACATGGCGGAGTATGAGGCCCTCATTCATGGACTTCACGTAGCCAAAGATATTGGCATCAAGGGCATAGTTTGCTGTGAAGATTCCGACATGGTTGCCCAGCAAGTAGCTGGCACCTGGAATGCACGGAACCCTATGATGGCGGCATATCGAGCCGAAGTAGACGAAATAGCCAAGTGCTTCTATGGCTACGAAGTCAAGTACGTCAAAAGAGAGGAGAATGAGGCGGTAGATCTGTTGTCAAAGCTTGGATCAGCTCGTCAACCAATTCCGCCAGGCGTTTTCCCGGAATATTTACGGACTCCATCCGCGAAGGGAGCGGACCCTAACAACCCGGATAGAGTGGATTCATTTATTAATACACTAACAGTGACCTCTCCGTCTTGGACAAAACCGTTCATGGATTATCTACAAGATGGAAGTTTGCCCGCCGATGATGTCGAAAGCTGCCAGATAGTACACATAGCAAAAGGCTACGCCATCATTGACGGTGAGCTATATAAAAGAAGTACCACATGAGTTTTCCTTCGATGCTTCTCCCAGTAGCAAGGTATCGAAATCCTTAGAGAAATACATCTCGGAGATCGCGGGCACCACGCCGCTCCCCGATCGTTCGTGGCAAAGGCCTTCCGACAAGGATTCTCTAGATAACTTCCAAGGCAGAGGCCAACACATTTTGTAAAAAATGTCTTGGGTGTCAGTTTTATGCAAGACAACCAAGTGTTCTAGCCAAAGAACTACGAACAATACCAATAACTTGGCCATTTGCAGTTTGGGGGCTGGACATGGTGGGGCCTTTGCAGATAACACCCTGTGGATTCACACACTTTCTAGTAGAAGTGGACAAGTTCGCAAAATGGATTGAAGCTAAACCCATTAGAAAGCTTGATGGGGCAACAACCCTGAAATTTGTCCAGGATCTAGTGGTGAGATTTGGTCTCCCACATAGCATCATCACCGACAATGGCAGAAATCTATCTCTCGGAGAAGTTGAGGAATATTGTCATGAGAAAGGCATCCGCCTTGACCTAGCATCTGTGGCACATCCATAGTCAAATGGACTAGTTGAAAGGGCGAATGGACTAATTCTGCACAAAATCATACGAACAACACCCAACAGATACACCGGCTTAACTCCTTTCTTCATGGTTTATGGAGCAGAAGCAGTCCTCCCGTCTGACCTCCTCCACGATGCACCAATAGTTTCCGCCTACAAGGAAGATGAGGCCGAAGAATCCAGACAACTATCCGTGCACCTCCTTGAAAAAGAGCATGTACTGGCATGCTAGAGATCTGCCATCTACCAGCAGAAATTGCATGGCTACCATAATCGCCGTGTAAAGGATCGCTCATTTAAAGAGGGAGATCTGGTGCTTCGACTCAAGCAGGAGAAATCACACAAACTATCCCCACCTTGGGAAGGACCGTTCGTCATAAGCAAAGCATTTCTCAATTGTTCGTATTACCTCGTCGATATTCTTGAGTTGAAAGATAGACCAAAAAATCGTAAGCGCAAGCAACGTGACTCCGATGATGATTACCCGGAGAAAGATCAGCCATGGAACATAGCACAGCTACATCCCTTTTACATTTAGCACATTTATATTAATAAGTTTCTTATATGATCAATGAAATAAAGCATTTGGTTCACTGATATTCTTTGAGTCTTTTACCTCCTTTAGTTGTTCATTTTTGGATCATATAAACCCTTTATGCACAAGTTTGCATTTACACTTGTGAAAATTCCTCCTATGGGCGTTAGCTTAAGTTTTCTGGCCTACACGTTTTTTGATGTTTTTATGTGGATTCCAGAGTAGTGACTTTTCGGCACTCAAAGCCGGCGATTTTGTACTTGGGTTCTTGATAGTGCTATTAAGCATCATCACCTGAGAACATAGTTCTGTGCTGCGAGTCTTTCGTCTCACGAAAGGTCAAGCGTACGAACCAGAATAATGGATAAACCAACACTTGCTTAAAAAATATACACATGCTGGAAACAGATAAGTAGCAGGAAAACTTGAGTACAAGATTTTCCGCCTTAAACAAAACATAAGTTTTTCCGTATGCACATTGCAGTGATACATTTAACAAACATTGTTTTTTCCTGGCTCTGCTGTAGGGGGTTTCATGGTGGCATCATCAGGAGAGCCATGTCAGGAGAGCTCGTCAAACTCAGAGGGGGATGGGCTAGACTCAGACGACGCCATGTCTTCGTCAAGGATCTCAGCAGGCACGAAGACATCTGCGTTGACCATCCTATCAACCCTGGTGTCGAAGCTGGCAAGGGAATTCCAAATAGCATCGCTATCGATTTCCCTCCATTCCTCATCCAGCTTAGGAAAGTCGGAGGTCACCAGGTCGATGTCTATTTTGTCATAATGCGCCTTGACAAAGGATAGCGACATCCTAGCACCAGCCCGGATGCAAGAGACCTTCCAGTCCTTGACTTTCTCAGGAGCTCGCCGTAGGATCTCTGCAAACTTGGTTGTTGAGTCTACCGCTTTCATATTAATCCCAAGAGGCTGGGCAATCTCTTTGGCTTGAGAAAGGGCGGTACTGACAAAGTTACATGCAAGAATCATGCGTCCCTAAAGGTCTGGAGCCCCTTCACCCAAATTGGCTCAGCCAATAGGGGCTATGGTTTTCAAAAGAAACAAGGACCATGAGCACAAACCAAACAAAGAAACGTCCACAATATAGAAATGATCAAGATAGAGAAAGGTTACCGAAGATGCTCGTCTCTGCTTAGAGCATGACTCCGCCAAAGCATCCCGCTCCTTCTGGACGGTCTTGTACACCTCAAGGTTCCTAGCATTCTGCTCTTTGGCAGCTTGGTTCTGTTCCTTGAGCTGTGCAATCTCGTCTTTAAGACATTGCATCTCGGAGTTGGCAGATTCTTGCAGCACCTTCATCGTTGCCTCATGGCCCTTGACGGCATCGGCAAAGTTTTTCTTCAAGATTTTGTTTTTATCATTGAGCTCCTAGATATGCTTGGATTGCTCGGCGATGCTCTTGGCCTTGGAAATGGCTTCTGTAAGACGGAAATCAGAAAGTGCTATCAGAAGACGGAAGAAATATTTCAATGAGAAAAGCAAGGAGATGTTGTAGGAAATAGACTCTGGCTATTTTTGATTTGTTGCTTCAGGAATTTGGTTTTACCCTGTTCAAGGTCTAGTTCCTTCCGCAGAGCAGCAAACCTCTCATTGGCGGGTATCCTCCATTTATTCTCATTCTACACAAGATGTTAACATGCTTAGTTTCTCTAGAGCATCTAGTCGGAACTATAAAAGTTTCAACTAAACGCTCAGGGGCTACAGTACATGATTTTAAACAAGCTAGTTTCTCTAGAGCATCTAGTCGGAACTATACAGTTTCAACTAAACACTCCGGGGCTACATGGACAAGTTCTACACTTAGTTCTTTAGAGCACTCAGGCCAATAACTATTGGTTTATCCTCCTAAGAGCTCGGGGGATACACTACACAAAGTAAAAGAAGTGAAGTTCAAAGGACTTACGATGGCAATGATCCTAAGATTGTTGGCCAGATGGGCATAGGAATCATGGAAGGTCCGGGCATTCTTATAAATTGCATCAGCCTGCTTGATGAGGTCATCCAGGCTCAACATCGGAGGAGTCACAGCCAATGGAGAGGTTGAAACCGGAGGCATAGATGAAGCCCTAGCCGTCTCTTGCGCCTTCAAAGAAGATGATGGCTTGGAGGCTCCCGCCTTGATCGTTGCTTCCACATACACCTCTTCCACCACTTCCTTCCCTTTCTCGGCGACATCCTTAGCCAGAGCTTCAGCCACTTTAGAGGAAGTGCTCTCCTGTGTCTCCTAGACATTGGGAGCAACATCATCCTCAACAGAGCCTAATATATCAAGGATTGGATTGACATCTGTCTCCATGGCGGAGATCTTAGGAATGATGGGGGATGACGACCTAGTAGGGCCAGCAGAAGGCTTGACGGCAAGAGTAAGGGGAGCAGTAGCGGGAGAGGGCTTGGCGACCATGTCTCTGGTCAGCATGTCACGAATGTTTTTGACTCTCCAGCATCTCTGAAGGATCGCTTCAAACTAACACCAACTTTCCTCCTAAAACATACAAAGTATAAGTACAAGAGTTGAAAAAAGGTACGAGCTGAAAAATACAAGCCGGAGAATGAATGTACTTACTACACGGCAGGAGCCTTGGTGAGGGGAATGTCGGTGGATTTCTTCTTCTTCTTCGCCTCTATGGCAGCAGTGGAACGTTTGGAGACTCCACTCTCTGATTTCTTCTTCTTGGCCTCGGCAACAGCGTTAGAGGTGGAGCTCTTCCGCTTTCGCGCTACCGGAGTTGGTTGATCCTTGGGGGCGTCGTCGTCGGACACCACCTGGATATCCTTCAGCTTTCGATCATAGACCTGGGAGGCCATTTGATCCGCCGCCAAGGTAGCTAGCTAGGATACAGAGGAGTGTTAGACTGACAACTTCAAGTCGAACAAACCTTAGAGCATGTAACGTGCAATAAAGGAAACAGAAGCTACCTCTAGGCATTTTACACAATCGAACATGTCGTAGGTGATCTTGAAGCCCCGCTTCTTGTCGTTCACCTTGATGATGTCCTTAAGCCGGAGTTTGATGGAGTCAGTAGAGAAGTTATCCCGCGAAATTCGCATGGGATCCCTCCTATCTTGAGTATATTTGCACCTTAACTCGGCGTGGTGCTGCAGAGGATGGATCCGCCTAATGAACCAGCACATGGATAGATCCAAGCCCGTTAGTCCTTCGTCTACGAGCCATTTGATCCGCCTTACAGCGCGATTGGCTTTGTCATCGGAGGGAAGGGAGGCAGGGGTCCGCCATGCGGGCACTTTGATGGCAGCCCCATCGACGAAGTCGAGATAAGTCTCAAGGCGGTCAGGCAGAGGGATATTTGGCCCATAGAAGTACATGCGCTGCTAGTTCTTGCAGGACTCATGCCCAACGATGTCGGGGAAGTGCCAGCTTGGTTGGATCTTGAAGCTAATGGTTCCACAAATCTGCAGTTCGTCTTTGGACTCTACGGACTCTCTCTTGACCATAAAGAAGTACACGGACATATCTAACCTAGGTTTTATGCCTACAAATCATTTGCAGAGAGCTACGAAGTTGCTAAGGACTAGAATGTTGTTGGGAGAGAGATTATGGGGAAGTACCCAGAAGTGTCGGAACACATCCAAGAAGAAGTCAGAGACTGGCAGGCTTACGCCACATACCAGCTGAGATTTGAGGTACACCTTCTCTCCGGGTTGGGGAGAAGGGACCACCTCAGCGGCTAGCGCCACCCGCCAGACTAACTCCTTTGCCGCGAGGAGATATCCCTCGGCGACCAGCTCCTGCAGATCTTCGTCGGAGAGATCGGAGCCTCTCCACACCCCCTTGTGGGAGTCGTTTTCTTCTTCAGCGGCTTTGTGCGCCGCTCGTTCTTGGCCATCGCCGGTGGTCTCCACGACGGTGTTGACAAGGACTACCACCCCCTCTGGCGGGATGGTTACTCCCTAGGATGGCTCGAACATAGCCTCAAGGGTCACCACCGATGAAGGGTTGGAGCTGCTAGAGGCTATTACGACGATGAAAAGGTGGAGGAAGAAGGGATCTGGTTAGGGTTTTTGCAGAAAAGCTCAAACGGATGAGCAGCTGAGGAAGACGAAGACTAGAAAGTGAATGCGGGTAAAAAAGAAATAAATTGACCGTGGTGGAAATATATAAGCCTCGCATCAAGATTCGTGCAAAGAGATCTGATCGATGGAATGCTGCCGACGTGGAAGTGAACGTGCGCGGTAATTTCGCCAGGTCCTCTGTCTTTTGCCGCTCAGTCATTTCAGATTTCGCACGCATGAAAATAGCTGATGATTAATTCTCTGTTTCTATGAGTTTCGAGGTAACGTGGTCTGTACCCTACATCATCCTCCTGACAGTTACAGTGAAGGGTCACGTCCGAAGATTCCATCGAAGACGGAGACTATCCGACTATAGAAACAAATACTCAAGGAATCTCCGACTACATTGTGAAGCCGGAGAGGATTGCAGGGTTCTTTGGGATATTTTTGAGATATTGCTTGACGAATTGCTGGCATCACTTAGACGGGATATTCGAAGATCAACGAGCAAGACGGCGCAAGATTTCAAAGTCCTCCGGGGGCTACTATTGGGGATATGGTATATGGATATCCTCATTGCATGTCACCAATCCGCCTAACCCGGGTGGCCCATAGTTGGTAGCAAGTCTTATGGCCTACTGGGCGGCCCAGTTAGACGGATCCTGAAGGGAGGCCCATGCCGGATAAAGGAAGGTTACGCAAGAGTCACCGACATACTCAGAGCCTTGGAGTACAAGACACGGCAGAGTAGTTCATATTAGTCGAGGACTCTTTACCTTGTCCGGCAAGGACCTTTCCCTATAAACCCTAGGTCTTGGGGCCTTTATAAGCTGGCCTGCGGGAGCCTTTAGGGAACGATTCCTAACACCCTCGCATAGCGAACCAATCTCTATAACTCGGCGTATTGCCATTATAGTGATTTATAGCGGGAGTAGAGATCCGCCACTGTTGTGGGACTTGAATCTGGGTAAGCTGTGTTACCTCGTACCCGCCAACTCTCCGCCTTACCCCATGTCTCTAAACACGCACTGTGAGGACCCTCCATGGCGTACTCATCGGCAATACCACGACACCCACTATTAAAATTAATTTGGGAGTCAATGAGATATCCACACTTTGTGATCTTCGTGTGAGCGTCTCAACAATTTTCAAAAGCCTATTCGATAAATTAAACTTGGGGTCATTTGTTACAACTGAATTGAGACTCCATCTAGATGATTCAACTTATAAACAAGTTGTTGGGATCAAAGAAAATATAGTTGTAAAAATTAATGGTAGTCATACTCTTATTGATCTTGTTATTGTGGACATGCCTAAAGATCCCGTAGCACCTATAATTCTAGGTAGGCCATTCCTAAGAACTATTAAAGCTTTGATTAATTTACATGACGGGAATGTGATAACAGGGCTATCGTCTAGATATCCTTTTGTAGTCCACTTCCCTAGGAAAAGAAAGCCAATCCTAATGATGATGATGGTGTAAATACTTTGAAAGCCAAGTACTTTGGAGTGGGTGGTCAAGTTCAAGCCAATTCACAAACCTAAGTGATTACTATCAAAGTCAAGCTAATTGACCTTAACTAGAAGATCTTCATGGGAGGCAATCCATGTGAAATAAAATTTTATTTATGTATTAATTTTTATTGTGTTAGTCTTCTTTTTGGTTTTGTTTTTGTTTTTAATAAAGAGTGTTCAAGAAGACCTATAGAGAGAGGAGAAGAAATAATGTAATCCTGTATATTTTATTTTACTAGCAGATGGCCTAAGAAGTATTGCTAGACCATTACTTAGTATTTTTGATGTAATTTAGTCCTTTGATTCGATTTGAAAAGGCAGACAGAGCTACTAATCAAATTCCTTAAGTTTTGTAGCTCACAGTGTTCTTAACGACCACTAGTACGGACGAAGTGGACTGTATCGTGGATCCATACTACATCAAGCCAAATGGATATAAAATTTTTGATTTTTGCTAAAGGAATCAGTGTCGATAACGACCACTTGTATGGCTGGACGCGCCCGTACCACGCGTCCATACCGTACCCTCGAGCAAATAACAGATTTAAAGCAAAAGGTACCGAACCAATAACGACTAGCCATACGGGCACGCGCGCCCGTACCGAGTGCACCACCTGGGAGCAGTCGTCGCCCCCAAGGTAAGTCACCCGGTACGAGAGGGCTTTGGCTGTACCTCCCGCCCGTACCACGTATGCAGCCGCCATAAGCACCCCGAGGAGGTAACTTAAAAATCTCGAAATTAATTTTTCTCTTTCTTCTTCCTCCAAACTCCAAACCACCTCCACTGGATCTTCAAAATTTACATAATCTCTCTTCGATTCTTCGCACTCATTCGATCTAAGGTATGATTCTCCTTTGAGCCTCAACTTATTTGTGCAAAATCTTCACTCAATCATTAATTATTGTCAATCTAGACATAGTTCTTGTTCTTGATTCAATCTTGATATTAAGTGTGCTTAGCATTGTTTTTAGAGGAGTTTCTTTTGTAGTTAGTGTTTCCATTGGACCAAAAAAATATGAGCAATCTTTATTTACTTTGTCTTGTTTTTTATTTATTAGATGAACACGAGGATTCATACACATGAGATGGTTGCGGAATCCTCTGTACCACCCGTTGATACGTTGACCCCCGAGTCACTTGGTATCGAGTTAACCGAGGAGTTCTAGCTGAACAATTTCTACCGTCTCAAGCTTCGAGAAATCAAGTCCACCAAGTGTGTGTGTCCTTATATCCTGAACCAACATAGCATTCGTGGTGATTTCAATTTACTTTGCAACAATGTTGGTTTGTATAATTTTGTCTTTCAAGATGTTGCCATGTATCGCCGCTTGACTCTTGAGTTCTTCAGCACCTTGACGCATACGATGGTTTCAGATATATTAATTGACCCCTGATGGGTACCTCCAAAAGTTTTGTCATCAAAGTATCAAAGAAACCTACGATTTACTTGTAGTTCAAATTTGAAAGATTCAGTAGTACATAATAAGATAGGAAAATATCACAGATTCATATTCAGCGGCACTTGATAGATTCAGTAGCATTTCAATGGGACCGATTCAGCCATATAGACACTGAAATTCAATAGGAGTACAGAGAGAATTAGTTCTTTTTTTCCATTTTCACCGAACACACTCCATCATTGGAGCAAGCAAAACTGACGATCAATTCTGCATTTGTGTGCATACCTCGTTCTTACATCAATGCATGTGTGACCAACATATATGCAACCCAACATGCCCAGGCCTCATCTAGATTGTGACAAGGGCATGTTTCAAAATAAAAGCAAAAAAATCTACTGCCATTGATCAAAACAAGTACCAGTAGAATAGTATTAGTTCCACAAAATACTTTAATAATAGGAACATCTAAATATTTGAGAGATTTGGTAGCTTTTGAATGATTCAGCAGTACAAGCCATATTTTACACTCGATCTGAAGAATTTCTAGTACACAGGAATTATTATAAAATATATTAGCAGTTGCAGAATTCCATACAAAATACTCGGTAGAAGTATAAAGCTACTCGTAGTAGTGCCTTAAGCTAGCTAGGAACAATTACATGTCCCATCATATACTCCAAACATGCATGAGAGAAAAGAGAGAGGTCAAAATCACCACAAGATCTGTATGCCAACGATTCAGCATGTCCAAGTCGTGGTAGGGTAGCGCTTGCTTTCCAGCCTGGCATGCTTCTCACGTTTTACCATCGTCTGTGGATCCTCATATTAGGCTTTCTCCTATTCACCCCCAACAAGATAGATGTAAAATTCACTGATCTTTCTAGCAATTTCCACCACTCCGAGTACGAAGCGAATCTGCCACTAACATAAATAAATTAATTCATATTAGAACAAAGGGATTAGAAAATTACATACAGTAGTACACTTCCACTAACCATGTTAAGTTGTTAACCAAAACATCTCACTCCTTATAGGCCAAACCTAGTTGAAAAGGTGCCACTGCCCCATATGTCAGACAAAGTGGACCATGCTTTCTTATAACTTCCTATTTTTCGAATTATTGAAGCTTCCTACCTACATAACATCCCCCATTTAGAGGACCATTCTTTAGGTTGTTCATGAATTTTATAGATGCCCTTTGTTGGTACCAATGTTGTCGACACATCGAGAACCATCATGATACGTCCAAAATGTATCTACTTTCCCGAACACTTTTGCTATTGTTTCTCCTCTAAACTTGTGTGATTTGGATGCAACTAACACGGAGTGACGCTGTTTTTAGCAGAATTGCCTTGGTGTCTACTTTTTGTGCAGAAAATCAACTATCAGGAAAAATCCCGGAAAATATGCCAAAAATCCTATTTCACTAGAAGACTCCGGGCGTGACGTGATTTGAGGGGGCTAGGCCAAACCACACCACCTGGCCGCGCGAGCAAGCCCATGCCACGCCAGGGGGTGGTATGGCCGCCCCAGACTCCCCCTCGGTCTACCTCTTCACCTATAAGTTGCCTTCTGACCTAAAAACTCAGGGGGGTTCGACGTTTTTCCAGAAGGAGTTCCGCTACGCCGCCACCACCAGATTCGACGAAATAGCTCCAGAAACTCCATTCTGGCACCCTGCCTGGACGGGGACTTGGAGGAGATCATCGCCATCATCATCATCATCATCGCTTCTCCATCAACCATCCATGTTTCCCCCATCTATGAGTGAGTAATCCCCCGCTGTAGGCTATGGGGATGGTAGGGATTGGATTAGATCGTTCATGTAATGGCATCAGATTGTTAGGGCATGGTGCCTAGTATCTTTTATTAGTGCTTTATGACTTTGTTGCAACTTGTGATGCTTAATGCTTGTCACTAGGGCCCGAGTGCCATGATTTTAGATCTGAACATGTAATTGATTCATTATGATAATATTGTTTATGGTCTTATCTGCAAGTTGTATACACACATTGTTGTCCAGAACCAATGGCCCCGAAGTGACAGAAATCGGGATAACCGGAGGGAATGGCTTTGATGTGAGGATCACATGTGTTCATGGAGTGTTAATGCTTTGCTCCGGTGCTCTATTAAAAGGAGCACCTTAATTGCCAGTAGTTCCCTTGAGGCCTCGCTGCAAACGGGCTGGCAGAACAAAAGGTGTTGTTGTAAAGACCCGAACCTGGCTTGGTTCGAATCCCTATGATTACAGTGCTAGTCCCTGGATCGAATAGCTAGCACCCACAGTTTAAGATGTAATGTCAAGATACAAAGGTCATCTTACATCGTATGATCCAGAATATGAATACTTATTACAAACTCATAGCCATAGGCTATCTTATTATGAAGCAGCAGAATACAAGTAAAGCATGGAGTCCTTCATCTTGATGTGCCACAAGCAAACATGTTGGGTGCAGACTCGTAATCCTATCATTGTTCCTCACTCATCAATAGAATATACCTACAACATGATAGGTTGCATCCACAAAAGGTCAATACTTTGAATGTATTGGCAAGTGTCACAAGTTGGTGAATATAAGTTGGACTATCACTACATGCATATTTGGCTAAGTAGAGCTTAGGCTTATGTGCAGAAAGCAACATGGTTTTATCCTATCTTTGCAAAATACTTTTTATCTTTCAACAGCTTTCTGAACTCCTTGGCAAACTCCAAGTTCTTCTAATCCCTTGTTGACACCATCAAGTTTTACTTTGAGAAATTGGAATGTCGAGATCTTCCATAGCTACAGGCCTTAGTTGCTCAGAGTTGTCCATAACCGGGGACACGGCTAAGTACTTAGAATTTAATCTTCTGCAGAAGTTGTACACTTTACCCACAAGACACAATCTTGTCTTGACGCCACCAGTGGCCGCTGGATTAGTACTCACCAAGATGGAGTATCGGCAGATCGAGAATGTGACAAAGTCTTTCCATAGAATTCCTCCCAATACATAATGCCAGCACATCTACAAGGCACAAATGCAAGGATATACCTCCAATATATAATTCAAGTTAACCTGGAGAGGTGCCAATGCATGGGTCTTCCACTATGTAATTGACTAAGCCAGAGCCCATTTGGCATGTGGATGTACACGGAAGCCACTGTACGAGAAACATGTTCAATCTCTAAGTTCCTGGGTGGTATTCTTCTAGTGTACATACGAGCGAGATAGCCATAGATATGGTTCCCTTTGTTGCCACCTTATTCACAACTGAGTATCCACATTCCACCCAGGTGATTCATTGAGTACTTGCTTTATTATATAAAACATATATTTTTCCAACACTTTATATAATCACAATATGATATCCACCCCGAAATCTATAGCAGGGCTAAGCATACTACAACTACGGTATTTTCACTAAGGAATATATAAAGGATATCCTAATAGGACATAGCATAGCATAGTATCATAGTAGTCCTATCATGCATACTACAAATTCCACTAAGTGTAATGAAAATAGTAGAACATGGATGATAGTGCCACTTACCTTAGTAGTTGGTGGTGTTTGTACACTCTTCGCAGTAACACACTTGACAAACCACACAATCTATCAAACAAAACAACCAAGACAAAACATGCACAAGATCAATACTAGTGGCAATACAAAAATCATGCAAAATATGCAAGCATGCAAGATGGCAATTTTTATTGTACAAATTGTTATAACAAGGTTTTGAACACTACTAAGTTTTTTCTGAAAATTTTATAATTGCAAGATTACAAATGCAACCATTTGTGCAATTGTAACAATTAGCAATATTTTCTAGCATTTGGAAAGGCCGAACTCCCTAAATAATTTCCATGGTATTATTTTTACTAAAATAAATTTATATTTTGGTCTTACTAGACAGAGGGTTCAATTTGCAATCCATAGCAAAAAGATTCACCCAAAAATAATTTACAAAATAATTTTTATGGGTAAAATACTCCTAAAAAGGTTCTGCCCGAAACTCCAATTTTCCAGAGGCTAAAGGGTGAAATAAGGCCTCTACAGTGAAGCTCTCATTTTTCTGAATCTATGGACATCAAATTTGTATTTTTCTGAATTGTGGATCAAAAGTTATTAAATTTCTAAGTTAATTATATTTTTTGTCTTTTTTCTCAATTAATCAGACGCTCAGGCCTACGTGGCGTGTTCTTATTAGCCGGTACCGATTCGGTCAGATCGACCGCTGCGGGCCGTTGGATTTTAAGTGGAAATGGACGAACCAGATCAGCCGATACCTTTTCGATAAGTGGTCAAATCTAAGCCGCTAGATCTAGATCCAACGGACAAGCGGCGGCCGACGACGATGGGCGGCGGCACGTCAGGTGGGTGGCGCTCCGGTGGTTCTAGAGGGTTGGGGAGTGTGTGGACTGTTACCAACAATCGCCGCGGTCGAGGTGGTCTCGGGGATGGTCGCGGTCGATGAAGGGGCGCTCATATTCGCCGGGGATTCCTCGTCGGAGCTCGTCGGCGAACGACGGCGGCAGAACTGGCTCAGATGATGACCGTCGATGACCTGGGGCACAAAAAATGCATGGGAATTGTCAGTAGGTGTGCCAGAGCATGGTGAAGCTAACAGGACAGAGGGGAGGGCGCGGGGCAGTGGGTTCTCGCCAGAATCTTCGCCGGAGTGCGTCGGTGTCTGCGGCGGTCCTAGCTTGATTTCGAGCAGCCTAGGGGCTCTCAGGTGGTGGGGTGTGAGGGGAAACGTAGAGGAGGGAGTGGGGTTTAAGGGGAAGGGGTCAGAGTGGAGAATGAAATGCGCAAATGCTCGGAATCAAACAGATTAGAAACAACAGAGGAAGGGAGAGAGGCAGTTCGTCCCGTGGTGGAAGAAGGTGAGGTGCCGGTGACGTGGAGGTGGGGTCGTGGTGTCAGGAAGAGGGGGTGAAGAGGGGGACGGTGAGAAACAGAGGGGAAGAAGGGGAGAGCCGAGTGGGCTTCTGTTGGGCTGGGGATGTGGACCGACTGCTGCTACTGTTTTTTTCTCTTTGCTTATTCTTTTCAGTTTTTCCTTTTCTTTTTCTGTTTTCTTCAAAAACTTTTGATTTAGTGATCCAATTTGAATCAAACAAATTTCTAAAAATTTGTAAAACTCAAATTAGGTCTTTAGGGCATTATAGAACACATTTACTTCTCAACTCAAAATTTTCTAATCAAATTTATTCACTTTGGCTTTAATAGCTAATATTGCATTTTCTTAATTCTATCCCCAAATAATTCATATCTTTTTATCCATGGCTCCAAATTGTATGAAACCAATTTCTATTGTTTCATTCTTTTGTCCTTTATCTTTTAAGCTCACATAGGAGTTCTTTTATATAATTTAAATATGGAGAATATCCATAGTATTATGTTGTTCTTAGTATTAACAAATAATTAGAGTTTTAGGGTGGAGATAATTTTCACTTCTCTTAGGTTTTTAAAATGCAACCAAGTCATGATGCTCATGCATGCTTTATGATTTTGGATTTTAAAACATGCACACCACTTCACAACAAAAATCATTTTGTTTGGCTTGGGTTTTGGGGGCATTATATTAAATGTTCCAAAAGTTTTTGTTCCTTCTGAATTTCAAAGAACTTGGTTCTTTATTTTGTTTAAAATTTTCACATTTCAAAATTTGGAAAATTTTGGGATGTGACAGACTACCACCCTTAAAAGGAATCTCGTCCCGAGATTCGAGAAGGCTAGAAAGAATTGGTTGGGTTTTAGGATAACTTGGGTGCTACCACCCTTAAAAGGAAACTTTGTTGGGTTACGTTTGATGATTCACTTGGCTAAGGGTCCAATGATTGGCATTAAAAGGTTGTTAATATTTCTTCATCTTGATATTCTTTTCCACAGAATGAGCTAGCTAAAGCTTACCATCCACACCATCTAGTTCTTCAAGGGTTCCATACATGTTGATGTGGTTCACATGTCCTTTCTGGGTCACATTGGAATTGTTCCCATTAGAGTCTCCAATATTCTTATTATTCTTCTTCTCAGGATAGTCTGCTGCAAAGTGTTCAAGTTGCTTACAATTGTAATACTGCAACTTGCTAATGTCCTTCTTGGGATCATTATGTTGGTTGTGACCAAGGTTATCTCCATTGTTAGTACCATTCACATTGTTACTACCACATCCATTATTGATGTGGTGTGTCTTGTGATGATGGTGATTATGTCCATTTCCTTCATGCTGATGTGATCCGGAATCCCCATTGTCCTTTCTAAATGAACGCATCTTATGTGATGATCCTGAGTGATATTTGTCAAAGCTATGCTTCATGTTCCTGTTTTCAACTTTATCCTTCTGACGCTCTAAAATTCTAGCTTTGTCACACAGTGATTGATAAGTTAGAACATAAGCAACTAATAATTGCATGGAAAGTTCATCATTCAGTCCATCTAGGAACTTTTCCTTCCTCTTAGCATCAGTATCAATATCATCTAGAGCATAACGTGACAGATTGTTGAATTCCTCAATATATTCAGCAATGCTGCGGTGACGCTATTTAAGGTTGTGAAACTCCTTCTTCTTTAGTCTCATCACACCTGAAGAGATATGATTAGTGCGAAAACCGTCTTCAAATATTTCCCAAGTCACTTCTTCAATGGGGTGAGTGACTTGAAAGTTGTCCCACCATGTAGCTGCAGGACCTTCAAGCAAGTGTGCTACAAATCTCACTTTCTCAGCATCATCCAACAGTCACTAGATCCCTATTCACTGAATGTAACCAGTCATCAGCTATCATTGGATTAGAAGTACCAGAGAACTTTGTAGGTCTCAACCTCAGAAATCTAGTGAGCATATCCGAAGGTGGCGTATTGTTGTTGTTATTGTTGTTGTTATGATTCTGATTGTTGATGGTTGCCATGAATTGTGTCATCATCTGCATTAGCTGAGTCTGTGCAGTCATCATCTGTTGTATCTCATTTTCATTGTTGTTGTTGTCTCCATTGTTATCGTGGTCGTTGGCGCATCTTGGAGGCATCTGTTGGTTTAATAGGGATAAGTAATGATAGATAGATAGATCTAAAGGAGTTCTAACACACTCAACCCAAAACAAACCAGTTCAATCAAACATTCATCAAGCAACCAATCGCTTAGCAACTTCTGAGTTTAACTCATTATAGAAGAAAACAACAAGTTCTCTTGAAGCAAGCAACCTGGTATAGTCACACCACATAGGTCGGTATGATCCATACGCTAACACGATATCGATAACTCGAACATGATAATTGGTAGGCAATCTAATGTCTCATGGGTCGCACTGTAATAACATCAGTGGGAGCTCTCTTTTGAGTTGGGAAATCATCGGTGAAGTGTCCTATCTTCCGGCAGCGATGGCAAAACACTTTTGTCATGTCTCGAGTCCTTTTCCTTAATGTGTTGTTGTGGTTTTCTTGAACTTCCTTCTCTAGGCATTCATTGATATTGTGTCCTTCTTTCTTGCATTTGAAGCAGGTGATATGGCTACGGTTTTCTTCTATCTTCCTAAGAGCTTGATACATTCCATCCTTGACTTGTTCTTTCACTTGTTGCACTATGAAGTCGAGGTGGCATTTGGCAGCAATGTGGTTGGTTCCTTCACATAGGTAACAAGTGACTTCAGATATGGGACATTCTCGAAATGGATGGTTGTAATCACAAAAGGGACATTGATCTTGATATTCCTTAGAGGTGTGACCTACTTCTCCACATATTTTGCAAGCTCGAGGTTTTGTAGAAACTTCTATCTTGAACTTCTTGTTGGCCTGATCCATCTTCAAGGTACTTAGAGAAAGCAAAGGTTGGTCCTCTACATGTTTGAAGGAGAAGAGATTCAGTAAAGAGTGATCAAGGTATACGAGAAAATCTATGAAGTACAAAAATATAAGTTCATTCCTAACAAGGGGTTTGTCCAATTCCTAGGGTTACGAACCTACAGGCAACACAGTGCTCTGATACCATCTATAAAGACCCGAACCTGGCTTGGTTCGAATCCCTGTGATTACAATGCTATTCCCTGGATCGAATAGCTAGCACCCACAGTTTAAGATGTAATATCAAGATACAAATGTCATATTACATCGTATGATCCAGAATATGAATACTTATTACAAACTCATAGCCATAGGCTATCTTATTATGAAGCAGCAGAATACAAGTAAAGCATGGAGTACTTCATCTTCATGTGCCATAGGTAAACATGTTGGGTGCAGACTCGTAATCCTATCATTGTTCCTCACTCATCAATAGAATATACCTACAACATGATAGGTTGCAACCACAAAGGGTCAATACTTTGAATGTATTGGCAAGTGTCACAAGTTGGTGAATATAAGTTGGATTATCACTACATGCATATTTGGCTAAGTACACCTTAGACTTATTTGCAGAAAGCAACATGGTTTTATCCTATCTTTGCAAAATACTTTTCATCTTTCAACAACTTTCTGAACTCCTTGGCAAACTCCAAGTTCTTCTAATCCCTCGTTGACACCATCAAGTTTTACTTTGGGAAATTGGAATGTCGAGATCTTCCATAGCTTCAGGCCTTAGTTGCTCAGAGTTGTCCATAACCGGGGACACAACTAAGTACTTAAAATTTAATCTTCTGCAGAAGTTGTACACTTTACCCACAAGACACAATCTCGTCTTGACGCCACCAGTGGCCGCTTGATTAGTACTCATCAAGATGGAGTACCGGCAGATCGATAATGTGATAAAGTCTTTCCATAGATGTCCTCCCAATACATAATTCCAGTACATCTACCAGGCACCAATGCAAGGATATACCTCTAATATATAATTCAAGTTAACCTGAAGACGTGCCAATGCATGGGTCTTCCACTATGTAATTGACTAAGCCAGAGCCCATTTGGCATGTGGCTGTACACGGAAGCCACTATACGAGAAACATGTTCAATCTCTAAGTTCCTGGGTGGTATTCTTCTAGTGCACACACGAGAGAGATAGCCATTGATATGGTTCCCTTCGTTGCCACCTTATTCACAACTGAGTATCCACATTCCACCCAGGTGATTCATTGAGTACTTGCTTTATTATATAAAACATATATTTTTCCAACACTTCATATAATCACAATATGATATCCACCCTAAAATCTATAGCAGGGCTAAGCATACTACAACTACGGTATTTGCACTAAGGAATATATAAAGGATATCCTAATAGGACATAGCATAGCATAGTATCATAGTAGTCCTATCATGCATACTACAAATTACACTAAGTGTAATGAAAATAGTAGGACATGGATGATAGTGCCACTTGCCTTAGTAGTTGGTGGTGTTGGTACACTCTTCGCAGTAACACACTTGACAAACCACACAATCTATCAAACAAAACAACCAAGACAAAACATGCACAAGATCAATACTAGTGGCAATACAAAAATCATGCAAAATATGCAAGCATGCAAGATGGCAATTTTTATTGTACAAATTGTTATAACAAGGTTTTGAACACTACTAAGTGCTTTCTGAACATTTTATAATTGCATGATTACAAATGCAACCATTTGTGCAATTGTAACAATTAGCAATATTTTCTAGCATTTGGAAAGGCCAAACTCACTAAATAATTTCCATGGTATTATTTATACTAAACTAAATTTATATATTGGTCTTACTGGACAGAGGGTTCAATTTGCAATCCATAGCAAAAAGATTCACCCAAAAATAATTTACAAAACAATTTTTATGGGTAAAATACTCCTAAAAAGGTTCTGCCTGAAACTCCAATTTTCCAGAGGCCAAAGGGTGAAATAAGGCTTCTACAGTGAAGCTATCATTTTTCTGAATCCATGGACACCAAATTTGTATTTTTCTGAATTGTGGATCAAAAGTTAATTATATTTTCTGTCTTTTTTCTAAATTAATCAGACGCTCAGGCCTACGTGGCGTGTTCTTATTGGCTGGTACCGATTCGGTCGGATCGATCCCTGTGGGCCGTTGGATTTTAAGTGGAAATGGACGAACCAGATCAGCCGATACCTTTTCGATAAGTGGTCTAATCTAAGCCGCTAGATCTAGATCCAACGGATCTCAGCACTCTGTCCACGAACGAGCGGCGCTGACGACGGCGCGCGGCGGCGGCACGTCAAGTGGGTGGCGCTCCGGTGGTTCTAGAGGGGTGGGGAGTGTGTGGACTGTTACCAGCGATCGCCGCGGTCGAGGTGGTCTCGGGGATGGTCGCGGTCGATGAAGGGGCGCTCGGATTCGCCGGGGATTCGTCACCGGATCTCGTCGGCGAACGGCGGTGGCAGAAGAGGCTCAGATGATGACCGTGGCGACAAACTGGGGCACAGAAAAATGCATGGGAATTGTTAGTAGGTGCGCCAGAGCATGGCGAAGCTAACAGGACAGAGGGGAGGGCACGGGGCAGTGGGTTCTTGCCGAAATCTTCGCAGGAGTCTGTCGGTGTCTGCGGCGGTCCGAGCTTGATTTCGAGCAACCTAGGGGCTCTCAGGTGGTGGGGTGTGAGGGAAACGGAGAGGAGAGAGTGGGGTTTAAGGGGAAGGGGTCGGAGTGGAGAATTAAACACGCAAACGCTCGGAATCAAACGGATTAGAAACGGCAGAGGAAGGGAGAGAGGCAGTTCGTCCCGCGGTGGAAGAAGGTGAGGTGGCGGTGACGTGGAGGTGGGGTCGCGTTGTCAGGGAGAGGGGGTGAAGAGGGGGACGGTGAGAAAAAAATAGGGAGAAGGGGAGAGACGGGTGGGCTTTGGTTGGGCTGGGGGTGTGGGCCGACTGCTGCTGCTGTTTTTTTTTCTCTTTGCTTATTCTTTTCAGTTTTTATTTTTCTTTTTCTGTTTTCTTAAAAACTTTTGATTTAGTGATCCAATTTGAATCAAAGAAATTTCTAAAAATTTGTAAAACTTAAATTAGGTCTTTAGGGCATTATAGAACACATTTACTTCTCAACTCAAATTTTTCTAATCAAATTTATTCACCGTGGGTTTAATATGTAATATTGCATTTTCTTAATTATATTCCCAAATAATTCATATCTTTTTATCCATGTCTCCAAATTGAATGAAACCAATTTCTATTGTTTTATGCTTTTGTCCTTTATCTTTTAGCTCACATAGGAGTTCTTTTATATAATTTAAATATGGAGTATATCCATAGTATTGTGTTGTTCTTAGTATTAACAAATCATTAGAGTTTTAGGGTTTGAGATAATTTTCACTTCTCTTAGGTTTTTAAAATGCAACCAAGTCAAGATGCTCATGCATGCTTCATCATTTTGGATTTTAAAACATGCACACCACTTCACAACAAAAATCATTTTTGTTTGGCTTGGGTTTTGGGGGCATTATATTAAATGTTCCAAAAGTTTTTGTTCCTTCAGAATTTGAAAGAACTTGGTTCTTTATTTTGTTTAAAATTTTCACATTTCAAAATTTGGAAAATTTTGGGATGTGACAGTTGTGCAAGTTCTCATTGCGAGCACGTATGACTATATATGGAACACATGCCTAGCATTATCTACTACTTGGATGCTTTATCTTATTTTATCTGTAATTGCCCTATGTTCTGATTGCTATATGAATTGTCTTGTCCATGCAACGCCGGTCCATCCATCCCTATGCCTACCGCACTCGAATCCTACTGTTTACTGCTATTATTACTGTTGTCTTTACTTTACTACTACTGCTACTTTACTATTCCTACTCCAAAACTGTTGCTACTGATAAACTGTTGTGAGCAAGATTGTTTCCAGGTGCAGCTGAATTGACAACTCAGTTGTTAAGGCTTATAAATATTTTTTGGCTCCCCTTGTGTCGAATGAATAAATTGGGTTTCACTTCCCTTGAAAATACTGCGATACACCCCCTATACTTGTGGGTCATCAAGACTATTTGCTGGCGCCGTTGCCGGGGAGCATAGCTTTATTTATCAAGTTCACTTGGATTCTCTATTGTTCGCTGCTATCCATCCATCATGGGTAAGTCTCGTGATGGCAAGGTTCCTATTTTACCATCCACTACAAGAGGTACGGTTCTGAACACCTATGTTGCTCTTGATTCACCATCTGTTATGAGTAAGGTCGTTACACCACCACATACACCTGCTACACACACTGCTACTACTGCTGAATCTGAAACTTCTGAAGCTTATGATGCTGCTTCTACTGTGCTTGATAAGATTGGTTCATTAGGTCCTTTTCTAGATGCTACGATTGCTAGAACTATAGCTGGAAATACTAAAACTCCTAATGAAGACACTACTACACCAGTTAGTTCACTTGAGTCTAGTGAAAGTTATGATATTGAAGATGGTTATGTTGAGATGACTGATGAACTTATTAAAGAATGTAAAAACACCCATGATAGGAGCACTGCTAAGAGTCTCCTTGACAGGTGTACTATTAGACCCAAATTGTCTCCTATTGCTAAGTTTGCTTCTTCTCCCATGAACATTATAGATGAAGATTATGATTTCTCTCTCGATCTATCTTAACATAGCTATTGTTGAGAAAGAACTTTTTTGTGGGACTAGGAATGAAAGTGCGGTAGCACATATGAATGAACTTTCTACCATGAGTGGCTTGTTTTATGATGATATTAACATGCGTACTTACTTTGTTGCTAAGATTTTCCCCTTTTCACTGAAAGGAGAAGCTAAAACTTGGTTTAGTAATTTACCTCCTGGATCTATTGATAGCCCTGTTTGCTTGATTAGTACTTTCCTGCAGAAATATTTTCCTCCTAGTGCTAGACATGCTATTTTGCAGGAACTTTTTGATTTTAAACAGGGAGAAAAAGATACATTGCCTGAAGCATGGGCAAGGTTTTGTGCTCTGATTCATGCACAAGTTGGAGGTCCATTACCTAAGAATGAGCTTCTTTATATATTTTATAATGGACTAACCGAACAATCTAGGACATACCTAGATAGTTGTGCTAATTGTGTTTTCAGGAATAGGACTCCTAAGGAAGCTGAGGAATTAATGGCTAAAATAAGTAAGAACTATGAAGATTGGACTCCTCCTGAACAAGCTATACCTAAAGTAATTGTACCTGAACCTACAATACCAGTGCCTATTCCAACATCAAAGTAGAGGGGAATTATTGAATTAAATGATGAAGTGATGAAGGAAGCTAAGAAATGTCTTAAGGAGAAGGGAATTAAAGTTGCAGATGTCAAGAATTTACCTCCTATAGAAGAATTATGTAAGCCTATCCCCTACTCATCCACTATTGAGGTACACTCTCTCCAACACTTTGATGAAGGTGATATCCCTTACTCTAAACCTCCTGATCAATGCTTAGAAGAATTCGATATCTTTATTGTTAAGCAAGATAATTTTAATAAAAGGGTGCAAAATCATCTAATGGAAAACACTAGAGCTATTGTTGAGTTGAAAGATATTGTTGAAAGAACTTCTAATGATGTTAAAATGATTGTTAAACTCTTTCAAATGGTTCAAACTCAAATAGATCAAATCATTAAAGTGCAAAAAGACTTGCTAGTTAACGCTGCTAAAGAAAAACATGCTTATGAAATTAGAACTAGAAGTGGTGTTGCCATCTAGGATCCTCTATATCCTGAGGGGCATCCCAAAAGAATTGAGCAGGATTCCCAACAAGCTGAAAATAGTGGCTCTACTCGTAAGAAAAAGAAAAAGAAACATAAGACTGTTGTAGAACCCTCTGAACCTGCTATAGATCCTAATAGTATATCTATCTCTGATGCTGAAACTAAAAGTGTTAATGAGGAAAATGAAGCTCCAAATGAAGAAAAAGTTGAAGAAGAACCTGAAAAGCACACTAAGAATACTAAATACACTAAAGAAGATTTTGTTGCTAAGAAACATGGTAGTGAAAGAGAGCCTTTGGTCCAAAAACCTATGCCTTTACCTGATAAGAAACACAAGTCAAAGGAAGATGAACACTATAATTAGTTTTGTGAGTGGATGAAACCTTTATTCTGCAAATTCCTTTGACTGATGCTATTAAATTGCCTCCTTACTCAAAGTATATGAAGGATATTGTCTCGAATAAAAGGAAGATCCATAATGAAGAAATTTCTACTTTGCTTGCTAATTATTCCTTTAATGGTAAGGTTCCAAAGAAACTTGGGGATCGAGGGGTTCCAACTATCCCTTGCTCTATTAAGAACAAGTTATGTTAGAACTGCTTTGTGTGATTTGGGAGCTGGAGTTAGTGTTATGCCTTTCTCTATAAGAGGCTTCAACTAGAAAAACTGATACCAGCTAATATATCTTTGCAAATGGCTGATAAATCTACCACTATTCCTGTTGGTATATGTGAGGATGTACCTATTCAAGTGGCTCATAATTGCTTGATATTAACTGATTTTGTTGTGCTTGAAATGCCTGAAGATGATAATATGTCCATTATTCTTGGGAGACCTTTTCTTAATACTGCGGGAGCTATTATTAATTGTAATCAAGGAAAGGTGACTTTCAATGTTAATGTCAAGGAACATAATGTCTATTTCCCCAAGAAGATTGAAAGGACTTATGGTTTGAATTCAATTGAAACTATTATGATTGGGACCGTTGCTATCAGGGTTGAGGTAACATAATCATTAGTGGAATACAAAGTTTTGTCTCATATGAAATTGTTTTGGTAACAAGACCTGATCAACCTTGTTAACAAAAGGATTTCATTGAACAAAACAATGTTTTCACCGTGATTATCTCTGTTTACTTCTATTCTATCCATTTTAGTTTTGCTTTCGTTTAGTTCTCCATTTTGTTGTTAGTTGCTTGCATGTTAGAGTGTCTTAGAACTTATGTAGTTCTAGCCTTGTTTTGACATTGCATCATTCCAAAAAAAAATCTGTCTGTCAGAAAATCATTCTTCTATACCTGAAAAATGCCTAAAAATAAAGTGTCTCGAAAAATTCCAGAAAATTCATATTAAATTTTTACATGAAAAAGAGGCAAAGGAGTGCCTAGGAGGTACCAGGGGGACCCACCAGGAAGGCTCACCACCTGGTGGCGCGGCCTGCCCTAGGTGGTGCCATGCCATGGTGTGGGCCACCCTTGGCCCTCCACTAACTCTCTCACCTGCCACTCTCTTCTCTCTCCCGAGTAAGCTCCAATTCATTGCTCAAAATCACGTTCTTCCTGTGCTTGCTCCCGATTTTTTCGATCTCCTTGCTCAGCCCAACTTTGTTGCTGAAATTTGGAGCACTTGTTCTCTGGTATGTGACTCCTCCCCTTGTCCAAGTAGATTTGTGTTTAGTGGATTATATCTTGAGTTTTTTGCTGCTGTAGGTGACAGGTTATGAGAGCTTGTAAGCTTGTTTGATCCTTAGAGATATAGTTTTGATGCATGTTTAGGCCTCTTACAAGTCCCTATGAGTAGTATCCTTCATTATATTCACTTTGCAATCACTTGTTTAGTAGGTGTTTAAATTTCAGAATAGAAGATGAATGAGCATCAACTAAACCAACATGAACTATGGGTGCCTGAGGTCATGAAGGTCCACCGGGAGGAGGATGTTTTTCCCTCCATTTATCCATGCTTTGAGTTCATGAGAGCTGCCGGAATTCTTCAAGATTTCCACACTTTGTTTTCTAATGCAGGGTTGGAGCACTTTTTGGAAGATGAACCTTGTCAATTTGTGAAGCTAACCATGTCTGTGGTGCAAGACTTTCAATTTATTTACTCTTTGCCTAACCCCATGGCCCACTACAAAATTTACAATATTGTTGTCGACCTTTCTCGCGATGACTTTTGTGCAGCTATTAAGGTACTTCAATGGGGATCATGTAGAAGGATTAAGGAGCAACCTGAACCACTTATGGATTTATACATAGAAATTTTCCAAGGGAGCAGCTTCTCGAAGGAGAGTGGAAAATCTGTAACATTCATCTTCCCTCCATTCTCTACTTTGCCTACTTTATTGCCAAGTGTGTTCTTGCTAGGAAAACTGCCAATAAATTATCTTCATATGATCTAGCATTCATCTCTGCTGCTCTTAAACGAGATAGGTCTTACAACTTAGGTGCTTTGATAGCTTTCCATCTTGCTGCTAACTGTGAGAAAGGTGGAATTTGTGGAGGCCTCATTGCTTCTCGTTTACTAGCATTGCATGGTTTAGTGCCTCATCATCTAGACCTACAGTTCCCCATAGAAAGGCTTGATCTTAATTCTATGACACAGCATAAATTTGTTTCCTCGTGGGCTAGTTTGAATGAGTTGTCTTATGAAATAACCTCTCTCAAAGATGGTTGGAGAAAGAGCAAGTTCGAGCGTGTTGTTCTTTTGCCTGCACCTGTTTTGTTTAACCTTGATAACAGGGAAGGATGGTCCCTCACTAAGGAGGAGCTTGACACGTACTTGGGAGAGCACTCCCAACAGGAGCAGGATACTAGGAGGGAGGTCACAAATGATTCGGTCCATCCCTCGAATGAGGGGGAGTCTTCATATCAGCAGCCTGCTTATGATTGGGGAGCTTCTTCTTCTTCCCACGGGCCCAACTATGACCATTCTTAACATGGTCCTCCTGCTTGGAACCCTTACCCGTATCTGGATTGATACCCACTTAGGCCAAAAGCCTAAGCTTGGGGGGAGGTAGCCCGGCATCTCACTCATCTCTTTATCATGTTGTGTCGGTACTTTGTATATTCATGTTTCGTTCTCCTTTTAGTTTTCGTTCTTTCTTTGCTTTTGCTTTCTAAAACACAAAAAGACCAAAAATATTTCTGTTGTTTCTCTTTGGTTTGCTTCTTCTTCTTTTCGCCTTGGTTTGTTTTCCCCTTTTTGCTTGTTTGAACTATTCGAAAAACCCAAAAAGATTTTGCTTTGCTTGTTTTTCCTTTTTGGTTCTTATTTCTTAAAATCAAAAACGACAAAAATATTTGTCGTTCTTCTTTGGTTTTGTAAGTTTTCTACAGGGTTCAACAGTCCTTAGTGGATTGGTTTCATATTATTATTCAAGCCACACAAGTGAACAACAATAATGAGGATTAATGACAACTTGAGGTGTGGTAAGAGGCTGGTAACGAACTCTACTTGTTTTCATTTTTGTACATATACTCATCATTGTGGGCATGCTTAGCTTGTTCGTGTAGGGTGTATGTTATCTTTGGATGCTTAGTAGTTCTTGCTTTCGTATGATTAGTTCCAGCTTTCTAATAGTTTGTAGCATGTCGTATGAATGTTTGCTTAAATTACGCTATTCATAACTTCGTATGACACCGTGGTATCCTCCTCTGAATGTTTCATTTGAATTGACTTGGCACATGCTCACGCATGCACATGACTGAAATAATCAGTTAAGCCTCGATGAATTATTTTGCCTTGAGGATCTTGAATCACTTTCATGCCATGATTAGCCCTGTTTTGTTGCAAGCATGATTATGACAGCTATTGCTCTATCGTTTGTCGCTCCCTTACTATTGCTAGCCTTCACTTTCACTGAGTATTTTACTCATGTTTCCAACTCCCTAAAACCAAATATTGCCAAAGTGTCCACCATACCTACCTATTAGCATCATTTGCTACTTCCGTGCATATTCAATATGCCTTGCTTTCTTCCGAATGAAAAGTTTATTTGTTATGAGAAAGTTAGTTAGTAAAGCTATCACGAACTTGATGGCACACTTTGTTGTGTATATGCTTGCGCTTTATAAGTTGAAGTTAGCAGAACCATGTATCACGTGGAACGCTTTCAACATTGCATTGGTACTTAGTACCTCGTTGATATCATGTTCTTTTGCTTATGGATCCCGGCGGTGTGAAATAAAAGTGGAACTTGTAAGATCATGGAGTTTGTATGTATGTTAGATAAACACCTGGGCCGCTAGCCTAAGCCATGCCTAATCATGGTGGAAACTTGCAGCATAATCATAATGAGCATTCTATGAAGCATCCTCAATAAAAATCTATGCACATAGTAAACAAAAAGATCGTTGAGATGCTCATTGTCTGCTTGCCTTGCCATTTTGATTATGGGATAGCTCCTGTATCATGTGCAAGGGGTACCCCATTGGCGGTTCTCTATGATACGTATATACTTACAATGACAAGAGCTTACTCGTGACTGAAGTTGAGTAGCATGAGGATCGGTCTTCGTAAGTAAGGGGCATGAGACTTTGATTTATAACTTTTCAAGCATATCCTCTTAGTTGTGTCATTTTAACCTTGACCACTTAAAGATGCTTTTGATAGGGGCAATGAGAGCTCAAAGCTAACGAGTACCATACTTTCAGCATTTGGAAGCCTTTCAAACTATTTAAAACCTTTTCTTTTACTTGTTGAGTCTCCACATATTCTTCGAGCACCTTCTTGAGAGCATAGTTGCCATTCTTTGATATCTTTACTTATAGATTGGCAATTGCCCTATGTTCTGATTGCTATATGAATTATCTTGTCCATGCAACGCCCGTCCATCCATCCCTATGCCTACCGCACTCGAATCCTACTTTTTACTGCTATTACTACCGCTCTCTTTACTTTACTACTACTGCTACTTTACTCTTCCTACTACAAAACTGTTGCTACTGATAAACTGTTGTGAGCAAGATTGTTTTTAGGTGCAGCTGAATTGACAATTCAGTTGTTAAGGCTTATAAATATTCTCTGGCACCCCTTGTGTCGAATCAATAAATTGGGTTTCACTTCCCTCGAAAATACTGTGATAGACCCCCTATACTTGTTGGTCATCACATCGCAAGATTTGAAAAATGAAACTAACTTCATGCTAAAAATATGCATGCCTACAAATTTGATAATGTTTTGAAGACATTGAAATAAAACAAAGAATAAACTAAATACTTTCAAGTGGCATCCTCTTATCTGTATTGCTCACCATAAAAAACTTTAGAAATAAGTGCTTGACACTTCTTTTCAAAATAAAAAATGGCTATGTTGCTTCACAATTTCCATACCATTATATAGTGTACGAATAACTTCAAACATCGGTAGTTGCATATAGAATGGCAAAACCCGACATTGTTGACCATTGGATCTCTTTCAGTACATTTGACTGTGTCATGTCTAGCATATAGAAGATTGCATTGTTATCCTCTAGCACCATGAATATAATATGCACTGAAAGTACGAAGAATATGGTTCTGAATGCCACAGGCCAAGTTTCTGGATAAAGTGGACAATGTTTTATGTACGATTGCCAAATTTTATGAGTTTTTAAAGCTTCCGAGCTCTAGAAAGTGGTAGATTGCTATCGAAGTTATAAAAAAGCTTTCGGAGGTACCCATCATGCAGTTAATATATCGAAAACAATCGAGAGTTCTGACCAATTCAACTTCCTGCTAAGAATTTGTTTCTTGACAATTTTGAACCTGTTTTGAAACAATCACATGTAATAAAGAAAAACAGAAAAAAATGTTTACCCGTGGCATGCTATCACGTCACATGTACAGCCTACTAGGAAACTAATAACCATGGGTTTTGAGAACATCTGAAAAACCAGCCCCACGATATTGTCCCACCATGTAAGAATATTATTTCGTTTCAACCCTGATGACAAAAAAAAGGTCATGGCCATATCAACATCATAATTAATGTACTGTTCCCACATTAATTTGGTATATGGGTGTATCTTGGCGTAGTAGGCAATGTTGCCCGTGGGAGTCTCAACATTGGGCCTGTTTGATTCGTGGGATAGGAAAACTAAGGAAATAGGGAAAACACAGTATTATTAGAATGTCTTGTCCAGTTGAACCCTACAAGATTTGGAGCCTACAGGAATATTTCTTAAAGAAGTGTTTAATTCACACGAAAGTAAAGGAATTGTAACATGAGGTTGAGGGAGATTGTTCTTAAAATTTTACGGAGGACATGTGCATGGAGACCTTTTGCATGTATCACATGCCATGCAAAATAATAAACTTGAGTTTTGACAACTTTTGAAAAAAAAGGTTCACAAATTGTCGTGCAATGCGTATGACACTACAAGAAAAGTTGGCTTTTACAACGGACGATTTTCGTGGTTGAAGGCCTGCTTTTCGTGGCTAAAAAGTCTTCTACGACAGATTCCCATCGTGGTAAAAGCCCCGTCACAAAAGAATCTACCACGGCTTTTTTCCTGACTGTGGCGAATCACATCCTTCAGCCACGAAAACTTGTTTCGTCGTAGATCTGTTCGCTAGCCGTGTTGACTGCTGACGTTATGCAAAATGCCACATGGCAAACACCGTTAACACCCTGTTACCGCCGTTAATGGCCACTGAAACCGCGGTAGAAGCCAGGCCCAGCCAAGGCCTGCTAATAATTAAGTGGGCCGACCCATTAGGGGAGCCCAATAAGATTATGGCCCATTGTTGTTTCGTCCTGCACTGTTTGAAATGGGCCCAAAAGAAGCGACCAGCAGCGGCTTGAGAATGTCAGACCTGTTACTATTTAAGTCTATAGAATCCCACACTATTCAAATACCGTGTGGCCCGTTAAAAGCCTGGGTTAAGTAGGCCCGATACTATTAAGGCCCACGGTCAGCACTTCACTATTCGCACAGCTCGTCCTGGGCTGCCTACAAACGGCCCACTTTTGAGAAGATCCGAACTATTATGGCCTTTTACTATTCTAGCTCGTTAATGTTCTGGTCGTCCTCTATTAATGTCCATTACTGTTGTGGTTCTTTACTGATCTGGACCGTTACTATGTTGGTTGCCGCTGTTCTAGCCTGCTACTATTCAGGCCTGTTACTTTTCTGGCCTGTTGCTTTTCTAGTCTGTTACTATTCTGGCTTGTTACTATGGTGGGTTTCCACTGTTCTGGTCTTCTGGTGTTTTGGCCTGCTATTGTTTTGGCATGTTTTTGTTTTAGCATGTTACTTTTTTAGACTGTTACTGTTCTGGCATGTTATTGTTCTGGCCAGATACTGTTCTGGCCAGTTACTATTCTGGCCTATTACTGTTCTGGCTTGTTACTGTTTTGGCCTATTACTATTTTGGCTTGTTACTATTCTACCCAGTTGCCATTACTTTTTCAGTAATTCTGAAGCCCATGCAAATATCATAAAAGGAGTATAATTAGTGATCATCTTTTACTGTTCATGGAAGGCGCAATACAAGAAGGGCAAATAACAAAACCCTATACACCCGATCGGCCTGGCTGACACAGTTATGGTACCTCCATTCGTGGACAGCGTCAACTAAATGCCTACATGGCCTATGCGAGATATCTAGATATTACATCAGCTGCAAACTTCTTAAAAATATTACATAATATGAACAAAAAGGAAATAAAATTCAAAATTTCAGTTGCCAATTAAGTTGATAGCAGAGTCCTCAATTTGCTTTCTCAATCCATCAACTACAACTAGATTGGAATTATAACTGCATATTTCGAACATGTAGAGCAGGAATGCAAACCATGAATTAACTATATAGTAGAGGATAGTTATGTCGTTGCCTAGGACGAACCAGAACAAGATACGAGATATAATGGTGTGGCTTGTGAACCTGTAGAACATGACAAACAAACATTGTACAAGTATGCCAACAATGAAATGAGCAATCAAACAAAGTGTTTCTTAGAATTTCAGTATAAACTAACCAGGTCATTCCAGCAAATTTATATGGAAATAGTGGTATCTCTTGGAATGCAAGAGACGTTGGGTGACTCGAAATTTGCGGTGAGCTACATAATGGCATGTAGTTACTGTCATAGCTAAGAATGAACTACATAGAAATTATAACAACAGCATACCAGAACTTGTCGAGCAGGAATGAAAAACACGAATGAACTATAAAGTAAAGAATAATTATGTCGTTGATTAGGACGAACCAACCCCAGATATAGAAAATATATAATGGCATCGCTAGTGGACCTATAGGCTGTGCAAACCAACATGTTTAGTGTTGCCTTTTTGAGCTCTACGCGAAGAAAAAGAAAATAGTCAGTGTTGCAGCTTTTGAAGAACCAGATGGCAATAACAAAATTATAATCGAACTAGTATGAAGAGTTTGAACGAGTACTATAGGATAGTAGAACGACGCCAGGGAGGAAATAATAGCAGGAACTTAGCTCAAGAATAACTAGATAGAGTCAGTAACTGTGGAGCAGCGAATCCACACTAATATTTTCCACTGACATTACATTTTGCAAGAACTACACAATAGCAGGCAATTACTGGTGTGTGGAGCAGCTAAGATAAGAACATGTGCATGATAATATAACAGACATGTACATGACTTTAAATTTGTAGAGTTGCGAATGCAAACCAACATGTCTAATGACATTGTATGTACTACCACAAAGAACAGGCATGCCCAGTGACTTGCATGTACTAGCACGATTACAAAAATGCAGTTCACTCTAACAGGCTTAAACCTGATATACCACCGACAAAACAAAAATTGTTTGGATATTTGGTTACCTTGGTCGGAGAGGCATCCAAGCATCGTCGGCACCGTGCGAGTGACGTCCAGGTCACCAACGGTGTTGCGGTTGCGGTGGTTGTTGGTGTCGGGGAAGCAGATCTTGGGCGGTCGATGTCGGTGCAGTCAACGGCGACGACCGTGTAGCTGGTCTGGAGCAGTGGACATGGAACTTGTTGAACTAGATCTCGTCTGGTGGACAACGGTGAAGCTGCTTCGGTACGGTTGCGTAGCTTTCGGTGGCGGGGAAGCAGAGGGTGGGCAGTCCATGACGCCATAGGCGCGGTTAGCGAGACCACAGCTCTGGGGAGTGGTAGAGAGACCCGGTGAACTATATCCGATGGGTGGGCGTCGATGAAGGGGCTCCGGTAGTCATGGAATTGCCGCCGGGCGATGCGAGCGATGGTCGTAGAGTTGAGGGAGTGGGAGAGAAGCCAAGGATTTTGGGAGGGCCACCTAGAAAAACTACGTGAATCAGGACTATGGAGGTGAACATAAAAATAATTACGATCTTGCCCCCAAGCTACCGACTTTAGCGTGCCCATAGGGCGTCTGAACAATGGGTAGAATGGGAATTTCAAAGTCAAAAGTTTTTTAAACGGAGGACCACGAAATGCTTCAAAGTCAGTGTGTTATTGTGCCGCTCGACAGAGATTTTGAATTTGGCTACCGACCAAATAATAATAATAGAAATGTGGTACTCCCTGGTGGGAGATTTCGACTCAAAGTTTTTGAAAAAGTGGGGCGAGAAATGCTTCAAAGTCGGTGTTTGATTTTGCCGGTCGACAGAGATTTTGAATTTGGCTACCGGCCAAATAGTAATTAATAGTAAAGTGGTACTCCCCGGTGGGAGCTTTGGCCTCAAAGTTTTTGAAATAGTGGGGGGGGGAATGCTTCAAAGTCGGTTTTTGATTTTGCCGCTCGACAGAGATTTTGAATTTGACTACCTGCCAAATAATAATTAATAGAAAAGTGGTACTCCCTGATGGGAGATTTGGCCTCGAAGATTTTGAAACGGTGGGGCGAGAAATGCTTCAAAGTCGGTTTTTGACTGTGCCGCTCGACATAGATTTTGAATTTGACTACCGGCCAAATAATAATTGATAGAAAAGTGGTACTCCCCGGTGGGAGATTTGGCCTCAATGTTTTTGAAACGGTGGGGCATGAAATGCTTCAAAGTTAGTGTTTGATTTTGTTGCTCGACAAAGATTTTGAATTTGGCTATCGGCCAAACAATAATAATAGAAAAATGGTACTCCCTGGTGGGAGATTTGCGCTCAAAGTTTTTAAACAGTGGGGCGGTAAATGATTCAAAGTCAGTGTTTGATTTTGCCGCTCGACAGAGATTTTGAATTTTACTACCGACCAAATAATAATTAATAGAAAAGTGGTACTCCCCGGTGGGAGATTTGGCCTCAAAGTTTTTGAAACAGTGGGGCAGAAATGATTCAAAGTTAGTGTTTGATTTTGCCGCTCTAAAGAGATTTTGAATTTGGCTACCGGCCAAATAATAATTAATCGAAAAGTGGTACTCCCTAGTGGGGGATTTTCCCTTAAAGTTTTTGAAACGGTGGGGCGGGAAATGCTTCAAAGTCGGTTTTTGAATTTGCCGCTCGACAGAGATTTTGAATTTGTCTACCGGACAAATAATAATTAATAGAAAAGGTGTTCTCCTCGGTGGGAGATTTGGCCTCAAAGTTTTTGAAACGGTGGGGCGGGAAATGCTTCAAAGTCAGTGTTTGACTTTGCCGCTCGACAAAGATTTTGAATTTGGCTACCGGACAAATAATAATAACAGAACAATGGTACTCCCTGGTGGGATATTTTTCCACAATGTTTTTGAAATGGTGAGGCGGGAAATGCTTCAAGTTCATTATGTGATTTTGCTGCTCGATTGAGATTTTGAATTTGGCTACTGGCCAAATAATAATTAATAGAAAAGTGGTTCTCCCTGGTGGTAGATTTGGCCTCAAAGTTTTTGAAATGGTGGGGTGGGAAATGCTTCAAAGTTAGTGTTTGACTTTGCTGCTCGATAGAGATTTTGAATTTGTCTACCGGCCAAATAATAATAACAGAAAAATGGTACTCCCTGGTGGGATATTTTGCCACAAAGTTTTCGAAATGGTAGGGAGGGAAATGCTTCAAGTTCAGTGTGTGATTTTGCCGCTCAATTGAGATTTTGAATTTGGCTACTAGCCAAATAATAATTAATAGAAAAGTGGTTCTCCCTGGTGGTAGATTTGGCCTCAAAGTTTTTGAAAAGGTGGGACGGGAAATTCTTCAAAGTTAGTGTTTGATTTTGCCGCTTGACAGATATTTCGAATTTGGCTATCGGCCAAATAATAATAACAGAAAAATGGTACTCCCCGGTGGGAGATTTTGCTACCAAGTTTTTGAAATGGTGGGGCAGGAAATGCTTCAAGGTTAGTGTGTGATTTTGCCGCTCGATTGAGATTTTGAATTTGGCTATAGGCCAAATAATAATAGAAAAAAGCTAGTAGACCGTATGCTATCTGTCCAGGAATTCAAGTCCTAGAGTCACATCAACTAATCATCCGTGAGCATGATAGTTGTGCAAACTGATATTTTGAATTTGGCTAGCATCCAGGCAATATTTGGATAAAAGGTGTACTCCCTATTCGGGAATTGAAGGCCGAGAGTGACATTAACTTATCATCCATAATGAAAATTGGATAACTCCGATTCAAATAGGGTTGGCTGCATGTTTTACCGCTCGTCTTAGATTTTTTAATTTCATTAATGGTACTCCCTCGGTATGAATTTAAGGCTGATTCGCATCAACTGATCATCAAAATATTGACCATATTGGCAAAGAAATTGGATACATAATCTCCAATTCAAACGGGGTAGGCGGTAGGATTTGTCGATGGACTAAGATTTTGAATTTGGTTGTTGTCCAAAGAAGAAAAAACATTTGTCAGGTTCATGAATCCAAGGCTAAGAGAGTGAGGTTGGGGCAGAGGAGTTTTGTGCATCGAGCATATGGTAAACAAATAAAAGCATGATGCAAAACAAATACTGCCTCAATTTTTGTTACATGGCCCCAAACACAACCCGGACTCTATAGCAGGAACCATTTAACAGGACCATTGTACTCACATGTCATTGCCAAGGTTCATCTTCAATTAGACAAGTCTCTTCATCTATGGGCTCTCGAGAATTCTGCTAATCCCGTAACATCTTCAACTCCGCATCACATGCTAATTCTTTCTGTCTCATATCATCGATTGCTCGTCTAAGCACTTCCTGTTCAGCCCGTAGTGCTACAATTTCTTCCTAACTAGACAAATACGATGACTTGGACTTGGACTTGGACTTGCACTGCCACAACACAGCATTACGCAGGAACGTGCTTTTACGATGACCTTCACCTTTTAGTACCATTTTAAATGTTTCTAGACATTCTTCTTTGGTTTGTTCCAGACCATCTTTCCCAGGTTTTGCCATCTCCTCATTCAATTTAATCTATAAGGTTATCAGTTGGTAGACATGGGTGAGATATGAAAACCTAATACAGAGAAACATGCAGACAACACATTTAACCTGTCTATGAACAAATCTTACAAGTTGGCATGGATGATTATGCATCATATATATTGTAGTGAAAGTATAACTATCTGATCATACTGATAAGAATTTTATCACTAGCACGCAATAATAGGACTATGCCAACATGGCATCTATCTGTTTCTTCATCGCCGGGTGCATGATATACACAAGACAACTCTTTGTACATCTGAAAACTAAAACTCACACTAGTTGGAAATCATCTAGTACTTAAATTAAAAAGAAAACTGGGCAGAAGTTCAGACAGTGTTGCACATCTAACTATACATATAAGTCACTGTCGGTGTGTCATCACAAAATATCAATCAAACAGAAGACTTACAATAACGATCTCAATAGAGGGATTGAGCCCTTCTTTTTGTTCGTCTAGCATGCCTGGAATTTTTGCTGCAGACTTACCGCACCTTTCTGCAAAGTGGGCAGAACCCATTATCAAAATATAAGAAGCACAAAGTCTATAGAAGATTAAAAACTAACTATTCTTACTATTGTGCTCAGGTGGCCAACCAATGCACGAGATCCAATTCTGTTTGTTAAGCGTTGTGCGACACGGATTCTTTTTTTTCGGCGTTCATCTGCAAAAGGAGACTAGTGATACATATGTGCAAATAGGAATTTTGAATGTGATATGGTATCAGTCTTCACAAATCATATCATAATCTTTGGATCAAACCAGTGGTCGAGAAGATCTATCCAGTGTTGGTCAGTCATAGTGTGTTCCATAGGAGTCATTCTTTGAATATCCTTGCTTGCCTTACCATCAACGTATTTACTCTTTAGCCTATGGCGCTGCTGGCGCAAAGAACAGGAGAACATGTCCATGAGAACATACTCTACATCCTCATTATCCTGATCGAAGTTGAATTTTGTCTATCGGCAAGGATTGAACATTTGATGTGTTATGTGAATTAGAATAGAACCAAGAGCAAGCTTGAATGCATGGGACAGAGCACCATGACTTACATGTAACTTCTGTAGTAATGAATTGTAATGGTCAAAGTTCTATTGGTGGAGCTTGAATGATGCGAAGATGGGAATATCATTCCTGACAAAAATTCCTATTTCGGATGCTATAAAAGTAGATTCTTATGGATCTTCTAGCCTTCGCTTGCCATGCACAATAGAATTTATGCAATATCTAGATTGCGTTCCGGAAATTTTAGATTCAAGATTTTTTCCTACCGTTGGCCCCCTTTTCTGAAATCTTCGTGTAGCTGCCAATTCAACCATTACATCAAGCATGCACAGTATATATAAGGAAGCATGCATCAATAATCCTTAGTACACATACCTTGTTTGGCGACGGGCTGATCAACAGGTTGGTGATCATCGCTAGCTTGTTGGTGTTGTGATAGAAGTGTTAGGCAAGTAGAGGTCAAAACTGGTTCAGCTCTCCATTGTTGCTGGTTATCTTGATTGGCAGTTGGTGATTGTGGAATTTGTGGGATGGTATTTGTTGCGTCTACTACTGTTGGAACCTGTGGTGTGTCGCCAAGACGACACTTTTTAGTCGTATGTGAGTTTCCTGATTTTCGTTTATTGTATTTCACGGCGTGTGTTTGTGTTCCACCGGTAGCATTAGCTGGACGGCTTGTCGACGCTTCACATTTGGTACCTGAACATGTCTTACATGAACCAGCTAATTCCTGACACACATAAACAATACTTCAATCTGTTATAGTTCTATTTGTAATGATATGTACATGGAACAGAAGAATAGTAAGGCAAAATATGCTCTATATATATGATGCATGAACTAGGCAGAGGGCATTGCAAAATATTTGGTGGGATTGAAATACAAAACATGGAAAATGCAACAGATATCACAATTAAAAAATAGATCAAGCACCTTGGGGGGTGGACAAGCTGGCGGACAAGCAGGGAGGTCCTCAACGGGTCCAACTTCCTGAGTTAGGTCTCCCTCGAAATATTGTTCATCAACAGAAACTAATGCTGAATTAGACACTTGCCAATCATAGTTTTTCTCCCTACTGGTACCTAGAAGGGTCTTAGGTGAACCAGCTGATTCCTGGCACACATAAGCGATACATTAATCTATCAAAGTTATATGTGAAATGAGACGCGGATATAATAGAAGAACAGTAAGGCAAGACATGTTGAACATATATGATGCATGAACTCAGCAGATGTCATTGCACAAGATTTTGTGGGAATTGAGGTACAAAACATGGAAGATGAAACAAATATCACAATGACAAGACAGAGCAAGCACCTTGGGTATTAGACAAGCAGGCGGATTAGGGAGGGGGTTCTCGACCGGTCCATCTTCCTGAGTCAGGTCTCCCTCGAGGTTTTGTTGATCTTGACGATAAAATTCTGCATCAGAATCCTGGACCTCATGATTGGTGGTGGTAGCTACGAAATATCTAACTCTCTGCTGGCCGAGCGACCTTGCATATTTGGAATTTTTTAATAATCTATGTTCCCTAATCTTCCGTTCTTCCTCATCAATCGGCCGCAAATCACCTTACATGCATCAGCAAAAAATATATCGTATGAGATTTAAGAGCGAGGTGTGTGTAGGAGAGCAAGTTAGTATAGTGCTAGCAAGCAGCTGAAAGCTCTGAAGGAACAATGACACACATATGCTTATACGATGCCTCGACAAGAAATGTCGGAGTACAAGATAAAAAACTCAGTGTGAGAATGCAGTGAAACAAGCGATGAACTACTTTCAGACATCAAATGCGTAAAGAGCATATGAAGTGTATGGCGGCAACCTTTGTGACCGTGATTACACGATTTCCTTCCCGTGCCTTTGCCGGACTTATGGTGAGCTATGACCTCGCCGTTTGCCCTTGAGCGGATTTTCCTCCCCATCTCTCTGGCGCCATGGAAAAGGTCGAGGAAGCAGATCCAGTGTTGTGGAGTCGGGGAAGTGGATCCAATGAAGCTGCGATGGCGTTGCTGAGCCGGCTCTGGCACTGTGGACCTCGTGTAAAGAGGAGCTGATCTGCTGTGGGTCGGCGTCGGGAGTTGGTAAAACGTCTTTGGTCGCTACGGTGGCATGCCGGTAGAGAGGCTGTGAAGGGGAGATGGGAAGGAAGGAGCATGGCCGTGGTCATGCAAGGTGATCTAGAGGGATTTGGCCCAAAGGGCGCGGGTTGTACTAGTATGTTTGAAACTTTGAATTGTGTGGCGTGTGGGAATTTACAAGAGAAACCATTTTGAGGAATGGCCTTTGGCGCATTGTTTCTGGACCCAAGGGCGAGATGAAAATTTAGTACCGTTTGAATTTTGAACGCAGGAGCCCATTGTGGCGGGAGTTTCTGGCGCACTGCTTGGTGGAAGAGGTGATTTCGGCTTGTGGTTTGTTGCTCAGTTAATTTTTTTTGTAGTCGATCTACTACTGCAGTCAAAAAGTTTGACTTTAGGGCCACATAAGTATATAGTGCACGAATTTATTCATGATGATGGGTACGAACTACCTTTCATGGTAATGCGTTAATTTTCGGCAAAACATGTGTCTACATATCTAAATGAAAGTGCAAAATAAGGTTTCAAGTTTATCACGGGAAAATGTTGTTTTTCCATTTTCCAAATGGCTAGAATGAGACCAGGATACATTGTATAGTTTCCTACAGCGTGCCAAAGAAAATATCAGGCTAACAACACAAGGAAAGTCATCCTAATTATTTGAAATAATAATCTATTTGCATGGCGGCTCTTTCATCACCCTATTTGCATGCCTGCAAAGATGCATGGAGAATCTCTGCTCGTGCTTTCACAAGTTCCAAAACCATCACGTTGATCTCATTGACATGTGCATCTGCCAAATTGGGAACACAATTTTCAGCGACTAACTTCTGATGATCAGCGGCAGCATCAAGGCCATCTTCAATAGCAGAAATCCATCCTCGGTTCAATTCTCTGATCCGCCGAGTGGCTGTGTCCAAATCCTTTTGGAGAAGCCTACTCTTAGCTTCGACAATGCACCATACTTCGGTTTGGTTCGTAGAAATGGCTGTATCACTAGCACACTGAATATCTATGTACCTAGAAATGGCTGTATCACTGGTACACTTAGTCTGAGAATTGGGGCAGTAGCATTCTATATTTATTTTTTCGAACTTGGGTACCATAGGTCCTGACGGAGCGAGACACTCCAATTAGCGCAAAAGGATTTGTAGTTGTCGCAATGTGGTCCGAGGACCTTTTTGTAATTATTATTATTACTTTTGAGACTTTTTGTATTGGTGTAGATGATTATTAATCCAGTAGATGGCTTGAATTTCGGGAAAAATTGGTTGCTAGAAGTAGATCGGTGTGCCGTACCAAGGCACACGTGCGCAGCACCACGCTGTGGACGAGGAAGAGACAAGCCGGACTATGCACCCGCGACTACAAAGAAGAGATCGATGGAGGATGAATGGTAAGAGCCAGCGAAGGAGAGAGAAAACACAACTTGTTTTGTGTGCGTATTACTACTAGTAGGTCCATATATTTACTACTAGTGGATTGTACCTCGTGTCAACATCCCATCGTAGCTTTGCTATGACATCGCACTGCCTTTCGACTCCTCCTCCCGCTGCTCTCGTGCTGCCTCCTTTTTTTGAGCAGTACTAGTACGGAAGTGGAGTACTTTGCTTTACAAAAAAAATATTTCCATCGCTTAGAAAATTGGAGTTGTTACTTTTCATAGTATTTGGGAACTCCCATTGGCAAAGCTGTTTACCAACACCAAGATGCACATCTACTTTCTTGTAGTACTACTACAAATTCCCATAAACTTGGATATGTCCGTGACCTTGCTTGGTCGCTCGTCCTAAAACCTGTTTATACTTATACATGGTAGGCCATTTTTGTGAAGCGGATTTTTTCAAAAGTTGTGAAAAACTCATGTTTATTATTTTCCATGGTAGGTAATACAAGCAAAAGGATGCCATGCATGAGTCCCCCTGTTTTTTGGCCTTTTTCTCTTTTTTTCAAAGCAGGGTCAACTTTGCGGGCATGCAAAGTCTAGAAAGAAGTTGAATCTTTGAAAACTATCCGCCGTGTTCTCCATATATTGGCTGTCTGGTGGGCAACTTCAAAAGATTTTTGTATAATTTAAAGAGAAATTGGTAGCTCACATGTGGTTCTAAATAATTTTACATAATTTCGGCAGACTCCCTCCAATCCATATTAATGTTCATAGATTGATCTAGATTCAAATGTATCTAGTCATATTTCTGTGCTAGATACATATAACCGAATCTAGACAAATCTGAGAATATTAATTTGAATCAGAGAAAAATCAGATAAGAGACGTCTGACATATCATCACTATATAAAATTATAATAGGTAAAGCAGAAAAATATAAATTTGATCAACAAATATAAAGTATGGGTGTATATTTGGTTCATCTACTTTGTATCATCATGTATAGAAGTAAAGATTATTAACTACCTAACACTTGAAATTGTTGGTAGTAACATTGGTCTAGAGAAATGAGTGATAAGATTCTAGTATGATGGAGAAGTGTGTTTTGAGGTTTGTGCATAGCATTAATTATGCTGGAGACTATCAATAGAATCTTCTAGATCCTAGAATGGAAAAGAAGATCCAACAACTGGAAATGTCATTCAGATTTGTGAGTCTTGATCCAACAGTCAATATTCAAAGTTATTTTTATCCATACAGTATATAGTACTTGGTAAGATAAGATTGTACGAATAACTTTGAATGCCGACCGTTGGATCTCAATACTCACGAATCCCAATATTTCCAAAGGTTGGATCTTGTTTTCCATTATAGCATCTAGAAGGTTGTATAGATAGTCTTCAGCATAATGAATGCTATGCATAAACCTCAAAACACACTTCTCCATCATACTAGAATCTTCTCCCTCGTTTCTCTAGACCATATTACCAAAAAAATTAAGTGTTTTAGGTTGCTAATAATCATTGGCTTCTAGATGATGATACAAAGTACAAAAACCAAATATACACCCATAATCTATGTATGTTGATCCAATTTATAATTTTGTTTGCTTTACCTATTATAATTTTATATAATAATGATATGTCATACGTCTATTATTCGAGTCTCACGTGTAGAGCACTCCTCTCGCTGCTCTCGCGCTGCCTACCTTTTGGAGTAGCAGTATAGAACAAAGTGGATTACTTTGCTTTATAGAAAAAATAGTTCCATCGCTTAGTAGAGTTGTTACTTTTCCTAGTATTTGGAAACTCGCACTGCCAAATTTGTTTACCAATGCCAAGATGCACAAATCTACTTCCTCGTAATACTAAAAAATTACCATAAACTATGATGTGTATATGTCTGTTACCTTGTTTGGTCGCTCATCCTGAAACATGTTCATACTTATACAAGGTAGGCCATTTTTGTGAACCGGGTTTTTTCAAAAGTTGTGAAAAACTCATGTTTATTATTTTTCATGGTAGGCAATACAAGAAAAAGGATGCCATGCATGAGTCACCCTGTTTTTTTGGCCTATCTCTCTCTCTCTCTTTAAAGCAGGGTCAACTTTACGGGCATGCAAAGTCTATAAAGAAGTTGAATCTTTGAAAACTCTCGGTCGTCTTTTCCATATATTGGCTGTCTGGTGGGCAACTTCAAAAGATTTTTGTGGAATTTAAAGAGCAATTGGAAGCACATACGTAGTTCAAAATAATTTGACATAATTTTGACAGACTCCCTCCGATCCATTTCAATGTTCATAGATTCATCTAGATTCAAATGTATCTAGTCATGTTTCTGTGCTAGATACATATACCCGAATCTAGACAAATCTGAGAACATGAATTTGAATCGGAGACAGTAGTGTAATTTAAGTGGGTTAATTTATCTAAGAACCTTGAAAACTCAAAGAACCTAGGAATCGCAAGTAAAACATGGGTGGTTCGCTATGTCCGGAAACATGGGAACCTCAAAACACTTCTCCATCATTCTAGAATCTTCTCCCTCATTTCTCTAGACCATGTTACCAAAGTTTGAAGTTTTAGGTTAGCTAATAATCATTCATTGTACATGATATGAAAAGTACGAGAACCAAATATACACCCATATATTATAGATGTTGATCAAATTTATATTTTTTTCTGCTTTACCTATTATAATGTTATATAGTGATGATATGTCAGACGTCTATTGTCTGAGTCCCACGTGCAGGGCACGTGCAACTTACTAGTTTACCACTAGTACTATATGAATTGGTTGGATAAATTACATGTTATATTTTTTCAAGCTTAATTTTATATTCCCTCCGACCCAAATTAGTTGACTTAGTTTTATCAAGATTCTAATGTATCTAACACTAAAACAAGTTTAGATACATTCGAGTCTAGACAAATATAAGTCAACTAATTTGGGTCGGAGGGAGTAGCTAATTTCACCCAAAAGTGCATCATGCTTCAATCAACACATTCAGTGGAATTAAAAGGTTACATCAAAAAATATAAAACTACATCCAAGTCCATACAATTGGCAAAAAGGCCCCTAAAATTTAGCTTGGAAAGGTAGTCAGGTCCGGCTCAATTTCAACCGAGCAGCTGAGCCATAATATTGCTACTACTTTTTGCTTCACACACGAAACACAGCATGCACCTACGCGTTGATCATGGTCGAAGGGACGAGATTGCTCGAAACGAGTAGAGGAGCACACTGCCCCCCTACCGAGTCGATTCCCCCAGCCGCACCTTCGTCGGCCATAGGTTCCTCGCACTCGAGCTCAAACATGAGCATGTCCTCATGGTGAGCAAGGGCTATCATAGGATCAATAGGCTCGAGGGGACCCAGGATGGCATCGTCTTACACGGCCACGGCGACTTGGTGCCCACCCGAGTTGTCTGCCCCGGTCGCACGCTCATTGGCCGCAGGTTCCTCGCGCGTGAGCTCGAACTCCAGCATTTCCCGATCGTAAGAAAGGGCCAGCATAGGATCGATAGGCTCAAGGGGACCCAGGATGGATACTCGAGTTGTCTGCCCCGGTTGCATTATCGCTGGCTGCAGGTTCCCGATGGAAGGATTGGCCGCTATCTCGCACGGGCTTAACTTGGCCACGGTTGATGTCCAGCCAGAGCGCCTGCCCGGACGCACCTCCGTCACAGTCAAAAGGGAGGCACAGCGGGACATGCGCTTTGTTGTAGAGGTCCATTTTTGTTCGCCTGCCGTGTTGACGCCTCCATGACGCGGCCAGGCGCAGGATCAGTAGCCTCGAGGGGGCCCAAAATTGCGTCGTCGGCCGGCAGGGTCAACGCATGTTTACCGCGGGCGGCCAAGCGCTCTATAGAGGCGGCTCCAACAGCGGCATGTTCCCGCCGGATGAACTGTTCCGGGGCCTGGCCTCGAGAGGAAGCAGACCTCCGAGGACGACGCAGGGAATCCACCAGGATTCCTTCAAGTATTTGTGAGGGTAACATGCCTTTGGTGGAAGGAAGAAATTTCACCGGAGAGTAGAATGAAGGAGAAAGTATAGTACTAGTAGTACTACTAGCGGTGCTACTCAGTTTTACTCCCACCGCTAGGGGACCTCTTTTTCAGTGTTTTTTCTTTGACAAAGCATTTCTCTAAGGAGTACTTTTTTTAGATGCTCCAAGGAGTATGCAGAGCGACCGCTTGGCGGCGAGTGAGTTTTTTCACAGTCAGTGGTTGTCCGGGGCATTAACTCACAAGAGAAATGTCATATCGGTACTTGTAGCGGCCGTACTTTCGGTTGGCCGCGGTCTAATTGGATAGTAGGAGTAGTAGTACTATACACTCGAAACAGAGGTGGCAAGCAACTAGCAGCTCGAGCAACGAGTCTGGTAAATTCTTGGAGTATGTACCCAGTATATAGTAGTAATAAGTTGCACATGCCTTAGGGCTCTGACACGTGATAGAACTATAGAAGTACAGTATGTCATATTATCTCTACTACTTCCTCCGATCCGGTTGATTAGGCACGCACGTAGTTTAAGAATAAGTTTGACCGTTAATTTTGGTCAACAAATTTTATATAATATGTCACAAAAATTATATCATTGGATTCATGTTCAAAAGTACTTTCCATTGGTATATTTTTTAGGACAAATATTGCATATTTTTTTGGTCAAAATTGATTGTCAAACTTATTCTTAAACTATGTGCATGCCTAATAAACAGGACCGGAGGAGTACTATAATGGAGCAGTTTTGAATTGGATCCATAGCGCCAATCCTGACCAATTGACTATTAGATCCAATGGTTTAGAGCAGCTGGATTTGTGTTGAATAGTGCCTAGATCAAACTCCACCAAGCATGTTCTAGAACCATCATGTCACCATCCCAAAAATTTCATAGCATCGCAGACTGTATTCTCTCTACCACTATAATGGAGAAGTTTTGAATATAAATGATCCATAGCACCAATCCTTATCGTTAGGCTATTAGATCTAATGGTTTAGAGTAGGTGGATTCATGTTGAATAGTACCTAGAGCAAACTCCACCATGTTGAATAGTACCCATGATATGTCATACGTCTATTATCTGAGTCTCACGTGCACGGCACGTGCAACTTACTAGTCACTATATAGAAGTACTACGGCATGTGAGACTCGCATATTCATATATTTTTGAGCTTTACCTATATTATATAATCTTACCACACTATATTGTGCGCTCAGTACTTTGAACTTTGAAAAATCGATCAAGCCTAGCGAATCCTAACATTGCAAACCGCTGGATCTTTTATCCATGCTAGCATATAGAATATTCCATTGATAGTCTTTAGCACAGTGAACGCTATGCACAATCCTCAAAATGCACTTCTCAATAATTCTAGAATCTTCTTCGTCATTTCTCTCGAGAATAATGAGTAATGGGTAGCTAATAGTAGTAGGTTGATTTTTACATGACACAAGGTACAAGAACCAATTATACACCCTACTTTATGGACGTGGCTCAAAATTATAATCATTTTTTAGTGATACCAACACAATATATTTCATCATTAATTGTCGTGACACATAAGCATTTTGCATGCATGTAATAAGGTCTTTGACAATGGCAGAGTCTCTTAGCACGACATCCTAGGAAAAATGCTTTTGTGGCCTGTCAATTAAGGAGGAGAGAGGGTGTCATGGAGATACTCTATATATCTTCATCAAAATAATGATGGTATGTCCATATTTTGGTATAGATCGGTGCATGCTAGCATGGTAAAGAAGTAAAAGTTTTTTTTAGAATGAAGTATGGTTAGTATGGCTAAATTAGAGTTCATAGAATGTGCCATTTATTTACTAGTACATAAAGTGGTTAGATAAATTACATGTTATATTTTTCAGGCATAATTTTCTACTTAATTTAACCCACTCTAATGACTTTCCGTCGATTTGTCGAATTAGGTCTAATTTAATAATCTACAAGAAGTGCATGAGAGCAAGTTCAATAGTATAACCGATTCTTAGGTATAACAAAGTGACACGTCATTTACTACCGGCCTTATACCAGCATATACAATACCTAGCGATTAAACTATACAATAGCTAGCATCACGATGCAACAACCTTGTCAAAAAGCAAGAAGATTGAATATGAATAAAATGAAAAACCTTTCTATGTCCGCTTGAAAAATCCTAAAACTTGGGAATTGTAAGAAAGCATGGTACACCCTGTCTGAAAATTTGGTGGTGGCATTGTTTATTTATTTTTTGGAACTAGAGGTAGTGGAGGAGCGAGATGCTTCCCTTATTGTGCTAGGGTTTGTTGGCGTCGCAAGGTGGTCTGAGGACCTTTTTGTATTTATTGTTACCTTTGAGCCTTTTTATACTGGTGTTGATGATTATTTTAAATTTCGGAACAGAAAAAATGGTTGCTGGAAGTAGACAGGTGTGATGTACCTAGGCACACGTGTGCAGCGCCATATTGTGGATGAGGAAGAGACAAGTCGGACAGTGCACCCGCGGCTACAGAGAAGAGATTGATGGAGGATGGATGGTGAGAGGTAGCGAAGGAAAGAGAAAACACAATTTGTTTTGCATGCATATACTAGTAGTAGGTCCATATATTTACTACTAGTGGAGTGTACCATGTACCTCGTGTCAGCATACCATCATAGATTTGCTCTAACATCACAGTTCATTCAACTCCTCCTCTTCGTAGCTCTCGTGCCACCTCTTTTTCTGAAAGTCTTGTGTTGCCTCCCTCTTGTTCTCCCTCTCCTCCTCTTCCGATGTATTAATTGACACCCGATGGGTACCTCCAAAATCTTTTTCGTAAAACTTTCAAAGAAACCTATGATTTACTTGTTTTTGTCCTCCTCTCTGTCGTTGTCCTCCATCGCCATCGCCGTCCTCGCCCCGTGCTCGGCCGCCGCGCTACCCATCTGTAGTATCTGTGCAAAACCCGTTGCAAGTAGCCAAAGCTTTGAGGCTACCCGTCTGCAGTATTTGTGCCCAACTCGGGACCTGGCCATTTGCCGGCACTACTAGAAGAGGGTGCCAAAGCGCTGAGGCTAGGGGATGACGAGTAAAGCTCCGGCTGATGGATAAAGGTCCAGCTGATGGATAAAGCACCAAGCTGGCAGATAAAGCACCGGCTGACGCCCAAAGTGGAGGCGCTAAGACGCTGTGGTGCTGTCCCCACCTGTACTGGAGCTTGACCAGGTCCTAGACCACTGGGTAGACCCAACAACTGGTCTGCTTTGTACCCAAAGCCCAAACAGTAAACCCTAGAGCCCACATTGTAACCTACCCTTCTACCAGTATGTAAGGATGGGTAGTGCCATGGTTATAGGTAAGGGATAACGAGCTAGAAGTCAGGCATAATCACCAAGTCAAGTAGTTCATCTTCCTCTAGCTCTCGATAGCAGTAAGGAAATAGCTCAAAGAGCACTTGTATTGAGCATATGCTCCCCATATAGTAGATCCATGTAGGAGTAGGAGTGTTACCTCGACAAGAGGGCTTCGAAGCTGGGTACATCACTATGTCTACAGTATCTATGCCCAACCCGTTGTGAGTAGCCACCGATAGCATCCTGATTGTCCCCTCTCATGCCATCCCCGATGGCACTACCGTCTTCCACACCACAATGGTTGGTACCCACCGGGGCAGCCGGCCGAGGTGGTACGGCCAACAGGAGAAGACCTAGTCCTCCATTAGCATCTCCTTCGAGATAGTGTCCAGTGGCCCGGACAGGTGGCAGATCTTTTGTGACCACTGTTGCAGTGGAAGCACGTGGTTCGTCATCCAGGACAGCAGGATGTCCCGGGCGGTGAGCCGCTCTTTGTCCACTAGCACCATCACGCGGGTGGCCATCCGCTCCATGTCCGCCTGGGCGCCCAGGTTCTGGATGGTCCAGGCCTTCCGGGTGGAGGATACGTTGGCGAACACCGGCGCCCTGATCCAGCCAACGTTGGTGTTATTGCACATGTAGAAGTACGAGCGCTGCCACAACTTGACGGTGTCGGGCATCTCCAGCCGCAGCATCGGTGAACACGCCCTGGGGTAGAAGGCGCAACAACTGGTCTCCGTGAGGGGGCCGCCCTTCCCTACCACATGGACCTTGAAGTAGAAGAACTACATGAAGTTCGCCACGACCAGACGAACCCCCAGGTAGGCCTCGCAGCAGGCTACGTGATGCGACAGCTGCGCGACGGTGTTGGCGACGAGGTGGTGGAGTTAAAGGTCGAACAACACCATCAACTGCAATGTGAACCTTCTCAGAGGAAGGCCGAGCCCACGGGCGAAGTGGGCAAGGAAGACGACGGCCTCCCCAAGCTGGGGGTTGGGGACCCGCTCACCTTCCGGCGCCAGGCGATGCTTTACCAGGCGCTTCGACGGGATGCGTTTCCACCGTTGGTACTTCTGCACGAGCTCGTCGGTGATGTACAAGCCGCACTATCCCCCGCATGGTCAGGAAGCATCTTGGCAGGCACGATGACCATGTTGGAGAAGCGGGGTTCCATTGTTGCGATGAAGGAACGGCGATGTCGACGATCAAGGAGAGCGGTGGCGCAAGGTAGCAGCAAGGAGGCAGAAGCGCAAAAGGAAATGGACGCAGGGAGAAGGCAAAGTAAGGAAGAAGCCCTCCCTGGCGCCCCTATTTATCGAGGCAAGGCAACCACAGCTCCTGCACTCCCCTATGCCACATGGCACAAAAACTGCTCCACTACCCCCACGACGCTTCGGTTCCGGATCAGATGTGCCGGAGAAACTGCCACAGAAGATCCCACAGGCATTACCACGAAGGCCAGGCGCGCCCGTGATCCCTGAGAAATCGCTATGATGAAGGCGTGTGCACAGTTACCAAAACTGCAGCGGCAGGCCGAGAGGTCAAACTGACACGACACGCGCTAGAGGAGGCAGGTACGCCTAACAACAGCATTGGCGTCATCAACTAGGCGATTCACCTCCCCATCCGGGTGCGGCAGCCAGGAGATGCAATCGCCGCTCACACCCTGTGGGTGGGTCACCGGACCCATAGCCGGTAAACTCTAGCCGAGAAAGTGGGCATCTCGAGCAGGAAAACGACAAGCATTACAAGACAAGCACTATAAGACAATTCGCGATACACTTTTCATCCGCAATCATTTCAATAGCAGCCACTGAGCTTGCAGGAACTTCTCCGCAAAGGAAGTCCCAACACGCTCAGGGACTAGTGTCGGGGGGATGACCCTCGGGTAAGCCAAGCCAGGCTTAATTGGTCGGCTCCAGGGAGATCTGGCCGGATGGCCACAAGACAAAGAATCACAACCGGGTGATACGCTTCACCCGGTCCGCCTCAAGATTCCCCGGCTGGCCCATCTAGCCGGGGGCCAGGGAAGACGGCTGGGTGGCCACCTCTACTCGACCGCCTCGGATCCTTGCCCAAAGGTACGGGGGTGACGCTCCTTGCTAAGAGCACGCTTGACCGGACAGGATGGCATGCCACCCTGCAGGCACTACCAGACGAGGGCGCCAAAGCACTGAGGCTAGGGGATGACGAGTAAAGCTCCGACTGATGGATAAAGCTCCGGCTAATAGATAAAGTGCCAAGCTGATGGATAAAACACCAGGTGACACCCAAAGCGGAGGCGCTGTGGCACTGTGCCCACCTGTATTGGAGTTTGACCGGGTCCTGGACCACCGGCTGGACCCGGCAGTCGGCCCGCTTTGTAAACTCAAAGCTCAAATAGTAAACCCTAGAGCCCACATTGTAACCTACCCTTCTACCAGTATATAAGGAGGGGTAGTGCTAGGGTTCTAGGTAAGGGAGTATCAGTTAGAAGTCAGCTAGAATAACCAAGTCAAGTAGTTCATCCTCCTCCAGCTCTCGATAGCATCTAGGGAAACAGCTCAAGGAGCACTTTTGTGTATGCATCTGCTCCCCATATAGTAGATCCTTGCAGGAGTAGGAGTGTTACCTTGACAACAGGGCTCTGAACCTGGGTACATCGTTGTGTCTACAGTATCTGTGCCTAACCCATCGCGAGTAGCCACTGATAGCAACCTATCTGTCCCCTCTCATTCCATCCCCGATAGCACTGCTGTGTTCCACACCACGACAACCACCGCCACCACTGACAGATAGGTGCGCCCCTCGATCTCCCTCCCCATGGTTAGTAGTTGTATTAGATAGGCAATTAGCTAGGTAATTAGTCTATGGTTAGTAGTAGTATTAGTAGTATTAGTATCGTATATTGGTGGTGGTATAGTAGTATTAGTAGTAGTAATATTAGTAGTAGCAGTATACGCATATTAGTAGTAGTATAGGCATAGTAGTAGTGGTATGTAGTGACTAGGCATATTTATTGATTTAACAAAGGAAATGATTATAAAGAAAGTGTATGTATATATTTTTGCGTATGAACAAAATAAATGATAATTATGAAAGTGTAAGTATTGTAGTGTGTCTATACATAAGAAAGTATAGGTGAGTTATTTTCTTTATTTATTTAGTTATTTTCTTTCATATGTTTAATTACTTGTTTAGTTATTTTCTTAGTTGTTTAGTTATTTTAGTTACTTAGTTATCTTAGTTACTTAGTGATTTTAGTTAGTTAGTTGTTTAGTTACTTAGTTGTTTACTTAGTTTTTCTTCTTAGTTTTTCATATGGATTATTTAGTACAAATTTGATTTTATTTCGATAGGAATTTGTTATCGGCAGTGATACCCATCTCGCATCCTTGTCGTCAACTCGGTGGAAATGATGGAGGACTGGGCTCTACCAGGCATGTCCGAGATTGGGCTCCCCCGGGCTTGCACTGGAGTTGCTACCTTTTGGGACACGTAACTTGGTGAGGAATCCGAGACCCATCGTCGACCCAGAGCTTCTTTAATGGCGGTCGTATGGTCCACTATTGGTGCAAAGGGAGCCGCCCCCTCAGGAGGTGGTACCTAATCATGTCAAGGAGGAGGACGAGCACATCCATCGCTATATGGCTTTGTTGGACGTCAGGGTCTCAAATACCTGGTAGTTTCTTTCGAGATCTCACCCAAGCTATGCTCCTGTGATGTTTCCTTCTCTTTGGGTGTTCACCGCACGCGGGTTAGGACCCGGGAATCGATGTCCAGTCTGATTGAGATAGATATGTATTAGTGATGTTTTATTCGAGTTATATTATTTTACTTGTCAATTCTCCAGGGACCTGATATTATTGTTTCATTAATTGGATTATTCGAGATGTAATAACTTTACTTATTGTTTCATTAGTACTATTTTATCTTATGTATTACTGAATATATGGACTTCTACATTAGAGAAGGTTAGTAGGATATGTTCTATGTAATACGGAATCCCCTTGGTGGAGCAGAAGACGGTGGAGCATATCAGGGTGGAGCCGAAGATGGCTTACAGTTTATAAATAAGTCCGGTGAAGGAATGGAGATGAAACAAAGAAACAAAGCACCAATGAGTTTTGATTGTGATGACGCCTCGCAAGAGATCGAATATTAATTATATATGCATCAACACGTACTGTCTATGTAGTAGAGTATAATATATGTACAACAACATGTTTGAAATTATAATGAAACATAGATTGAAAAAGGAACGAAATGGAAAAAACAAAATGAAAAGGAAAAAACAAAAACGTGCCATGGCAGAGAAACACATGAATTCTCTGCTGCAGCAGGAAGATCTTTAGTCCCGGATTGTGTTACGGCCCGGGACTAGAGGTCCTCCAATCCTGCCACGTTGATGCTGCCACGTGGTGGCCTCTAGTCCCGGTCCATAGCAAACCGGGACTAGAGATAGGGGTCTCTAGTCTCAATTTGGTAGTCCCGGGTGCGGAACCGAGACTAGTGCAAGTTACGAACCGGGACTAGAGCACCGTTTTCCACTAGTGCCACTTACACGTATTGGTCGCCATAAAAATATCAGAAATAAGTGTTTGGCCTCTTTTCAAAAGAAAAAATTGCTACTTTGCTTCACAAGATCAATATATACCACTATATAGTGTACGAATAACTTCGAACATCGGCAGTTGGATACATATTGGCAAATCCCAACATTGTTGACCGTTAGATTTCTTTCAGTACATTAGATTATGTCATATCTAGCATCTACAAGATTCCAACGTTGGTATTTAGCACCATGAATACTATGCATAGAAAGTACGAATAATATGGTTCTAACTGCCATAAGCCGAGTTTCCAGATATAGTGGACCATGTTTTACGTACGAAGGTGCTTCGCATGGTGGTGTTCCCATATTTGGTAGGAGTACATAGGTGCTTCCTCGGATGATCAACAACATTTCCACCACCTCAACAAAACAATATTTCCACTAGGAGTTTTCCCCTTGTTGAAAAAAAATGTGGGAGAGAGAAGAGACCGAGAGCATGCAGGAGGAAGCGCGAGAGCAGTGAAGATTGGAATTTTAAGGTGGTGCGATGTCAGAGAAAAGCTGCGATGGGTTCTTGACACAAGGTATAGGGTACAACGAGAAGTACTCCTACTCATCACCATCCACACACCCTAGTCGGCTGATCTCTCCTTCGTTCACAACGTGGGCTGCCCATGTGTGTTGACTTGCCGTGTTGTTCCATTTCACACCCTGCAAAGAGGAAGCGCCAAGCACACGAGTAATGCTACACTTATGGAGGAATTTTACGGAATCAAACTTACGGCATGACGTGGAGTCACAGGGTTGGGTGCAGTTTTTTATCACACCCCTAGCATGCTGGTTCAAAAGTGTGAGGAGTGTTTTTTTGTGTGTGAAGCGAGTACAATAGTACGAAGGGTATGACTCAGTTTCTTGCTCGAGAAGGACCCGACTGCTTTTCTTTGCTTAACTTTAGAGCCCTTTGTGCTAAATTTATGGACCTCTATACAATTTCTCTTTTTCAGGTCTTCGATGTAATCCGTACTCGCTACCATCGACCGTGACAAATTTTAACTACAAGTAAGCTTGATAGATAGATTCCTCTTAAAATTTTCCAAAAAACTTTTTAAGCTAACAAAGAATTCAGTACATCAAAAACCACCAAAATGCTTGTTCGTAAAACTTCCAAAACAACCTACAATTTACATGTAGTTCAAATTTGACCTAGTTTCCATAAATTGGCACAAAGTCTCATTCAAGTCGGCAGAGTTAGCTAGAAAGTTTTAAAATTTGCAAAACATGGGACAATTGAGAATGTTCTTTCCTGATAGCTGTAAACTCACAACAACGACATCATTTACTAAAAGAAGACGCACCCATCTACCTTAGAAAACATAATTAATCCAAGAGCAATCTATCACGATTACTTGTAGCTCAAGTTTGACCTAATTTCATTAAGTTGTCAAGATGTAGAATCTTAGAAAGAAGTTGAACCTACTGCCAAAATTTCAGGACCTTTGATATATATATATATATATGCACACAAAACAAATTGTGTTTTTTATCTCCTTCACTTTCTCGTCACCATCCACACACACCTCGGTCGGCTGATCTCTGCCTCGTCCATAACATGGTGCTGCCCACGTTCATCGACCAGCCTTGTCATTCCATTTCTGACCCTGTGAATAGGAAGCACCAAGCACAACCCGATCATGCTGGTTCGAAAGTGTGAGTAGCATTTTTTGCGTGTGAAGCCAGTATAGTAGTACGAAAGGTATATCTCAGTTTCTCGCTCGAGAAGGACCCGACTACTTTTCCTTGCTCAACTTTAGGGCGCTTTGTGCTAAATTTATGGACTTCTAAGTAATTTTATCTTTTTTGAGGTCTTCGATGTAAACCATAATCCCATCGACCGTGTCAAATTTTAACTCCAAGTAAGCGCGACAGATAGATTCCACTTAAAATTTTCCAAAAAACTTTTGAAGCTAACCAGGAGTTTAGTACATCAAAAACCATGAAAAAGCTTTTTCCTAAAACTTCCAAAGCAACCTACAATTTACTTGTAGTTCAAATTTGACCTAATTTTGATAAATTTCCACAAAGTCTCATTCAAGTCGGAAGAGTTAGCTAGGAAGCTTTAATTCACAAAACAGGGGAAAGTCAAGAAAGTTCTTTCCTGAGAGTTAGAAACTCACACCGACAACATCGTTTACTAAAAGAAGATGCACACATTTACCTCCAAAAAACAATTAATCCAAGAGAAATCTATAACGCTTGCTTGTAGCTCAAGTTTGACTTAATTTCGTTAAGTTGTCAAGATGTAGAGTCTTAGAAAGAAGTTGAACTTGTTGTCAAAATTTCAGGACCTTTACTATATATGCACACAAAACAAATTATGGTTTATCTCTCCTTCACTACCTAATCACCATCCAGACACACCCTCGCCGATTGATCTCTCCCTCCTCCACAACGTGGCGCTGCCCACGTGTGTTGACGTGCCTTGTCGTTCCATTCCACACCCTGCAAAGAGGAAGCAGCAAGCACACCCCCAGCACGCTGGTTCAAAAGTGAGAGCATTTTTCTATGTGTGAAGTGAGTACAGTAGTACAAATGGTATGGCTTAGTTGCTCGCTTGAGAAAGGACCTGACTGCTTTTCCTTGCTTAACTTTAGGGCCCTTTGTGCTAAATTTATGGACCTCTATGTAATTTTCAAGAATGTTCTTTCCTAATAGTTGGAAATACACATCGACGACATCATTTACTAAAAGAAGATGCACTCATCTTCCTTTGAAAACACAATTAATCCAACAACAATATATCATGCATACTTTTAGCTCAAGTTTGACCTAATTTTGTTAAGTTGTCAAGATGCAGAATGTTAGCAAAAAGAGGAACCTATTGTCAAAATTTTAGGACCTTTACTATATATATGCATGCAAAACATATGTTTTCTATCTCCTTCACTGCCTCATCACCATCCACACATATCCTGGCCGGCTGATCTCTCCCTCATGGAGAACATGGTGCTGCCCAACATGCGTCGACCTCCCTTGTCATTCCATTTCACACCCTACGAAGAGGAAGAACCAAGCACACCCCCAGCAAACTGGTTCAAAAGTGTAAGGAGCATTTTTTTGAAGAGAGTACAATAGTAAGAAGGGTATGGCTCAATTTCTCTCTCGAGAAGGACCCAACTGCTTTTCCTTGCTTAACTTTATGGCCCTTTGTTCCAAATTTATGGAGCTCTATGTAATTTTCTACTTTTTGAGTTCTTCGATGTAAACCGTACTCCCACCGACCGCGTCAAATTTTAACTACAAGTAAGCACAATAGATATATTCCTCTTAAAATTTCCAAAAAACTTTTGAAGCTAACAAGGAGTTCAGTAAATCAAAAACCATAGAAAAGGTTTTTTTGTAAAACTAGCAAAGTAACCTACAATTTTCTTGTAGTCCAAATTTGACCTAATTTTGATAAATTGGCACAAAGTCTCATTCAAGTCGGCAGAGTTAGCTAGGAAGTTTTTAAATTTTCAAAACATGGGAAAATAGAGAATGTTCTTTCCTGAGAGTTGGAAACTCACACCAACATCATCATTTACTAAAAGAAGATGCACACATCTACCTACGAAAAGACAATTAATCCAAGAGAAATCTATCATGCTTACTTGTAGCTCAATATTGACTTAATTTTGTTAAGTTGTCAAGATGTAGAGTCTTAGAAAGAAGTTGAACATGTTGTCAAAATTTCAAGACCTTTACTATATATACACCCACACACAAAATTATGTTTTCTCTCTCCTTCACTACCTCATCACCATCCAGACACACCCCAACTGACTGATCTCTCCCTCATCCACAATGTGGCGCTGCCCACGGGCGTTGACATGCCTTGTCATCCCATTTCACACCCTGCGAAGAGGAACCACCAAGCACACCCCCAGCACGCCGGTTCGAAAGTGTGAGGAGCATCTTTCAATGTGTGAATCTAGTACAGTAGTACAAAGGGTATGGCTCAGTTGCTCATCGAGAAGGACCCGACTTCCTTTCCTTGCTTAACTTTAGGGCCCTCTCTGCTAAATTTATGGACCTCTATGTAATTTTATCTTTTTGAGGTCTTCGATGTAAACCATACTTGCTCCCACTGACCGTGTCAAATTTTAACTAAAAGTAAGCACGATAGATAGATTCCTATTAAAATTTTCCAAAAAACTTTTGAAGCTAACTAGGAATTCAGTACATTGAAAATCCCCGTAAATGTTTTTCGTAAAACTTCCAAAGTAACCTACAATTTACTTGTAGTTCAAAATTGACCTAATTTCAATAAATTGGCATATAGTCTCATTCAAGTCGGTAGAGTTAGCTAGGAAGTTTTAATATTCACAAAACATGGGAAAATCAAGAATGTTCTTTCCTGGTAGTTGGAAGCACACACCGACGACATCATTTTACTAAAAGAAGATGCACCCATATTCCTTCAAATAAACAATTAATCCAACAACAATCTATCATGCATACTTTTAGCTGAAGTTTCACCTAATTTCGTTAAGCTGTCAAGATGCAGAATCTTAGCAAAAAGGTGACCCTATTGTCAAAATTTCAATACCTTTACTATATATGCATGCAAAAAATGTGTTTTCTATCTCCTTCACTGCCTCGTCACCATCCACACACACACCTCGGCCGGCTGATCTCTCCCTCATCCATGACGTGGTGTTGCCCAATGTGCGTCCACCTCCCTTGTCGTTCCATTTCACACCCTGCAAAGAGGAAGCACCAAGGACACCCCCAGCAAACTAGTTCCAAAGTGTGAGGAGCATTTTCTGTTGTGAAGAGAGTACAGTACTACAAAGGGTATGGCTCAGTTTCTTGCTCGAGAAGGACCCGACTGCTTTTCCTTGCTTAACTTTAGGGCCCTTTGTTCTAAATTTATGGACCTCTATGTAATTTTCTATTATTTGAGTTATTCGATGTAGACTGTACTCCCACCGACCGTGTCAAATTTTTACTACAAGTAAGCGTGATAGATTCATTCCACTTAAAATTTTCCAAAAAACTTTTGAAGCTATCTAGGAATTCGGTACATCGAAAACCATCAAAAAGATTTTTCGTAAAACTTCCAAAGCAATGTACAATTTACTTATAGTTCAAATTTGACATAATTTTGATAAATTGGTACATAGTGTCATTCAAGTCGGCAGAGTTAGTTAGGAAGTTTTACAATTCGTAAGACATGGGAAAATCGAGAATGATGTTTCCTGATAGTTGGAAACTCACATAGACGACACCGTTTACTAAAAGTAGATGCACCCATCTACCTTCGAAAAGAAAATTAATCCAAGAGCTATCTGTCATGCTTACTTGTAGGTGAAGTTTGAACTAATTTCTTTAGGTTGTCAAGATGCAGAGGCTTAGCAAGAAGTTGAACTCGTTGTCAAATTTTTAGGACCTTTACTATATATATGCATGCAAAACAAATTGTATTTTCTCTCCCCTTCATATTGCCTCATCACCATCCACATACACCCCGTTTGGATGATCTCTTCCTCATCCACAACATGGCGCTATCCACGTGCATCGACCTACCTTGTCGTTCCATTTCAGACCTACGAAGAGGAAGCACCAACCACATCCCCAGCACTCTGGTTCGAAGGTGTGAGGAGTGTTTTTGTGTGTGGGTGTGAAGCAAGTAAAGTCATACGAAGGTATGGCTCAGATGCTAACTCGAGAAGGACCCACCTGCTTTTCCTTGCTTAACTTTAGGACTTTTGATGCTAAATTGATGGACCTTTATGTAATTTTCTCTTCTTTGAGGTATTCGATGTAAATTGTACTCGCTCCCACCAACCATGTCAAATTTTAACCACAAGTAAGCGTGATAGATAGATTCCTCTTAAAATTTTCCAAAAACTTTTTGAAGCTCTAACAAGGAATTCAGTACATCAAAAACCACCGAAAGGCTTTTTTGTAAAACTTCCAAAGAACACTACAATTTACAATTTGACCTAATTTTGATAAATCGGAAGAGTGTCTCATTCAAGTCAGCAGAGTTAGCTAGGATGTTTTAAAATTCAGAGAACATGGGAAAATTGAGAAAGTTCTTTCCTGATAGTTGGAAACTCACACCGACAACATCGTTTACTAAAAGAAGATGCACCCATCTACCTTCAAAAAGACAATTAATCCAAGAGCTATCTATCACGGTTACTTGTAGCTCGAGTTTGAACTAATTTCGTTAAGTTGTAAAAAAATGTAGAATCTTAGCAAGAAGTTGAACCTCTTGTTAAAATTCCGTGACCTTTACTATATATATGCACGGAAAACAAATGGTGTTCTACCTTTACTATATATATGCACGGAAAACAAATGGTGTTCTCTCTCTCCTTCACTGCCTCATCATCATCCACACACAAAGTGATGCTTCCCTCATCCACAAAGTGGTGCTTTGACGTGCGTCGACCTATCTTGTCGTTCCATTTCACACCCTGCAGAGAGGAAGCACCAAGGACACCCCCAGCACGCTGGTTTGAAACTGTGAGGAGCGTTTTGTGTGTGAGTGTGAAGAAAGTACATTAGTACTAAGTGTATGGCTAAGTTGCTCGCTCGATAAGGACCCGACTGGTTTTCCTTGCTTAACTTTAGGGCCCTTTGTACTAAATTTATGGACCTCTATGTAATTTTCTCTTTTTGAGGTCTTTGATGTAAACCGTACTCCCACTGACCATGTCAAATTTTAACTACAAGTAAGCATGATAGATAGATTTCTCCTAAAATTTTCCAAAAAACTTTTGAAGCTAACCAGGAATTTAGTACATAGAAAACTATCGAAAAGCTTTTTCGTAAAGCTTCCTATCTTATAGAAAAAATTCTGCCACATAGATAGGTGATGCCCTAATACTAGTATGAAAATAGAAGCTAGAAATAGTAAATATTATGTCTGGTCAAACTGACATGACGCGACTGTACTACGCTAGGAAGTACATGTTTAATTTATTGCACAGGGGCGCGTTAGCCTATCACGCATTCACGCTAACCGATGTCCTCGATGCAGCCACTTCCTACAATAGAAGAAAAGAAAAAACCTCTTTCAAAGAGCCATCTCATCTTATCCATCTCCATTTAGTTTTTCCCCACTCGCCGATGCCGCCATGCCGCATCTCTGGCGCGCGCTTCACACATTTTACTCGCCACCTTTCCCGTTGCATTACTCCCTCCAAGCCACCATCCCTCTCCTCCAAAAACCACCAAGAACTCTACATAGATCCACCCTCGCCCCAAATCTATCCAGACATGATGGCCGATTTGAGGTGCAACCTGTGGCACTGTGGTTGAAGCAAGGTCGGCGATGAAGTCTTCAATGAAATCACTATGCGTCTGTACACTACTAGCACTGTTCGACTGGCCGCATGCTCCAAGGAGCTGTATCGCCAGGATGCCAGCGGAAAAGGTAGTATATGCCCCAATGACCATTGTTGTTCATTGGTCTCCTACAATGATGTCTACGAGCATAATATCTAGTGCTACTACTCCCCGTGTGCAGCCTGCACGGAGCGAGGATGCGATTTCGTCACCCGGCCATTGACTGCACACAAGCTCTTTGACCACTTGAAACTTTCCCACAAAATGTATTTGCCTGAAGTGACCTACTTCAACAAGCACTAGTACTCGAGTCACCTAGTGCCCACACGAGAGATCATCGGCATCGGGAAAGAGGGCACAGATTTTGCACCCTGATTGAATGGTACACGATGAACATCTTCCTATCTTCAAGTACATCAAGTCAGCGACGTGTGAATCGCCGCGGTACAAGGTAATGTTATGGTCGCTATCATCATGGGATAAGCTTTATTCAGTCAAAATGGCAGCGACATCTGAGCTGACGAGCAGGCCTTCGTCGGCTAAAGTCACGATGAAAGGGCTCATGTTGTACCTGTCAAAACCGCGACATTACAAGTGAGCTTCTCAAAATGTCGTCGGAATTCCCCTTGATTACAAGTATATCAACCGATAGTGAGTTAACACATATAAATCTTCTTGTGATGATCCTAATATGAATATATGTAATGTCGTACTAGTTAATTACTTTATGTCAGTGACAGACCAAATGGGTATGGGTTGTCCATTCAAATATGTCTTCATGTTTAATGCTCGCTGCTGCAGTCCCGTGGAACTGCGTGGTGCTTGGTTGTGAGTTCGCCGCAATGCCGTTTGTTCTCCACTCCCACCTTAGAGAAGGCCACTCCATGAGGTTACACATTTTCCACTACGGTAGGAAAGACAGGTACATCTCTAAGACGGTGTCGGCACCGGGCACATAGAATTTAGATATCGGGGTAACCAGGGACTATGGCACAGTGTTCTGCGTGTTTTTTGATGGGCGCGACGAAGTCATCTTGATATCCGTCGAGTGCGTCAGGCCGGCGGCGCACTTGTCACCACAATACAGGGTGAAGTTGAGCTCTGCACATCAAAATGGCTTGTGTAAGAAGGTATTCTATGCGAAGGCTAAAGGCACTTGCTCTTTGTTTGTTCTTCGTCGGAATCGCCCATCGAAGGTCACCATGGAATACAAGCTTCATATCGAAAATCTAGAGAATAACACGTCTTAATCTTCTTGTGATGATCCTAACTTGAACACGTGTACTCCTTGATAGGATTTTTCTTATCATTTTGGGACATGTGGTTCCTAGCTTAAGGTAGTTATGAGTATTTTGTATGGAGTTCTGCTACTGCTAATCTACTTTGTAGTAGGAGTAATACCTATGTACTGGTACTTTTTCAGACTGATGGATCGAGTGCATAATATGGTCTCTCTTTCCTTTTGAATCATGGCCTTTCTACATCTACTGAATTTCAATGTCTTCATTGCTGAATCTATCAATTCCTTTGGTCATTATCTGTACTACTAAATCAGTCACTTTGAAATGGTACTAAATCTGTCAAGTGCCGCTTATTATGAACTGGGAACCTGTTGATATTTTTCTGTATTATTCAGTACTTCTGAATCTTTCAAATGCCAGTGAATCTGTCAAATGTTCTGTTTTTTCTATTACTAAAGTATTTTTTAGAACTAATAGTGATGTATAGGTACTTGTTTAGATAAAGACTAGTAGATGGTCTTGCTCTTCTTTTGGAACATGGCCAGAATATGGTCTCTCTTTCCTTTTGAATTATTGCCTTGCTACATCTATTGAATTTCAGTTTCTGTGTTGTTAAATCTGTCATTCTTTTGGTCATTATCTATACTGCTAAATCGGTCACTTTAAAATGTTGTTGAATATGTCAAGTGCCGATGATTATGTATTTGCAATCTATTGATCTATTTTTGTTTTATTCAGTGTTGCTGAATATTTCAAATGCTAGTGAATCTGTCAAATGTTCTGTCATTTTTATTACAGTACTAAAGTATTTTGTAGAACTAATATTGATGTACTGGTACTTGTTTAGATCAAGGGTAGTAGATGATCTTACTTTTATTTTGAAACATGGCCTTGTCACGATCTAGATGAGGCTTGGGGCATTTTGGGTTGCATAACTAGGCCATACATTCATTGATGTGAGTAGAAGGTTTACACAGAAAAGCGGGCTGGATCGTTAGTTTTGCTTGCTCTAATGATCGTGTTGTTTGGATAAAAGTGAATGATCCCACGCCAAGGTTTTTAGTGTTGAAACAAGAATTGATTCTCGCGGTCCTGCTATTGGATTTTAGAGTCAGTATTGCTGAATCTTTCACTTTGAAATGCTTCTGAATATGAACTGGGAACCTATCATTATTTCACCAAGCATGATGCAATTTAGGCCATGGGTTCTTGCCTTTCTAGAAGTTTCAACAATTATAGCAGGCTTGCCAAACTTTGTAAAGGGGTACCTTTCTAGAAAGTTCATATGAGGTTCAGCATCTTGGTATTTTGGTACAAAGTACCAAAAACATAACTGACTCAACTTACAACTACTCTGTCTAACTGATGTGAATCTAGAAAAAATTGAGGCCATTAGAGTAGCTATAGTACTCCCTATTCCATAACTCTAGTCGGCGTCCTCGATGTAGTACGCCCGCAAGAAGACGGCCGAAGGAGCACGACAAAACACCTTCCGTTAAAGAGCCATCCTCAACTCCGTGTGGCTGCATTTGGATATTCTCGGGAGCTCACTTCACACTTTTTCTCGCCATCTCACCCGCAGCATCGATCCTTCCAGGCCACCACCCCTCTCCTCCAAATAACCCCAACAATCATACATAGATCCTTCCTTCCCCATAATCCATCCGTACATGATGATAGTGGAGTCGAGGCACAACCAGCTAAACGATGTCAAGAGGAAGGTCAGCGACGACATCTTCAATGAAATAGCTATGTGTCTGGACACTAACAACGTCATCCGGCTGGACGCATGCTCCAAGGATATGTACCGCCAAGTCGCTAGCGGAAAAGGTAGTAGATGCCCCAACGACATCTGCTGGACTTTGGTCTCCTATAAGGACGTCTACGACCACAAGATCGGGTGCAACTACCACCGGTGTGTCTGCATGGAGTCAGCATGCGAGTTCTCCAGCATCAAGAAAGTGTTCGTCGAGCAGCTCATATCTGCCCACTCAATGACGGTGCCCAGATACAGCCCCAAAAAAGGGACCCGTTTGTGCCGGTTCGTGCATCGGGCTCATTGAGACATGAGGTCATCGACATCGGGAAGGAGGGCAAGTTGTTCGTCACCCAAATTGCCGGGCATAGGACGAAGTTGCTCCTATCCATCAGGCCGGTCAGGTAGGCGACGTGTGAATCGCTGCGGTACGAGGTGAGGTTTTGGTCATTGGTCTTGTTTGCTAGTTTCAATCAGGTTGTTGTAACAAGGTCATCCGAGACAGGACGTCGCCAGCCAATGTCGCGTAGGAAGTGCTTATGTCTTTTCGGTCGAAGTCACGGCTTTACTAGCATACTACTGAACCTGTTGTCAGACAATATTGACCGGTGAGATATCACATCTTAATCCTCTTGTGATCATCCTACTATGAGTGTATGTAATGTTGTACTAATTAGCTAGTTTATGTTGGTGGCAGATTCCCTTTGTAATTGGATTTTTGAAATTAAGGATCCAGAATTTTCTGGTTTGTCCTATGAATTTTACATGTATAATGCTGACCTAGAGGCCGACGGGCGACAATGAAACAAGAGACCCGTCCTAGGCAGGAAATCAAGCTGGTCAGCACTTTGACATGCTGAAGCATTCTATTTTCTTTGAGTACATATGATGGGACATGTAGTGGTTCCCAGCTTAGTGTAAACTTGTAGTTCTACACTTCTGCTAAGTATTTTGTATGGAGTTCAGCTACTGCTAATCTATTTTTTAGTAACACCTATGTACTAGGACATATTCTGATCGAGTGGCGAATATGCATGGTCCCGCCTTCCTTTTTAAACTTGGCCTTGCCTGATTGTTGTACAATCATTGAATTTTAATGTAGGCATTGCTGAATCTATCAATTCTTTTGGTCATTTTCTGCGACCATTGAATCAGTCACTTTAAATTGTTGCTGAATTTCTCAAGTGCTGCTGAATGTGAACTGGGAACCTGTAAGATACTTTTCTAGTCTTATTTTGTACTACCGAATCTTTCAGATACTACTGAATCTGTCAAATTTTCTGTCGTTTCTTTTACTAAAGTATTTCGTAGAGCTAATATTGATGTACTGGTACTTCTTTAGATACAAGGCAATAGATGGCTAGCCTTGATTTTTTTTGAAACATGGCCTTATCACATTCTAGAAGAGGCATGGGCATTATGGGTTGCATAGACATGGCCTTATCACATTATAGACATGGCCTTATCACTGGGTTCGATCCCTTTTGAGGTAGGAGAAGGGCTCCTTATATAGAGTGGCGCCGGGCCTCTTCCCCCCATCTATGGGAGGGAAGGGCTTCCACATTCCCGCCAAAGGATTCAGACCTGCCTTGTCTTCTTGCCGCCACCAGCCAGCTACTGTGCCGACGGGTGGTCGGTAGTCTTTTCTCTTTACACCGTCTCCTTGGTATTATTGCACCAAAATGGCTGTGTTAGATGTCATCCTTGCCTTCTGTCATCCTTCCACCCCTTCATGCTCTGCTTTTCACGGATGGCCTGGTCGTCGCTTGGACCGACCGTTGACGCGTTGTCCTACTTGACGCACTTGGACTTGGTGACTTCCCCTCCCGAGGCTTGGCTAAGGGGTGTTGGCTCCAGGTCAAGGTTGACTAAAGCACTTATAGAGGATCCGGTCTTTGGTTCCCCCTCCAGAGGCTCGTCCCCATGCGAGCCCTCGAGAGGACGCTTCGAGCGGGCCCGATGACTCGACAAGAGAGGGTACCCCCATGTGCCAATAGTCTGACAGCAGCCCCCGGTCGCTTGGCTTGCATGCCACTTATGAAGGGGCAAGGTAGTCAAGGGACCAGCTAGAGCCGGGACCATGAGCAGTCACATCGCAGCATGATCCCTGAAGTCGATGCCCATGGCTTCCATGTGCCTGCGCAGGACGTGGCGCATGCCAGGTCTAGGAACCATTGCTTCCTCTACTTAGCCTTGGACATCGAGCCGCCCACAAAAACCCCAAATCCTAAGGGACTATCTAGCTTCCGTCTTCCTCCGCCATCAAGCCACCGAAGCTCCGTGCAACATTGCTCCTTTCCCTTCCGCAACGCCCATGATGGCACTCAATAGAGCGCATGCCACTTCCACCATGCCGAGCTTTCCCCAATCGATTGTGGGGGCCATGCCGCTAGCGACGATTCTCAACGAGGAGTTGTTGGAGAAGGTCCGCAAGCTGATGGATTCCAACTCGAACGTATGGGGCGCCTCATGGGTGTGGTGCGACGGCATTGGGGGGAGAGGGTGGCTCACCACCACGGCCCCTGTTTTCACCCACTCCTTCACCACCAGCCTCGTCTGCCATTTCCCCCTTTCTCCTAGCCGTCTTGGACCATTACTGCATCTAGATCCTCCATCTCCACCTACGGAGCGTGACCCTTCTTACCGCCTCCTCGTTCTGGTGCGAGGCCTTTGTCGGGGTGGCTACGTCCTTGGCATTGTTCTGGCACCTCTACAGCCTCCGCATCCTCGTGTTAGGGGACATTCTCGGTGATATCGGGTTCTTCAGAGGGGAGGAGGGAGAATTCCTGCCTATCTCCATCCTCTGCAAATCATCGGAATTGCACCGCAACTAGGTATTGCTAGACGTCGGCCGGGCCTGGCCTCCGCTTTGTGCTCCTGCAGGGGCGGCGGTGGAGAACCCATGGTAGGATCGCGAGGCGGCAGCTTGCATGAGCCCCGAGCCCCTCACAAGGCGCGTGGCATACTTAATAAGCCAATGCTTGTCCGACGAGATGGTGGTGAGGGATTTCTCGCGGCAACAGATTGCCCCTCTCTAGGAGAACAGGAGGCATGTGTTGACCATGTCACCCGACCACGATGCAGTCAGGCTCTCTGAGGGGCACCGCACAGAGGGTACCATGTCCGCCCTCATGCTACTTCTCTTGGTGTGAACGCGGTGATGGATCTTCCCCAGACATGCATCCCCTATATTCGGGAGGCGACATGAGCTCGGCCCGCACAGGTCTTTTCACTTTCAACGCCAGGGGTGTGGCCCTTGGTCGAGCTAGATGACGAGGATGAGGGGCCAAGCAACGCCCTTGAACCGTCCTGATAGGCTAAGTTCCTGCACCAAAACAGGGTTATTGCAATACTTGCAGCAGCAAATATTTAAAGAGTTTGTCCCGATGGGAGCTCGGTGAACATGATCCTCGCAGCCGCCTTGTAAATGCGACCACGTTCGCACCCAAACCATGGTTTGGAAATAGCCTATTCTATATGTTGCTAGGATAAATGAATTTAAGATGCTTTGTAATAACTACTACTAGGACTGGAAGAAAACTAGAACAAAAGTAAAACTGAAAAGAGGTGAATGCAATGATATGAAATATTAATGCTATGATTTCTCAAGTAATGTTGTGTATACCGGTGTGCATGATAAGTGCTTATGAAATAGTTGTTAACTATAATTGTGGAGGTTCCTCATATACCGTTGTCTCCCACCATTGGTAAGTGGCAACTAGACAACTCAATTGTCCACACCCTCTTTGGACATGGGTCATCTCGTAAGAGAATTGTGTATTAAGGTAACAAGACCAATCAAAGTAAACCAGAGAAAATGCATTAAGTTCTATGGACAACCATACTCCTAAGCAATTGTGCTAGTCACAAGATATCCCATATGTCGCTTTGGGGTCAAGCAATTCGCAACACTATACCTATCTATATCGTGAGTGATCTTAAGGAAATTAAGTCTTACTGGGTGGTGCATCCTAAGCTGCTATTCCCTCCGCAAATCACTTATAGCAAATTGCCTATTAGTTCTACCCATGGACTTGTCAGGCCCATGGACGAGTAGAAAATAATGATAAATTTTGTGACACTTCGTGAATCCCTAGTAAACTCCTCAACAATGGATTGGACGTCTCCCATCACTAGAATAATATCATGAATAGAACAATATAAAAGGAAAGCACAAACATATTAATTAACAAGAACACACCACACTTCCATTACTCAAATCATCATAACATTAATAAAAGGGGGTTCAAGCCTAGTTACAATCCATCACGGAGATCATGATGGGGAAGGATGAAGGAGTAGCGGCGATGGAGATTGTGATGATGGCACGGTGATGGTGACGTCGGCGTGGTGATGGCGTCGTCTTCCTTCTCCTCCTCTTCTTGCTTGGTGTTGATAGAGATTTAGATCTTGGTAGAGCTGTAAAGACTATGGAGGTGGCACGGCGGTAGGGCGCCGTCATGGAGGCGATAGATGGGATCTAGATCTTGTATATGGTGTATTTTGGCTTCCTCTTGTCCTTCCTCCTTTATATAGGCCTTGGGGGTGCCCTAGGCAGGGGTTGGCAGAAAAACCGATGACCGAAAACCGCATTCGAAAAGACCGATACCAAAACCGAATAGTCCAGAACTGATAATTTATGTCAAAATTTTGGTCTTGAATTCTAAAAACCGATTTTTTCTCGGGTAATTCGGTATTAAGTTGTACGTAGCCGAAGCGACCGATCAGACCGAATAACTATGTCTTGGGCCAAAAGCTGTAAAAAAAGTCCAGCCCGTTTTCCTATTCTGAGGCCCTCGGTTGATAAAGTACGTGTCTTTCTTTTTTAGGCAAAAGTGCGTGGCTTTTCTAGTCAAACGTACAAGCTGCAATGGCAGTTTCCATGCATCGCATCCAATTCCCCATTCACGACCTCCAATAACTAGCTGCCTCTGGTTTCTACACAGCGGCTAGCATGGGTAGTCCGATCATCGGCGTTGAATGCCATCTCTTGCCCCTCTCTCCATCTCGATGGGTCTCCTCATTTCTTCTCGGCATGCAGCATGCCTCCTAGTGCTAGGCGACAAATCCGCTCCGACGTCTGACAGTGAGTGCAGGTTGTGCATTCCATTTTTTATTCACGTCTAGCTGCACGGAGCACTGCACAGACTTCTATTGTTTGATTTCTTGTAACAATAAAGGACATCGGTCACTTCACTACAACAACCCCGTAAAGCAATATATATGACTTAAATATTCGTTGCGGAATTTTATTGTAGATACGCATGCTTGTGTTGTAGGCTAATTCGTTGTTTGTTATACACGGACTGTAATATGAAGAGAAAACTTTATTAGCCCAGCCCACTAAACACGCACATTAGATTTTTTAATTCCACGACACAGCCACGATCGCACGCTCCCAACCGGCAGTCACGCTCGTCGCCTTCCCCAAACCTAGCCGCCTCCCTCCTCTCCCTCTAGGTGTGCTCGGCTATTGCCAAGTAATTCCTCCATCGTCGGTAACTGGGATAACGCTGCGACCTCCCACTCGTTGCTTTGTGCGAAGATGTCTTGACGGGATGTTTCGACCTCAAATTCTCGTCGCTTACCATTAGATCTCATAAATTCTGGACGTGCTCCAAGCACATCCAAGATCGATTTTGGAAGAAACAATACAACTCCATAGCCCATCTCTACTTCTCCTTTGGTTTGACCCGCATTCACCAATTTTCCAGGATTTGTGTCCATCCGTGCCAATTCCTGTCGCTGCCACCTCATCAAGTGCAGTTATATATTTTAATGTTTGAACAGTGGCCTGGTTTGCATCTCGCATCTTTCCAAGTTAATTCGATACTGCAACTTTATACATCTCTTTTGTCGCTTTGGTCGTATCCAATATTTAGTATAGATCCAGCAAATTTATATTGTTATCTTTTTCATAGACGTAGTTTTTATTTTGTAAGTACTGAGTATAGATTTTCTTTTACCTTTTCAAGTATTCAGTATAGAATCAGTCTGACCAATACATTTTTCTGTTTCACGTGGTGCGCTTCAGAACACATGGTGATTGTTTCAGCTACTGAAATCAATTTTTTATGGCTTTTGCATCATACTAGATGACCAGTTTATCTGGGATCACATGTGTGTGTATTCGAAATCTGAACACGGAACACGGACCCGGGTTGATCATCGAGCTAAGATGCATCCAGATATTAGATCGACTTGTTCCGTTGGTAAGGAAAAACCTTACTTCCTTTTTACGAATTTATAATATTTATGTTCGTTGTTTCTCTGCTACAAACTTACCAGCACTTTAATTCAAGTCCTTTGATGTATGCTCAATAGCGTCTGGTACGTGACATTATCAGAGCAGGTTTACCAGCACACAGTTGTGGAAGGTTCCCTATATCTTCCTTGTGCTTCACACGGTGCAGAAAGATCAGCAGTGACATAGCTTCATTGTCGTGCGTTAGTGGTACCACGAACAATATTTTGGCTGCATTGAACATTGAGAATATATATGGTAGTGTGTGTCACGGTAATTTGCAATCACCATCTCTCATATGTCTTTGTTGATCTCCAAGGATATCAGCTTTGGCATGTCACACATAGTTCATATATTTGTTTCTCCAATTCTAAGTGCACCGGGAATGCCACTTTGATACTGGAAGCTGAATTTTTGTTTTCAGGTCACATGCATCAGCAAGACTTACTATTTGGATACCAGCTCTGGATATGCTAGGCCAAAGAACATATATAGACTTGGTAGAATATCATATTTTGACTTAAGATTGTAAATTGTCTACACTTAAGATGATTTTCGTGTATTGAACGATGTCCCAAAAAATAGATACATAGGGCTAGGTAGAATATTTAACTTAGTTACCAGATTGTAAATTGTCTACTCTTGGGATGATTTTCTTGTATGGAATGGTGTTACAATAATAACTATTTTTTGATGCAATGCGAGTTCTACGATTTGTGTGATGTGGCATGTCTCATGTGAACTATGTTCTCTTCGCTAGTAAAAAGACAAGTCATCTTCTAGAGCGATCCAACTAGAAAGCTAAAAAAAAAAATTTTGTAAAACAAAATTGTTGGTACTTGTAGGATGCCTCTACCAACGCATACATTTGTTGCATCGATTCTGTATGTAATTTGCAACCCCTATTTGATTGGTGACCAACGTACATATATGCGTTGCATTGTATCCCTGCAACGCCAAAAAACGCAACGCATTTTGATCCGTTGGTAAATTGCCTTGCAACGCCTATATGGATATTTAGATACACATAGTAGCGTTGTTGTAGGGGTGGTCTTCTTGTAGTGCTTCAGTTCAGACCGACACCAAACCGAATAGTTGAGACACCGAATTTCTCGGTTAGTTGTTTACTAGGAGACCGATCGGTCCTGAATTCTAGGAAACCGAATCTATGAACTATCTGAAGCATCAAATCGAATTGTTTGGTTTAACCGAACTCCCAGCCATAGCCCTAGGGTTCCCCCAATACCGTCATATGACTTAGGAAAGGTTCTGGACCTTTTCTGGGGCGAAATCCCGTCATTTCCGACCCTTGCTACAACTATAAAGGCGCAAATGTAGGGCCGAAATTATTGCTCCGGTCGTATAGTTGCTCGTTAAACCATATGTATGCTTTAGTATTTTGGTCGCCATTTCTTCATACAAACTCCATTTTGGTGTTCTCGGGCTTGTTGAGTTCATATCGTCGAGGGATACAACCCTATGGTCTTGGATATTTATTTTTAGGAGTTGGGAAAATTCACTTTTCCAACACCTCAAATGGCTAAGTCTGGTCGCTGCAGCTCCTCCATACTATGCTCTCTTTGTTCCTTTTGCCTTTGTTGTATCCATAATAATCATCAACACCTACACATATGTAAAAGACAAAGAAGAGGGATAAAATTTTACCTAAACTACTAAATGTGCAAAGCTCATATTGAATTTAATAAAAACAAGTTCTCATGCATATCAGGCATAGCAATAGTTAGATGGAGCATGATATGATAGGAAAGTGACAGAATTTATATTGCTAAAAAGTGTTGTATTATCACAACCATCAATTTCCCCAACCTATATCTTGCTCGTCCTCGAGCAAAAGTGATCGATAACTTAATGGATGTGATCTTGCTTATCATTGGAAATCAATGCACCGAATCCTTGTCTTTCCTGCAAGCTCAAAGCTAGAGAGCGCATAATCATACAAGGCAATATAAGCTCAGTTATATTAATCCAAACCACTAGAGATTAGTCAAAAACTTCTATGCCCCATGTCAAAGTTAAATCTAGCTTGCAAGTAAACTTGTGATCCTTCTATACGCACTTTATTGTATTTTTGTATTTTTATTTGTATAAGGCAAAGCTAAACACGGTTAGTTGTCAATCATAAATAGAAATGGAGTTTTCCAATGCTGCCCACTCATGCCATCAATTAAAGTCTCTCAAGTGCAAACTTTGATTTTTGAGCTCATAGAAAATATATTTCTTAGTAACGAGACAATGCCAAAAGAGTGGTATATGTTCAATCGAGACTGTGTAGGCCAGGAGGGACACTCGTGACCATTACCAAGGTTTCCCTTTTCTGATTTCTCATAATGGTCAGAGGAGTATTCCGACTTTTGCTTTTAACGCTGGCCCATGAGAATACCAATGCATACCCAAATATAGCATTTTGGCTACATATGTTGGGCAACTCATAGCCAAACTCCAAGAGTTTCCTCTTTTTGGATTATCCAAAGGCCAGCAGATTTGTTAGCATCCCATGTTGTGTGACAGTGGCGCAAGACACGCATAAAGCAATATCTCACTTTGATTTCCAAGACAAAATTTTGGCATATGTAATCTCGAAACTTTGAAAGATCATTTCTTATTTGACAACTCACTCAGTAAGCATCTATTAAGAAAATTATGAAAAGTGATAACTAGCAAGTTTCGAAGAACTTATTTATTATTATTTTTTTCAAAATATAGAGAACATGGCAATGTATATTTAGAGGATCACAATATTTTTCACAAGCTAGATAAAAGTTGAACAAGGTGCATCAAAGCTATGGCCTGTCTCCTATAGGGCTTAACATGAGCAAGTATATCCCTTATATAAATACGAACAAAATCTCACCTATGCAAGCATTCAAAAACAGAGAGATATACAATAGCATGAAAACTTTTTAAGATAAAGAACTTTGCACAAGACTCTACACATGCAAAATAACCTCCCCAAGCTAAGAATTTTCCAAGTATCCACTTGACAAGATCATGAAAATAAAAGAGAAAATAAAGTTATCAAAAGAGAGTATAAGAAGTGGTTACCTCCCCAACCTTAAGTTAAAGCAAGGGTGACACACTTTACCATTGAGGTGCTTTTAACCTCTACTTTGATGGACAAAGAACCTTTGCTTCAATGAATGTTTCGTGAATTGGTGTATGCCTTCATTAAGAACTTGGTAGGAACAAGACTAGAAAGACAACAAATTTGTTTGTGTTTTCTAAGACACGTGTTTAGCTCACAAGTGATAAAAATACAAGTTCGGCTTAGTCAATTCATTAACCAACACACCACACCTAAGTCAACAAACTAATTCTAGAAGTGTGTTTCTCCTAGATTGTGATGAAGCGTAATTGAGACAATATATGAAACACGAGTGTGCAGCCCCTATGTGCTTATTTAAAATAGGTTTGAGTTAGACGGTTTTACCAGTTGTTGAAACGTTGAATTGAAGCAACCAAGTGGCTCATGCGAGTGTTTGCATGGTTGGCACTATTATACACGTCATCACACAAGATTTAAGTCCCTACGAAAATAACACACAAAATAAAAGACAACGGTTTGGTGTACGAACGAAGTTCATTCACCCCACCGATAAAAGGAAAATAAAAAGAAATCATGAACTTCTATAGAAAATTACAGTCTAGAAAGTTTCTTAGGAGAAAGTATATCAAAATTTTGATACCGGGGTTACCTTCCCATAGCGATTTGGTGGTCTACCAACTATACGACCAGAACTATACGGTCGGAAAAATATTTTCCGCTGTATAGTTGGTCGTCAAACTTCTAGTAATCTTAAATAAGAATTCTAAGCAGGTGTCGATATCTATACGGAGGCAACTATATGACCGGACCAAAAAGGTCCCACCGTATTGTTGGTCGTTAAACCTTCTATATCCTGGAAAAGAATTTTGACGAAGACATCGATAACTATACGACTAGAACTATATGGCCAGAATTTTTATTCAAGCCGTATAGTCGGTCGTTAAACCGTTAGTACATATGAAAGAAAATTTGTCGATGGCAAAATAATCTATACGGCCGGAATTTTTATTACCGCCGTATAGTTGGTCATTAAACTCTCTATAGCCATCAAAAAATTTCCGTTTCTTCGAGAATTATTTCTTATCCTAAAACTTAGCGAAACACCATGATTTGACAGAAAAATGACAGATTAAATTTTCGACCAACATTTAGTATGTATAAAACGAGATTTAAGTACAACCGAGTTTATGCAACATATAGTAACAAGAAATTCTATCTTTTGAAAACTTCAACAAGATTACTCTAATAGCAATACATGCGAAGAATAAAAGTGTCAATGCAACATGAACGCAACTAGATTCAAGACATAAAACTAAGAAAGACACCTAGTAACTTCCGGGTTGCCTCCCGGGAAGCGCTCCCTTTAAAGCCATAAAGCTAGGCTAGGATGCTCCATACATTACCCACCTAGATACCAAGGGATATCGACTCGAGGTGAGGTTATACATACCAGCTTGGACCATTTTGAAGTAGAGTTCGGTCGGATTCGTATCCGCTTATGGTGCATCGGCATCATGTAGATGAACAAGTTCTCGCTTTCAAGCGAGTGTTGATGCACCAAGCTGGGTGAACATGCCTCCATGTATAGCTACAATGTGAGGATTTGAGATTCATATAAAATTCTTAAATCTTTACCTTTGTTACCTGTGTAGGGGAACACTTCATAGTATTCTTCCTTCATCGTTGGGAGTTCAGGACCCTGCATGTTAGTATAGCAAGGTTCTATATCTAGTTCATTATTATTAATTCTCTCCATATGAGTGTCTAGGCACAAGGCCTCCATAGAACAATTATTAATAGTTTTAGCATCATAAAAATCAATACTAGAGTGAGAGGCATCACAAAAAAAAGTTGTAGTGTTACTCTCTTTGTCAACCTCACCTTTCTATTCCTCCTTTTCATCGACTAGTGTTTTAATAGCAATGATTGAATCAAAAGTAGGAGTCAAAGGTGTGAGCGGGTGATCAATCCGTTCTTCCTCCTCTTCCTTGTGCTCCTTTTCCTCTCCACTTAAATTATTTTCGCAAAAGAGGAATATGAGGTATACTAAATTTAAAACTCCGTCAAGTGCTTCACTTTAAACATCAATACTTTCTAGTCTAAATACCATTTCAGATGCACCTTTGAAAATAATGTATTCTAGTACTTCCAAACTAGCATAGGATTTATCTCTATTATAATTTTCTAGAGTAGGATTGTTGGAACACTTATATTGAAAATTAAGGTGGTCATCTGTTATACAAATTGTGCTATAAGATCCATCATTAGCACGCAACCATAATAAATGCATTTCCAATTGGTCCACAAATTTCTTTATCAACTCATGTCTAGCAACCAGGCTTGATGAACTTGAATCCTTTATCTCCTCCAATGCTTGTATTATCTCTTGAACAAAATTTATCTCAGAAGACATGATTAGTAGCAACAGTTTTAATAAATTTTTGGTTTTGTAATTATTTTATTTTTTTCAATATAAAAGTGCATTAAGATCATAGAAAAAACAGAAATAAACTATGTGCGAGTAGATAACCGAACGCTTGGCTCCCTGGTAATGGCGCCAATTTGATGGACTAGGTTCCTGCACCAAAACAGGGTTATTTCAGTACTTGCAGCAGCAAATATTTAAAGAGTTTGTCCCTATAGGAGATCGGCGAACACGACCCCGCAGACACATTGTCAATGCAACCATGTTCTCACCCAAACTATGGTTTGGAAATCGCCTATTCTATATGTTGCTAGGATAAATGAATTTAAGATGTTTTATAATAACTACTACTAGGACTGGAAGAAAACTAGAACAAAAGTAAAACTGAAAAGAGGTGAATGCAATTAGATGAAATATTAATGCTATGATTTCTCAAGTAATGTTGTGTATACCGGTGTGCAAGACAAGTGCTTATGGAATAGTTGTTAACTATAATTGTGGCGGTCCCTCATATACTGTTGTCTACCACCATTGGTAAGTGGCTACTAGACAACTCAATTGTCCACACCCTCTTCGGATATGGGTCATCTCGTAAGAGAATATTGTATTAAGGTAACAAGACCAAGGTAAACTAGAGCAAAGGCATTAAGTTCTATGGACAACCGGACTCCTAAGAAAGTGTGCTAGTAACAAGATATCCCATATGTCACTTTGGGGTCAAGAAATTTGCAACATTATACCTATCTATATGATGAGTGATCTTGAGGAAATTAAATCTTAATCGGCGGTGCATCCTAAGCTTCTATTGCCTCCACAAATCACTTATATCAAATAGCCTATTAGTTGTACCCATGGACTTGTCAGGCCCATGGATGAGTAGAGACTAATGATAAGTTTTGTGACACTCCGTGAATCCCTAGTAAATTCCTCAACAATGGATTTGACGTCTCCAACCATATCATGAATGATCAATGTAAAGAGAAAGCACAAACATATTAATTAACAAGAACACACCACACTTCAATTACTCAAATCATCATAACATTAATAAAAGGGGGTTCAAGCCATGTTACAACCCATCACGGAGATCATGATGGGGAATGATGAAGGAGTAGCGGTGATGGAGATGGTGATGACGGTGTGGTGATGGTGGCGTCAGAGTGGTGATGGCGGCGTCCTCCTACTCCTCCTCTTCTTGATTGGATGGCTTGATGGTATTGATGGAGATCTCGATCTTGGTGGAGTTGCAGAGGCTATGGAGGCGGCATGGTGGTAGGGCGCCGCCATGGAGGTGGTAGATGGGATCTAGATCTTGTATATGGTTTATTGTGTATATGTGGTGGCTTCCTTGGCTCCTCCATCCTTTATATAGGCCTTTGGGGTGCCCTAAGGTTCCCCCAATACCTTCATATGATTTAGGGAAGGTTCTAGAGCTTCTCTGGGGCGAAATCCCGTCATTTCCGACCCTTTTTACAACTATACGGGCATAACTATACGGCCGGAATTATTGCTCCGGTCGTATAGTTGCTCGTTAAACCGTTTGTACTTCTTAGTATTTTGGTTGCCATTTCTTGATACAAAGTCCGTTTTGGGTGTTCTTGGGCTTGTTGAGTTCGTATCATCGAGGGATACAACCATGTGGTCTTGGCTCTTTATTTCGGGGAGTTGGAAAAATTCACTTTTCCAACACCTCAAATGGCTAAGTCTGGTGCCTGCAGCTCCTCCATACTATGCTCTATTTGTTATTTTTGTCTTTGTTTCATCCATAATCATCATCAACACCTAGACACATGTCAAAGATAAGGAAGAGTGATAAAATTCTACCTAAACTACTAAATGTCCAAAGCTCATATTGAATTTAATAAAAACAAGTAATCATGCATATCAGGCATTCCAATAGTTAGATGGAGCATGATATAATAGGCAAATGAAACAATTTATATTGCTAAAAAGTGTTGTATTATCACAGCCATGACCTCCCAGTGCAAGCGGTGCGAGAGGATGATCAACAGCATGTCTTCTTCAGAGGAGGACGTCGAGAGCCCCTCCCGCATCGAGGCTGGTGGCCCTTCCAGCGGGGCCATTCTCGGGAAGCGAGCCGAGCCCGAGGCGTCAGTCGCCCGGCGCTAGCACTGGCGGCCGAGAAGCGCCTCAGGTGAGGTAGTGGGGCGTCTTTCTTCTAGCATCACGAGGAGAGCCAACTGGTCCATGGTGGGAAGAGAGGATAAGAGGTAACACCCCCTCGTGAGGCTTCCCTTTTTTCCCATGCTCCTTTTCTCTGTTTGGTCATCTCGTCTCGTCGGTGCGGGTGCGAGAAGAGGAGGAAGGCGAAGCCGGCAAGGACCGACTTGCGGGGAGTAGCGGGAGGTGTTGTGGGTAGCCCTACCGCCCTCGGCTCAGAGAGCACCTTGGAACCTCCTCCCCGCCTGCCTAGGAGCAGGCCGTGGCCAGGGAAGGCCTAGATGACATGGGTTCTCCTGACTCTGAGGCGACTGCAGGGAGTGGTGAGACCCTCCTACTCGATGACCCTATGGGAGCGCAAGTCACAACTCCATCGGCAGCCGCCAAGTCCCTAATGTGGTGGGACCAAGCATGATGGCCTTGCTACTGCCAGGTCTGAGTGTCTGCGGGGTGTTGATGAGTTCATAATTGCATCATGTTTTATATTATTATTTTGCACTGTAGTGGTAGGATCTTGGTATTTTACGGTGTTCGTGTGCACATTTTATGTCTATTCTCACTAGGATCGAGACAGATGATGGATACAATGGACACAATTCTTGGAGCAGTGGTATTGGGGAGAAAAGGAGTCAAAAACAATGTAAATCGCTTATTTGGGAAATATCAGTAACGCCAGAAGAAAACCAAAAGCGATCAAGGCATCCAAACGGTTAAACGACCAACTATACGGTGGGAATAATTTTCTGGCCGTATAGTTGGCGCCGCCACTCCCTCCTCAAATAGTTTCACCCCGTGCAACTGGATCAGAGAGATGACATATAGAACAACCAGAAATCACCGAAACCTCACCACTGTAAGGCATCTGGAGGGGGAACTCGTCCACTGGGGATCCATCTTCGCCCTACGCAGATCTGGGAGGCTAAGGCATCGATCTTCATCAACAACCTCTGCATCACCACCATCTACATCCATCCCATCTACATCTTGTCTAGATCTTGTTGTAATTTCCGTACTCGTTGTGGATTTATACAAGTACTATTCAACTGCCACATGTAGTGGAGCACTAGTTTGAAAGTGGTTGCATCACCACACCCACTTGGAAGTGTGTGTGTGTTGCCATGTGGATCATTGTGGTTTGGCAAATAACACATGCAATGTCACTAAAACATGCGTCCAACCATGACCAAGAACCATAGCAACATGATGGGATTCAACTACCACATACAGTGGAGCACTAGTTTGAAAGAGGTTGCATCACCACACCCACTTGGAGTGTGTCTGTGGCCGTATGGATCATTGTGGTTTTGGAAAGAACACATGCAATCTCACCCCAACATGTGTCCAACTATGACGAAGACCCCCAGCAACATGCGGGGATTCAATTGCCACATGTAGTGGAGCACCAGGTTGAAAGAGGTTGCATCACCACACCCACTTGGAGTGTGTGTGTGGTCATGTGGATCGTTGTGGTTTGGCAAAGAACGCATGAAATGCCACTCCAACATGTATCCAAACATGTCCAGGAACCCTAGCAACATGCTGGGATTCAACTGCCACATGCAGTGGAGCACCAGTTTTAAAGAGGTTGCATCACCAATACCACTTGGATGTGTATGTGTGGCCATGTGGATCATTGTGGTTTGGAAAATAACGCATGCAATGTTACTCCAACATGTGTCCAAACATTTCCAGTAACCCTAGCAACATGCCGGGATTCAACTGCCACATGAAGTGGAGCACCAGTTTGAAAGAGGTTGTATCACCACAGCCACTTGGAGTGTGTGTGTGGCCGTATGGATCATTGTCGTTTAGGAAATAACACATGCAATGTCACTCTAACATGTGTCCAAACATGTCTAGGAACCCCAGCAACATGCTGGGATTCAACTACCACATTTAGTGTAGGACCAGTTTGAAAGAGGTTGCAACAAGACACACACTTGGTTGTGTGCGTGGCCATGTAGATCATTGTGGTTTGTAAAAGAAGACATGCAATGTCACTCCAACATGTGTCCTACCATGACCAAGAACCCCAGCAACATGCTAGGATTCAGCTGCCACATGTAGTGGAGCTCTAGTTTGAAAGAGGTTGCATCACCACACCCACTTGGAGTGTGTGTGTGGCCAGGTGGATCATTGTGGTTTGGCAAATAACACATTCAATGTCACTAAAACATGTGTCCAACCATGTCCAGGAACCCTAGCAACATGCTGGGATTCAACTACCACAGGGAGTGGAGCACCAATTTCAAAGAGGTTGCATCACCACGCCCACTTGGATATGTGTGTGTGTGTCCATGTGGATCATTGTGGTTTGGAAAATAACTAATGAAATGTCACTCCAACATGTGTCCAAACATGTCTAGGAACTCTAGCAACATGTTGGGATTCAACTACCACATGTACTGGAGCACCAATTTGAAAGAGGCCGCATCACCACACCCACTTGGATGCATGTGTGTGTCCAGGTGGATCATTGTGGTTTGGAAAAGAACACATGCAATATCACTACAACATGTGTCCAAATATGTCGAGGAACCCCAGAAACATGTTGGAATTCAACAGCCACATGCAGTGGAGCACCAGTTTGAAAGAGGTTGCATCACCACAACCACTTGGATGTGTGTGTGTGTGTGTGTGGCCATGTGGATCATTGTGGTTTGGCAAATAACACATGCAATGTCACTCCAACATGAGTCCAACCATGTCTAGGAACCCCAGCAAGATGATGTGATTCAACTTCCACATGTAGTGTAGCACCAATTTGAAAGAGGTTGCATCACCATACCCACTTGGATGTGTATGTGTGGCCATGTGGATCATTATGGTTTGGAAAAGAACACATTCAATGTGACTCCAACATTTGTCCAACCTTGTCGAGGAACCCTAGACCCATGATGGGATTCAATTGCTACATGCAGTGCAAAACCAGTTTGAATGAGGTTGCAACACGACACCCACTTGGATGTGTGTGTACGGCCATGTGGATCATAGTGGTTTGTCAAATAATACATGCAATGTCAATCTAACATGAGTCCAACCATGTCTAGGAACCCAGCAACATGATAGGATTCAACTGCCACATGTAGCGTAACAACAGTTTGAAAGAGGTTGCATCACCACACCCACTTGGATGTGTGTGTGTGTGTCAATGTGGATCATTGTGGTTTGGAAAAGAACACATTCAATGTGACTCCAACATTTGTCCAACCATGTCCAGGAACCCAAGCAACATGATGGGATTCAACTGCCACATGCAGTGCAACACCAGTTTGAAAGAGGTTTCAACACCACACCCACTTGGATGTGTGTGTGTGGCCATGTGGATCATTGTTGTTTGGCGGTTTGGCAAAGAATGCATGCAATGACACTCCAACATGTGTCCAAACATATCCAGGAACCCCAGAAACATGCTGGGATTCAACTGCCACATGAAGTGGAGCACCAGTTTGAAAGAGGTTGCATCACCACACCCACTTGGATGGGTGTATGTGTGTGGCCATGTGGATCACTGTGGTTTGTCAAATAACATGTGTAATGTTACTCAAACATGTGTCCAACCATGTCTAGGAACCTTATCAACATGATGGGATTCAACTGCCAAATGCTGTGGAGCACCAGTTTGAAAGAGGTTGCATCACCACACCCAGTTGTATCGTTGTGTGTGTGTCCATGTGGATTATTTTGGTTTGTAAAATAACACATGGAATGTCACTCCAACATATGTCCAACCATGTCTAGGAACCCCAGCAACATGATGGGATTCAACCGCCACATGAAGTGGAGAACTAGTTTCAAAGAGGTTGCATCACCACACCCACTTGGATGTGTCTGTGTGGCCATGTGGATCATTGTGGTTTGGAAAAGAACACATTCAATGTGACTCCAACATGTGTCCTACCATGTCCAGGAACCCTAGCAACATGATGGGATTCTACCCACATGGAGTGCAACACCAGTTTGAAAGAGGTTCCAACACCACACCCACTTGGATGTGTATGTGGCCATGTGGATCATTGTGGTTTGGAAAAGAACACATGCAATGTCACTCCAACATGTGTCCAACCATGACCAAGAACCCCAGCAACATGCTAGGATTCAACTCCCACATGTAGTGAAGCACTAGTTTGAAAGAGGTTGCATCACCACACCCACTTGGATTGTGTGTGTTTCCATGTGGATCATTGTGGTTTAGCAAAGAACACATGCAGTGTCACTCCAACATGTGTCCAACCATGTCCAGGAACCCTAGCAACATGCTGGGATTCAACTGCCACATGCAGCGGAGCACCAGTTTGAAAGAGGTTTGCTGACTCGTGTATTAACGAGCTCGTTGGGGAACCCCAAGAGGAAGGTATGATGAGTACAACAGTAAGTTTCCCTCAGTTATGAAACGAAGGTTATCAATCCAGTAGGAGCAAGGAAACACCCCAAAGGTGTAGCTAGCTGAGCCTTGGCAGGGCGCACTACCGGTTCTAGTAGCAACGTGGAGACCTGCACAACTCAACCACAGAACTTTGTCCCCAACTTGCGATGAGGTTGTCAATCTCACCGGTTTTGCTGAAAACAAAGGATTAAACGTATCGAATGGAAGGAAGTAATAGTTTGCAAAAAGTAAACACAAAGCAGTAAACAGTTTGTAGATTGTATGTAAAAGAAAGGACCGGGATCCATAGTTCACTAGAGGTGGCTCTCCTTAAGATAGATAACATGCTGGGTGAACAAATTACAACGGGGCAATTGACAAACATCGAGAAAGCAATACATGCATATACTAATCATCTTGACACCTTTGGAACTTGATTGGGCATTACAACATTATACATAGACCGCCATCCAACTAGATCTATGACTAATAATCCACCTTCAGGTTATCATTTGAACCCCCTCTAGTATTAAGTTGCAAGCAACAAATTATTGCTTTATGAATTGCGTGTAATGTAAACAATACGATTGTTCTATGAACAAAGGATTGTTGTTTTCTCCCTAGTAGCAACAACACATCTAGTACCTTAGAGATTTCTGTCACTTCCCCAGATTACTAGAGGCATGAACCCACTATCAAGCATAAATACTAACTCTTGGAGTTGCTAGCATCTACTAGGCCAAGATGGCTACTAACAACGGAAAGCATGCAAGATCACAAATAACAAAGACATGATAGAATCAATAATCAATCTAAAATAGCATCTCAATATCCATCGGATCCCCGCAAACACAACATGTATGGATTACAAATAGATGATCTTGATCATGAACGGAGCTCACACGATCTAAAATGAAAGTACAAAGGAGGAGAACCAGCCATCTAGCTACTACATGGACCCGTAGTCTAGAGATGAACAACTCACGCATCACACCGGAGGCTTGCATGATGATGAAGAAGGCCTCAAGGGTGAATTCCCCTCTCTGGCAGGGTGCCGGGAAGAGCTTCAGATCCCTCCCGAGCTAGGGATGGAGATGATGGCGGCTACAGACTCTTTCGTGGATTTTTTGATCGGGTACTTAGGGTTTTGGTCTCAAGGGAAATATATAGGCGGAAGGAGAGGCCGAGGGGGTGCTGGGGTCGACCAGACCACCCCCTGGCGTGGGCCAGGCCTAACCGCGCGGCCAGGTGGTGTGGCCGGCCCCCAACCCTTCTTCGTCTCGTATTCTGGCTTTAGGTGTCTTCCAGAAAAATAGGCACTTTGGCTTTTGTTCCGTCCAATTCCGAGAATATTCATTTTCTAACTTTCCTGGAACCAAAAACAGCAGAAAACAGGCAGCTGGCACTGTGGCTCTTGTTAATAGGTTAGTCCAAGAAATCATATGAAAAGTACTCCAAAGTGTGGACAAATCACAAGAAAGTAGATAAAACTAAGCATGGAACATCAAAAATTATAGATACATTTGAAATGTATCAACATCCCCAAGCTTAACTCTTGCTCGTCCTCGAGTAGGTAAGTGATAAAAAGAAAGAATAATTTTTGAGGTGACATGCACCATCAAAGACTTGATCAAAGTATTTTGTAAACATTCAAATCTGGGATCATAGTACTTCAATCATAACATGAAAGGCAAAGTTCTAGCAATAAGACAAAGAAACTATGATGCAACATGAAAAGGCACAAACAAAAGATTCATGAATAACAATGCTTTGCAAGACGTTTTTTTGTTTCACAGAAAGAAAACATAGCATAATAGTATTCAACTTGTCCCTCATAGAGTAGCAAATATAAATGCATAGGACACCTTCAAAGTTCATAAGAGTGACTAGATACAAATAGTTTAAAACAAGCAATATCAAGTTATTCATCAATCAACTAGTCTTGGGACAATGCACATAGAACTAAGAATGGCCACTATGCTCTCAAAGTAAGTGCATAAAGATAGAAGGTGGAGACTCAATATAATGGTGGAAGAAAGGCCTTCGTAGAAGGAAGCAGGGATTCAAGTCTCATAAAGAGCTTCCAAAAATTATGGTACTTATAGCTTTCATCTCTCATTGCCCCTATCATCAGCATCTTGAAGTGATTAAGGTTAAAGTGAACAAACTATGGTGTATATGCTTGATGAAGTATAAGTTAGAAATCTCATGTCCCTTGAATACGAGGGTCGCTCCTCATGCTACTCAAGTTTAGTTACCGATAAGTTCTTGTCAGCGTAAGTACATGTGTATCATAGAGAACCGCCAACGGGGTACCCCTTGCCCGATGATGCGGAAGAATCCCCATATCAAAATGACAAGGCAAGCAGACAACAAGCATCTCAGCAATCTTCTTATTTACCATGGGAATATGGTGCTTTTTTCTCTCTTTCCTCTTTTCATAATCTCATTTTTTTCTTTTTCTCTTTTTTCTCAATATAGGACTCTTTTTTTATAAGAAGAATCCTTCATAGACAGCTCATTATGGTTACGCTGCAGGTTTCCACCATGTCAAATGGATTGGATTAGACCATGACCCATGCGTTTCTCTAACACATATACATAACTCCATGGACTTACAAGATCCCCTTTCATTTCACACCGACGACATCCATAGACAAAAGAGCATGATATCAACTAGGTACAAAGTACCCGTGCAATGTTGAAAGCGTTCCCCATGACATCATGGTTCTGCTAATTCCCAACAAATAAGTGCAAGCATATACAACATAGACGACACAATGGTTCAAGTTTATTAAGGGCAAGAAAAGTAAAGTGTGCCATCAAGTTCGTGAGAGCTTTAATCACTAGTTTTCTCATAACAATTTTAATTTGGAAGGTAAACAAAAACATGAATATACTTGGAATAGCATAAGCTAGTAGGTAGGTATGGTGAACTCTTTGGAATAACTTGGTTTAGGGAGTTAGATGCATGAGTGGAACTCATACTTGGTTGTGGAGGCTAGCAAAAGACTGGGAGCGACAAACTAAGAGAGCAATAATGGCCATAATCATGTAGAGCGACAAAACATCATTGATCAAAGCATAAAGTGATACTACAAGTTGAAAACTAAACGATCATAAAGGCTATGGTGACTTTGGATAGTCATAACATGGTGTGAGGATGTGCCAAGTCAACCCAAATAAAACATCAAAGGGGAATACCACTATACTATGCTTTAATATGCTAAAACAACACATGATTCATCCAAGGCACATTAAGCAATCTCAATTGTTTATAAGAAGTCATGCTACAGAAAAAATACTAAGCATAAATCCAAAACAGTACCAAGCATGGCATGACAAACCATAGGCCATAGTCAAAAACAAGCTCTCTTTACCACATAAGCATGAACTTTCCTACTCTTTTACAAACCAAACCAAACTATTTGAAAACCAATGTATGAAAGAGGGGGTCCAACCAATTTATTCAGAAAACTAAGAAAACAAAGCAAACGAAAAGCCAAAACTAAAACAAAAAAGAAGATGCTCCAAGAACAACACAACTGTGCATGAAACAATAAAAATGAAGCGTTTGGAAGAAACCTGGGATTTTTATTGATGAAGAGGGGATGCCTTGGGCATCCCCAAGCTTTGACGCTTGTACTTATTGGATATTTCTTGGGGTGACATGCATGGCATCCCCAAGCTTGAGCTGTAGTCTATCTTTCATCTCATTACTCATTTCTTCCATACACCTGAAATTTTTCCTTCATACAAAACTTCACACAATCTTTATTAGCAACATTAGTGCACTCAAGATAATAAGTCTTAAGGTTCAGTTCTAACACCAAATAAACGTCCATTAGAACACTAGCTACTGAAGCACTTACCTCAAAAAGGTCAATTCCCCAAGAGAACTCAAAGCGGAACCAACAAGAAGTAAATGCAGAAAATGGCAGAAATCTGTCAAAACAGACCAGCAGGTAAAGACGATTTTTTTCGGAGACCTTCTGTTGCTCAAATCAAAAAATGTTGAGCTAACTAAAGTTAGATAACAACATGGGGCAGAAGCGCAAAAATTCACGCCTCAAAAGGACGTTCAGATATTTTACACGAATTTTTACGGTGAAGCACAGAAATCTGTTCCGGGACAGCAACTTTCCCAATCATTACTTCTCTCTCATTAGAGGTTACTCTTGGCACAAAAAGCAAATAAAAAGGATAAGGAGTGGTTATTACTGACTTCCAAGACTCAACTAAAACTTTTGGGTTATCTCCCAATAAGTACTTTTCTTTAACGCATTTAAGTTAGGCTTGATAATTCGAGAAGATGCTCACATAGGAAATATGAATTGAAGTAAAAGAGAGCATCAAGAAGCAAATTCAAAACACATTTAAGTCTAACCCTATTCCTATGCATATGAATCTTATACGCAAATAAATTCACAAAGAACAAAGTGACATGCATAGGACGATAAAACGAGAGTAACTTCAAAACTTTCAGTAAATAGAGAGGTGTTTCAGTACCATGAAAACTTTACAACCATATTTTCCTCTCTCATAATAATTTTTTAGTAGCCTCATGAATAAACTCAACAATATAACTATCACATAAAGCATGCTTTTCATGATCTACAAACACTAGAGCTTTATTATAAACATTTTCACAAGAATCCTCAGGAACATGACATTCGTCCTGCTTTGGTAAGCATAGGGGACAATTAAATAATGGAAGGGGTAAAGAGTTACTCTCATTAGAAGGTAGGGATGGGTAGATCCATTCTTCCTCCTCTTGATCATCACTCTCCTCCTCTTTTTCATCCAATGAGCTTTCAGTTTCAGCAATTTCTTCTTCCATAGGCTCCTGCAAGGAATTAGTCTCTTCGATTGGTGGAGAGCATCTATTAAGATATTCAAGAATATAGCCATTTTCTACCTTGTAATTATCAAAGCAAAATTTAAGTCTATCATAAACCTCATATTTATAAGGTGAATCATTAGTATTTTAAAGCAAACTAGCAAGTTCAAATGCACCCTTCAAAGCAATAAATTCTTCAATTTGTTCCACATCATAAAAGTCATAATTCCCTTTAACATAAGAAGATATGGTAACATTATCATTATACTCACATTGAAAAGGGAGGTGTTTATACCTCCTACAACAACAAGATTTATCAAAGCAATAAGTAACATTATAAGTAGAGCACATGTTTATAGCAACGGTATACAATTTATCAATTTGTTCCCATAAGTGTTTCCCTTTTTGTGACAAGCGGTGTTCCTTATAATAATACTTTTGTTCTTCCATGAACCCACCTTGCCAATAAGACTTAGTTTCAAAGAAACCAACCATTGATAGAAAGCATGATAAAGCAAGACAATAACAGACCAATGAAAATAACAACTATAGTAGGAATTATTATTTTTGTGTTTTTGATAAAGAAACAAGCAAACAAAGCAAAAAATAAACTAACAAAAACAAAAATAACAAAGTAAAGAGATTGGTTAGGAGGGAATCCCCTTGTGAATATGTCCTTGTCTCCCCGACAATGGGGCCAGAAAAATACTTGCTGACTCATGTATTAACGAGCTCGTTTGGGAACCCCAAGAGGAAGGTATGACGAGTACAGCAGTAAGTTTCCCTCAGTTATGAAACCAAGGTTATCAATCCAGTATGAGCAAGGAAACACCCCAAAGGTGTAGCTAGCTGAGCCTTGGCAGGGCGCACTAACGGTGCTAGTAGCAACGTGGAGACCTGCACAACACCACCACAGAACTCTGTCACCAACTTGCGATGAGGTTGTCAATCTCACCGGTTTTGCTGAAAACAAAGGATTAAACGTATCGAATGGAAGGAAGTAATAGTTTGCAGAGTATAAACACAAAGCAATAAATAGTTTGTAGATTGTATGTAAAAGAAAGGACCGGGATCCCTAGTTCACTAGAGGTGGCTCTCCTTAAGATAGATAACATGCTGGGTGAACAAATTACAGCGGCGCAATTGACAAACATCGAGAAAGCAATACAGGCATATACTAATCATCTTGACTCCTTTGGAACTTGATTGGGGATTACAACATTATACATAGACCGCCATCCAACTGCATCTATGACTAATAATCCACCTTCAGGTTATCATCCGAACCCCCTCCAGTATTAAGATGCAAGCAATAGATTATTTCTTTACGAATTGCGTGTGATGTAAACAATATGATTGTTCTATGAACAAAGGATTGTTGTTTTTCCCTAGTAGCAACAGCACATCTAGTACCTTAGAGATTTCTGTCACTTCCTAGATTACTAGAGGCATGAACCCACTATCGAGCATAAATACTCCCTCTTGGAGTTGCTAGCATCTACTTGGCCAAGATAGCTACTAACAATGGAAAGCATGCAAGATCACAAATAACAAAGACATGATAGAATCAATAATCAATCTGAAATAGCATCTCAATATCCATCGGATCCCCGCAAACACAACATGTATGGATTACAAATAGATGATCTTGATCATGAACAGAGCTCACAAGATCTAAACATGAAATCACAAAGGAGGAGAACCAGCCAATCTACCTACTACATGGACCCGTAGTCCAGAGATGAACTACTCACGCATCACACCGGAGTCTTGCATGATGACGAAGAAGGCCTCCAGGGTGAATTCCCCTGTCTGGCAGGGTACCAGGAAGAGCTTTAGATCCCTCCCGATCTAGGGATGGAGATGACGGCGGCTATAGACTCTTTCATGGATTTTTTGATCGGGTACTTAGGGTTTTGGTCCCGAGGGCAATATATAGGCGGAAGGAGAGGCCGAGGCGGTGCTAGGGTCAGCCAGACCAACCCCTGGTGCGGTCCAGGCCTGGCCGCGCGGCCAGGTGGTGTGGCTGACCCCAAACCTTCTCCGTTTCGTATTCTGGCTTCAGATGTCTTCCAGAAAAATAGGCACTTTGGCTTTTATCCGGTCCAATTCCGAGAATATTCATTTTCTGACTTCCCTGGAACCAAAAACAGCAGAAAACAGGCAGTGGTACTGTGGCTCTTGTTAATAGGTTAGTCCAAGAAATCATATGAAAGGTACTCTAAAGTGTGGACAAAACACAAGAAAGTAGATAAAACCAAGCATGGAACATCAAAAATTATAGATACATTTGCAATGTATCAAGGTTGCATCACCACACCCACTTGGATCTTTGTGTGTGTCCATGTGGATCATTGTGGTTTGGAAAAAACACATGTAATGTCACGCCAACATGTGTCCAAACATGTCCAGGAACCCTAGAAATATCTTGGGATTCAACTGCCACATGTAGTGGATCACTAGTTTGAAAGAGGCTGCATCACCACACCCACTTGGATGTGTGTGTGTGTGTGGCCATGTGGATCATTGTGGTTTGGAAAAAAGAACACATGCAATGTCACTCCAACATGTGCCCAACCATGTCCAGTATCCCTAGCAACATGCTGGGATTCAACAGCCATAAGTAGTGGAGCACCAGTTTGAAAGAGGTCGCATCACCACACCCACTTGGATGTGTGTGTGTGGCCATGTGAATCATTGTGGTTTGGAAAATAACAGATGCAATGTCACTCCAACATGTGTCCAAACATGTCCAGGAAACACAACAACATGTTGGGATTCAACAACCACATGTAGTGGAGCACCAGTTTGAAAGAGGTTGCATCAGTACACCCACTTGGATGTGTGTGTGTGGCCATGTGGATCATTGTGGTTTGAAAAAGAACACATTTAATGTGACTCCAACATGTGTCCAACCATGTCCAGGAACCCTAGTAACATGATGGGATTCAACTGCCACATGAAGTGTAGCACCAGTTTGAAAGAGGTTGCAACACCACTCCCACTTGGATGTGTGTGTGTGTGGACATGTGGATCATTGTGGTGTGGCAAATAACACATGCAATGTCACTCCAAAATGTATCCAACCATCAACAAGAAGCCTAGTAACATGCTGGGATTCAACTGCCACATGCAGTGGAGCACCAGTTTGAAAGAGGTTGCATCACCACACCCACTTGTAGTGTGTGTGGCCATGTCGATCATTGTGGTGTGGCAAAGAACACATGCAATGTCACTCCAACATGTGTCCAAACATGTCCAGGAACCCCAGAAACATGTGGGGATTCAACTGCCACATGATGTCACTACTAGGAAAACGGCTATAGGTAATCAGCACATCCGTGGCTCACATGGTTGAAGTGCCCCACGGCTAAAACAGGCGTGGCTCATCTGTGGGCAGTGCCCTACTAATAACTAGAACAACCGTGGCGCACATGACTATAGTGTGCCACAGATGTGTGTGGGCCAGGGCCTTGTTGGCCGCACGCCAAACATCTGTAGCGCACTATAGTCATGTGCGCCACGGTTGTTAGGGTCATCTGTGGCGCACATGGGTGCAGTGCGCCACGCCAAGCTCATGCCCCTCGCTGAAACAGCCACAAACTTCTGTGGCGCTTGCCTAGTGCGCCACAGGTAGGGTCATCTGTGGCGCGTGGGTCCGTGCGCCACGCCTAAGCGCATGCCCCCTCCTCAAACAGCCACAAACTTCAGGCGCACTCGGCCTAGTGCGCCACAGGAGTAGGCATGTGGCGCACATGGCATAGTGCGCCACAGATGTTTGTACTCCCTGTGGCGCACTAGGCTGCAGCGCCACTTGATGTGTCATTTCTTTAGGACAGCACTTTATGTGCACATGTGTGACCACATCCACCACCCCACACTTCACTTTCCCCTTCTTCTTCCTCCTTAGATCTAGTCGGGATCTTCTCCTTCCCACCTCAATTTCTCCACACATTCACCATTTTTAGCATGTAAAACTTGCTTTGGATGTTACATAAGTAATAGAGGAGGTCTCCGGTCTCTCATCTATCCTTCTCCGGTCGACGCGCGCACCTCTCCTTTCCATCTTTCTCGCGATCGGTCTCTCATCTCGGTAAGTTGTCCATGTAAGGATGTGTTCATGTGTATATGGATGATGTGCTCATATGTATGTAGATGATCGATGCTCATGATGTGTGTATGTGGAGAGGATCGATGGTCATATGTGTGTGTATATGGAGAGTATCGATGATGCTCATGCATGTGTGTATGGAGAGGATAATGATATGTTCATGTGTGTATGGATCGGTCTCTCTCTCTCTCTTGTGTTTGTATGTGAACAAGTTGCCATTTGTTTTGCCAAAATGTTGATTCATTTCCATTTTGGCAAGACTTTGGCATTTCGCAAAGGTCCTAATTTTAGGATAGGTCATGCCGAAATTTTCTATCGACCATTGCATGCATGCATTCATTATGTGGTTCTAATAGACTTCAAAATTGTACCGTGTACATCGTGCAGGCAAAAATGGTCCGCATAATGAGCGAAGGCATTGTGACTAGATTTTTGAAATGTGCGACGGCCGACATGATATGAAATAACAAGACAGATATAAGATGTCCGTGCAGAAGATGCAAACTCAACTGGGTGATCGACCCAGATTCCGGGAATCTGCAGGCGCACCTGCTCCACCATGGTTTCATGGATGGATACACTCGTTGGATAAGCGATGACGTAGATGATGGAGACGGTGAAGAAGGTGGCCAACATGACGATGATCATCATCACGGCGAGAACGGGCGAGATGATGAAGAGTCTCCTGGAGATGGTGAAGGTGCGGAAGCAGATCGGGATGATGATGATCTAGATGCCGGAGGAGCAGACGACGATGGAACAACGTCAGGCTGGGTGCGGGACCCTTATGTGCAAGAGCTGCTTCTCAAGCAGACGAGTAACGCCAGGGCTGCCGCTAGAGAGAAAGCCAAGCTGCTTGCGCAACTTGAGAAAGACGTGGTTACTCCATTGTATGAAGGATGCAGGCCCGATGATACCCGGTTGAATGTAACGCTCAAGGCTATGGAGATGAAGGCAAAGCACAAATTGAGCGACGCAAGCTTCGACGATATGATGGCATTACAGCACGATCGTCTCCGGGAGAACACATGTCCAACTAGTATCGAGGATGCCAAGAAAATCGTCTGTCCTCTCGATATACCGCACGTTAGATATCACGTATGCATCAACAATTGCATCATTTATCGGGGCGAGGACACGGAGAAAACCACATGTCCGGTGTGCGGCGTGAGTCGATACAATAAAGGGAAGAAAGCACCTCGAAAAGTGGTATGGTACTTTCCTATCACTCCTCGTCTGTAGGCTATTTCGCGGACCCTAAGGAAGCGAAGCTCATGCGATGGCATGCGGAAAGGAAGAAGCCAGGAGATGATGATGACCCCGAAAAGGATGAGCTGCTGACGCACCCTTCAGATGCTAGCCAGTGGAAAGCATTGGACTTCGAATTCCCAGAATTCGGTGGAGATTCGAGGAACATCAGGCTTGGTGCGAGCACCGATGGACTCAATCCGTTCGGTAGCCAGAGCAGCACACACAACACTTGGCCCGTGTTTGTATGGATGTACAACCTCCCTCCATGGTTGTGCATGAAGAAGAAGTACATACAAATGAGTATGCTAATTCAAGGGCCGAAACAACCTGGTACCGACATCAATCTGTATCTCGGGCTGTTGAAAGAGGAGCTAGCCACGTTATGGGAATCTGGAGCCAATACTTACGACGCGGTCGCACAAGATTATTTCACTATGAGAGCGTTGATCACTACGCAAGACTATCCAGTTGCGGGTATATCTCGGGGCAGGTTATCCAAGGATTCTGCGCATGCGTTAGGTGCATGGATAACACAAGCTATCTCCAACTAGAGAAAGATCCAGGGTCATCGAAAACCGTGTTCATGGGGCACCGAAGGTGGCTCGGCAAGAATGATCCATGGAGAAAACGTGGAGACCTGTTCGATGGCAAATCAGAGACCCGAGGAATCCCGAGCGTGGGAGCAGCGAAGAAGTGGAAGAGTTGCTGAAAAACTGGAAAGATCGTCCTAAGCCGGAAAGAAGCGAAAGAGGCAACAAGACAAGCCGCTGATGAAGGTATGGAAAACAAGGTGCATTTTCGGGAGTTGCCATCTTGGAAGTTTCTCCATCGCCTCATAGCCTCGACATCATGCATATCACGAAAAACGTGTGCAAGAGTCTTGTCGCCACCATAATCAACATGCCAGATAGGACGAAAGATGGTCCGAAAGCAAGGCACGACCTGATATGCTTGGGTATCCGGAAGGAGCTTCACGGAGGACGCACTACTCCTTATGATCAGGAAGATGACGATGATCATGAGTCGGAGACGACAAAAGGTTGTCGGAAGGGTAAAAATTTCAAGAAGAACAAATATTACTGCCCTCCTTCTTGCTTCACTCTAAGCCAGGATGAGATCAAACAGTTTTTCAAGTGCCTTCTAGGAGTCAAATTTCCTTACGGCTACGCGGGCAAGATAAGAAGATACCTAGACGAGGCGAAGCAGAGGTTCAGTGGCATGAAGTCTCACGACTGTGCCGTGCTAATGACGCAGGTACTTCCGGTCGCACTAAGAGGGATAATGGACGAGCACGTCCGTGAAACGTTATTTGGCCTATGCAAGTTTTTCGACGTCATCTCTAGGAAGTCGATTGGCTTGAATCAGCTCGGAAGGCTACAGGAGGAGATCGTGGTGATACTATGTGAGCTTGAGGTCTACTTCCCACCCGCATTCTTCGACATTATGGTGCATCTGCTGGTCCATGTCGTGGAGGACATCGTACAACTCGGGCCGATGTTCCTCCGCAGCATGATGGCGTTCGAAAGGATGAACAGACACATCAAAGGATACGTTCGCAACAGGTCCCGTCCAGATGGAAGCATAGCCAAGGGCTTTCTGGCCGAAGAGTGCATCTCTTTCTGCACGAATTATCTAGACATCGAGAACCCTGTCGGTCTTTCCGTCAACAGACACCTTGGCAAGCTCGACGGATCTGGTCACCGAGAGGGTCGTCGCATACTGCATGCAGACTTCGATTTTCGACGCGCAGACTTTGATCGAGCAAACCTCGTCGCGCTACAGCATTTAGAACTGGTCGATCCTTGGGTACAGAAGCACAAAAGGTTAATCGAGAAGAAGTACGATGGACGGGGCATACAGAGGACGCAGGGAGAAATAATCAAAGAGCACAACTCAGATTTCACGCGTTGGTTTAGGCAGACGCTCCTTGATAATCCCCCGCGCTCGCATTCTTCTGACATGGAAAATATCATATTCACCTTGTCGCAGGGACCGATGCAAAACCTGGTGACCTATCAGGCATATGATATCAACGGCTACACATTCTACACGGAGGAAAAGGACAACAAGTGTGATTATCAGAACTCAGGCGTAACGTCGAAATTCTACACCGATGACAACATGAAGGAAAGATTCTACGGAAGAATCGAGGAGATCTGGGAGCTCGACTACTATGGAGAAAAGGTGAGGATGTTCCGTGTCAGATGGGCAAAGAGCGTCGAAAGAGAAGACCGGTATTTCACAACCATGGTTATACCCGAAGCAGCCAAATCCAAGGCCGCCGGTGCAAACGTGGCCGCGAAAAATGAACCATGGGTACTGGCTACCAAAGTGGACCAATGTTTTTTCATTACCGACCCGACAAAGACTAGCCGTGTTGTCGTGAGGAGAGGAAAAAGAAACATCATCGGAATGGATGGAGTCGCCAAAGAGCAAGACTTCGACCAGTACGGCGACCCAAAGATTGAAGATGACGACGACTACGATGCAGCAACATACATCACAAGAAGAAAAAGGACAACCCTGCCCAAAAAAGGTAGCCTGTTCGAAAGAAGAAACATTAAAGTGCCGGGGCTAAATTATTCAACCGCGACAAAGAAGGGAAAAAAGATTGTAAAACGCTAGCTCAAAAAATATTGTAAAACGCGTGGTCGAAAAAGATTGTAATATTTATGGACAAATTATTATGACATATTTGAAGCATATTTAATTTGTACCACTTTTATGACATATATTATCACTTTTGGGCATTTTTGGAATATTTAAAAGTATTTTAAAAACAAAACAAAACATTTGTATCATATATCACCACTTTTGGGCATTTTTTGGAACATTTAAAAGTATTTTTAAAATAAAATTAAAAAATGTGGCACCAGGATTCGAACCTGGGTGCTAACAGGTTTAGAATAGAGCAGTGGGAGGAACCAGTGGGGTAAGGCAGTGCTAGTGTTAGCAAAGGGGGTGGCATCCCTCTTATCTGACTAGTCCTACTCACTTAGGCGTAGCGCACCCTGGCCAAGTGCGCTATGGTTATCCTAGCGCACTTGGCCAGGGTGCGCTACGCCTAAGTGGGTAGGACTAGTCACCGTGAGCCAGGCCCTCGATCCCCATCGTCGTCCTCAGACACATCGTCCCCATCCCCATCCCCATCCCCGCATCGTCCCCATCCCCATCGAGGCGCCGCCGCCGCCGCATCCCAAGAGGAGGAGGCCGCCACGCCAGGAGGAGGAGGCCTCCACGCTAGGAGGAGGAGGAGGCCGCCTTGCCCGCGCGCTCGTTCCGTGGAGGAGGAGGTCGGTGGCGGCGAGGTTCCTGCAGAGTCGGCTCCGCTCCTCCGACGGCAAGGCGCTCTGCCGCTCCCTCCCCCTCGTTACCTCGTCCGCCAGCCCTCGTCGTCGTCATCTCCCCCTCTCTCCTCGAGCAATCTCAGAGGTGAGCTCTGCCCCTCCCCTCTATCCTTCTCCCCCTCTCTCCTCGAGCAATGGTTAGGGTTAGCACCTGATGATTTAATTGATGCCTCTGACAGTGATCAAATTATGTTCTAGATCAAATTATGTTATGTATCTATTTTCCTGGACCGAGGACTTGGCTTTGCCTTGTTGTTTATCTAGTGGTTCTTCCTAGGTGTGTTCAACTGTTAGCAATCTATATGTCTGACGTTCAAATTCTCAATTAAATGCTCTGTTATAGTTATTTTTTCCTTCATGATTCTGTTGCATCTGGTTAGGTAGGTCTTATCAGAGACAAGTTACAAAAAGAACTGAATACAATATTTGTCTTGTTCCAATGGAGTTTCTGTGTTGTTCATGGTCTCTGTGTTGTTCATGGAGTGCATCATCCTTTGCTGTTGTTGTTGACACTACTGACAATATAGCAGTAAATTTTTTTTGCTGTTGTTGTTGTTGTTGATTGTAATAAGAAATAGTCTACATCATGGTTGTTGTTATCCCATGATTAGCAGTTGAGGTTAGCCCATGATTAGAGTGGTTTCAGAGTGGTTTCAGAGATAGGTAGTTGACAGAGATACAATTGTATGCTATTGATGAACATTTTTAATTGTCCTTGGATTATGCTGTCGATAGATATATATATATATCACTAATGATGCAAGCTTAATTTAGATTGACCTTGGATTATTCAGTACACCAAGGTTTAAATGCTCAAGGACTTATAGTTATAGGTATTAATTTAAATAAGAGAGTGCGAAAGCTGATGCTTCAGGGTTGTACAACATCTGGTTTTGCACTCCGGGGTCGACACTTATTTTTTTTAAAAACTCTATTGACACATAAGGTTCAGATTTATCTCTGTTGACAGTATTGACACATTAGGGTTCAAAATAGTGCAGGAGGTTGTTGACACATTAGGGTTCAGAGTAGTGCAGGAGGTTATATGATCATGTTTGTGCCCCTGACTGAATATGGTAGCTGTTCTGGTGTTCTGGTTCCTCCATTTTCTTTGTTCCATTATGCCCATAGATGTGGTAGCTGTTCTAGTGTTGGTGTCCCTTGCAAAACTTGCTGTCATCTGGTACATGATAGCACCTGTTGGTATTGTGTGGTCCTAAGAATATTTTGTGGATGAACTACAAAATATGTGATAGTGTACTGTACTTGTCCACTCAATGCATGGACTCCATATGAGGCATCCGTGCAACTAATCTGTTACTATGTCATATTTTTTTAGCTTGTAGATTAATATAGCACTAGATGGTCATATATTCTTTAACCCAAGCATGAAATAAAACATCACTCATGCATCAAGTCCAGTAATTTTTGCTGAAACAGATTTATTGTGTGCAGTTGTGCTGGCTATACTGGGCCATTTATGCTGGTTGTGCTGGCTATGATGGCCATTTATTGTGTGCTAGCTATGCTGGCCATATATATGCAGGTTCTTGTATGAAACGAGTCACGATTTTTGCCGGAATGTTGATTAACTTCCGTTTCGGCAGAAATCGGGCACTCCTAGTTTAAGAAAATTAGCAAAGGTCATGCCGGATTTTTCCGTGCATTTAACCAATTATTTGTTTTTTATTAGTGCAAAGATGTGTGACAACGACGAGGATGGATGTTCTAAGTGCATCAGCGCTGAAGGAGAACTCAGACCTCCGAATAAACAATTGACATTCTGGGAGGCGGCCCAGCGGCTAGAAGACGATGAAGAATACCATCCTTCGGAGAGCGAGGATGATGAGATGGAAGACGCGGAGGAAGAAGCCGAAGGAACGGCGGACGATGAAACCACTGATGGCGGCGAGGGCACAGGGAGTGGTAGCAACCCTCCTAAGAAGAAGAAGAAGAAGCCGAAGGACCTGCGCTCGAACACGGTCGGCACGGTCAGGGAGGAAATTACCGAAGTGAGCCCATCAGGGGTTCCTTTGGAGCCCGCCCTTGTCGTCAAAGGGTACGGTGGGCAAGTGGCGGCGATCACCCGGACAACCATCTCGATCAACACCGAGAATCTCCGGCATAAAGATAATGGCCACTTGCGCACACTCCTCTTCGAGAAGCTACACGCAAGATACATGTTCCCCGCTAAGTATCAGAACACAAATTATCATGGGAACGAAGTAAACAAATCCGCCCTCAGAAAGATGAGCACCGCCCTGGCCAGCTGGAGAACCCGGATAAAGAAGATCTATAAAGAAGGCAAAAGTCTCGAGGAGATCCAGAAGATTGACCCGCAGATCATCGAAGATCAGTTCCGGGAGTTCAAGGAGAGGTGTGAATCCGAAAGAGCCCTGGCCAATAGTAATCGGGGAAAGGTGCTGCAGGCGATGAATATAGGTCATCACCATCTCGGATCTGGTGGATACAGAACCGCGGAGGCCAAATGGAATAAGGAGGACGAAGAGTATAGATCCAAGGGGATAGAAAACCCCTTTGCCAAATTCGAACCCGGGCAGGTTCGAAACTTCATCAGGGCCCGTTACCATGTGGACCCAAAAACCAAACAACTCACCGCGGATCCTGCGGTGAAGGAATTCGAGGAAATTGTGGTAAGTATAATCTAATTAGCGCGGATCAACACGATTGCAATCTAATCGATGATCTAAATGATTCATTGTTACTTCTTCTACAGGAGGAGGAAATTGTTGCTAGTCATGGATCCCAGGGTTCCTCATCCCAGGGGTCGACGGCGGCCACCCGGTGGGATAACCCTTTTAACAGGGCGATGAACCGGGCCAAGAAAATAGAGCCGGTTACGAAGAAGTCGTTGTCGGCTGGCCGTCTGGCCGGCCTCGGGGGTAAGAATTGGGTGGATCATTTTGGTCCACCGCCGAGGACGCATGTGGTGCCGTCGGGAAGGAGCGAGGAGGAAAACCGAGAGGTTCAAGAACTTAAGGCACAAGTGGCGCGGATCCCGTAGATCGTCCAAGACAACCTGGCAATCACCCTCACGTCCTTCCTGCCTACCTTGGTGGAGTCAATAGCAAACTGGAGTGCGGGTGGTCGAGTAGGGCCGTGCCCGATTCCAAGCATGGTCAGCAGCCACTCGAACAACGCGGCGCCGACGAATCAGGCGAACTACGTGTTCGTGAATCCGCCAGCTAGCACCGCGGCGCCGCAAGTGTTGGTGACTCCCCCTGCCATCACCGCGGCGCCGGAGTACATGTTGGTGCCCCCCTGCCATCGTCGCGGCGGCACCGGAGCTCCAAGCACCCGTCGGTAGGGAGAATACACCGGCGGCCCGCACCGCGCCATCAAGCAGCCCTTCCGTCTCTTGCACGCCCGTCGCCGTATGCGGTGCGTCGACATTAGCCGATCTCGACGCCATCACGGTAAACAAATTGCTCTAATTACCGCCTTTCATGCCATCTATTACTCTTATGGCATCTCGCTCTGACGATGCCGTACATGTTTTCCGCAGACGGATGTTCCTTGCACTCTCTTATGCTACGTGAACAACGAGCTGAGGGATGTTGCCAAGGGTACCATCGTTCAACCCTTGCAGCGCACGTTCCACTCAAAGCTGATGCCAGATAGCGTGCACAGGGTTAAAATTAGTCGGGTGCTAAGGGGCTGCGACGACCTGGAACCTCCCATTCAACCCCTGTGAGCGGATGAAGAAGAGCCGTCATTCCTCGGTTGCTTCGCTTATTCTTGCTATGGCCAAAGAGCATGATCCGTTTGGGGACGGCGGGGCCATCACGCCACATAACAAGCACCACATGTCGTGCGGCGACAAGCGGTGGCAAGGCCCCCTTACCGCCCTCGCCGTCACCTCCACGCGGTGGGTCGGATGATCATGTTGATGATATGCACATGGCGCAGGATCCGGCCGAGGACGACGAAGACTGGAATGATCACTTCTTCAGCACTTAGTTTGGCAACAAAGAAGACCTAGCTGGTGGCCCCACAGGGAAAGCCACTATCACCAAGCGTCTGTTTGGTTCTCAGGAGACGCCTCCAGCTTGCGCCTTTACAGAGCCAGCTGATACAACCAACCGGCCCTTTATTCTAAGCCCTGACACACTACATAGGGCGGCCGGTGCTCAGATTGCGGTGCCTGCCCGCTCTCTAAAAGGAAAAAGGGCAGGAAAAGAAAATCTAGCAGCTCGAGCCAGCCGATGGCGTCAACAACTGCGAATCCGATCAGGTTTCGGGACGGGCCACCAAGACCCGAGGGTATTATGTGGAGGATTCATGTGGCGGGTGAGCCCATGCTACCTAATAATTTGCGGAAGCTCGCCAGTTCGGAACTGCAGAGTGTGCATGATGGCGTGCTGACGATAGAGAGACGCCTTCTATCAGAGAAAGATCCCTCGCACCCGGTATTCGTGGTTAAGGTGCCACCAGGCTTGGGCTTCGTCGACCGCCTCATGGATCTGTTCTTCCTGCGGTTCGAGGACATCTTCAATATGTTCCACCTATACCCGCTGCACTATACCATGGTCCGTCTCTTTTCTCTCAGCCTGGCCACGCAGATCATTAGAGAGAATACACCGGGCATCGCTATAGTGGACCCCTACTACATGCATGACGGCTGCTTGGGTTCCCCCGCCGAACGACGTATCGTGGCCTCGTACCTAAAAAGAATCCTCGTGGCGAACAAGACAAAGGAATACATTCTCGTGCCTTACTTTCCCGAGTAAGTCGTTATTCACTCGCCACCGTCGATTGGCTTTATTAGATCATCATCATTCTTTTTCCAACACATTCCATTTGAATTTTTTTGCGCAGATGAACACTGACGCTCATCTCCTTATCGCCAAGCATTCCATCGCCACGTATTTCGACTCGGGAGTCTAGAAAAGAAGAAAAACTACGACAAGATCAAGGAAGTTCGATGATGCTCTCACGGCTTTGCCTCGACGGAAGACACCATCTTCATGCGTAAGAAGGTCAAGTTCGGCAGGCACGTCTTCAACCACGTAACGGAGTTCCCCTGCGTGAAGCAGCCGGAAAACAGTAAGAAGGAAGCCTACTACACACTCCATCACATGAGGGCGTTCCTACTTGACCAGCAGAATTCTACGCTGCCAGATCATCTCAAATAGTGGGCCGAAGCAAAGGCCAAGATCAATGATTCGGATATTAGACAAGAGATGTATCGCATCCAGCAGCAGTTTGGGGCAATCATCTTTCGTGATGTCATGACTTGGGATCTTCTACGGAGGAAATATCCGAATAACCGTGACATAGAAGATCGCCTAGAGATGCAGGTGACTATAGGAAGTTCTCGACGAGACAGGCCCTCCGTTCCCTAAGCCGAGCCAGAAGGCTTGATGTTGTCCTAGTTGTAGTTACAAACTATAGATGACCTTTGTGTGTGTGTGTGGACGACAAGTGAACTTATTTTGCTTATTATTATATATCAATCAATGCTTGGTTTTTTTGCTTACTCTTTGGTCATTTGCTCAATTTGGTCCTTCTTTTTTTCCTTACTCTTTTTTCGAGAATAATGCCGATGATTGAAATGTCGTGGCACACTATATATGTGAATGTGCTACGATGGGACTGTGAGCCTTGTGATATGCACAAGTCCAGGTGTTGTGCATCCTACTTGGCTCACCGTTCCATCGTAGCATATTCTCGTGTCCAACGACCTATGTATTTATATGAGGCATTGTTTTTGAGTTATTTTTGTCTTTTTCGAGAATATGCCGATGATTGAAATGTCGTGGCACAATATATATGTGAATGTGCTATGACGGGATAGTTAGCCTTGTGATATGCACAAGTCCAGGAATTGTGCATCCTACTTGGCTAACCGTTCCGTCATAGCATATTCCTGTGTCCAACGACCTAGCTAGTTATATATGAGGCATTCTTTTCGAGCTACTTTGGTCTTTTTCGAGAATAATGCCGATGATTGAAATGTCGTGGCACACTATATATGTGAATGTGCTACGATGGGATTGTATGCCCTGTGCTATGCACAAGTCCAGGTGTTGTGCATCCTACTTGGCGTACGGTTCCATCGTAGCATATTCCCCGTAATCAACGACCTATGTATATATATGAGGCATGCTTTTGAGTTACTTTGGTATTTTCGAGAATAATGCCGATGATTGAAATGTTGTGGCACACTATGTATGTGAATGTGCTACGATGGGATTGTACGCCTTGTGCTATGCACAAGTCCAGGTGTTGTGCATCCTACTTGGCGTACGTTCCATCGTAGCATATTCCTGTGTCCAACAACCTAGTTATATATATATGAGGCATGATTTTTGAGTTTGCTCTTTTTGATTTAAGAGTACTTTCTATAAGTGTATCTTCATATGCAACTTTAATTATACATGTTTTTTCAATCACCGGTTAGTTATTATTGTCAACTTGTAGATGACGTGGTACGTCGTGTACAAGGGACGGGTTCCCGGAGTCTACGATGATTGGGAAGACTACCGGAGACAGGTGCACCGTTTCAGCGGCAATAGCTACAAAGGGTACAACACTATGGCGGAGGCGGAAGCTAGATACACGCGCTATCTAGCGGGAGTTAGGACGACAAGGAACCGGATGAAGACCTACACCTTCGTCGCGACGGTGATCATGCTTATCTTCTTTGGTTGTTTATCCCGCGTTTGTGTCTAGCTAGTTAAGATGTCTAGGCGAGCTTCCGAGCTCTAACTTGTTCGATCGATACATGTATTTGCATGTCACCAACTACTACTTTGTAACTTGATCGAAACAATGTAACTTATACTATGTTCATGTATGAGACTTATCTATATGTATTTGTTTCAATCTTGTTTTTCATATTGTGTAGTTATATATATAATTGTATATCTTGTATCTGTGTGTGTATATCTGCTGTAATATTGTATATAATCTGTATTGTATATAATCTGGCTCGGAAACTAAAAAAAACAAAAAATACATCTGTGGCGCACTACATCTAAAGCGCACTATGGAAGCTTAGTGGCGCACTAGGTAGTGCGCCACAGAAGATCCCAGGGGTAGCGCACCTGCCCAAACTTCTATGGCGCACTAGCAGGTGCGCTACGCCTGTCTCTACACAACCGTGGCGCACTAGGCAGTGCGCCACGGCTGAGAGATAGCCGTAGTGCAAGGCCCGTGGCGCACTGCTAGTGCGCCACGGATGATGTTTCCAGGTGCGCCACTAAAGGCCATTTTCCTAGTAGTGTGTGGAGCACCAGTTTGAAAGAGGTTGCACACCACACCCACTTGGATGGGTGTATGTTTGTGGCCATGTGGATCACTATGGTTTGTCAAATAACACATGAAATGTTACTCGAACATGTGTCCAACCATGTCCAGGAACCCTAGCAACATGATGGGATTCAACTGCCACATGTAGTGGATCACTAGTTTGAAAGAGGCTGCATCACCACATCCACTTGGATGTGTGTGTGTGTGTCCATGTGGATCATTGTGGTTTGGAAAAAAGAACACATGCAATGTCACTCCAACATGTGCCCAACCATGTCCAGTATCCCTAGCAACATGCTGGGATTCAATAGCCATAAGTAGTGGAGCACCAGTTTGAAAGAGGTCGCATCACCACACCCACTTGGATGTGTGTGTGTGGCCATGTGAATCATTGTGGTTTGGAAAATAACAGATGCAATGTCACTCCAACATGTGTCCAAGCATGTCCAGGAAACACAACAACATGTTGGGATTCAACAACCACATGTAGTGGAGCACCAGTTTGAAAGAGGTTGCATCAGTACACCCACTTGGATGTGTGTGTGTGGCCATGTGGATCATTGTGGTATGAAAAATAACACATTTAATGTGACTCCAACATGTGTCCAACCATGTCCAGGAACCCTAGTAACATGATGGGATTCAACTGCCACATGAAGTGTAGCACCAGTTTGAAAGAGGTTGCAACACCACTCCCACTTGGATGTGTGTGTGTGGACATGTGGATCATTGTGGTGTGGCAAATAACACATGCAATGTCACTCCAAAATGTGTCCAACCATCAACAAGAAGCCTAGTAACATGCTGGGATTCAACTGCCACATGCAGTGGAGCACCAGTTTGAAAGAGGTTGCATCACCACACCCACTTGGAGTGTGTGTGGCCATGTCGATCATTGTGGTGTGTCAAAGAACACATGCAATGTCACTCCAACATGTGTCCAAACATGTCCAGGAACCCCAGAAACATGTGGGGATTCAACTGCCACATGATGTGGAGCACCAGTTTGAAAGAGGTTGCACACCACACCCACTTGGATGGGTGTATGTTTGTGGCCATGTGGATCACTATGGTTTGTCAAATAACACATGAAATGTTACTCGAACATGTGTCCAACCATGTCCAGGAACCCTAGCAACATGATGGGATTCAACTGCCACATGCAGTGGAGCACTAGTTTGAAAGTTGCATCACCACTCCCACTTGTTTGTGTGTATGTGGACATGTGGATCATTGTGGTTTGGCAAATAACACATGCATTTTCACTCCCACCTGTGTCCAACCATCACCAAGAAGCCCAGTAACATGCTAGGATTCAACTGCCATATGCAGTGGAGCACCAGTTTGAAAGAGGTTGCATCACCACACCCACTTGGATGGGTGTAACGTGTGGACATGTGGATCATTGTGGTTTGTAAAATAACACATGCAATGTCACTTCAACATGTGTCCAACCATGACCATGAACCCTAGCAACATGTTGGGATTCAACTGCCCACATGTACTGAAGCACTAGTTTGAAAAAGGTTGCATCACCACACCCACTTGGAGTGTGTGTGTTTCCATGTGGATCATTGTGGTTTTGCAAAAAACACATGCAATGTCACTCCAACATGTGTCCAACCATGTCCAGGAACCCTAGCAACATGTTGGGATTTAACTACCACATGTAGTGGAGCACCAGTTTGAAAGAGGTTGCATCACCACACCTACTTGGATCTATGTGTATGGCCATGTGGATCATTGATGTTTGGAAAAGAACACATGCAATCTCACTACAACATGTGTCCAAACATGTCCAGGAACCCTAGCAAAATGTTGGGATTCAACTGCCACATGTAGTGGATCACTAGTTTGAAAGAGGCTGCATCACCACACCCCCATGGATGTGTGTGTGTGTCCATGTGGATCATTGTGGTTTGGAAAAATGAACACATGCAATGTCACTCCAACATGTGTGCAACCATGTCCAGTAACCCTAGCAACATGCTGGGATTCAACAACCACATGTAGTGGAGCACCAGTTTGAAAGAGGTTGCATCACCATACCCACTTGGATGTGTGTGTGTGGCCATGTGGATCATTGTGGTTTGGAAAAGAACACATGCAATGTCACTCCAACATGTGTCCAAACATGTCCAGGAACCCCAGCAACATGTTGTGATTCAAAAACCACATGCAGTGGAGCACCAGTTTGAAAGAGTTTGTATCACCAAAGCCACCTGGATGTGTGTGTGTGGGTGATACGTTGTAAACGTATCTATATTTTTGATGTTCCATGCTTGTTTTATATGTTGTGTCCACACTTTGGAGTAGTTTTACACATTTTCTGGAACTAACCTATTAACAAGATGCCACAGTGCCAGTTACCTGTTTTTTGCTGTTTTTGGTTTCAGAAAAGCTAGTAAGGAAATATTCTCGGAATTGGACCGGACAAAAGGCCAAGTCAATATTTCACCAGAAGGAACATAGAGTTCGAAGGGGATACGAAGAGGGGAGCCAGGCCGGCCACACCTGGTGGTGGGGTGGCCAGCCCTAGTCATACCACCAGGGGGTGTGGGCCCCCTGGCACTCCACCGACCTTGCCCCTTCGCCTATATATTACCCTCGGGACAAAAACCCTAAGTACCCGATCAAAATTCCACGAAAGAGTCTATAGCCGCCGTCATCTCCATCCCTGGATCAGGAGGGATCTGAAGCTCTTCCTAGCACCCTGCCAGAGGGGAGAGATCACCCTGGATGCCTTCTTCATCACCATGCCTTCCTCCGGTGTGATGCGTGAGTAGATCATCCCTGGACTACGGGTCCATGTAGTAGCTACATGGTTGGTTCTCCTCATTTGTGCTATCATGTTTAGATCTTATGAGCTCCGTTCATGATCAAGATCACCTATTTGTAATCCTACATGTTGTGTTTGCGGGGATCCGATGGATATTGAGATGCTATTTCAGATTGATTATTGATTCTATCATGTCTTTGTTATTTGTGATCTTGCATGCTTTCCATTGTTAGTAGCTATCTTGGCCAAGTAGATGCTAGCAACTCCAAGAGGGAGTATTTATGCTCGATAGTGGGTTCATGCCTCTAGGAATCTGGGGAAGTGACAGAAATCTCTAAGGTACTAGATGTGTTGTTGCTACTAGGGAGAAAACAACAATCCTTTGTTCATAGAACAATCGTATTGTTTACTTTACACACTTTACTTAATGCAATTATCTGTTGCTTGCAACTTAATACTGCTGGGGGTTCGGATGATAAACTGAAGGTGTATTATTAGTCATAGATGCTATTGGATTACAGTCTATGTATAATGTTGTAATGCCCAATCAAATCTCATAAGAGTCAAAATGATTAGTATATGCATGTATGATTTCTCGATGTTTGTCAATTCCCCCGCTGTAATTTGTTCATCCAACATGTCATATATCTTAAGGAGAATCACCACTAGTGAACTATGGACCCCGGTACATTCTTTTACCATGATTCTACAAAGCTATTTACTATTTTCTGTTTACTTTCTGCAAGCTATTACTATCTTCCACACAATACGTTTAATCCTTTGTTTTCAGCAAAACCGGTGAGATTGACAACCTCACTGTAAGTTGGGGCAAAGTTCTATGGTTGTGTTGTGTAGGATTCCAAGTTGGAAACAACACATTGGAGGTGTCTCCTTTCTCCTACTGGTTCGATAGCCTTGGTTTCATAACTGAGGCAAAACTTGCTACTGTGCTCATCATACCTCCCTCTTGGGGTTCCCCAACGAGCTCAATATATTTTGAGCCATCAGTGGCCATGTGGATCATTGTTGTTTTGAAAAGAACACATTCAATGTGACTCCAACATGTGTCCAACAATGTCCAGGAACCCTAGAAACATGATGGGATTCAAATGCCACATGTAGGGTAGCACCAATTTTAAAGAGGTTGCAACACCACACCCACTTGGATGTATGTGTGTGTGGACATGTGGATCATTGTGGTTTGGCAAAGAACACATGCAATGTCTCTCCAACATATGTCCAACCATCACCAAGAAGCCCAGCAACATGCTGGGATTCAACTACCACATGCAGTGGAGCACCAGTTTGAAAGAGGTTGCATCACCACACCCAATTGGATTGTGTGTGTGTCTATGTGGGTCATTGTTGTTTGGAAAAGAACACATGCATTGTCACTCTAGCATGTGTCCAAATATGTCCAAGAACCCCAGCAACATGCTGGGATTCAACTGCCACATGCAGTGGAGCACTAGTTTGAAAGAGGTTGCATCACCACACCCACTTGGATGGGTGCATGTGTGTGGACATGTGGATCATTGTGGTTTGTCAAATAACACATGCAATGTCAATCCAACATGTGTCCAACCATGACCAAGAACCCCAGCAACATGCTAGGATTCAACTGCCACATGCAGTGAAGAACTAGTTTGAAAGAGGATGCATCACCACGCCCACTTGGAGTGTGTGTGTTTCCATGTGGATCATTGTGTTTTAGCAAATAAAACATGTAATTCCACACCAATATGTGTCCAACCATGTCCAGGAACCCTATCAACATGTTGGGATTCAACTACCATATGAAGTGGAGCACCAGTTTGAAAGAGGTTGCATCACCACACCTACTTGGATATGTGTGTGTGTCCATGTGAATCATTGTGGTTTAGAAAAGAAAACATGCAATGTCACTCCAACATGTGTCCAAACATGTCCAGGAACCCCAGCAACATGTTGTGATTCAACTGCCACATGTTGTGGATCACTAGTTTTAAAGAGGTTGCATCACCACACCCACTTGGATGTGTGTGTGTGGCCATGTGGATCATTTTGGTTTGGAAAAAAGAACACATGCAATGTCACTCCAACATGTGTGCAACCATGTCCAGTAACCCTAGCAACATGCTGGGATTCAACATCGACATGTAGTGGAGCACCAGTTTGAAAGAGGTTGCATCACCACACCCACTTGTATGTGTGTGTGTGGCCATGTGGATCATTGTGGTTTGTAAAAGAACACATGCAATGTCACTCCAGCATGTGTCCAAACATGTCCAGGAACCCCAACAACATGTTGGGATTCAACAACCATATGAAGTGGAGCACCAGTTTAAAAGAGGTTGTATCACCACAGCCACTTGGATCTCTTTGTGTGGCCCTGTGGATCATTGTGGTTTCGAAAAGAACAGATTCAATGTGACTCCAACATGTGTGCAACCATGTCCAGGAACCCTAGCAACATGATGGGATTCAACTACCACATGTAGTGTAGCACTAGTTTGAAAGACGTTGCAACACCACACACACTTGGATGTGTGTGTGTGGACATGTGGATCATTGTGGTTTGGCAAATAACACATGCAATGTCACTCCAACATGTTTCCAACCATCACCAAGAAGCCCATCAACATGCTGGGATTCAACTACCACATGCAGTGAAGCACCAGTTTGAAAGAGGTTGCATCACCACACCCACTTGGAGTGTGTGTGCGGCCATGTGGATCATTGTTGTTTGGCAAAGAACACATGCAATGTCACTGCAATATGTTTCCAAATATGTCTAGCAACCCCAGCAACATGGTGGGATTCAGCTGCCACATGCACTGGAGCACCAGTTTGAAAGAGGTTGCATCACCACACCCACTTGGATGGGTGTATGTGTGTGGACATGTGGATCATTGTGGTTTGTCAAATAACACATGCAATGTCACTCCAACATGTGTGCAACCATGACCAAGAACCCTAGCAACATGCTGGGATTCAACTGCCACATGTAGTGAAGCACTAGTTTGAAGCACGGAAGGGGGAAAAGACCTAAGGGGTGCGCCCCTCCCCTATTTAACCACTCCCTCGAGGGGGAAGTGGGATCGTGTCATACAGGTACGCCACACGGTGTGGCCGTGTATAGCCCGCATCGACCAATCAGCAATGAGCCACACGGAAGGCCACAGGGTGTAGCTGATCCATGACGTGACGCATTGATGCGGTTAACGAGGAGGCAGGCGTGACGTGACCCGCGCGTAGTGATAACTGACAATTACTGTGGCGGTTACTGTGGCTGGCCCTTAAAATGAGGCAACCTGATGATTAGCCTCCACGTGGGATAGCGTACGAGAGAAGGAAAGAAGACCCGGATGAGACCGTGGTAACCCAGCCAGCAAGGGAAAACTTGGAATGTGCCAAGGGAAGGTAAAACCATGAGGTCCGAGTTGAGGTAGCAACCCGGCCAGCAAGTGAAAACTTGGAACGTGCCAAGGGAATGTAAATCCATACAACCCGAGATAAGGAGATAACTCGGAAATAACATCCAAAGCTCGATAGAATTGAACCTGATGTGGCCTTAGTAGCCAAGGTAGCTAAGACCACACCAGCTTCGGGGACTAATGTTGGGGGGATACCCCCGGGTAGGGTCACGCCGGGGTATAAAGGCCGAGTTAGACGAGGTTAGGCAAGACTAAAGCGGATGCTGGCCAGGTCACCTCAAGGCAGGCCGAATCACGGGGTAACCCGGACCAGGGGGCGTCCACCTAACTAGGTCTCAACCGACTTAAGCCGTAAGTCAGAAAGGAGTATTTAACTTGTATGCAGGAACGGGTGTGGTCGGATCAGCTATGATCCGGGTCATATCTAGCTTCTAGGAGAAGGAAGGAATCTCGTTGGTCAAAAGAAGCCCCGGTACGCACTGCATGAGCGAAGCGAACAAGGGCAGGACCACTGAGGCGTGGCTGACAGAGGTGACGACGCCCGTGTCGGCTGACGCAGGCGCCGCAGAGGCTCACGTAGCCTCTGCATGGGTGACACGGGGGAAAAGCATCCCGGTCGGTTTGCTATTTTGGGAGGAGGCATATTCCCTGGAATATGCCTCCACGTATACCCCAATGGGAGACCTAGCCACCCCTATATAAGGAGGGCTAGGGCCTCTACAGAGGGGGCTATTCTGATTGGTTTTAAGTTCTAAGGGTTGATCTCTTGTTGGTCTTGTACGGGTTAACTGTGGGTGAGAGTAAGAGAGTTCCTTCTTCCTCCTCTCGCCAATACAGCTCTATGAGAACTTGTAACCTTGGAAGTGAATCAAATACGAACATTCTGTGTGGGGAATCACCTCACTATCCCTCCCTGGATTCCCCTAGTGCTATTAGTCCCCACCTTTATCCTATCCATGGCATCTGCCGTGACACCACCACAACACCTAGGACGGCTTATATAGATATCCGGCCTAGCGTTTACATGAGAGACCTCTCCGGCTACGACTAAGAGTCGGTTACAGAGTACAACTTGGACTACAAGTAACATAACAGGCCTATGTTGGTAAGTCTTCTGTGCCTTCCCATAGCCGGAGTGGACTCTGTCTCCTCTCCCTGGCTGGGTCTCCCGTGAAGCAAATCTCTAACCCAAAGTGGGCCACCCTGGTCAGTGAGGCACAATGAGGATTCCCGGAAAGTATATCCCCAACAATACCCCCAGAAGCCTCCAAGATCCAGAGTCGGATTCCATCATCGTCTAGCTTGATCTTTGGCTTTGTAGAATCTCGAAGGGTTCCTGAAACTTCAAAAAGAAAGAATAGGATCCAGGTTTTAAAATAAGTTGGACCTATGAATACGTTATTCGGGTTTCCAGCTTGAAATTCAAACTGAGCCGGAACTTGGCCTGTAACGCAACCTGACACCAGTCAAGGTCAAGTCACGTCACTGATAGACATTCCCGTTAGCACGACCGTTGGTGGGTCCGCCTTTTGTAGAACCAAAGCGTCATTTTAATGCATGCACGGAGATCGAGGCGGCGTAATCATCGCGAGGGAGTTACCTAGCTCCTTCCACGACACGTGGCACGGTTACTGTTTACATTGCATGAATATTAGCGCAGATGAAGGATATGAGGGGTTGAGATTTCTCTCTTTCGTCTTCACCAGCACTAGTTCCTCTTCCTCCCTCTCGATGCTTCCCACAAACAGAGCTCCTCTGCCTCCCCAAAAATCCCCCAACACCTCCCATCCTAGGTCACCAGTGCCTAGAAGATGGCTGAAGCCTCATCTACTGCCACGGTGGCGACAGTAGCGACAACGTCGGCAGTGGAGAAGGAGAGTTTTCATAGGGTCTGGATCCCCTGCGTTCTTGATGACACCAAGCTTCGCATTGTCGAGAATGAAGGGCTCCTCCGTGCTTGCGACTGGTGGAGCGGCTATGGACATACCATCACCACACCAACACTGATGAACGGGTTCATTTCGGCACCCACCTCGACAGAGGTTTGAGCTTTCCACCCTCAAATTTCTTCTCTAAGGTTATAGATTATTATGGAGTTCAACTCCACCATCTCCCCCGGAAATCTCTCTTAGAGATGAGTGCTTATGCCTCTTTGTGTGAGGGGTATCTCGGCATTAGGTCGAGTCTTATTCTCTTCCGGTATTACTTTCACACCCGGAGAAACTCTATCACCGCCGGTAATCCATACATTACCAGGACTCTTAGCTTTTCTGTTAGGAGAGAGCGTATCTATCCTAGGATTAAGGCTAGCGAGTCGGTGAAGCAATGGCTATCCACTTTTTTCTATCATAAGGATAGACCAGCTCCACCGGCAAAGCAACTGCTTTACCGGCTTTTGTTGACGGTGCCGCCACGGCCCAAGAGTCCTGGGGTGTAGATGTGTCGGCTCTCACTGATGATCTGCTTCTTGCCAAGAGGCAAATCGAATATCTGATGAATCACAAAGGCCTTAAAGGGTCCGACTTGATCCACTACTGGTTGGCATGCCAGATCCAGCCTCTCCAACACCTTGGTGACCGTCTTATGCACTCCATCACGACGAACAAGAAGGACTCTCTGTATCTGCTCCCATCCTTACTCGGAAAAGGACTACGAGTCCCAAACCAGATGGTTGATAAGGGAGCGAATCGAGAGGAAAATCCCGAAGATGTCCTTGGACATGCATATGGCTGATGATCCCGTGGTATTAGTAAGTTTCCAGCAATAACTCGAATTATGCGTTCATCTATACATTATTGTTTCTTTCCACAATACTGAGATATTTCTTCTTTTCAAATTGCTGACCTCCCTGAGTTGTAACTTGCTCCTCTCGAGGGATATCCTCCTGAGATCTCTCAGGATGATGGAGAACTGCTACCATTGCCGGAGAGCCTTACTCGAAAGCGTAAGGCTCCAACAGTTTCCATTGGCACAAAGTAAGTGCCCATTGTGAAGAGGTAACTTTCCTCACAAGGTCTCTATATTTTATTTCTTAATTCTTTCTGAGGTGGAATGATCTTTGTTCTATTACCTCCTTAGAGCTAAACACCTCACCAAGGGCAAGGGGAAAGGAGGCTCATCAAAGCCCTTGCGCCAGTCAAGGTTAAACTCGACTTCTCCTACCACAGCGCCTCCGACTCCTGCCCCGCATCCTTCTACAACACCGGAGATCACTGCATCTCCCACCATCGCAGAAGATTTGGCTCCTCACTCCGAGCCAGCGAACCTTGGTTCGTAGACCGATGTCACCATGGGTGACTCGGCAGTTCATAAGGGTGAACCCTCAATGGGTAATGATCCCTTGGCAGAGGTTTTTGCCAAAAACCTTCTTAGCAATCCAGGTCTTGCCAAGCTTGGCATTACTCGGAAATCTGCAGAGGAGATCCAACGGCTGGCCCAGCAATGCTTGGAAAGCCAGAACATCACAGCCGAGGAGGAGGCAGAAGAAGCAGAGGATGTCAAGTACTCCGAGCTTCTCGACCAAATCCGTCTTTGCGACGAGAGGCTGAGAGCCGGTGTGGTTCCTCCTCCACCGGTAATCCCGCTAACCCTCGCCGAGAAGGTTAACACTAAAGTGAACATGAGCTTAAGAAAGCTTACTCATGAACATCATGTAAGTCGAATTTCCAAGTCACCTTTTTACTTTATTTCATATCGTATCCTCTAGCCCCCAAGCATGCACTTGGATAGACAATCAATATTTATGCTTTCATAGGATGCCAAAGAATGAACTAGTGTAGCCCCCAAGGCTCGTGATGATATTAGTAAAAATATTAGCCCGAGTCTTTAGTAGACTTCTGACTCTGGGTATTATTCTGACTTACAGAAAGTTAATTTGTATAACCAGGAATTATTGAATAATAGCTGCAACAAGCGGAGAGAGATCAGAGCTCTCCGGCTTGAAAATTCCCAATTAAAGGTGTCCAAAGATGAGGCTGAAGGTAACCATTTTAGCCGTTAACCTTGCTCTTTTTTGCTTTCATAGTCAAATTACTTATCCAACTATTGTTCTTTTGCTTATAGCACTAGTCAAACAATCATGTGCCATGATTGAGGAGGTCGAGAATCTTAAGACCCTGGAGGTGGAGAACGCGGACTTACATCGAGAGCTAAATAAGCTTAAGGCGGATCATGAGCGTAGCATCACACAAGTCCTCGAATCCTCCTCCATGGCCACCGAAGAAAGTGATCAAAGGATCGTGACCCAGGACCAAAAAATCTCGGATATCAATGATGCATTATTCAGAGAGAAGGACATCACCGAGGCACTCCGGGCTGAACTACAGAGCCTTAGGGCAGAGAATACCAAAGTCGACGATGCCATCTTCAGTATGTTTCCTACCTTCTGACTTTTTGCTTTTCTGACTCTAGGAGTTCTGATATATTTCTTAACCTTTACTTTATATGCGTAGGTCCTCTAAACTTGCTGGATTCTTCCTCCACCGAGTCCCGCACTAGCCAGCTTACACAAGTCGGTGATTTGCTTCACGATTTACGCCAATCTTTGGAGGATATTGGTGAAGTACTCAAGATTCCGGACATGAACAAAATGTCTAGCTTTGAAGTGTGGGACAAGACGAAGGAGATGCCCTAGTTCAGAACCGCAACACAGACTGCTCTCACTATGGTTATGAGCCACCATGGAAGCATGGAAATTTGGCAAGTAACCAGAGGGTATTCGACTGTGGATGAAGACGACCATGAGCAAGATATCAATGCCATCATGGACTCCTGTGCCGGATATGGATGTCATGTAGCTGATCTGACCAGCTATGACACTCCTTTCTTCACTCGCGTGGAGACGCCTCCTCCGCCTGCCGAAGTAACAGCTGAATTCTTCGATGACGAACAAACTATTTATGGATTCGAACATCTCAGAAAGATATCAAGGCGAGGTCGATGTCTCTAGTGATCCGGCAGCTCCTACCTCTTCCCCTGCATCGTAAAGTACCAGAAAAAACAATGTGTTATTCTGAAACAATTCGATTCTAAATAAGTAGTGTAATACTTTGCTAGTGCTAAGATTTTCTACTTCTATTTAGCACTTTTGGCTTAATTTTTATGTGCCTGAAATGTTCACATAAGCACTTTATGTTTTTGTCTATAGTTATCGTTTATCTGGCTTTCTGCCTCCTCCCGTTCGTGAGCCGGCCAACCTTCAACACGGAATCTTTGGTGAGCAATGGAGCTCAATTGCTTAACTCGTTTAATCTCGGAAACAAAGCCGGCTTCTAGTACCAACAATTCACTACTCGGAAAATGCCCGCATCAGGCCATCAGATAAATAACCAAAGTACAAACTAAAAAAATAGATTTATACCCGAAGGTAGCATTTTTAGAATCGGAAATCTTAACCAGAAAAAACATGAGCATAAAGTACTTTAAAGTATTCTGGGATTTTCGACTGTGACATAATCATTCGGAAATAAGATGCTAATATAAAACATCTCAGAAAAATTTGACGCAACCAACACTTTATTTCTCATTGAACATGTACACATATATGATTACAAAGAAAGAAAAATTTAAGAATAAAAGGGACGTAGCTGAGCAATATTCCACGGTCTTTCTAATTCTCCCGAGTCTGTACTACCTCCAGCTCTCTTTCTTTTCTTAGTACCAGGTCTTTCTTTGACTAGCCGCATATCAGTTAGATAGTTAGAACCATTGTGCAATACTTGGCTAACTAAAAAGGGCCCTTCCCATACTAGGGAAAGTTTGTGCTTTCTTTTCTGCACGAGCCGGCGAACCAAATAGCCCTTATTGAAAGACCGGTTTCTAACTCTCTGGCTATGATACTTGTGTAACTTTGGCTGATAGGCTGTTGATCTCATATCAGAAACAACACAAACTTCTTTGATTAAATCGAGATCATTTTGTCGAGAAATTTCGGCATCCTCTTCAATGTACATAGCAACTCAGGGAGAAGTATGAATCAAATCTCTAGGAAGAATTGCTTCTGCACCATAGACCGAGAAGAAAGGTGTGTATCCGGTTGACCTGTTCAGAGTTGTTCGTAACCATGTCCAGGAACCCCAGCAAAATGCTGGGATACAACTACCACATGTAGTGGAGCATGATACGTCCAGAACGTATCTACTTTCCCGAACACTTTTGCTATTGTTTCTCCTCTAAACTTGTGTGATTTGGATGTAACTAACGCGGATTGACGCTGTTTTCAGTAGAATTGCATTGGTGTCTACTTTTAGTGCAGAAAATCAACTATCAGGAAAAATCCCGGAAAATATGCCAAAAAACTTATTTCACCAGAAGACTCACGGAGCTAGAATACGAGACGGAGGGGGTCTGGGCCCAGGCCACACCACCTGGCCACGCGGGCAAGCCCAGGCCGCGCCAGGGGGTGGTCTGGCTGCCCCAGACTGCCCCTCGGTCTCCCTCTTTGCCTATAAGTTGCCTTCTAACATAAAAACTCTGGGGGTTCGACGTTTTTCCAGAAGGAGTTCGCTCCGCTGCCACCACCAGATTCCACAAAACAGCACTAGAAACTCCGTTCTGGCACCCTACCGGGACAGGGATTTGGAGGAGATCATCGCCATCATCACCACCATCGCTTCTCCATAGACCATCCATGTTTCCCCCATCTATGAGTGAGTAATCCCCCGCTGTAGGCTATGGGGATGGTAGGGATTGGATGAGATCATTCATGTAATGGCATCAGATTGTTAGGCCATGGTGCCTAGTATCTTCTATTAGTGCTTTATGTCTTTGTTGCGACTTGTTATGCTTAATGCTTGTCACTAGGGCCCGAGTGGCATGATTTTAGATCTGAACATCTTATTGATTCATTATGATCGTATTGTTTTTCGCCTTACCTGCAAGTTGTATACACACGTTATTGTCCGGAGCCAATGGCCCCAAGTAGCGATAAATCGGAGGGAATGGCTTTGATGTGAGGATCACATGTGTTCACGGAGTGTTAATGCTTTGCTCTGGTGCTCTATTAAAATGAGCACCTTAATTTCCAGTAGTTCCCTTGAGGCCCCGCTGCAAACGGGCTGGCAGGACAAAAGATGATGTGCAAGTTCTCATTGCGAGCATGTATGACTATATATGGGACACATGCCTAGCATTATCTAGTACTTGGACGCTTTATCTTATTTATCTGCAATTGCCCTATGTTCTGATTGCTATGTGAATTGTCTTGTCCATGCAACGCTCGTCCATCCATCCCTATGCCTACCGCACTCGAATCCTACTCACATCGCTATTGTTACCGCTGTCTTTACTTTACTACCATTGTTATTTTACTATTCCTACTACAAAACTGTTACTCTTGATAAACTGCTGTGAGCAAGATTGTTTCAGTGTGTACTGAATTGACAACTCAGTTGTCAAGGCTTATAAATATTCTTTGGCTCCCCTTGTGTCGAATCAATAAATTGGATTTCACTTCCCTCGAAAATACTGTGATACACCCCTATACTTGTGGGTCATCAAGACTATTTTCTGGCGCCATTGCCGGGGAGCATAGCTTTATTTATCAAGTTCACTTGGATTCTCTATTATTCGTTGCTATCCATCCATCATGGGTAAGTCTCGTGATGGCAAGGTTCCTATTTTACCATCCACTACAAGAAGAGGTACGGTTCTGAACACCTCTATTGCTCTTGATTCACCATCTGTTATGAGTAAGCTCGTTACACCACCACATACACATGTTACACACACTGCTACTACTGCTGAATTTGAAACTTCTGATTCTTATGATGCTGCCTCTACTGTGCTTGATAAGAGTGGTTCGTTAGGTTCTTTCCTAGATGCTACGATTGCTAGAACTATAGCTGGAAATACTGAAACTCCTAATGAAGACACTACTACACCTGTTAGTTCACCTGAGTCCAGTGAAAGTTATGATATTGAAGATGGTTATGCTGAGATGACCGATGAATTTATTAAAGAATGTAAAAACACCCATGATAGGAGCGCTGCTAAGAGTCTCCTTGAGAGGCGTACTATTAGACCCAAATTTTCTCCTCTTGCTAAGTTTGCTGCTTCTCCCATAAGCATTAGAGATGAAGATTATGATTTCTCTCTCGATCTATCTTACATAGCTATTGTTCAGAAAGATCCTTTTTGTGGGACTAAGAATGAAAGTGCGGTAGCACATATAATGAGCTTTCTATCATGAGTGGCATGTTTTCTGATGATATTAAGATGCGTACTTACTTTGTTGCTAAGATTTTCCCCTTTTCACTGAAAGGAGAAGCTAAAACTTGGTTTAGTAATTTACCTCCTGGATCTATTGATGGCCCTGATTGCTTCATTAGTACTTTCCTGCAGAAATATTTTCCTCCAAGTGCTAGACATGCTATTTTGCAGGAACTTTTTGATTTTAAACAGTGAGAAAAAGAGATATTTCCTGAATCTTGGGCAATGTTTTGTGCTTTGATTCCTGCTCAGGCTAGAAGTCCATTACCTAAGAATGAGCTTCTTGATATATTTTATAATGGACTAACCGAAGAATCTAGGACATACCTAAATAGTTGTGCTGATTGTGTTTTCTGGAATAGGACTCCTAAGGAAGCTGAGGAATTAATGGCTAAAATAAGTAAGAACTATGAAGATTGGACTCCTCCTAAACAAGCTATACCTGAAGTAATTGTACCTGAACCTACTATACCAGTGCCTATTACAACATCAAAGAAGAGGGGAGTTATTGAATTAAATGATGAAGTGATGAAGGAAGCTAAGAAATGTCTTAAGGAGAAGGGAATTAAAGCTGTAGATGTCAAGAATTTACCTCCTATAAAAGAATTATGTAAGCCTATTCCCTACTCATCCACTATTGAGGTACACTCTCTCCAACACTTTGATGAAGGTGATATCCCTTACTCTAAACCTCCTGATCAATGCTTAGAAGAATTTGATATCTTTATTGTTAAGCAAGATAATTTTAATAAAAGGGTGCAAAATCATCTAATGGAAAACACTAGAGCTATTGTTGAGTTGAAAGATATTGTGGAAAGAATCTCTAATGATGTTAAAATGATTGTTAAACACTTTCAAATGGTTCAAACTCAAATAGATCAACTCGTTAAAGTGCAAAAGGACTTGCTAGTTAATGCTGCTAAAGAAAAACATGCTTATGAAATTAGAACTAGAAGTGGTGCTGCTACCCAGGATCCTCTATATCCTGAGGGGCATCCCAAATGAATTGAGCAAGATTCTCAACAAGCTAAAAATAGTGGCTTTACTCGTAAGAAAAGGAAAAAGAAACATAAAATTGTTGTAGAACCCTCTGAACCTGCTATAGATCCTAATAGTATATATGTCTCTGATGCTAAAACTAAAAGTGGTGATGAAGAAAATGAAGCTCATTATGAAGAAAAAGTTGAAGAAGAACCTGAAAAGCACACTAAGAATTCTAAATACACTAAAGAAGATTTTATTGCTAAGAAACATGGTAGTGAAAGAGAACCTTGTGTCCAAAAACCTATGCATTTCCCTGATAAGAAACACAAGTCAAAGGAAGATGAACACTATAATAAGTTTTGTGAGTGGATGAAACCTTTATTCTTGCAAATTCCTTTGACTGATGATATTAAATTGCCTCCTTACTCAAAGTATATGAAGGATATTGTCTCGAATAAGAGGAAGATCCCTAATGAAGAAATTTCTACTTTGCTTACTATATGAAACATGGAGACCCTGGGATTCCAACTATCCCTTGCTCTATTAAGAACAGTTATGGTAGAACTGCTTTGTGTGATTTGGGAGCTGGAGTTAGTGTTATGCCTTTCTCTCTCTATAAGAGGCTTCAACTAGAAAATTAATACCAACTGATATATCTTAACAAATGGCTGATAAATCTACCACTATTCCTGTTGGTATATGTGAGGATGTACCTGTTCAAGTGGCTCATAATTTCTTGATATTAACTGATTTTGTTGTGCTTGAAATGCCTGAAGATGATAATATGTCCATTATTCTTGGGAGACCTTTTCTTAATACTGCAGGAGCTGTTATTAATTGTAATCAAGGAAAGGTGACTTTCAATGTTAATGACAAGGAACATACTGTCTATTTCCCCAATAAGATTGGAAGGACTTATGGTTTGAATTCAATTGAACATGTTGAGGGCATTCAAGTTGGAGAAATATATTGTCCCATACCAAGAGAAAAATTTGAAACTATTATGATTGGGACCATTGTTATCAAGGTTGAGGTAACATAATCATTAGTGGGATACAAAGTTTTGTCTCGTATGGAATTGTTTTGGTAACAAGACCTGATCAACCTTGTTAACAAAAGGATCTCATTGAACAAAACAATGTTTTCACGATGATTATCTCCGTTTACTTCTATTGCTATCCATTTTAGTTTTTGCTTTCGTTTAGTTTTCTTTGTTGTTAGTTGCTTACATGTTAGAGTGTCTTAGAACTTCTGTAGTTCTAGCCTTGGTTTTTCACTGCATCATTTCAAAAAAAAATCTGTCTGTAAGAAAATCATTCTTCTATACCTGAAAAATGCCCAAAAATAAAGTGTCTCGAAAAATTCCAGAAAATTCATATTAAATTTTTACGTGAAAAAAGGGGCAGAGGAGTGCCTGGGAGGTACCAGGGGGACCCACCAGGCAGGCTCACCAGCTGGTGGCACGGCCTGCCCTGGGTGGCGCCATGCCATGGTGTGGGCCACCCCTGGCCCTCCACTAACTCTCTCACCTGCCACTTTCTTCTCTCTCTCGAGTAAGCTCCACTTCATTGCTCAAAATCGTGTTCTTGCTGTGCTTGCTCTCGATTTTTTTCGATCTCCTTGCTCAACCCATCTTTGTTGCTGAAATTTGGAGAACTTGTTCCCTGGTATGTGACTCCTCTCCTTGTCCAAGTGGATTTATATTTAGTGGATTATATCTTGACTATTTTGCTGCTGTAGGTGACAGGTTATGAGAGCTTGTACGCTTGTTTGATGCTTAGAGATATTTTTTTGATGCATGTTTAGGCCTCTTACAAGTCCCTATGAGTAGTACCCTTCATTATATTCACTTTGCAATCACTTGTTTAATAGGTGTTTAAATTTTAGAATACCAACATGAACAACCATACCTTTGGAGAGATATTTGAAAGGGATGCACCTAGGAGGTCGAGGCCCTCAAGATCAGCCTCTTAGTTTAGGCCATCATACAACGAAGATCTCATTGCAACTCGTATTGGTAATGAAAGGGATGATGGGGAAGC